>CM042447.1:26223106-26823106 GCA_023631565.1 Gymnocephalus cernua
TCTCATAATCACGTTTGTCTGGAAGGACTGGCTTATCAATCAGTCAGGCACAAGATCTGATCATAATTACACTTGTTCTTTCCATAAACTGTCGTTGCTTTAGTCTATTATTTCAGTTGTAACCCTGGCAGTGGGAAGCGATCGTGGGAGCAAATAAAAATATAAAAACATAATTCAAACCGATGTGCGCATTGGCAACACACGGCTCAAGAAGTTTACAATAGGCCTACGTTATTCCCTCCACTGGAAATCTATAGGCCCTACCTTTCATAAATACCCATCAGGGAATGTTAACGGGGTTGTCAGTCTCTAAATGTTTTAACTTTTAAGAGCGCACCTCTCTCTCTCTCTCTCTCTCTCTCTCTCTCTCTCTCTCTCTCTCTCTCTCTCTCTCTCTCTCTCTGCACCAATCTTTTTCTTCTTCTTTTTTTCTCACTGAACTCCACCCATTCAGTCAATGAATCTTCTAAGAACGGTGATGCCGTTATCAATGGAGTAGGCCTATTGATTGGTTAGTAGGCGGTGCTTTTACACCAGCTGATCTCTGATCTCCAACATAACCATAATGCTCCCGACCAGGTTAGGCGTTCAGCATAATTAAGTTACCACGGCGATTGAACGCTGTAACAACTGATCCACCGTGGTGGTACAGAAAACCCTGGGTTCAGTACAGGCCCCTGTAGCTTACTAATGTAAATAAATAAAAATGTATTCAAAAATGTGATGATGTCCAACTCGTTTTATGAAGAAGAAAGCCTTAAGTTTTCAAAAAGCATTAGACACGACATATGTTCTGCTTCGTACCATGTTGACAATATGACATGACGTGGTTTAATGTACCTAAACAATAATCATTTCTCTCTCATATTGCTCCTTATAACCACCGAAAACTCTGAAAAAATCGAACCAAAAGTCCAATTATTAACGACGTTATCTGACATTAAGCTTGTTTCTGCTTCACATTTTCAGCAGCAGCGGCTGTGGGTTGACTCCCCACGGTTCTCATGGGCTTAATATAACGTGAAAAAGCTTGACGTGGTTTAATGTCCCTAAACAGAGATCAATGATCACATTTCTCTCTCATATTGCTCCTCATGTACAGTAAGTGCCGGTATCTGTGTTATGAACTTTATTTTTTAACTAAATTGAGCTCGAGGTTTAAAAAAAAAAAGTGGTGGGTAAAAAATGACTCATGACAAAATCTGGTGGGGACACGTCCCCACCGTCCCCCCATTAAACGACGCCTATGACTTCAGTGCCGTTCTTTGTTTTTTTCTCAAAGAAAAGCTTAACTCCAAGTCTTACAGAGTCACGGAAAAAGCCGATTCCAAAGACCGCTATTTGCCAGCAGCAGCAGCCATCTTCTTTGTTTTCAAGTAGCAGGGAATTCACGCCGAACCGTTGCAACTCTGCCATCATTATGTTAAGCCCGCCCACCGACTCTATACATGATGGCCTGACTAGAGTTTGGTTTTTGGACAGCTCGCAAGCCAACAGAGAGTTGCTAGACGACCCTGACTGCAAATTACTGCTGCTGCTAGGGTGCGTCTAGATTTCTAGGCTATGAGTCTGTGGTTTTGGTAGAGGAAGCAACAGGGATGTAACGCCATATGCATTCATCCCCACATCATAAAGGTATCACCTGCTGGCAGGTCTGTTAGGGCGTTTTCACACCTATACTTCATTTGCTTTAGTCCAAATCAGTTGATGAGTTTGTAAACTTGATTTGGTTTGGTTTAACACCTGGAAAAATCCAAACGTACCAAAATGCATAATTACAAATCACGCAAGAATGTTCACTCCTCTTATTGGTCGGATGTGTCTGGGGGCGAGAGCAAGAAAGTAAAAACAGGAAGAAGGTCCTGTGTTCTGGACTAGTGTATATTTCTCAAGGGGGCAGGCTTCTCTCCACAGAGTGAAGCCTCCTATGGCGCCATTTTAATGCTACCAGACTTTCACTTTCATTGACTGCAATTCATTTTGCCGTCACTTTGACAGCCAATAACTTTACATCTGAAGCCTTTAAAGACTTCATTTGTCCGTTGTTTATTTCTAAAGAAACACAACAATGTATAAAAGGCTCCGTTACCTTGTACCTCACGTTATGGCTCCGTAGCAGACGTTTTTATAAAAATAGGCTAACGGTTGGGTCATAACCACGAGACTTACTGTCTCATAGTAGAGGAATTACCGTACAGTACAGGAGAAGCTCGCAGGCAGTTTGGACTTACATCAGCTGTTTAGTTTAATTACTAATGTTAACTAGCATTTTAGTTATCAATAATTAGCCTGTGCCTATGTTATCTCCTTACATATACCTACACTCTCCGTCTCTGATAGATTGGGAATGATTGAGATTTCTCTTGGCACAGCTACCAGAAGACTTACAACGCTCGAGCCTAACTGAAAAGTGCTTCTAATAGACTTCACTCGTCTCCGTCCAGAGCAACGGGATCTGTCTGTCCATTTCTATATAGGTCTATGATATTTCTTGCATCTCCGTGGTCAAACCAGCTCATTTCATTAAAATGATCAGACATTGTTTTGCGAGCAACGTTGCTATGTCTACTCTGCTCACCGAGACTTCGCTCTGCTCTGACGGTGTCTATCTCCAACTTTAGCGGCGGCCGGTGTTACCACGGAGATGACGGACGTCAGTTTGTTTCTGTGAGAGAAACATTGAAGCTCCTACAGTTTTCTGCCACATCACAGAATGCTAAGCACAGCTGACTACAGGAGACATTAGCTCAGACTGGAGGAGTATGTACAGTTGGAAAACGAACTCTAGTGTGATTTAATCCAACTAAACCAACTAACAAGTTAACATGAAGCACATGGCCACAGGAATCACCAGGAACATATGGATGTTTTTTCTCCATGTATATTATATATAAATCTTCCCAAATCTGTTTTTTTATTTAATAATGTTAATAATAATAATGTTTAATACTAGTTGTGTATTTAGTTTACAATATTGCAGACCATTTAACAAGGCACACTAAAAGATTAGATAGATACTGATACATGTCTAAGGTACTGAGACAACGAAAGTTCAGTGTTTGGATTCATGTCCTTCCTACCAGGCTGCCACTGGGTTCACTTTGATTCAGTACACAATGACTCTTGAAACTTGCTGCTTGTAGCTAATCTATCATTGTGACCTTTTTGCCAAACGACGCTGCAGAACATTTCTTCAGCATTCAAGGCTTTGCCTTACAGAAGTCACCTCTGAAGGAGTGTTCAGGCTGAACACAAAGCCAGTTTCTGTCCTGCGTTATCGCCGCAAGTTTGACATCTGTATCTGGCTCATCTGTGTTTACAGTTTGTGTTTGGTAAAGCCACAGACCACAACTTTAGTTCACTCTCTGTGTTCGCATCAGCCTTAAGGCTACGTTCACATCACAAGTCTTAATGCTTAATTTGGATTTTTTTGCTCAGATCCGATTTTTTGTTTGGCTGATCACATGACCTTTTAAAATGTGGCCTATATCAGATTCCAGTGTGAACTGTTTGCGGTTTCGAACTGACCCGCATGATCAAAAGAACAATAACAATGACATCAGACGCAGCACGCTGTTGCACTACAGTTAGGGAGGTTACGGAGGAAGGAAGCATTTTGACTTTTTTATCAAAATGGTTGTGTAATGGCAGCTGTAACATTAATGAGCCGGTGCTGAGGAGGAGAAGAATGAAGAGAAAGAGAGACAACATTGGCTATTTTGGCCTTTTGCGGAGTTATGGCTGCAAACTCACTACAGAGGTCCGTGTGGATGCAGAGACGGAGCCAGGAGTGGTGGGACTGTGTTGTGAACTGCTTCACAGAGACGCAGTTTATAGTAGGCCTGGTCAAGTTTTTAATGTTACTGTCTGTGTCTCGGGCTAACTCCCGCCAGAGCATCATTGTGACAAATATCGATGTAGATTGACCTAAAAGTCGCATCAAATCCACCTTGTTGTTCACACTGAGGCCGCATTGAAAAAAATCAGACCTGGGTCTGATTCAGGACCACATATGGAAGAAGAAGTCTGACCTGGTCACTTGACCCCAAACAAAATCAGATTTCGGCCACTTTGGCCTACAGTCTGAACGTAGCCTTATTTCCAGCATTTTCAGTGAAAAACTACTGATCCCAACTCATCCCAGAAGTGTAGTCCAGTAAGAGTGTTTGACTTCCTTGGAATGAGACCAGCTGTGTTACCTGTCAACAGGCAGTGACGCTGCTGCCGCTCAGTCCGCTCAGGGAGGGTGACAGTGTGCCCCCCCGCCCGCCCCTCCCCCACTTCTACGACTCATCAGAGCGCCCACCTCACGTGCCCCCCCACCACTCGCACCCTGGCGGCCGCCTGCTCCCCCACGCACACCGCCCCGAAGATCGTAAGGCCTGCTCCAGGAACGGAGCGCATAGCGTAAGAGCCACTGAAAGCCTTCATGTCTGCTCCATCCGTCCACATCTCTGCTTCACTGTGACCGCCTCCCATTAGCACACAGACGTATCTGTGGGTTTACATCCAGTTTTACATTTCTTGTTTCTTGTTCATTTTCACGTAGGGCTGAACAATTTGGGGGGGGAAATCGAATTGCGATTTTTCTGGCAGATATTGCGATTATGATTGTTTAGCTAAAGTTCAATATTCACTGTGTAACAGATAAAACATGTCATGAAGCATTACAACATGAGACACCATCTTTTGATGTTATAATGCTCCATGACATATTTTACGTGCTCTATATTCTTATGGAAGGATGAGAACATGGATATGAACTGCCAGCAAGAAGTGTTTTTTTTTAATAAGCAACATTGAACAGTCAAACACAGAACATTTATCACAAAAGATAGTTATAATAATAAAAACAATTCCAATCAAAAATATCAGTACTTCCCTGTAAAGTCTGATAGGACTCAGTTCAACAGCAGCATCTATGATCATGTTAAATAAAGTTATACAAAATATATGAAACATCCACTGAAAGTAGGATATTGCAAACAATCTGTGATATGTAACATTATGAAAAAACAGAAATAATAATAAAAAGAGTAATGAAAAATGTTAAACCAAATGCTACAGCAAACATTCAACAAAATGTTGTCTTCATGATTAGCTAATCGCATTCTTTCAAATAGCGATTTTGGTTTGAAAACGATTCATCGTTCAGCCCTAATTCTCACATCTCAAATCCAGCCTAAGGGCTGAACTAATATACTGTACACTGAAGAGACTCATTCCTCAACAAGGGCCATTTTGGATCCATGTAATTAATTTCAGTGTCTGTCACTCACCTACAGTGTCATATTCAGACCCATTCAGACCCATTCTGACCCATTCTGACCCATTCAGACCCATTCAGGCTCATTCAGGCTCATTCAGACCCATTCTGACCCATACTGGCCCATGCTTTTGTGGAACTCCATTGTTATGAGTGTGATGTTTTATTGTGTAGGTTTGTGTAGGTTCTCCTTTATGCCTGTACTATTACAATGGCACTTCTAATGCTATAAAGAACCATATCTTTTCCTTGTCAAACTATGAGTTTATTCTTTTACGTAACTTTTTCTAGAACTTTTTCTTTATTCTAAAATCAAAACTTTATTCTAGAATTTAGTTTTTGTGTTAAATTACAACTTTTATCTTGAAATACTAGAACGTTTTTTTGTTAAACTACAACTTAAAATATTTTGACTTTTTTTCCCCCTTACAGGGTGGGCCTAATCTGTCATATACTCGCAATATAATGTGAGATTTGTAAAATTGTACAATCTAAAATTCTTCATTCTCTATTGCTCATGAAGCACTTTTTGGGGATTCTGAAGTTTACATTTCGGAGACGTGTGTGTGTGTGTGTGTGTGTGTGTGTGTGTGTGTGTGTGTGTGTGTGTGTGTGTGTGTGTGTGTGTGTGTGTGTGTGTGTGTGTGTGTGTGTGTGTGTGTGTGTGTGTGTGTGTGTGTGTGTGTGTGTGTGTGCGTGCGTGCGCGTGCGTGTGCATGCATGTGTATTCTGACCCTGAACAATCTCCCCCCTCACAGCAAGCTCCAGACTACCGGCTGTATAAGAGCGAGCCTGAGCTGACCACGGTGAAGGAGGAAGTAGACGAGACCAACGGTGAGGACAAGGACAAGACAGAATCCTCTGCTGAGAGTAAGGACACAGCTTCAAAAGGTAGGCCTACTTCTGGACTCAGTCACGTAACGATGATGCTCTTATACTTAAGGCCAATTTATGCTTCTGCTTTAAATCCACGCCATGGTTATGTATGTACAGTAGGTACGTGTAGATACGGACCCTACGACGTAGCCTGACTTGCACATCTCAAAATGACCATAACAACTGTTTCCCCTAGTCTATATCCACGACATTCCACTTCCAGAATTGCTCCGGTGCCATCGGAAATTCTGCCAGATGTCCCTCATTTTCAGCTGGATGTCCGTTACCTTCCTCTTCTTTTGTGTTGGCGTTCTAACCTCCGTGGATTTCTGAGGACTCTGGTTAACTGCTCCTCAGATCTCTGCAGGGTAAATCCAGACAGCTAGCTAGACTATCTGTCCAATCGGAGTTTTCTGTTGCACGACTAAAACTACTTTTGAACGTACACGTGTTCCACCAAAACAAGTTCCTTGCAGAAGCACCGTGGCTCCGTTCGGAGCTTAGCACTGCCAAAGATGATTGTGATGGGTTTAAAGAAATGCCAATAAACCAGAGCACGTTGTCCTCCCATCCCAGAATGCTTTATGGACTAGCGAGACCTTCCTCCGCAGCACTGTGGAGGAAGGTCTGGTAAAGCGACACTACATTTCCCCGACTCTTTTCCTGGTTCTCCTTCTCCATAAACAACATCAAATCTAGGAGAGGGGTAACTTTTCCTGCTCCAGGTTTCTCACCGTGGTCAGAAAGAACAGAGGAGACACTTTGTTTCTCTCACTATGACTCTAGAGTCACTACTCGCTCTGAAGATAATCACTGTCACGCTCTCACTCGCTCTACCACACACGCACGCGCGCTGGCTCTGCTATTCTCTTAAACAGATCGACACACAAACTAACACACAAGTATAAACTTCAGTCCACTTATGTAGGCTACGGAGAAAGTCTGCATGGACAATTTATCAAACATAGTTCTTTGTGCACGTTCATTCGGGGCCTGCCAACATTACAAAAGAAATGAAACAAAAAGAAAAAGAAGGCTCTCTGTTGCACCAAAATGCCATTTTGGATGCACCTATTGCACAGGAATATATTGCGACAGGAGTATATCCGATCCCTAGCTGATCAGGCAGGTGGCATTGAAGTGTCAAGTGTGGACACACATATGCCGACTCAGCTGAGGTCCGATGTGGCGCATCAGATCACAAACGTTGCATGGGCAGGGCTCAAAATAAGGCTTGGCCGATTTCCCAAATGAAATGCCACGTCGGGCTAGTAGACATAGCAACTCACTTGCCCAATCTGTGGTACAAAATAATTGAACAGCCCCTATTATACGCCTTTTTAGGATCATAGTTGTACTCTTGGGGTCTTTTAGAATAGGTGTACATGCTTTGATGTTCAAAAAGCATATTATGTTTCTCATACTGCCCTTTGCTGCAGCTCCTCTGCCTGAAACACTCTGCCTGAGCTCTTGGCCCACCTTACTGAAAAAAAGCCCAGTCTGCTCTGATTGGTCAGCTGGCCCACTCTGTTGTGGTCAACCAAATTGAAACAAGCCACTGGGCGGGCTGTGGTTGCTCATGCAGCACCTATGGGCAGCACATATGAAAAACTTGGCTAGCTTTCTCCATTAGTGACATCACTAATGAAGGAATTTCAGAGGTGGGCGAGGCATGTCAGGCAGTTGAGAAAAAGTGTTGTCTGTGGGAGAGAAAGCTCCATTTGGAGTGACATTTTTTGTATTTTTGACATCTATTACATACACAGAAAACAATATAACACACTAAAAGACAGGGGGGAGCATAATAGGTGCTCTTTAAACACATCAGATCAAAACTGATGAATGAAGCAACTGCTAGACATTAGCATTACAGTGTAAGTGTTTCACTTGCATTTGCCCTTAAAATAGAAATAGTCCTATGCAAACTCCTATGCAGACTGCAATTCTTCCTAGCACACCCCGCATTCCCGCTGAATCATACCTGAACATGTTTTGCATCTTTTGTGAAATGAAGCATGTTAACGTTTGTGCCACAACATGAGCAATTAGCCCGACTGCATGGTTTGTTTGCTAATGTGTAAGTGATGGAGTGTCCTGTCATCTTTCCCACAGTGCCCCCCTACCCGGTGGGCATCATTCCTCCCAGGACCAAATCCCCCATGAGTCCTTGTAGGAGTCCTCCCGAGTCCTCCACTATTGCCTCCTATGTCACCCTGAGGAAGACCAAGAAGCCTGAATCCAGATCAGTGAGTTTTGCCCTCAACATCGACGGAGACAAAACAATTGGGTTACACTTTACTTGAAGGTATCCTCATAAGAGTGACATGGGTTAGGGTTAGAGTTAGAGTTAGGTTTGGGTTAAAACGCAGCACCCATCCTGGGCGCTGCGTTTGAACCCAAACCTAACTCTAACACGGGGCACGGGCACAAGGGGACCACTGGTGTGGATAAAACACTTAAAGCGCTCCTTAAAAAACGGGTTTGGTTATATAAAAGCTGTTTAAAAGACGGCCCGATATTAAAAGCAGGTAAAAAGGACCACTGGACAGGACGGACAGCGGGAGATTTAAAACTGCCCTGGTATCTCTCCTAGAAAATTTGCAAAATAAATACATAAAATAAATAAATAATATATATATATACACCTATAGTTTTGTAAATAAATAGCCCGGCGTGACAATACAAAATAAATTCTAGCCCAAATTTAAAACATCTTGTTGAAACTTAAAAGGTAAATTAAAATATTTGAAAGGTCATCAATACTGTCTGAATTACTTGCCCTTGAGGTTAAAAAATACATATACACATACCATTAATAATTAGTAATAAGTGCTGTGTTACAAAGTGCTTTAAAAAGGTAAAAAGTGCCACACAATAACCATAAATAATTTAAAATACATCCTAGAATAAAACCACACTGTTAGTAAAAAGGCATAAAACCAATGACATGTGTATCACTATGTTAAAATTTTGAGGCAAGTAATTCATTTCGTAATAATAAAATTATACCAATAACAATAATAATAATAATAATAATAAATACATATTAGCGATAAAAACAGAAGCCCAATCAAATTATTACAATATAGTTAAGGCAGAATAAAAGTTATAAAGGAAAACCAAGGCATCTTTAAAATATTTATTTAAAAAGACATAAAAACATTAAAATATCAGGTAGGGCCTCCCCTGCAGGTAGAAATTCGCCCCCGAAAGGACAGAATAATAAAATCTGGGAAACATGCTATAAAAGACATAAATGTGGAAATATATAAATAAGTTAAAAACATAAAAGAGGTCATTTAAAATAGAACGTGGAGGAAAAACAAGGAAAAGAAAAGAAAGCATGCAGGGGGGTTAAAAGTTTGGGTATGATGCGCTGCAGAGGAGGTCCAAATAAATCCTAGGGAGAAAGGAGACCAGAGCAGTGGGAGCAAGTATTTAAAACATTGTTTACCATTGTGAAACTTAGATTAAAAAGAGAAGTGGATCCATTTCAGTACTTTTCATTTAGACCCCTAGGGTCTATGGTTTTTAAAAGATGGATCCACTTCCTCTCCGCCGCTTGACGCTGAGCCGTGGTCCAGGTTCTGTTGCTCTCCAGGCCCATGCTCTGAACATTTTGAGAGCCGTGGAGTTTAAAATGTGCATATAGAACAGTTGTGCCATCGCCCTTAGTTAAAATATATTGGTGTTGCTTGATTCTTAAATATAGTGCATTTCTTGTCTCCCCCACATACAATTTGTGGCAGGCCCTGCACCTAATTGCATAAACCACATTAATGGGTTAGATTTGGGTTAAAGAGTTAGGGTTAGGGTTGGAGTTATAGTTAGGGTTAGGGTTAGGGTTAGAGTTCATGTGTCATGTGTTCATGAAAGAGTCATGTCACTCTGGTGGCTGTGGATCAGTGGTAGAGTGGTTGCCTGCCAATCAGAAGGTTCGATCCCCGGCCCTGCAGTTCCATGTCGAAAGGTCCTTGGGCAAAACACTGAACCCCGAGTTGCCCCCAATGCTGTGCATCAGAGTGTAAACGCCACAGCGTATGAATGTGTGTGAATGGTTCCTGTACTATGTAAAAGCGATTTGAGTAGTCGTTAAGACCAGAAAAGCACTATATCAATACAATCCATTTACATGTAGATACTGTACCTTCAAGTAAAGTGTTACCAACAACTGTTTAGACAAAATGAACCAATTCCAGTTCAGCAAATGTGGCCGAATCGAGCGAGAACACTGATGTTCACTAGTTATTAGTAATCAAGTACCATTCATTTGGCATCATTACATCTTTTTTGGTGATCTATAAAAGAGATTATTATTTGATCATAGCTATCTAACAGTAAGGGTGCTCCGATTGATCGGTCACCGATCGGTATCGGCCGATAATGGCTTTAAATAGTTTGATCGGTGGTCTCCATAGAGGCCGATCTGATCAGATGACCCACTACTCGTGAGAACATTTTCTACATGGAGCTAAAATGACGGCCTCCCTACATTCACCGGTCTGGCAGTTCTACAAGGTGTCTGAAAAAGACAATATATTAGCGATTTGCAACGTGTGTGCCAAGGAAATTCCACGAGGCAGAAAGCTCCAAAGTCGCTGGACGCACCGGAGGACCGAGACACAAAGTAAACACGCCTCTCTGACCGGTACCGGGGGATAGCGGTTAAACTGAGCGGAGGATGTGCGGAATGTGTGACGGAGCCTGGCTGGCCGCTCGGCGCCTTCAGACAAAGCTCAACCTAACAGGCTAACGGCTTATTAGCTAGCCAAACACAGAGCGGTAACATCTGCAAAGATTGGATCTGTGAGCGTATTAATCTGCTCGGTGTGTGTTTTATAACAAACAGAGCGAGCAGCCGCCGGACTCTAACATCTGTTGATCCGTGCAGGACGTCACTGTGAGCAGACTGTTAGAGACGATGTGACCGGCAGGTAACGTTAACGGTTATCTGCTACTGTGGCAGAGCTGCAAGGAAAAGCTGAACCGAGCTGTGTTTTCACTGTTAAACACTGCTGCAGGTTTTCATGCACGACTGTGATTTACAGAGTGGAATACTTACTCAGATCATGTATTGCAGTAAAAGTAGAAAAAAACTGTAGAGTTACAAATTACTTGTCAGTTACAAGTCCTGCATTCAACATCTCCCTTAAGTTAAAGTACAATAGTATTCTCAAAATATACTTAAGTACCAAAAGTAAAAGTGGTCATTATGCAGTGTAATATATCTTATTTTATTGGATTATATTATAATCCGATAAATTGTCTTAAATATGACTGATAATTTAAATAAAATGTTTTTTTTAATTCAAGTAGCTTACTTATTTTCTAGGGTTGAAAAATGTATACAGATTTTACATTTTCCCCTCATACTTCTGTTGGAATGGGTGCGAAGTTGGCATTGAATTTAATTTGAAATGGTATTAAAAAGCCTTGAATAAGTTGGAGGATCCTGGGGGTACCCTGAGCTGGTTCTGTTAAGCTGTAGTTCTTGAAATCCCAAGAGATGTGTATTCAGCCCTGATGTGGAGCTAAAAGAACATTTACCTTAGTTAGGGTTATTCTGAAATTGACATAAACTACAGATAATTTGTTTTGCTGAAGAAATGTCTGCAGTGATTGAAAAGACATTTTTTTGAACTAGGACAAAAAGCCAAACAATTACTGATACATTCTCTAAACATGTGCGACTGTTACATAATGGCGTAATTTTCAGTTCATAAAAGTGATCGGTGATCAGTATCGGCCGATACGTCTTCCAGCAATCGGTGATCGGCCCCAAAAATCCTGATCGGAGCACCCTTATCTAACAGTAAAATAACTTTTCAGTTTACCACTTGTTAACGACGGTTATTATAAAGTGTCACAGATAAAATTAAAATTAAGTGAATGCCCTATTTCTGTTTCACATATTGGGCCTACCCTCAGGGTTTTTAGTTTTTAGTATTTTTAAGTATTTATGTATTCTCGGGTATGATTCTTATTGACTATGTATTGTTGTATGTTGTATCTGAATGTGACTAGCTACAAATTAAGTTCCCTCACAGGAAAAATAAAGTTCTTTTGATTTAGATTTGTTGGGCCCAGCCACAGAAATAGCACGGTCAAACGGATATCTGGGACACTCTCCCGCAGATCTAAAAACCAAGCCCATACATCCTGACAAGTTTGACATGGTCAGGCAGTCAGGAATCATTCTCTAGGAAGCTTTAATTTCCATAGCATATGTCATGCTAATTTGACGGTTACTTTGTGAGATAGCTTTGGTTTGGATGAGAGCCGACATTTAGGCTAGGAAAGCAAAAGACATAGGCCCAGAGTTTAATGGAAAAAGTACAGATGCACCAAATCCAGGATTCGGCTTCTGATCCGGCTGAATATTGGGCTTTTTGACGGGGTTCTGGTTTCTGCCGAACCTTAGAACTTTTTTTCCATCGAACCGAACCGTACGCTTGCTCTGCTCGCGCTATGCTGGTCGACGTAATGATGCTGCCGTTGATCACGGGAAGGTGTTTACGTAGGTGGAGCGTTCAATGCAGTCGGCTGTGAGAAACTGGAAATGGAACTGGTGAGCAGAACAAGTGTTGTTTGGCAGAACTTTTAGTCAAAAGAAGGCCATTCAAGTCACGCTACATGTTCAATCTGCAACGCTGATTTGTCTCGTGGTGGCGAGGAGCCTAAACAACACACAACATGGCCGCCGTTACAACATTTGGTATGAAAGATCTGAAAGAATACAAGTTGTGCATGAAGGAATCTACAGACAGCAGCCAGAATGCAGCAACTTCAGGTACGGTAAAGGAAGGACTTCATTAATGTGTTTACTGGGTTCATGGACTGAGGATGGGAGGAGGATTCAGTATTCGGCAGACTCTTAACCAGTGGATTCGGTATTCAGCCGAACCACAAAAATCTGGATTTGTTGCATCCCTAAAAAAGAATGTAAGACTGAGTGTTGTCCTGTACAGGAGCGTCCCAGGAGTGCTGTGGATCAGACAGGGTTTGGGGAGCGGGAGGTGGGGAGAACGAGAATGAGTGTGGAGGAGCAGCTGGAGAGGATGAGGAGGAACCAGCAGGCCTCGTCGCTTCGAGAGAAGAAGAGAGAAACGCCATCCCGCTCACCCTCCTTCAGCAAAGACAGCCCTTCCATTATCCAGCAGGTGATGTCACACACACACACATATCACACACATCACACACATAGGGGCGGCAGTGGCTAGAGTGGTTGCCTGCCAATCGGAAGGTTGGTGGTTCGATCCCTGGCCCTGCAGTCCCATGCCGTGTCCTTGGTGACCAAGTTGCCCCTGATGCTGTGCATCAGAGTGTATGAATGTGTGTGAATGGTGAATAGTTTCTGTACTATGTAAAAGCGCTTTGAGTAGTCGCTAAGACTAGAAAAATGCTATATACAAACATACATATATATACATAAATCCTTTGCCTTAGCCAAACTGCTATTCCATCTGTTCTGGAAATGTATACATAAACTGTGGCTAGATATTTGTAGATTTATCTTTTACTGGAAAATGTATTTTTTGTTTTTTGCCAGATATAAAAACTTACTTAGAAAATATTCTTTCTCATATATATATATATATATATATGAGAAAGAATATTTTCTTATTAATCTCATCATATTCTTTGCAAAGTTTTACGTTCATAAAAGTAAACTTGGCAAAGTAAAACCTCACTTTTTGTTTTTAAGAAAGAAATGGTGCTATATATTTAGACAGTAACTTCATCAAAAAGCCATTCAAACTGTAAGATTGTGCTCCCTATTTACAGTTTTAACTTCATTTACTATCTTCTTTGCTGACCCCTGGCATGTTGACTCTATTTTTTCTCTCTTTTGCTTTTATATATATTTTCTGTGTATTTTTGTTCCTGCCATTTACTTTGGCCATGAAAAAACTGTCAAACATTTTCAAACCATCAATTAATTTAAATGTGCATGTGTGTCTGTGTGCGTGTGTGTGTGTGTGTGTGTGTGTGTGTGTGTGTGTGTGTGTGTGTGTGTGTGTGTGTGTGTGTGTGTGTGTGTGTGTGCGTGTGTGTGTGTGTGCGTGTGTGTGTGTGTGTGTGTGTGTGTGTGTGTGTGTGTGTGTGTCTGTGTGCGTGTGCGTGTGTGTGTGTGTGTGTGTGTGTGTGTGTGTGTGTGTGTGTGTGTGTGTGTGTGTGTCTGTGTGCGTGTGTGTGTGTGTGTGTGTGTGTGTGCGTGTGTGCGTGCGTGCGTGCGTGCGTGCGTGCGTGCGTGTGTGTGCAGAGTCGTCTCCAGGCGGAGGGGGCGTGTGCAGACCCCGTGGAGCTGGAAGCGGCTCTGCAGCAGCTGAAGGCGGCTCACATGGAGCGGAGCAGGACAGCTGCTGAGGCTCAGCCTGCCCCACAGGTTCATGGGATATTATTTTTCAGTAGTGGTGAATTCTACGCTGTCCTGGCAACCAGTTTTCATCCTAAACAAATCCAAATTTTATGCAAAATACAAAAACTAAACATAAAGTGCAAATACATGTTTATCATCTTTTAATGAATCAATTAATTTCATTAAATAAGAATTGTATACATTTAAATTAAGTGCAGATGCAGTATTACATTATCAAATGCATATCTATATATATATATATATATATATATATATATATATATATATATATATATATGTAATAGAGCTAAAAAGATTAATTGATTAGTCGTCAATTATTAAATGACTCGCCAATTATTTTGATAATCGATGAATCGGTTTGAGTCATTTCTGAATAAAGAATAGTAGAAATTCTCCGATTATAGATTGTTAAATGTGAATATGTTCTAGTTCCTTCTCTCCTCTGTGACAGTAAACTGAATATCTTTGAGTTGTGGACAAAACAAGACATTTGAGGACGTCATCTTGGGCTTTTAGGAAACACTGATCCACATTTTTCACCATTTTCTGACATTTTAGAGACCAAATCTAATCCATTCATGCAGAAAATAATCCACACATTAATCAACCACGAAAATACTCATTAGTTGCAGCCCTAATATGTACAAAGTTCTAGTTATACTATTTTACATTGGTTGATTTTAATGCTATACTTTGCCATGTTTTCATCAGGATCATCGGTGATTAAATAAAGGCTTGGTTATATGACCCATATATGCACTATAATGCATGACATACCATCACTAATAAACTGCAACGCCTCATGCACATTTCTGATGATGACTGTACAAACAGCTCATGACGTTATTCTATTTCCGTCTCCAGGAAGTGCAGAGGGTGGAGGAGGTGAAAGATGAGGTGCAGCATGACAGGGACGGTCACGGGACCCTGCAGAGCGTGAAGGAGGCCAACAGCACAGACAGTGAGGTACTGTAGACAAGGCCTGCACTGCAGGGCCGACATTTTCCATATAAACATGCTACAGAATGTAGGTCATGACCCAGTGGTAGAATGTAACTAAGTACATTTACTCCAGTACTGTACTTGAGTCCAAATGTTGAGGTACTTGTACTTTAAATGAGTACTTTTCTCTTCATGCCACTTTCTACTTCTACTCTGCTACATTTCAGAGAGAAAGATTGTACTTTTTACTGCACTACATTCATCTGTTACAGCTTTAGTTACTAGTTACTTTACACATTCAGATTTCTGCACACAAAACGCACGTAGTTTATAAAATCTGATGTTTTGAACAAACTGTTCAAAGCTGTAGTGCATAGTTTCTGTCGCCCCCATGAGGAATTCTAAGTAATGACAACAACACTGTCGGTTTGTCCACATGATACAAGCCTTCTGTAATCACGCACCACCCCCACCCCTCCTCCACACAGTTGCTAGTAGCCAAGGAGGACACGGAGGATTAAAAAAACACGATGGACTCTTCAGAAGACGTAATTATCTTCGCTCGAGTTTCTGCACGGGAAAGTCGCCGGACGCCACAATCTTCTGAACATAGTCATACTGAGAGATCCAGAGAGAGTTGTGTGGAGCTGATAGTCTTAATTTGCTTTGTAGCAACTCATTTGGCAACGGCTTGAATGTAACAGACGTTCATTAATATAAAAAATGTTACGCACTAAAGCTTTAACACAACAAGTTATCATTGAGTTGAATGCTGTCAGATTAACGTAAAAGCAGCAGCAGCACCACAGGAAGAGAGATTATAAATGCACATCTTGTAACATTAGCATCTTCTAAGATCACTTTAAAAAATGTATGATCCCAATCTTCATCTCTTGTGCACAAAGAAATTAAAAATTAGTTTGATAAACTGAAAAAGTTTATTGGGGAGATTCTTCTCAGATCAGATATGTCGATATAAAAACCTTTTCCCATCATGATGCGACTGCAGCAGAAGAGTTTCAAAACAGTAATAATCTGACCAGCAGTCTCTCCCTCTAGTTTCAACTTTCATTCCTGCTAGGGATCATCACTGCAATATCAACTCGCGCAATAAACGCATCGTGAAAGGCTGCAACATATCACCACAGACACTCAAGAGATTTGTTCGTGTTAGTTGAAAGAAAATAGCAGAAAACTGCATTTAAAAACTGTCCCATTTTAGTCCTGCCTTTTATATTAAATTCAATGATTAATTTGTTAAATAAAAGATTGTTGGGAATTTTCTTTGATTTGTTTTAAATTCAGCAAGCAGTTTGTTGTACAATATTTTAGCAGAATACTGAACGCAGCAGAAAGAACTAAGTACGCTTTAAAGGGGACATATTATGCTTTTCCGTATTTTCTGTCATATCTACAATTTTATAATGTCGGATTTTCATGTTAAATGTGGTCAAAACTTCAAATAATGAGGTAACGTATTTTAGACAAATCCCTGTGAGCTAAAACGTTCAGATTTCCAACTATTCTGAACGCTCCGGTTTCAACAGTTTTTTCTATTCTCAGCTGAGCGTTGCGCAACTCTAAGCCGGCCTTCTATGATTGGTCATCTGCTCCAAATAGGCAGGACTGGAGGTTTTTTTTTAAGCTACTGCGGTGGTGTTCACTTTGTCGCATGTTGCTACATGCTAACGACAGTAAAATGTCACCTTGGCTGCCAGTGTTGTTAAATTCTCCCCAATTCCAGGTCACATTACTCCTGAAACATTTTCTGTTAGTAGTATTTGGTTTAAAAGCCTTTATCTGTGATTTTAGACTGTAGAAAGTGCTACTATACTCTATTAGTGTCAACTACTAACTATAGTAGCTACATGCTAACGGCAGTAAACAATGTCACCTCACCTTGGCTGCCAATGTTGTTAAATTCTTCCCAATTACATAGAAACATGTCCGATTGGGTAATATAATGTTTTTTCTGTGATTTTCCACTACATCCACTACAATCTAACGTTAGCATACTGCTAAATATTAGGTAGCTGCATGCTAACGCCAGATAGCTGTAATCTTGGCGGCCAATGCTGGTCATTTCTTCCCAATTTCGGGGTCACTTTACTACTGGGACATGTCCGGTTGTGTAGTATTTGATTTAGAAGCATTTATTTGTGATTTTCCACAGTACAAAGTCCTGCTATATATTCCGTTGCAGTAGCTCCAGCTTCAACTATTCAATTCAATTCAATTTTATTTATAGTATCAAATCAGAACAAGAGTTATCGCAAGACACTTTACAAATAGAGTAGGTCTAGACCACTCTCTATAATTTACAAAAAACCCAACAATTTTAGTAATCCCCTCAAGAGCATTTAGCGACAGTGGCGAGGAAAAACTCCTTTTAGGAAGAAACCTCGGCAGAAATCGCAAATAATATCGTTATCGCAATATTCAACAACGTTATCACATGTTGCATTTTTTCCTCATATCATGCAGCTCTAATTAGTGCCAACTGCATGAACAAATCAATCAATGAAATCCCAGCATAACACTTCACATCCAGTAGTATAATGTATTCCATGGCTAAACCACCAGTGTGTGTATTCATGTCACTGCCAATCAAATATGATCAAAACACAACCACACAGTTCTCATGAAGCAGATTAACTGGGGTTTTGTGTTAGACTCTTACTAAATAGGATTGCAGAGGCTTTAACACAGCTCAGTCAGTGAGCCTAACTACACAAATACCATTTATGATGAGTGTACACCTAAGTGGTCTGGGATTAAACATGCCAATGGTATCTCGGGCAGTTTGGGGTTACTACTGCTGCTATGTGATTGAAGTGGAATGATGTACCATGTTGTGAATATAACGCTTGTTGTTCTGGCAGTAGACAGTGTGAACATTACGCTGTAGTCCTCTTGGTTGTCTCTACTAGAACCTAACACCAAAATAATCGAGAATGACTGCATTCAACTAGGGCTCGGCAGTACGGAGAAAATCCAATATCACAATATTTTTGGCGATATTGTAGTGTTGACTATTGGTGCTTTCACAAAATATTTAAGATTTTTGATATATAATTATCAGTAACGTGGATTTAGTGACTAAGTGGGTAAAGGCAAATAATAAAACAGCTAGAAGGACATGACTTTACTGTAATGCAGTCTTTAAAACCAGGAAAAGAAAACACTTATGTCATATTATATCCAAAATCTAAGACGATATCTAGCCTCATATCACGAAATTGATATAATATTGAGATATTGCCCTACATCCAACAGACTAACTCCATAAACATCCCAAACAAATGTTGGTCATTTGAAATAGATACATACTGTATAGTATACACAGGGGAAAGATGCACATGCTATCTGTCCCCATGGAGGTAAGCAAATAGTCAGTGGTGGAATGTAACAAGTACATTTACTCAAGTACTGCACTCAAGTCCAAATGTTGAGGTACTTGACTTGTCTTTTGTTTTCATGACTAGAAAAGCGCTATATAAATACAGTCCATTTACATTTCCATGCCACTTTTCTACTTCTACTCCTCTACATTTCAGAGAGAAATATATTCAGAGAGAATATACTCTCTATTAGTTACTAGTTATAGATTGTAGTTACATACTTTTACTTAAGTAACATTTTCAATGCAGGACTTTCACTTTAACAGAGTATTTTTTACAGTGTGGTATTAGTACTTTTACTAAAGTAAAGGATCTGACTACTACTCTAAGCTCTTTTAAATCTAGGCTGAAGACCTTTCTTTTTGATGTTGCCTTTCCCTAGTTTTTATACTGTAATGTGAATTTTATTTTATTTTATTTTGTTTTTATTTTACCTTTAATCATTTTCATATTGATCTGTGAATTTAATTTTTGTATTTTATCTTGCATAAATTATTATACTCACTGTGACTGTGAATTGTATTTATATATTTTACTTTATTTTAGCTTTTATTTCATACTAAATTTGTTATGGTCAATATTTCTATATTATTTTTATTCCATAATTTCCATTCTTGAACTTGCTTTTCAATGTTTGTTGTTTGGTGTAAAGCACTTTGAGTTGCCCTGTGCTGAAAGGTGCTATATAAATAAAATGCCTTGCCTTGACTACTTCTTCCACCGCTGCTTATAGTAAACTGGTACAGTGCAGGGGCACCAGGTGGAGGAGAACCAAAGGTACTCTAACACACAGCGTCACTATACACAGCACTCTCTGATGTAATCAGCGGTGGCCCAGTTTTCTCCGGGTGCTCCGGTTTCCCCCACCACTAAAAATATGTTCCCCTCCCCCTCCCTAACTAGCTGATGTGTGGTGAGCGCCTGGCGTCGTAAGGCGTTGTATGGTTGCCGTACATCACCCAGGTGGGTGCTACACATTGGTGGTGTTAGAGAGCAGTTCCCCCCCAAGCGCTTTGAGTGTCTATGATAAAGCACTATAAAAATGTAATAAAATAAATAATAATAATAATCCACACAATCAGCTATTCTGGATGGAACATCTGCGCTTGTAATCTGGGGAAATAACAGAAGATTTGTGGGAATGTGGAAGGAGTAGGTTGGATTTAAGGGCTTTATCCTGTGGATGAGAGAAACATGTACTCAAAGTATTATTACTTGATTACTTATTCACTCAGTCATTCATTTATTATTATTATTTTGTCATCCGTCTGCTCATTTATTTTCTGAAGTGACTTATTTCCTCATATCTTTAATTATTTCTTTTGTTCTCACTTGATTTTTTTATTTACGTATTCACTAACTGACTTCTCTTGTCATACTAACATATTTCATTATTTGCCGATATCTATATCCATTTCCCCTGTAGTTTTTATTCTTTTTTTTGTATTATTATTAGTAATATAAATTCAACAATATCATGACAGCACAAAACCAAAGTCCAGCTGAGGTAAAAGATATGCATCAGTAATCTGGCAATGCATGGAACAACACTGACAGCACACTTCTTTACTACTTTTTGTATGTAATTCCCACCTCTCCATTTTCTAATAAAAACACTTTTGTGTGTGTGTGTGTGTGTGTGTGTGTGTGTGTGTGTGTGCGCGTGTGTGCGTGCTTCAGCTGTGTGAAAGCCAGAGGGTGGTGATTGTGGACCTGGGTGCGGAGCCTCAGCGTGTGGAGATTGTAAACCTTCACTCTTTTGAGGATGACGAAAGCAGAGAGCAAGATCTGACTAGCTCACCAACAAACACCACCACTGACAACAGGTAGGTGTGTGTGTGTGTGTGTGTTTGTGTTTGTGTTTGCGTAGGGGAGGTGTGTGTGTGCTGAATGAGTGTGAGTATGAGATGTTTTTGGAGCCAGAAGGCGAAGAAGAATACATACTTTATTGCCCAGGGGGCAAATTACATTTATACACTCTGTTGTGACACACAGACCCGGAAAACACACACATGCACAAACAGGACCCAATACTATACATGTGGATAGGTGGCAGAGTGAGGGGGCTGCCTACTACAGGCACCCTGAGCAGTTTGAGGTTTGGTGGCTTACTCAAGGGCACCTCAGCAGTGCCTGAAGTGACACCTCTCCAGCTACCAGTCCACACTCCGTACTTTGTCCATACAGGGAACTGAACCGGCGACCCTACGGTTCGTAAGTCAAGTCCTTACAGACTGAGCTACTGCTGCCCCGAAATTAAAAAGAATTAAAAGAAATGAGTGTGGAACAAGGCCAAAGGGATCTCAAGGATTACAAAATACTATGAAATATATGATAGCAGTTCTTTTGCTTGTCCTATCAATAGTAGTCAGTTTTGAGTAACCCATTCTGCTTCGGCTCATTGCAGCTTCCAGACTCCTGAGCCTGAGACGCCAAGCCCGGAGCCGAGGGAGGACGAACCAGATGCGACGCAACAGAGCGCCAGAGAGGAGAAGCTGGAGCTAACAGCAGACGACAAGAAACACAACAACAACAACAACAACATGTTGGCTTGTAAGTGACACATCTGTGTCAGTTAAACCTGAGACCACATTTCATGCTGGACCAAATACCTTCTGTTGCACTTGCTTCCCAATTTCAATTACAGTATTGAAATGAACTTGCTATTCTGTCACTTTGTAAAATCTCACTTATGCATTCACAGACGCTCTGACATTCATGTCACATGTATGCCCAAAAAAACATTGCAGGACAGTAGCTAAGATTTAAGGCCGTTACACACCGGGGGCGTGGCAAATAAACGGCACGAAAATGCAAATAAACGGCTGCGAATATTTCGCATCAAGGGTGGGGGGGGGTTAAGTAAAAAAGTATTTTTCACATGTGGCCCTAATCCTCTTCCGTAGTCTTCCTCCTTTCACATTGTGAACCATAGAAAAGATCAGGGACTCAAGTGTCCGAGTTAAATCCCTGCCGCTGGTCACCTCTTCTCTTTATTCACCCGTGCTGCTCCTGAGGCATTGTGTGAAGTTTACTTATTAGGACAAATGAGACACTAACCATTTGGAACTTGTTGCAACCTCTCGAATCTCAGTCTTTGCCTGGACTGTGTGAGTTAAGGCCCAGACTTACTACAAGATACGTATGCACCAATACCAGAGGCAGACCGATGATGCCACTGTGGAACGACAGGCCTCAATAGAATCCTTAACATTTGACTTAGATATGGAACTGTTGAAGTCACACGTGAAAGCTTTGAGGCTTTCATTTACACACATAATAGCATAAAGGTACATACTGTATTAGGTGCAATAAATGAACAGATACTAAATGTATTCAGTTCTGCCTTTCTTTTGCTTTCAGTATTCTGGTAAAATACAACAAACTGCTTGTGGAATTTAACCCTTCCATTCGACCATGCACTTGTCGTTCTCCCGGATCAAAACTGAAAATCAACACTTTTGGCGCTTTTTTTGACATTTATCGCTTCTTTTCACTACCATGTATAAACACCACTAACACCAACTCATTACCACTAGTTTTACATTAGTTTTTTTAACTTATTTTTGAAAGTCAGTGTATTTATACCTAATTCTTGAGTTAAAAAGCAGAAATTGTGAATTATTTAGACTTAAGGAACGATAATCACAGAAGGGTATATGTCAACTGTTTCGAAAAGTTTAGATTTTTTTTTCTCATTTGCTAAAAAATGTAATAAAGCACCCAAAATTCAATGAAAGTAGACATCCAATCTTTTGTCGTAGTTGCAAAGCGCGTTGTATGGAATCATCCACGTTATTTTTGGGTTATTACAATTAGGTAGTTAAAATGAAACCCAGATTTCTGATATAGACATTTTGACCCGAAGACAACACTCAGGTTAAAACAAATTTTAAAATTTTACAAACATTCTTTTATTGAACAAATTGAACATTAAATATATTCAAATTATATTAAATATAAAAGGCACCACTAAAGTGTTTATTGCGCCAGTTGATATCGCAGTGACGATAAAAAAAAGATATATTGTGCAGCCCTAGGTACAACAATGAATATCATAGAATATTTCACTCCACCTGGCAGGGGCGTAGCACAAGGGTCTGGACCCTGTACATGTTGTTTTTAGCCTTAATAATCAAAATATATTTGATTTCAGTTCTGCAAGTTGGAGTTGGAGCATATGCCCCTTCAGGCTTTAAAACTATAGTTTGTAGTTTCTGTCTCCCCCATGAGGAATTCTAAGTAATGACAACAAAACTGTCGCCGCATCCACATTATGTACTCAACATTGATGACATGCCTACTAACTAAGGGTGCTCCGATCGATCGGCCACCGATCGGTATCGGCCGATAATGGCTTTAAATAGTTTGATCGGTGGTCTCCATAAAGGCCGATCAGATAGGCCGATCAGATTAGTGCGTCATCTGATAATACATGGATGTATTAGGAGCGCACTACTCCTGAGAACATTTTCAAAATGGCGGCGTCCCTACATTCAGCGGTCTGGCAGTTCTACAAGGTGTCTGAACGGTGGCAGAACAGGAGTTGGCCCGCGGCCGCGGAACGAAGGCGGTAGGAAGACGGCTACCGCTTTTAAAAGCGTCTGCCACCGGTGGTGCTCCGGCAAACGTGTTTGTGATTACACCATTCTGACGCTTCTACTGCCTCTGGAGCACCACTGGTGGTCCGCCGACTCATTGCTATCTGGGAAAAAGACAATACACTAGCGATTAGCAACGTGTGTACCGAGGAAATACCACGAGGCGGAAAGCTCCAAAGACATTTCAACACCACCAACCTCATCAGACATTTGAAGGTTAGTCACAGAAAGGAGGATGAGGAGTTTTCAAAGTTAGCTAACGCTAAGGCAGAGGAGTCGTGTAGCTAGCAGCTCCGGCGCCGCTCAAACAGCTGTTTCGCCGTGTGTGTGTGTGTGTGTGTGTGTGTGTGTCGGTGTGACTGACTGTGTGTCTGTGTGTGCGCCGCTCAAACAGCTGTTTCGCCGTGTGTGTGTGTGTGTGTGTGTGTGTCGGTGTCGGTGTGTGTGTGTCTCGGTGTGACTGAGTGTGTGTGTCTGTGTGTGCTGAAGAAATGTGCAGTGATTGAAAAAAAAAAAAAAATAGGCTCCAATACATAACTAAAGTGTGTGGCAAAATTTCCCAAAACTCCCTGATTGACTTAAACTCTCTATATGAGATAAGGACTCTGAAGAAAGCCCAGTCAGTCCTGGCTGATATAACCCCCCCTCTGAACAGCGACAAGATGTTACCGTCTGGCCGCAGATTCTGTCTGCCAAAATGCAGGACAAACAGACATAAAAACTCTTTTGTTCCTGCTGCTATAGGCTTTGTAAATAAGTCATTGCGAGATGTGTATGTCTGTGTAGTTTGTATTTATTTTGTCTATTATTGATGGGGTTTGTTTTCTGTATTATTATTATTGCTGCACAACGAATTGCCCCTCGGGGATAATAAAGACTCCTTGAACCTTGAACCTTGAAAGGACATTTTTTAGATTTTGAGCTAGGACAGAAAGCCAAACAGTTACTGATACATTCTCTAAACATGTGTGACTGTTATGTAATGGCGTAATTTTCAGTTCATAAAAGTGATCGGTGATCGGTATCGGCCGATACGTCTTCCAGCAATCGGTGATCGGTGATCGGCCTCAAAAATCCTGATCGGAGCACCCTTACTACTAACCTACAGCTAAGGTAGCCTTCCACAGATACAGTTAAACTTAAGGACTTACTGTGCCCCATTTTAACATTAAAACATGATGTATAAATATGCCAACAATTTTTATTTTAAAAGCTTAGTATTATATGCACCATAAAAAGGTTGTGTAAAGGCTTTAGGCCGCCCTACACGTAGGTCCAGTTTAATATGCAACTACATTTTATATCTATGTATAATATATGTAAGGAGTCAGCTAAGGGGTCCTTGGCCTAAATAACGTGGCAGACCCCTGGTGTACTGTATTGGTCTAAATCTAAAAGGAAGACTAGAATGCTACATCTAAGAACTACAGGTCACATTAAATACCTTGGTATCAATGTTTCCACCAGGCTTCCAGAGCCATTCCTTCTGAATTCCACAGCATTACCAACAAGCATCAGACACGCTTACCTGCTGAATCAACTTGTCCATCTCATTAATTGTAAGAATAGCAGGAGTAAAAATGACCTGCTAGCTGTTAGCTGATATTCACTACCAACAATGTAGAGAACCCCGAACTATAAGTTTTTATAAGCTGCCAACCCAAAAAACTGAGCTTTTATGAAGACAGAAGTGCAAACAGACGTGAGGAATCAGCAGAGAGAACGGGGAGACGGTGGGATCCTGACACTAAGCTAACGTTACGGCCGACATAGTCTATGTCCACGACATTCCATTTCCGGGACTGTTCAAGTGCCCGCCAGATGTTCTTCTTTTAGGCTGGATGTCCATTGCCTTCCTCTTTCATTGTGTTGTTATTCTAACCTCCGGCTGATTTGTGAGGACTCTGGTTAACTGCTCCTCAGATCTCTGCAGGGTAAATCCAGACAGCTAGCTAGACTATCTGTCCAATCGGAGTTTTCTGTTGCACGACTAAAACTACTTTTGAACGTACACATGTTCCACCAAAACAAGTTCCTTCCAGAGGCTATTTAGCAGAGGCACCGTGGCTCCGTCCGGAGCTTAGCATCGCCCAAGACGATTGTGATTGGTTTAAAGAAATGCCAATAAACCAGAGCACGTTTTTTCTCCCATCCAGGGACTAGTCAGACCTTCCTTTGCAGCGCTGTGGAGGAAGGTCTGGCAAAGCAAGAATATGTCCGATGTTACGTGTGTTAGCCTAACTTACAGACAGATAGTTCGGGTAAACCTGCCATTTGGATATTTGACTTGGTAACAAAATGCTTGCAGCAAACGTAACGTAACATAACATAATGTTAGCATTTTCCTGTTGTTTGATAGCAAACGAAATTGAGTAAAGAACCCAAAACTAAGTTCTTATAAGCTGTCGAACCCAAAAACTGAGCTTTAATGACTATACTTTTATCCTTGTTTGGTTTGTTTTATGTATTATGTTAAGTTATGTACGGCTCACTGTTCTTTGTCTGTCCTTGTGTATTTTATCGCAGATTCTATCACTGTGGTATAGGCCTAATATGTTGTTTTTTCATCGTCATCACAATATCAACTTGCACAATATACACATGCGAAAGACTGCGACACATCGCGAAAGACACTCAGAGATTTTCGGTTAGTTGAAAGAAAATATCAGTAGAAAATGTAACTGTCATTCTTTTTTAGTGCTGCCTTTTATATACAATTCAATGTTAAGTTGTTCAGTAAAATAATGTTGGAAATTATTTCCTTTCATTTGTTTAAATTCAACAAGCAGTTTGTGTTCTGTTTATTTATCGCAAGTAATATCGTTATCGCGATATTTTCCTCATATCGTGCAGCCCTACTGTGGTATCTATAAAGTCAATACTGTATTGTTTTTGCACACAAAAAAAACATATTTGCAAATTAATAACAGCAACAAAAATACAGCAAAACTGTATAACAAAACAACGTTCTACTAACCACTCCATTCTCCCTCTCTTGTCCTCCCTGCAGCGCAGACGTTCACATTGGTGAGCAGAGACACGTGAGCGTTGCCGGCCTCGACATCCACACTGGCGGCCCATAAAGCCCAAATGTAGCCTGCCTGCACAGAGCATGCTCCACGGCTTCCTGCGTTTACAACAGGACTATTTTGATACTACTGTTACATGCCCCCAAGGAGACTGAGACTGAGAGAATGACAGCCCTGCCAACACACAGATGGGCCGCCATCACTTCCAGACAGAGAGAGAGGCAGATGTACTGTATCTTTAGCACCTGTTAGAGCTGTCCATACTGATATGTCCCCGGTATGGAGTCAGATTTGTCTCAAAACATTTCTGCATAAAAATAAGATTGTGAAATGGTCATAAAAGTTACAAATGATGTTTGAGCTGAAATATACTTGCGCAACCCCAGAAGGAGTTTTGAGAGTTTTTTCTGGTTTCCATATGAGTCTCCAGCTCAGTCGTGGCCAGGGGAAAGTAACTGGCCAGACATTTGTTTTTTATAGGCGGGCCCTGACAATCTAATTCTTTTTTTCAGACTTTTCAATTCAACAACGGATTCATATTGAATAGTTCAATATTATGTAGGTTTATATGTTAAAAAGACTACCTTGAAATAATATTTACTGTATATTTTAATGATAATTAAAATTCGGTTCAGTCCATATAAATGAATTGTGAGCCGATAGTGCAGCCTATTATTTATCTGAATGGCAAAGTTGTGTAGTCTCCCACTATTAGACCTTACAATTCAGACACAAGCAGTCCAAGGCCTAAGTCAGTTATTAGTGCAAAACAAAGTCACGAAAAACAGCGACATCGTGACAGCTGCATGATGCAGCAAGACTACGACTATAGGGGGCATGTTATTCTACTCTCTCACATATCTGTTACTCCATATTGGCAAACACACACTGAAAAAGACCCAATATTTGTAACCACCTAAAAGCTGTAAGACAATTCAGGAAAAACAACTTACACAAAAATGATAGGAATAATAAGATGACTAACTTACTACACTTCGGTGGCTCAGGCTGGGCCTTATATAGCTGCAGCCGCCATTTTCCAGATAAATAGAATCTCCACAGTGAAGTGTCTTTCCACTCTGTTGCATTTCTTGGACAGATCGTGGAAGCAGCGAAGGTTAGGGAAACCCAAGATGCTGTGAGGACACTTGGCATTGCCTCAAGAGCCCTGTGGACATTACTGAGCAGTGTTTTCAGTGTCCATCATCTGGAGGTGTGGAACTGTATGTTTGAGAATGTGCTGTCAGGTGCATGAGTCCAGTCAGTGTAAGCAGGGGTTTAACTTTTACTGAGTCCAGGAAGGAGCTGCTCTCCGGGTCGAGTGAAGCAATGGATTCCATGAACGCACTGTGTCGGTCCGTGTACTTGGCAGCCAAAGGATTTTTGTTTTGAAATTAAAAAACAAAATCGAGAAACAAGCTGTTTTCCCACTACCATTTAGATGTAGGAGAACAAAAAACGGAAAACGATTAGTTTTTTGTTATTTGTTTTGATTATGGAAAACAAAAAACTACCTGGTATCCGATTTTTTTCAAATGTGTTTATAAATGGAAATCGGGAATTAAAATACGCGTGTGAAAATCTAATATCCCATTTTTGTGCAGCTTTTTTGTTGTGACCAGGAAGTTGCAGGATGTCTTCTTCTTCTTTAGATTAGGCAGAATAGACATTGCAATGGCGTACTGCTGCCCCACGTGCCAACCTTTAAGACGCTTGTGGTCATCAAACACACTCTCCAAAGTGGCGCACCATTTCCCCAGTTACTGTAAAACAGCTGTTGTTGCTCTGTGATCTCCTTGTTTTCTTGTCTTTCTTAGTTTCTGGTAATGGTGCGCTTTCCTCTGTTCTGGCAGCTGTTTGTAGCTTGTAGTTTGTAGCTGTAGGTCCATTTTCTTCCGACTGTAGTGTCCTATTGGGTGGCTCAAGAATGAACAATATCTTACACACCATAAGGGCGTGAATTCTAAACCTGGGCTTGGATATTGTAAACCCTTGGGAATGATGCAGGGTTTCAACATGAATCAACACTTTAGATACATCCAGAGAGGATTTCGGAATAGGTGCCCTGTCCTGTCCAGTGCTGTTCAAATCAAAGCTTCAGTGTGTTCCCATGATATTGGGCTGCAACAGTGGGCATTTGCGTGAACTTGTGCAGGACATTATAGATACTGAATAAATCCTCAATAGCCTTCTCACCGGATGTGGACAATGATTAAGTGGAGTTGGTGGTTAAAGCAGTGAGCATTTGGGATTTCTCTGCCCAGCTCACGTTGAAGGAGTCTTTGAACCCCAGCCAGTCTCCCTGACATTAGACAGACCCCATCGTAAACTTGGCTAAGTATTTTGTCTCTGCTCAGGCCGGCGAAATTCCGAAATAAGTATCTGTGTGAGACATTTTGCATCGCCTGCATCTGCTATGGCAATTGCCAAGAACCTCTCTCTTATAAGGCGTTTTCCCACTGGATAGTACTTCTACTTTTTAGGGGAAAAGTACATTTCTAAGCAGTTCTAAGAACTACTCTCCCCCAAAACCTTTTTTCCATTTGCATTCTCACAGGCCAAGTGGCCACAGGGACTGGTAGGAGGGGTAAGGGAGTAACGCAAGCACCGCAACGGTCTTCATAGCATCGTCACTAGACCTTAGCACCACATACAACAACAAAGCAGCATGATGGAGGAGAACATCAGAATGTTCCTGTCGTGCCTTGCTGGGATCCTCATAACGGAGTTTGAACAGCAGCGTTTAAAGACTAGGCTGGAGTCTCTCTCTCTCTCTCTCTCTCTCTCTCTCTCTCTCTCTCTCTCTCTCTCTCTCTCTCTCTCTCTGCGGACCAGGCGCTTGTGGAGTTTAACGGCAAAAAGGCAGTTAACCACACGTTCCCGTTAATCTTATGATGGACATGTGTTGTGATATTTAAACAAACAACGGCTAAATAAAAGCCTCTTACGAGACCGCGGTCTGAGAGTCTGCTAGTTTACAGCGGGGCATCCCAGGATGACAGGCCGACCAGCAAACAAGCAATCCGGCCGCCACCAGCTGGCAGTCCCTTCACTTTATGGAGCTTCTCAACTCCGAAAACTTTGAAGCAAATTGTCAATTCGGCAACGATTTTCGGAAGACTGCCTATATTCGAAATCTAAACAGTTCATTTCTCGCCTAAAACGTTGTCAGAAGTGACTTTAATGATGAATAAGATGGTGAAAATTGTTAATAATGTCCCGCTGTTGCTCTGTCTGCAAGTACAGACGGCGCACTGTAAGATCTGGGTTGGCAGTGGGCGTGACTTATAATTTCGACCAATCAAGTAGACCTAGGAAAAGGGAAAAGACCCTGCTCTGAAGTAGGAGCTAAAAAAGTCCCGAAATACGGCCAGAGGAACTAAAAAATCCCCAAATTTGTCCGGTGGGAACACGACGAAAAAAGTGTTCTAGGAAGGTTTTAGTTCTAAGAACTACAAAAGTCCCTCTGGTGGGAAAACACCTATAGTGTAGCTTTCGTCAACAATACACAGTATGATAGAAATATTTCCACCGCCCGTTGGGTCTTGGGTTCCCTCCATTTTGTGTAAAAAGAGTCACCTATTGGCTCAACAATATGCTCTGTCACCAGTTTGCTCATCATTTCTATTATTTCATTTTGAATGTCATAGTGTATGTAGGTTGCATTCTTGGGAATGGTAGGGGCAGTTTTGCCAGCTCTGGGTCTTGCATATTTCTCCTGGGAGGGCCAAATTCCTGGATGAGTGAGCCTGGCCCCCTGGGGCCCATTATGTCAGGTCTGCTCCAACTGTCCATTGACAGGCAACCATACAAAGTCCAAAATTTGAGAAGGAATAAGTAGACCAAGAAAGACGTGACTAACTCAAGTGTCAACTGATTTCTTAATCAAAGTGACCTATATGATAGTCATCCCTACAGTTGTGAAAATAGGTAATAGTGTAAGAAGAGTGTTTGTTGTACAGAGTTGGTGCTATGTCTGTTTCAGCCACCTGTATGTATGTGTATCTGTTCGGCAGCTCCACGTTCACAATAGCACAACTGAATACCCGGTTGCTGCCTAGTACTTCCGCGGTCTGATCTGTTGGCGACACCAGCAGTTAGAATGGACCATGTCGACACAGGCTGCGTGTTAAAAGCAGCAGAGCAGCAGCTGCAGTCCTCCTTCCGTCTAGGTACATGTATGTGTGTGTCAGGAGCAGGGGCACCGTATAGGGGGGAAAAGTTAGGACAATTCCAAGGGCCCATGACTGACTAGGTAAAAACTAATATAAAATTATTAAACCATCATCATTCAATATATATATATTTCAAATATAATAATAATTAATGATCTCTTTGTTTTTACTTGTTTTTGGCAGTAAATGTTAAATATCCCCATTGACCAAAAAGTAAACCAGAAAAAATCCATATTGACCGACCACCCCCCTGTATCTGCATGAAATGGTCCTGCCTTAACACACTCAGTGACGGTGTTTAGTTGCAGTCAGTTGATGCCCAGAACTACAGTGACCACAATGTTGCCAAGTAACGTTAAATCAAAATCTGGTTTTCAAAAAAGGAAAGAGAGGAAAGACAAAGGAAAGGGTGTCAAACTGTACCCCAGTTTTTCACCAAGATAGGTGGGTAGCCTGTAGTCTGTGAGTGGTATTAACCTGTTGGCTTCATGTCCATAGTGAAATAAGCTAGCTAGCTACAGACTAGTGTTAGCCTACATTTAATCACCATTTAATCAGTGCAGGGAAACGTTTAGCAAGATATTCATATTAAATCATTGTCCCTGCCCCTTTTAGCAGACTTAACAACAGATGAGTCAGCAGCACCCCAGTCTCCCCCTAACTGGGCCCCTCCCTGTCCCAGTGAAGGTGAGCAACATTGTGTTCAGTGACACGCCAGTTAGCATCATTGCAGGGAGTCTGTGGCGATTTCTCTGTCTCTCTTGCTCTTTTTACCATTACAAAAAAGAAGCTGAAATATTTATTAATGACAGAAATTCAAACACATTCTCAAATAATGATCATTATGATATATATAAAAAAAACAACCTACTGTCTGTAGTGATGCTGGACAGTTGGAAACAGTGAGTAGCTTACCTGAGCCTGCATGTAAGATACAGACAATATTAAAATAATCCAGTTTGATACGTTCATTTAGATTGAATTATGGAATGACATCTATAGATACAAACTTTATTATTCCCATCATGAATGGCAGTTAATATATATTTATATATTTAAAGGGATATTTCACCGCTGGAAAGCTGAATATATCTTTAAATTGGGTCACTTATGTAGCAGAAATGTGAAAAAAAAATTGAAAATTGGTGCCTTCTAGGCCGAGAAAAGCCAGAAAATGTGTTTTTGGCTCATATGGATGAAAGACACCAAATCCCAGAATGCACTTCGCTTCGCTGCTTTGAGTCCACTCCCAAGCCACGCCTACCGCTTGACAGACAGACGCATTCGACTCAACTCAATGTGTTTTATTGTTATTTCAACCATATACACGAAACAACGTTTCATCGTGGCTCAAGTGGTGTTACACATTTAAAATATATAAAAACGACATTATATAAAAACGACATTATATAAAAACGACATTATATAAAAACGACATACAAAACGGTCAGGGTACTAAAGTATAATCCGTTTTTCGTGTTAAACCAAAAACGAAAAAACGAAAAAACGGGTCGATATTTCGTTTTTTTGTTTCAAACCAAAAACGAAAAAACGGAAATATGAGCTCCGTTTTTCCGTTTTTTCAATGTCCATGCAATTTGAAAATTAAGTGGAAAATTGCTCGTTTTTCAACTGTTGTTTTCTTGTTTTTCATGTTTCCGTTTCAACCCAACAGCGAGAATACGGGCTCATTTTTTGTAATGTGCATAATCACTGAAAATCCGACGGATCACAAGTCTCGTTCTTGTTTTGTATGGGCTTACATGTTGAAGATCGAAAGTCGCTCATATCAACGCAGCGCTGGACCGGAAGTAACATTAGCGTGTCAAAATAAAAGTACAAGAACTGTAATAACTGCCAGAGGAACGAGATATTTTAGCTTTTGCCTGTAGCTTGTCAGATTAGGCTAAATCAATTATTTAGGGTTATATAAAGTATTTAATTGAGTAACATTAATTAATAGCCACAAAGGGAGTAAGAATGGATATTGTTTTAAAATAGAAATAGGATTATAATAATTTTTAAATCACATTTTAAATAATATCTACATTCCCCTAGCATTATGTGTGTCATTATTGACTACTTTTACTCTAATCTTACACCAGCCAGTAAAAAAAAGGCAAAAAATATAAGGGCTTTTTTAAATGCTCTGCAGAATATTGTATGTGACATGGTTGACCACATCAGCTGCCATTGAACATGTCAATGTGATGGAGAACATAAATTAACAATGTAAAGTGTACTGGAGACTCTGCCATTCTGGTCTGGTCTCCTCAGGCCCTGCAGACTGGACCAGAGTTCATGGTGAGCATGGTAGACCTCCTCACTGCAGGGCCTGGGCCTGGATCAGCCAGCTCGTTACATGTTCACTGCTCATACTAAGCCCTTGAAACACTAGTTGACCAATATTGGATAATACAATATAATACATAATGGATATTGTGTGGTTGAATTACAATAAGGAATGGTCAATGGTAAGCACTCACAGCAAGAAGGTACTGGGTTGGACCCTGGTGGCCTTTCTGCATGTTCTTCCCGTGTATGCATGTTTTCTCCAGGTGCTCCGGTTTCCCTCTCCACTAAAAGAAAACCTGTTGCCCTGCCTTTCACTTAATTGTAAGTCGCTTTGGATAAAAGCGGCAGCTAAATGACATGTCATTTAATGGAATGGAATGGAATGAACAAGTGAACTAAAGCACATACGGCTTAGAACATAACACCAAAACAACATAAAACTCAAAGAACTAAATAACTAATAACAATGTGCTGCTGTGTGCTTGTGTGCATGTGTGTTGTAAATAATATAATTGGTACCAGTCCTGACTTTGCAATGTATTATTTTTATGATCAAGATAACTGACATCTCCTGGTAAGCAATATAAATATTCACTGCCATTGTATTGTTGGAGCAGCAGCAGATGGCATATATATATATATATATATATATATATATATATATATATATATATATATATATATATATATATATATATATATATATATATATATATATATATATATATATATATATATATCAACCAAGACCAAAACAATGGATTTTTACTGACCAATTTGCAAATGCTTTCACACTGTAAGTCAGAACAGATAACTTCATGTTAACGTATAGGGTAAAGTCACAGTGAACAGCTGTTCATATTGTAAATTGAAACACAAATATATCCCCTGCATTTTATTCCATTGCTACTGAGAAACAGCTGATTGAAGCTATGCAAATAGATCAATCACAGCTGATTCCCCTCTAGGAAATACATTCAGGTGTTGAAGTTCTTTCAATCACATGACCACATGTTACTGTAGTAGGTTACATACAGTAAAAGAGGACCTATTTGGGCTGATTTTGTGTGGAAAAGGAACAATAAAGATGAACACAAAGAAAGTAAGAAAAATGCCTACACGAGGGAGAGGAAGACGAGTACCAGGACAATTCTGTCTCTGTCTTCTTTTTTTCATTACATTACATGTCATTTAGCTGACGCTTTTATCCAAAGCGACTTACAATTGCTACATATGTCAGAGGTCACACGCCTCTGGAGCAACTAGGAGTTAAGTGTCTTGCTCAGGGACACATTGGTTGATGTATCGCAGTAGGAATTGAACCCAGATATCCCACACCAAAGGCATGCATCATAAAAACTGTAAGTGGTTTAGTGGTTTAGCCCTTGTGTTGTCTTCCTGTCGACCATGCACATGTTGTCCTCCCGGGTCATAGATGTTGCAAGCATAACAAAATTGACCAGTTCATAAAGCATGAAGTAATTTATTACTCAATTCTGTGTTAAGCCTTTTATCCAACTTCATTCCACTCATTAGTTTTACACTTATTTTTGCATTAATGGTCAACAGACCTCATTTACATGAATTATACCTAATTTCTGAGTAAAATGAGGATATATGATTAGTTGTTTTGGATTATAACAGACTGGTATATGGAAAATATTAGCCAGGATATACCCAGATCAAAATTAACTGATGCAATTTTATTCACCAACAACAGAGAGCCAACAAAAAGGACAAAACTATTTCATGAAGAAATGTATTGTCTCCATTTAGGAAAAGACACATTGAAGGTGTTATTAGGACAAGTTTACAAAGCTGTAGCTTTGAAGATGTGTGTGCGCTCACGTGTGTGTGTGTGTGTGTGTGTGTGGCGGGGTGAATGTGTGTATGCGGGTGTTTGTGTGTCTGGGCATGTGCATGCATGTGTGTGCATGTGTGTGTGTTTATCTTCTGTAAAGCACAATAGTGCCCTATTGCACTACCTGTGGTCAAAATGCACCTGGGAAGACCATACATGCTATAAAATTGAATAAAACACCCAAAATTCTATGAAAGTTGTGAATATGAATTTTACTTGCGAAGAGCATGGAACGGAACAATGCATATTATCTTTGGTTAATTTGGTTGAAGAAGAAACTTTGAAAACACGACACATTTAACCCGAAGACAACAACAAGGGTTAGATGTCTTTTTACTGGCTGGTGTAAGATTAGAGTAAGTAGTCAATAACGCCACACATAGGCTAATAACAGAGGAATGTACATTTTATTTAAAATGTAATTTTAATATTATTATTCAATTATTAAATACTTTATATAACCCTAAATAATTAATTTTAGCCTAATCTGATAAGCTACAGGCAAAAGCTAAAGTATCTCGGTCCTCTGGCAGTTATTACAGTTCTTGTACTTTTATTTTGACACGTTAATGTTACTTCCGGTCCAGCGCTGCATTGATATGAGCGACTTTCGATCTTCAACACATAAGCCCATACAAAACAAGAACGAGACTTGTGATCCGTCGGATTTTCAGTGATTATGCATATTACAAAAAATGAGCCCGTATTCTCGCTGTTGGGTTGAAACGGAAACATGAAAAACAAGAAAACAACAGTTGAAAAACGAGCAATTTTCCACTTAATTTTCAAATTGCATAGACATTGAAAAAACGGAAAAACGGAGCTCATATTTCCGTTTTTTCGTTTTTGGTTTGAAACAAAAAAACGAAATATCGACCCGTTTTTTCGTTTTTTCGTTTTTGGTTTAACACGAAAAACGGATTATACTTTAGTACCCTGACCCAAAACAGGCTACCTTTAGTGCACACACACATTATAGGCTCCGTAAAGTTCAGCTAAGCATACTAGCATTAGGCTTGGTAGGCTGTAAACACCGAGTATAAACACAGCCGTGAATTAGCGTGGGATGTCGAATGGTCGCCATGTAACAGTCACAAACTCCAGCGGTTAGCAGTTAGTTGGATACAAATCACCCCATTTCTGCACCAGTCTGTGTTAACACAGCCCACCTTCATACAGAGCATCTCTAGCTCGGATCGTCGGAGGGCTAGCAGGCCTGGTAGCTGGACAGTCCGGTAAGCTGTTTCAGCCATGTTTCCACGAAAACAAAAACACAAAAGTCTCTGAACTCGCGTTGGGAGTTTCGTTGAAGTTGGATGTAGTCCAGTTTGTTGTTTAATGAACGGACACTTTCAATCAGGATTGATGGGACAGGTGGCCGGCTAGCGTTAGCTCGCTCTGGATGTGCCTTTTCCCCGGTTAGCGTTAGCTTCCCACCTAGCCGATGAGGATGTCCACTTCCCCGGCTCGGGGCATCGAGCGAGACCGCTGGTCTCCGTGCTGGTCTCCGTGCTGGTCTCCGGGCAGGAGAAGCTCTCGTAGTGTGCCGATTATTCTGTCTGTAATAACGTTCCCTGCATATTCTCCGATCTGTAGCGATGTATTCCGGTGGTATACGTGTGCGGAAGTTTGAAAGCACATAATTTTGTAAAATTTTGCTGCTGAGAAGAGAGAGCCCTGTTTAGCGAGGATTAAAGATGGCTGACATTTCGTTTTTTTCCAGCTGAGATCGGCTGGCTTCGGGCGATCGGCGTGTTGAAAACATGCGGAAGTAGCTCCTACTGCTGGCTGTAGTTCTTTGCCTCTGGCCAAACATTCCTCCAATGACGCAAAAATCGTCATTTTGCGTCATTGGAGGAATGCTTTCCATACCCCCAATGCAGAGATCTCCCCTCTCAGGGGGACATGAGGGAGGGAAGCACGGTCATTCAGAAATACTACCGGGTTTCTACTGATACAAAGCTGAATGCTAAATCGGTGAAGTATCCCTTTAAGTTTGTTCATTTTTCTTTTTTTAAATCTTTCATTAATTATAATAATAATTAATAATAATAATAATAATTTTGTTAAGAGAATTTTCCATTTTGTCAAATTTTACAATAAAAATACAATGAGACTGTAAAAGATGGCCTTCAGCACATTTTTTATGGTTGCTTTTAATCTTGCATCAAATAGTGAACTGCATACTAGACTTGCATGTACAAATCACCAGCAGTAAATACTGTGCTAGTACTAGTATTGAACTACAAGAAGCCAGACAGTTGCAAGCCTTTAATTAGAGTTCTGTAAAGCTTTTGATGGGACAGTTAGGTCCTAGAGATGTGGTGACAACAGCTGCGCAGAGGGGGCCCAATTAGATTTTTTGTCATGGGGCCCAAAACTCCTGGCAGCGCCCCTGGTCAGGAATGTGTGGTAGAGCGAGTGATCGAGTGACGGTGATTAAATTCGGAGCGAGTAGTGACTCTAGAGTAATAGTGAGAGAAACAAAGTGTCTCCCCTGTTCTTTCTGACCATGGTGGGAAATCTGGAGCAGGAGAAGTTACCCCTCTACTTGATTTCATGTTGTTTATGGAGAAGGAGAACCAGGAAATGAGTCGGGGGAAATGCAACGCTACCAAGCCACGGCCAAGCGATGTACGTTGCCGCGGCGTGTGGTTACATTTTTCGAGAGGTGCACGTCAGGCTACGGCATAGAGTCTCCACGTACCTATGTACGTAGCCACGGTGTAGATTACTGTAGTTGTGTGCGTAAAACTAAAGAAAACATGCATTAAGTAAAGATATGCTTCAGGTCATGGCCTCACCTGTGTAGGGTGAGTAAAACACGAGCTGTTACGCAGCCAGTGTAGACAGCTGGATTAATTCAAATAGCTGCATGTCTTTTCTAACAGACCTGAGACGGATGACTGAAAACCGTGTGAAGACCTCCTGTGTAGACCCGCCTTTTACATTGCTGCACGTGGTCAGGAACGAAATACTCTATTTCTGGAATTGGGTTCTCAAACTGCAATCTCTTTGGCTTGTATTTGTGCAAAATGGAGATAACACTTTTTTTTAAGTCTCTCCTCCAAGTCATTCATGGTTTTGCACTCGGTTGTACAAATACAGTAAAGTGACCAAAGTGGTTGTGTGAAGAAAGAAGAGAGCCTTCACACCCCGCCCGAGTCCACTGTCAGAAAGTGGAGTTTCAGGCGATGCTGATTCAGTTTTCCAGAAGAACATTTATCACTGTAGGCTATTTGATGATTTATCTGTGAAGTTAACAGCTACTCCAAACACTGGCCACAATATAAGCATATGTTAAAGTTTTAGTGCGTAACTTTTTGATATTAATGAACGTCTGTTACATTCAAGCCGTTGCCAAATGAGTGTCTACAAAGCTAATTAAGACTATCAGCTCCACAACTCTCTCTGGATCTCTCAGTGTGACTATGGTCAGAAGATTGTGGCGTCCGGTGACTTTCGCGCACAGAAACTCGACTGAAGATAATTACGTCTTCTGAAGAGTCCATGTTTTTTTAATCCTCCGTGTCCTCCTTGGCTACTAGCAACTGAATGGAACGGGAGGGCGGCGCGTGCGCAATCACGGAAGGCTTGTATCATGTGGACGCACCGACAGTGTTGTTGTCATTACTTAGAATTCCTCATGGGAGAGACAGAAACTACGCACTATAGCTTTAAGCATGTGGTTAAAATGTTTGTTTTTTTGCCATTTATCCAGTCAGGTTGAAACACAAAAAGGGTGAACACTCAATCCTGTTCTGTTGTTCTGTGTCTTTCTTTTGTTTATTGCTGTTGTCATTGGCCATATCATTTAATTGCTATAAATATATAAAATGAAACCATTTCACAATCTTGACCGGATGTACGACTTGTTTGGGGGCAATATATCTCCATAAATATGTGTTGCCAAATATATACACACACACACACACATCAATACACAGAGCTTTTGATACCTTACTAAGTATTAAAGTCATCTTAACATAATAATTCTTAGTATATTCTACTGATCTAGAGGAGGGGATATTAGCTGTGACTGAGTTGCTGGAGGGGAGTGTACAGCTGCAGTCTCACCGCAGACGGGCTAAGCACCAAAACTCTACACACATGCAGTGCTTTACTTTAACCCCAAAGTGACCGCCGATGCTCCCATTTTTATTCTTAGTGTTTTTATTTGACACTAGAGGCTCCGTTATCACTCTATTTTCATTTTTGCACCTGCAACATAACAGATTGTCCTTCATTGGATAGACATATATAAATATATATAAAAAAAGTATATATATGAACATAAAGCAGATTTTTACTTCAACAAGGTGCCACTTCATGCTGCTGATTCTTTTGGACAGAACTAAATATTTTTCAGGGTTGTGATTATTTATGTCGAGCAGACAGTCTGAATCTCCTGAAGTCTGTTGGTGACACGCACAGTATGTGAATGTTTTTGGATTTCCAGTCTGCTTTTTCAGTTTGTGTCTCTTTTTGTTTATGGTTTACATTACTCAGAAGTTATACAGAGGCTGAGGACATGACACAGATTAGACTTTTTGCGTTTGAATCTGTGCTATAGGTGGTGAAGAATTGGACAATAGCACATGTACGAAGCAATAAGTTGGACTTTGGAGCTCCAGGACATAAAAGACATTTAAAAGAGATGTATAAACTGTAATATATATATATATATATATATACACACAACCCCAAATCAGAAAAAGTTGGGACAGTATGGAAAACACAAATAAAAAAAGAAAGTAGTGATTTCTAAATGTACTTTGACTTGTATTTCATTGCAGACAATACAACAGCACATAATTTAATGTGTTCCTCATGATTTTTATTGTTTTTTATTTCAAAAAAACACAATTCCTATTTTGGTTCTTGCAACACATTTCCAAAAAAGTTGGAACAGTAAAGCATTTACCACTTTGTAATGTTGCCATTCCTTTTCACAACACTTAAAAGACGTTTAGGGACTGAAGACACCAAGTGATGAAGTGTTTCAGGTGTAATTTTGTCCCATTCTTGCTGCAAACAAGTCTTAAGGTGGGCAACAGTTCGGGGTCTTCGTTGTCGCATTTTGCGCTTCAAAATGCGCCACACATTCTCTATTGGAGACAGGTCGGGATTGCAGGCAGGCCAGTCAAATACCCGTATCCTCTTCCTCCGCAGCCAGGACTTTGTAATGTGTGCAGAATGTGGTTTTGCATTATCTTGTTGAAATATGCATGGACGTCCCTGGAAAATATGTCTTCTTGAAGGCAGCATATTGTGCTCCAAAATCTCTATGTACTTTTCAGCATTAATGGTGCCATCACAGAAGTGCAAGTTACCTTTGCCAAGGGCACTGACACAACCCCATACCATGACAGACCCTGGCTTTTGGACTTGTTGCTGGTAACAGTCTGGATGATCCTTTTCTTCTTTGGTCCGGAGCACACGGCATCCATTTCTCCCAAAAAATACCTGAAATACTGATTCATCTGACCACAGTACACGTTTCCACTGTGTGATGGTCCATCCCAGATGCCTCCGAGCCCAGAGAAGTCGACGGCGCTTCTGGACACTGTTAACATTCCTTTTGGCACAGTACAGTTTTAACTGGCATTTGTGGCTGTAACTACGTATTGTGGTACTTGACAAAGTTTTGCCAAAGTAGTCCTGAGCCCATGTAGTGATATCGCTTATAGATGAATGACGATTCTTGATGCAGTGCCGCCTGAGGGATCGGAGATCACGGATGTTCAGCTTAGGCTTGCGCCCTTGTCCTTTATGCGCTGAAATTCCTCCTCATTCCTCCTCATTCCTTGAATCTTTTAATTATGTTATGCACTGTTGAAGGTGAAATAAGCAAATGTCTTCCTATCTTTCTTTGAGGAACATTGTTTTTAAACATTTCAATACTTTTCTCACGTATTTGTTGGCAAACTGGCGATCCTCGGCCCATCTTTGCTCCTGAAGGACTAGACCTTTCTTGGATGCTGCTTTTGTACGAAATCATAATTATAATCACCTGTTGACATCACCTGTTTCAAATCACATCATTATTTAACCAATTTACCTGATTACTAGCCCTAAATTGCTCCTGTCCCAACCTTTTTTGGAATGTGTTGCAGGTCTGAATGACAGGAAAGGATGTATATTTACAAATGAAATTAAGTTGACCAGACAAAACATGAAGTATTTTGTGTTCACATTGTCTGCAATAAAATACAAGTCAAAGTACATTTAGAAATCACTACTTTCTTTTTTTATTTGTGTTTTTCATACTGTCCCAACTTTTTCTGATTTGGGGTTGTGTATATATATATATATATATATATATATATATATATATATATATATATATATATAAAATAAAAAAGAAATAAAACAAGATAGCATAATTTATGTACACACTGAAAAGAAAAGAAGAGCGAATATTCTAACTATAAGAGGTTATTATTAATATTATTAGGGTCAATATGCAAAAGATTCAAACCCATCTGTTTTATATCATGTGAAATAAATGTTAATGTTCTTAAAATATGCTTGTTGCTGGGTTTTTTTTTATTTGTTTTGTCGTCTGCATGTCAAATGATCCGCCAAAAGGTAATTCTTTCTCAGTTTCATTTGAAGTTTTTTTTTAAAGAGGTGAAAGTATCCAGTACAACATATCATCATACATAATACAAAATATTATACTTATTATACTATTAAACTAGACTCTAGACTAAGCCATAAAAAACATTACTATTTATAAACCAATTCGTCATGATTTTAAGTTGAGCTAACCAACAGTAGAGTTGTAGTTTGGGAAGAGATAAGCCTGCCAGTTCCCTCCCAAGTTTACAGAACCGAACTCTATAAGAGTTCAGCCACTTAAAGTAATATATGTAAATTTTAGATGTTTCTGAAACTGTAATGTTCTATTTGATGATCATAAATGACCTGTAATATCAGATGAGACTAACAGTGAAAAGAACGCTAGTGTTATATAGTTTTTATTAATGCCTCCGCCCGGGTCTGATTTTCCCTGCAAAGTCAGAGAATGATTTACGGCAGGTAGACGGTGCTACAGTCACACATTCTGATGGGTCACAGATTTCAGTGTAACAGAAAAGCATGTGTTAGTGTATCCAGCCAGGTAAAAGGTAGCAGGAGATTTCTTTATGTAGGCCTAATTGTTATTTTTAATGTTATGTTATCTGCTGTAGTTATGGCTGATACTGGGGCAGGACCATCACAGGAAAGAAGGAAATTAAACCAACAACAACTAAAAGCTAAAAGGAAAAGTGAAAGATGACGGGCGAAAACCCGAGTCACAGCTCGGTCTTTCAACAGATGGAGACAATTACGGGATTGTAATGATTCAAAACCATCCCTGAATTGGCCCTCAGTGTAATATGTGTGTAATATGTCTATTTCATTCATAAATAACTTTAGATTGCGCGATGTGGTTGTAGTCAGTAGCCAACATTAAATTACGTCCCCTTCCATTTAGCACCCGGTTTTTATTTCTTTTAGTCCGTGTTCGTGTTGGCCTACTATTTTCTGGTCCCTTGTCCCTCTGTAACGTTACTTGTGTAAAGCGTCCGTGGGTTTCATGAAATGCGCTATATTAATTCTAAGTTATTACATTGGTTGCAACGACAAACTCTTAATGCTTTGGCTCGTGACACAGTGACAGTGATACCCGGTTTAGCTCACGAGACATCCAAAGTAGGCTAAGTTACCGTATGAACACTTGAAATGCAACGATGTATCTGTAACTTATTATCTTATTGTAAATAAATGATTTTCTGTCTGAGAAAAACATTCATCTTAAAGGTGCTGTAGGTAGGATTGTGAAGATCCAGGACTTAGGCTGAATCCCATTTCTCCCCCTTACCCCTTCCCCTTCGTCTTACCCCTAGCCCTTGTCCCTCGAACCGAGTGGTAAGGGCTAGGGGTGAAAACATACCCCTATGAAATGGGACACCACTTGGTTACGGTTACGTCACCATACAGTATTGATCACAAACTTCCAAGATGCCGTCTGCAAGTGTGTGTATGTCTGTTGTATGGGTTTTGACAACAGTGTCATATGCATGTTACATGTTTATATTTTATAGTTCTTTTATGTTCACTTTGGTGGTGCAGATATTCTTATCTGTGTACTACTTAGGTTTGTTTGCAATACATATTTTTATACACACTGCATGGTGTGTTGTGTCTGTTTCAGTTATCACTGTTTTGAATGTCATTGATTTTCAGAAAGACTTTGTTAATAAAAATCGGTCTTTATTGCCCAATAAAGTAGACACAACAGGCAAAAACATTATATAAAAATACATTATGTTACAGAACCATTATCAACTATTAAAACCATAACTTACATGTCACACACACATAAAAAGGCACTCAAATGTATAAAACTGAAAAAAGACACGCAAGACCACAAAAAACCTACAGCTATTCTGAAATTCCAGACCAGTCTGATGCCTGTTGGCCAGTAACCTTTACCGCCTGTATCATAACCAACAACAATGTACAGGTACAGGAACAGGAATGCATTACAAATAATTACAATAATACAGTACCAATACAATAATGAATGGCTACAACATGAACGCATGACTCACTCCCATAGTTGCTTTGCAGCATATTTTGATTTAAGAAACTTCTGCTGATTTTCACCCTGAAAGTGGATCAGCCAAAGCAATGGAGAAGAACTGTACTGTTGTGAGCTGCCAACTCTCGTCAGCAGACTGTCAAATTGCTCCCTGTTGAGCCAAAAGTAAAGTGAAAGCGGAACTCCTTCACCAGCCGGAATTCCCCCAACTCCTCTCTGGACCTGAGGGTCTCGTGCACCCACACCCTTGTTGCTGCTGCTGCGGCTGCCTTCCTCCGTCTTCTCCTCACAACCAGGGCAAGTCCTAAGGCTTTCTTTTGGTTCAAAGACAGAAACATCTCCGCCACCAAATCACTACTGAAATCGCTGTGTATCCTACACAATGTCGCATGTAGGCTACTACACGTCTGATGTAAACACCGGACACAGACGTGACATGCATTCAAATATTGGCGCATGTATGACGTACATTTAGAAAATCTTGCCTATTTTGCGCTGAGCCTGGCGGCAAGCACAACAAAAGTTATTTTGGGAATTGGACAACCTAGCAGCGAGCGCAGCGCATGCTGCGTTCTATGTGAAAAGCCCTTCAGTCCCTCCCCCCCTTTCTGCTAGAGGCCAAACGGTCTCCTAAGCCCCTCCCCTCACAAGGTAAAATTAATGCGTGTGCATGAGCAGTGATTGAACAATTGACCAATATTGTTAGATACCCCCCCCCCCCCCCCCCCCAGTTTCAGCAAATATGACAGAAAGTTAGTTTTATAAGGCTTACCTACTGCATCTTTAACTATATGACCTCCCAGTAACGCTAACTCAGTAATATACAGTGGGTAATACAGAACCATAAAGAAAAGATCTGTACAACAGTATGTGTGGTAAAACTACAGCTTTTGTCCGAATCAACACAAACTGAAAGTTACATATAGCCACTTAAAGAATAAAAAATGGTGGACTCAATAGTTTGGACGATTTTGAAAAATGTAGGATGTTCATTTTTATAGTGTTGATTCTCCCAAAGAAGGAAGTCGGCAAAGAGGTCCACTTCTTGAAATCAATTCTAATTTTCTGAAACAAAGGGGGAATATTAGTCTCAAATACATTTTTTTAAATCAGGGGTGACAAAAATATACCCAAATATTTCAGACCATTCTCCATTCTCTCTGAAAAGGAGATTGTATGGTCATATTCTGGGGATATTTAAAGCGACCGATTTACTAGGTTCATTTTATAACTCAACAGAGCACTAAATGAGGCTATAGAGTTCAGAACAGCTGGAACTGACTTTTCAGGATTACTACAGAAGGACATCATCCGCAAATAATGAAATAACATGGTTCTTTTCACCTGCTGCAATCCCGGTTAATGTCTCCTTATTAAATTAAGTCTGTCTGCCTTTTCTCTAACTTAGTGTTAAAACAAAGCATTTTACTTAAGTCACTGTGAGTGAGACCTTTTATTTAGAGTCCAGGTTGGCTCCAACAGAAATTGGGCCCATGCAAATCTACTCAGAGAGACTTCTCAGCTTTTTTTTTATTCTGTTGTTTCCTATAAACTGGTATAAAACCCTGGCTAGAAAACTCATTCTGGTCAGAGAGAATTCTACAGCTTCTGTGAACTTCTTTCTCCACTGTGCAGTGAATAAAACTCATCTAAACCAGCCACTGAATTGGACCAAGGGCCAGGGGCTCACTGAACAATGTAAACAATAAAGGTGACAGGGGGCACCCTTGTCTGCAACCTCTACGCACCCCAAAACCCTCAGACCTCTGTCCATTTGTATTAACATTGGCTATTGGGTCAGAGTAAAGATTTTTAATCACATTTTTCTTAAACTGAGAAAAAAAGAGGCCATTTTACACAATCAAATGCCTTTTTGGCATCCAAAGAAATTATAAACGCTGTGTTTTTATAGGTGTTAAGATAGTGTACGACATTGGGCCCTATTTTAACGCCTGGGGCAGGTACGCACCTGCACGTACCTGCGTGTAAGAATTCACTTTTGCTAGTTTAATGGCAGAAAAAAGGGTTTGTGTGTCAGGCGCATGGTTCAAAAGGGTTGTACGTAGTGTCGTCATTAATCATAGGTGTGTTTTGGTCGTAACATGCAATAAACCAGTGTAGGATAATTTAAAAAATATAATGGAGGGCCTCAGATATTAATGATCTGAAATCTCTCTCTGTTCCTCTGGGTCATGAGGAAGCCACATGGTCTTTGGAGTGATAAGACATTATTGAAAGTGCAGATGCAGCATTGCCCGGAAAGATGATTAAGGACTCATGCAAACCCCCTTTACAGGGGCACAGAGAGAGAGAATGAGAAATGTGTTCGTTAGCAGAGAGAAATGTGTTGTAAGTCGTAAAAATGTCCTTGGTTTTTCTTCAACCCTCGGCCTACTGAAGATAAGGAAAATACCCAGGCGCCCAGTTGATGTGGACATCATAAAACTTTGTAAGAATGTATACATTCTTAGAAAGAATGCGACTATAAAGTATCTTAATTAGGAACAAAACTGTCAGAGTGGCCAGAGGCCAAAGAGGACCAGACTGGAGAGCGAGCGGACCTGGATTACATCCACCTGATGACGGCCTGCCACAGGAAGGGCAGGGAATGGATAAATAGAGAAGGTTTGAGTTAGCCGGCATCAGATGCCGGGAAGACACTTCGGCTGTTCTGCTAGGGATAGCAAGAGGCTGCTCTGTCTAAAAGACATCTGATCCTTGTGCACAAGTTTTGTATTTTGCTATATCATTCACTAAAGCGTGTTATACTTTTAACTGAACGAATCCTGAGTTTTATTTCTGATCCACCAGACAACGAACACTTAAAGTTAAAGGTGCAGGGTGTAGTGACCTAAATTGGAGTCAGATAGATTCTGGTCGTTTGGGCCAGACCAGAATTGGTCAACAGGTCATTTTTATTTCTTCACCAGTCAGAGTGTCCCATTCCCTTTAAAAGCCAGGCGCGTTTGGACCTTGGAGCATTGCTATTATTGTTTGGGAGAATGTATAAATAAGATGCAATAGGTGTGGCAACAATCGCTTCAGGGTGTCAGGTCAGGACACTATGTTCAGGTGAGAGTGTGAAAGAAAGGAGATGCATAGTCCAGGGTTGCGGTTTAGATGATTTATGTAGAACAAAGGGCTTGTGTTTCTGTGTTTGTGGTTCTGTAACAACAAAGCACAGCAATACAGACTGTTTAGAAAGGATAATTACAGACCAATATAGCAAAGTGTTGTGCTTCCAAGGTGCACTCCCAGGTGAGGACTTCTTCTCTGTAATACATAGTAAGAACTTCACAGACACAGTAAGTTTGATCAAACAATAGGCTTCAGCTGAAGGAGAACAACACTACAGGCTCCGCAGCCTGCACTGACCATGTGTGTTCTGATCTCTCTTCCTCTTTCAGCCCTCTTTATTGAGATTGAGATTATACACATACATTAAAGGTTACGCCCATCATTGCATAACATTCTCATGATGAGGCTTGTGTCTATAGGATCAACATATTCGTTAACCTAGTTCAAACCAGTCCCCTGATGTATAGACACTGCCTATTGTTCTGCTTCTCTGTACGCAGGCAGCTGATTCTCCTATCTATACAGCCAGGCTTACTCCCTGGTAACTCATTGAGCGCAGGCCCTGTTGCTACATCCTGTTACAAATAAAGAAAAGAGATAGTGTGCATGCAACTTGTGTGAGAGCAACAATCAATAAGGCTGAAGTAGATGTATTATATTCCACAATTCCCCCTTTTGAACTCTACTAGAGTTCAACATACCAAGAGGAAGGAGATCAAAGAAACAAGATAGAAAATAAGGTTTCACACATCACTTCTAGTGAGAGTAAGGTCAACATATTAAAACACTTGTTTCAATAAAAAATATAAAAACCTGAGAGAAAAAGTTTACACACCCCCTTTTTGACTCACCTAAGTGAGTCAACAACATTAACCTTATCTACATTGTAACTCTATTCCTGACTCTTCTTTGAAAATGATTGCATCATAAAGTGTGTTTCTAACAACTTTCACTGTTCTGAAGTGTGAAGTCGAAAAACCCATCAAGCAGCTTATCTTTCTTAATGACCTTCAAACCCTCAAGACAGGAAAAGAACTTCACGACCCTCTGCCCAAGCGGTCACCACTCATGGTACTTCAGCTCAATCAAAGTAAATTTTTATCATTTTGTTTGAAGCTATGATTTGAACAAATTACTGTGAAAACTAATTAGAGAATGAATACATGTAAAAAAAACCAGGACATAAATAAATCAAAAATGTCCAATTCAGAAGCTGGTCGACCCATCGGACTCTGAAAAGGACCTTACCCTTCCTAGACCTTCTGTCCCTAAAACGTCAAAAACAAAAGAAAACCTGAGGTTATCTCCATACATTTATCACATAACAGAAGACATCATTCTTCATACAATTACATAAACACAATATGAAATCTTTTTCAATGCCAACATATATCCAAACATAAGACAAGTCGGTTGTCGGTTCCTCTGTAGCTTCTCAGCAGCATTTGATGATGTCTGGTTCTGAACATCTCCTCAATGTGTCCTCGTTCAGAATCCTTCAGTCCTGTCTTTATTGTCCTTAATTGAGAATCTCTCTGCTCCTACCCCCCTTATACACTGGAAGAGAGGGAAACACCTGCCAGTATCTTTTGTAAAACAAATCAACAAAATCACATAAACCAAAAAGAAAGAAAAATAATCTTCCTATTTTCCTATTCCTCCATATTCCTAAAAGTAATATTTCTATTCCATATTAATGTAATATTTCTATTCCATATTAATGTAATATTTCTATTCCAAACTCCTCCCCTACGAGACTTCATAAAGTCTCGAAAACCAAAGCAGCATTATATCAAAGAGTAAAATTGTCTCCCACTGTTCTTGCTTTAGTTTGAAATCTTGATGTCATTGTGGATTTGTTCATTTCTCTAATAGCTTGGAACTCTATGATACCCTATCCTTTTTTTTCTTAAAGTTAAATTTATAAGCTTCATCCAACTTGGTTCACTGATGTTAATGTCAAGCTATGTCCTTTAATAGTCACCCTCAATTTATTTACTCATCAGAACTCCATATTTATCAAATCTCAATGTGCATAGGAAATCACTTCCTAAATTATCTGATCAGCACTAAATATTCAAGTTATCTACGTTGTTGGTGTACTAATAGAACAATAAAATGAACTTTAACTGTAATTTTCCTCCAATCTAAAGCATCTATTCGCCCTAATCTTATATAGTTGTCATCACACAGGCGTGTTCTTATTCTTAAAATAAAAGTAATCACTTCTTTAGAGTATGTATATTTTCAAAAATGAGTACTGTTCAAGCGCAGTACCTCCTTGTCCTTCCTCCTCATCCGGTCTGCGTCGATGAGTTCAGAGCCGTCTTTTCACTTCTCTTCTTCCATGATCCTTCTGCTGGTCGTTCATCCACTGCTTTTCTTAATGTCAGTATCTTCTGAGTTCAGACATCGTCAGTCTGAACTTCTCCTCCTTCAGTTCTGTAACTGTGTCCCCAAAGCACTTCTTGGCTCTGGTCATGTCCTGACAACAATCTGGATTGTGAATCAGCTTATCACCGGTCCTGCATCTTTTCTGCAGCTTGTCTGTCCAGCAGTTTGTCACCAGCTTTGTTGGAAGTGGGATGATCCCTTTGCTCTGACATCCATCGAGGCACTTAAATAAACACAAAACACACTCTCGCAAGAAGCATTATTTTCACTTTAAATCATACTTATTTTAGTTCACTTGATTCTCTCCCTACTGATTAATCATCTTCCATCTAAAATGCAGTAATTGTCATACTAGCTGGTCACTAGAAGCTAAGAATAAATGTCCTCCTCATATAACTGTCTTTTTCTGAATCCCTGTGTGAAAATATAGTTTTCCTATTGCTTTCGCCTCTTTACATTTTCTCTTCTCCTCTAACTATATTATCTTCATAATCTGATTGTTGTATGCAATGGATATATCTGATAATAATTCTAATAATTCATACTCTCAGCCTTTCTAGTCAATTTATTTACTTGACAGTATTACAGTTGCTTTCAGCTTTTCTAGAGTATATATCTGCTCTTAGTTTGTTAAGGTAATGCAATTCAGCTTCCTAAAATGTACTTCATAATTCTGCATTTTCATCTACGTATGTTTCTCACATCAGTTGTAAGTCTCCCATACTTATTCATAATCTCATTTTAGAACAATAATTCAGATCTCACAATGTTCTAACTCATTTGACATCATTGAACTTCCCTAGCCAACAATTCAGTTTAGCTTCAGCTTTCCAAAAACCTCTGAAGGATTCCCCATCTTTTATACTTCAGTAGTTTTATCCAACTCTTTAATGAAACTCCTGTCCATTCATGCTTCCCCTATATTCACTACTTCAGCTTCTTCTAAAGGATTTAAGATATTCATCCAGTTTAGCTTCAGCAATTTCTAGTTATGAATTATTATTATTGTCAGCTTAAACTGTTTTTTTTAAACTAAGCTATGTAGCTTCTCTTTATTATTATTAGCTTCAATGTTATTATTAAACCACATTTCTCTCTCTTTTTTCCCCCAAATTTTCGTTAAGTGGTACTCTTACCACCTCAGATGAGGAAACTCCTCAACTTCAAAGTAATCAAACTGTATTACTCAGCCATCCTGCTATAATATTAACCTCATATAGTAATTTAGTATAATCTATACCACTAATCCCTCTGTATTAATCTGTCAACACACTAGATCATCATCAACTAATATTTTCCTCCTTTCAGCACCCCATTATATCCTCATAGAACATCTTCACCTTCTTTTGGAAATGACAATCACAGCAGTTCTATCAACTATGTATTTAAATAGCTACTCATTTCAACTGAACTTATAACCTTATTCATTAATTAACCATCATTTGCTTCTTCTTCTTAATAGTTTCTAAAATAACATTCAAACCAGATCAGTCTGATTTTCCCTCAGAATTCTTAATTTCCCGCTTATTCTATTTTCACAAATATCTCTTATTTTCTCTCACAATGACGTGAACCTATATAGCTATAAAGAACCTCAGCAAACTCCATATAATTATCATATTTCTAATTTTTTATTTATTTATTTTTTCCTCATAGCCTCCAATCATTATAAATTCCCCAACAACCAAATTAATAGTTTAACTTTATAGAATGGCACATGTGATGTTACCCCAGAGACCAGTCAACAGCCCTCTCTCTCTCTTTCAATTGAGGTATAAGGCTGAAAATCTTTTTATTTTCAGGATGATCAGTCACTGTCTTTTTGGGCTCCCGAGAAATCACACATGTCATCAACTGTTCATCATTCACCTTTCACCTTCTTCTCTCTTTCTTTTCATCACTTTCTTCACCTTTTTCCTCAAATCTCTTTCTCTCCTGTCTTGCCCCTGAGATTTCTCCTCTCTCTCTTCTCTAACTGTACTTTGGTCACACAGACGTGAGTACACCCACACATTATCTTCTCTATCTAGGCTTTCCTTCTGGTTACTCCTTCACTCTTCTCTCTGTCTCTTTCTCATTCTTTCTCCCTTCGTTTTTCCATCATTAAATGCTTTACTCCCTGCCACATTAGGGCCCATTGAGCCCATTTCTTTCTGTCTTGGCTTTTTCTCTTCTATTCTTCGCTTTCCCTTTTTTCAGAAAATTACTTGTCCCTACTTCCTTATCTGCCTCCTCTTGTTCCTAACTTGCTTTTTTCTCCTGTGCCCAGAAGGTCTCAGACAAAGGATCCGTGCATTTAGTTTTTTTGCCCTGATCTGCGAGGATTTGTACGACATCCCTTTTCATTTGAGCCATTACATCTGTGGCTTCTTTACCATTACCATGTGCTCTTACTATGGCATCCTCCATTATTTTAACTGTTCCTCTATTGGTTTATAAGGGCCGGTGGTGCCCTTTAAACCCCAACCCCCGTCATCTAACTCCCTATCAAATTCCCCGTCTATTTTCTACTTTGTTATATTGCCAAGATTTGTGTAATTCAAAACTGCCACACAGAAATTCCTTATCTAAATATCCACAATTTACTTCAACAGACTACTGCTTTATGTTAACACTGTTAGGTTTCAGGCAGTACTGCTGCTTCAATTGCTTCTATTTCGCACTCATACACATTGATCATTCATGCATTACCCTTAATTTGGATGAGTCAGTTTTTCAGTTTTATGCCTTGATTGTGGCCAGTTGAGATTTATGGCATGCTGTGTCCCTGGTTCTCAACCTTTAAATAGGAAACTAATATTCCTATTTGACACCAGAATCAAGTTTCAATGTGAGAAATATGGCACACTATACCCTGGTACTCAGCTTTTGGACAATTGAACTAGCTCAACTGTCTGACACCAAAACCAAGAAATCATGTGAATATTGGATTATTTTGTCATATCACCTAAATAGTGTGAAATGATTCAACAATACAATTGTTCACCAGTCACACTTGGGAGACTTTAACTCCACTTTAGAGGACTTCAACCTCCTTATTCTAGAGGCCTTTAACCTCTTACCATACTTGGGAGACTTTAACTCCACTTAGAGGACTTTAACCTCACTTGGGAGACTCTAACTCCACTAAGAGGACTTTAACCTCACTTGGGAGACTCTAACTCCACTAAGAGGACTTTAACCTCACTTCACAAAGGACTTTAACCTTGTTTATTTTGTTTTAAAGGTGTCTCAATTCTCGGGTTTTTCAACCCAGCAAAATCTATCCCTCGTCAGTGTTGCCAAACTCAGACTTCGTTAAGGACTTTAACCTTTTACCAGAAATGACTCTAACCTTTCCTTGATAAGGACTTTAACCTTTTACCAGAAAGGACTCTAACCTTTCCTTGATTAGAAGTTATTACTATGTATTAATTTATTTTTTAGCGGTCTGTGGGTTACTAGGACGTTGAACAACACCGTTAATTTTAGAAGTATTCAATGCAGAAGAATGGTCTGCTTACCTTATTTTATGGCGCCAGATGTTCAACGTGACTTTTCACCCTTAGACCGAACTTTTGTCAATCAATTTGAAGAATCCTCTTTTCCTTTTAATCCCGGACGAGCCCCCAATTGTTGTGCTTCCAAGGTGCACTCCCAGGTGAGGACTTCTTCTCTGTAATACTAAGTAAGAACTTCACAGACACAGTAAGTTTGATCAAACAATAGGCTTCAGCTGAAGGAGAACAACACTACAGGCTCCGCAGCCTGCACTGACCATGTGTGTTCTGATCTCTCTTCCTCTTTCAGCCCTCTTTATTGAGATTCAAGCACACACACATACATTAAAGGTTACGCCCATCATTGCATAACATTCTCATGAGGCTTGTGTCTATAGGATCAACATATTCGTTAACCTAGTTCAAACCAGTCCCCTGATGTATAGACAATGCCTATTGTTCTGCTTCTCTGTACGCAGGCAGCTGATTCTCCTATCTATACAGCCAGGCTTACTCCCTGGTAACTCATTGAGCGCAGGCCCTGTTGCTACATCCTGTTACAAATAAAGAAAAGAGATAGTGTGCATGCAACTTGTGTGAGAGCAACAATCAATAAGGCTGAAGTAGATGTATTATATTCCACAAAAGGCAAACCTAAACTAAAACAGCCATCTACAAATAGCATAGCATGCATAGAGCAATATTAATGGCTAACAATAATAACTAGAATGCAATGGCTATCAATCAAAGATTAGCAAACACAAAGACATTTGTGTAACCTATATAAATGAGTCATTATAAAAGTATAACAACCATTTAGACAGCATAAACAACCGGTAATATTCAGTGCACAGCATAGAAAAACAATAGCTAGAACGTAGCTAGATATAGCTAGAACGTAAAACACAGTTCAAAAGAGACTATTACAGGCTAGCGGCTAGCTCTGAATCCCATCGTTAGCTAACAGAACCTTAACACATTCATCTAACAAACACTAATTGTGTGTATCTAACACAAGTAAACTTACATTTCCATGGACGCACACACTAGAAAGCAACTGTCCTTCAGAAATCACCGCAGTCTCAACTCCTCCTCCATGCTTCTCACTCGCTGCTGCATCCAGCTGATGTCTGCTCCTCCGTGCTTCTCACTCGCTGCTGCGTTCAGGGGGCGTCGTCAGTGTGGGCACACAGAGTGCACATGCAGAGCACGTGATCAGGCACAGTGAATACATAATGGCAATGCATGGGCCTTTTTTACAGCCGCCCCCAAATTTGGTATGCAAATTTGTTTTCAGGGTCCATTATGGCTCGGCAACATCACGGGGGAAAGCTGGCAGTCTGATGAGCCGCGCAACTGGGCGAGTGTAAGTCTGACCCTTCACTTGGACAACCGCAGTCCTGACACGTCTTCACTGTTCCCACTTGCCAGAGCCCTTGGAGTCTGCTGATATACAATGAGGACTACAGTCCCAATGGTGATGTCCTCTTCCTCAATATTCCATTTCTGTCATGCTTGCAAGGTGGGTAGGAAATGCTGAATGAAGTGCCTCCAGAAGTGATCGGCCAGGACTTGAGTATGTCTCCACCTCTTGCGACTAAGCAGTTCCGTTTCTGGGTAGACAACTTGTGACAGGGAGGAGTCCGGCTGCCCCATCAACAAGGAGTTGGGTGTGACAGGATTTGGGTCTGCGATGTCCGTGGAGACATAGCCCAGAGGCCTCGAGTTGAGGATGCTCTCCACCTCAATCAAGTCATCAACACTTCCTCTGACACAGTTTGAGCTCCTAGTGTGGTGCAGAGGGCTGTCTTCACAGATGGCACCTCTCTTTCCCACGACCCACCAAAGTGAGGAGCCCCGGGTGGATTGAAGCAGAACCGGATCTGTTCTGCTGCCAGCAGATCTCTGAGGGCAGGCTCCAGAGTATTGAACGCTTCATGCAGCTCCCTACTTCCTCCTTTAAAGTTGGTACCTTGATCGGATAAAAGCTCAAAGGGCTTTCTCCTACAAGCTATGAAGCATCTGAGGGACATCAGAAAGGAATAAGAGTCCATGTTTGCCAGCAGGTCTAGGTGGACTGCCCTGGTGGTAAGACACTTGTACAGGATGTCCCATCTTTTTTCAGTTCGTCTGCCTATTTTGACGAGCATAGGGCCGAAGCAATCCATCCCTGTAGAAAAGACGGCAGGTCGGAAAAGCGTCACACTTGAGGGGGGCAAATCTGCCATTCTTGGGACCACTGGTTGGCCTCTCCACTTCCTGCACTCAGGACAGTTATGTTGATGCCTCCTCACTGCTTCTCTACCTCTCAATATCCAGTACCTCCTGCGTAGCTCAGCAAAGACACATTCAGCTCCAGCTGATGCAACTACTGATCACAGTGCTGGATTAGGAGCTTCGTGACTTGGTGAGTGGGGGCTAGAAGGACGGGGTGCAGAACTCCCTGGCTCAGGCTGTTACATCTACGGAGTCTACCTCCAACTCGGATCAGGTCAGAAGACTCATCGTATTCGGGAGCAAGGGTAAGCAATCTGCTGCTTGTCAGGATGGTCCTTCCTGACTTGATTAGTGCAAACTCTTCAGGAAAGCTCTCTATCTGAGCATGTCTCAGGAGGGCCATCTCAGCTTAAGAGAAGTCATCGGCAGCAGGTTGAATAGTGCTGTCGGCCGCCCCGTGGAGCAACTGTGCGGTGGCTTCCAGGAGTTCCTGATATGTGCTGAACTGCTGAATATCAGGACTTGTTGTTCCTGTGAGCAGACCACTGAACGCTGTCTTCCTCAGCTATTCTACCTCTTCTGTAGCGTCTCCCTCTGGTACCTTCGGCCAATGCTTGGCCGACAACTGAAGGAAAGGTGGCCCTTTACTCCAGCGATTCTCTCCAGCAAGCTGAGTCAGTGGTTTCCCTCTTGTAATATCATAAGCAGGATTGGTTGCTGAATCAATATAGCGCCAGGCTGCAGGGTCAGACTGCTCTTGTATCTCTGCAACTCTGGTTCCCACAAACACTTTATACCGGCATGAATCTGACTGAAGCCAGTTAAGTACTGTGGTTGAGTCTGTCCAGTACACCACCTCCTGGATGTCAAGGGTGAGCTCTCTCTTAAGGACTGAAGCTAACTGCGCTCCTGTACAGTTCCAGCCTGGGGATTGAAAGCTGCTTCTTGGGTGCGACTCTTGATCTTGCAGCCAAGAAGACAACATGGACTTCTCCTTTATCCCCTTCGGTACGCAGGTATGCCACAGACCCATACGCACGCTCAGAGGCGTCACAGAACATGTGAATGCTGTGACTGCTGTTGCTGCAGTTCCAACTGTGGTCAGTGTAGCATCTTGGCATCTTGGCAGATGCTACACTGAAAACATTCTAGTGAATTAGAGATTCGCTTCAAGGCCAGCTGTTGCGGTTGACCGTACATTTCAGTGAGTGCTCTCATGGTATTGCTGAATGGGAACAGGCCGTTACTGTATGAATCAGCAATTAGCAGTGCTTCTTCACACTTCAGGTGGTCAGTCAGTATCTGGAACTTAAAACGCTCTGAAGCATGAGGTGGGAGGATGTTGTCCAGCGCAAGCTTTAATCTTGCAAACTCACGTGGGTCCTCGTGTTTGAAGTCAGGGATTGTCAGCTTTGGTCCGCTATATGTCTCCACAGATGGGTGTCTGCCGAAGGGGGGTCGAACCTGAGGCCGCTCCGCTAGGTGCAGGTGGTCACATCTAAGGAGATCATCTGGGTAACGGTCATTCCAATGCTGGTACTGATCATCAGGGCCATAATAGATATCATAGCCATTAGCAGAACGATAGCGATCCTCAAGATAGCCCCTCCGATCTGCAGGATGATTTCTGCCCTCTTCCCAATAGTAGCGTTCATTACGATGGGCTTGCACACTAGGTTGTCGATATGACTCACCAGGGTAAATGTGGCTGTAGCGATGATAAGTATCATCACGAAGTGGGTGGACTCTGTCATCAGGCCGACGGTACGTAGCGCCATAGGGAGGGTGGTAGCTGTCATCAGGGCAACGATAGGCATCATTAGGCAAAGAACAATACCCACCATCAGGTGTACTGGATGTAGCGCCATAGGGAGGGCGGTAGCTGTCAGCGGACTGACGCTGAACAGCACCAGTTGGAGAGCAATATTTGTCTTCTTGGTGTTGTGGCGGCATCGGTTGGTCTACTGTCATTGAGCTTTGAGGCAGGGGGGACAATCTGGCTTCAGGTGGTCGCTATGTGGCGTCAGTTCACTAATGGGTGCAGGTGTGTATGGTGTCTCATGATCCTCAGATCGTCTGGGCCGTGACATGACATATGATGGAGCTAGTGCAGGAGAGCTGGAGATCATGTCTGTTAGGCGTTGCACATCTTTATGCAGTTTATCATTGTCCTCTCTCAAGCTACGAAGAACATCAGCAGTTATAGCCTGTCTGGCCTGCTCATCCACAGGACTGCGATGCCTAGTAGGGTAACTGACCTCATAGTCTTGAATGTATGATGGCAGGTGGCTCTGTCTGCGTGGGTGGTCCCCATCTCTTTCTGAGTCTCTTTCATCTGGCCTGAACATCTTGGGCTGATGCAGTTGCTGGATCCGGCTCGAAGGACCAAAATGTTTGGGAGAATGTGTAAATAAGATGCAATAGTTAGTTTAGAAAGGATAATTACAGACCAATATAGCAAAGGCAAACCTAAACTAAAACATAGCCATCTACAAATAGCATAGCATGCATAGAGCAATATTAATGGCTAACAATAATAACTAGAATGCAATGGCTATCAATCAAAGATTAGCAAACACAAAGACATTTGTGTAACCTATATAAATGAGTCATTATAAAAGTATAACAACCATTTAGACAGCATAAACAACCGAAATATTCAGTGCACATCATAGAAAAACAATAGCTATTAGAAGTAAAACACAGTTCAAAAGAGACTATTACAGGCTAGCGGCTAGCTCTGAATCCCATCGTTAGCTAAGAGAAACCTAAACACATTTGGCTAATAAAAACTAACTGTGTGTACCTAACACAACAAGTAAACTTACATTTCCATGGACGCACACACTAGAAAGCAACTGTCCTTCAGAAATCGCCGCAGTCTCAACTCCTCCTCCGTGCTTCTCACTCGCTGCTGCATCCAGCTGATGTCTGCTCCTCCGTGCTTCCAAAGCCTGTCTACGGAAAGCCGTTCCACTCCCCATTCAGCCCCATTGTACCTACTTTGGTTGCCCAAATATTTACATTCATTAGTGACCTTAAGTCTGTTACCTGACAAGAAGAAATCAGGGAATGTCAGTTTGGAGTCCTCCCTGCTCCGTGCTATCATAATATTACTTTTCTTTCTATGGAGCTAGACAGCTAAATTTGTTTCTTTCGCCTGATTGTCGTTGAGAAATCTCAGATTTGATTGTAGTTTTTGCAAGTTCAACATGGATTATAGGTCAAAAGTTGAATGAACAAGTACTTATGCCCTTTCGATTTCTTACAGGTTGAGTCGTTGTTGCCCATGCCACGCAAGTATTCTTCTAATGAATGCTGATTGGTCGGTGAAGGACTGATTACGATCGGAGATCCTGCTTGACGGCATCCGAAACGGAGCCAGAATGTCAGAGTGAATATTTCGGCGTGGTCGTTAAAACATTAGCAAACCTCTTTCTAGCATATGTATTGACAGGGAGAGTCTAACCTGTCAGCTGTGTTGTCGATGCCTCGAGAGAACAAAGGAAGTGACTCAGAGCTCGCCGTAAAGCAGTATCTCTGGCCGTACTGCTTGTGTACTGTCATACACATATACATGTGTATGACGTCATTGACATTTTAAAAGGCTTTTTAGAACAAAAAAGCGACTTTAAAAAAAATCTAACACCCAGCAGTATGTATTTTCTTTGCCTCCCCTTTCAAATGCAACATTCAAATTACTATAAAAAACATTATATCCTGAGAAAATTTTAGGGGTATAGCTCCATAGAGTCCCATCCATTCTGCACTGGCCTGTGAGCGCCATCTAGTGGAACTCAGAACCCAGAAGTAACGAGGGAGTGGAACTTCTTCCTATATTAGAAATTCTTTGGTGCTTCTCACTCGCTGCTGCATTCAGGCGGCGTCGTCAGTGTGGGCACACAGAGTGCACATGCAGAGCACGTGATCAGGCACAGTGGATACATAATGGCAATGCATGGGCCTTTTTTACAATTATGATGGAGGATTTGCTAAGCAGGAAGGAGAGATTTTCAGGAGAAGAAACTGATCTGCTCGTGCGTGAAGTGCAGTGCTCGAAGTGGGCCGGTACTCACCGGTACGCAGTACCGGCACTTCTACATTTTACTCTTAAGCGCACCTGCACTTTTTCTTGCGTACCGCTACTTCTCGCATGCATGCGGTACTCTACCACTGACAGAGAAAGCGTCAGTGTCAGAGAGATGACCCTAACGTTACATAAACTACACTACCCAGAGGGCACTACGTGTTTATATTTTAGATCTTGACGAATCACGTAAAGGCAAGCAGTCGGCCCATCCTATCAGAAGTTAGCTTCTCCACAGACGCTAGTTTGAAAAAGCTGTCAGCCTGACCGTAACAGATTTTTTACTGCTGAAAACCTAGAAACTAAAAATAAGTATTGAGTTTGTAAGTCGTTATGTTAGCTGCCTGACTTCGGAAAGGTACTAAAAGAACGCGTGTGCCAGAGCCAGACACGTCAACAGAGGTCCAAGTCCAACCAGAAACATCTGGAGGTAGTACGATTCATGAGCTTCAAGCTAACGTTCAAGCTAACGTTGCGTTGATGTGAGCGGAACAGCTGGCGTTAATGAGGAGTCTGCCACTACCAACCTTAACGTTACCTTAGTCAATGACACCGACGTCAACAATAACGTGAGTAACAAAACACACGGATGGTCTGACCAAATGATGTATTTTTGCTCCACGAACAGCTGGCTCGTTTTTAATGATAAACTGGGCTGCAAAACATGATGTAGCAGCATCCGTCACTTGCTGCCCAGACAGAGAGGGGACTGAAGCTGTCTGGCATAAACCCCTGTTCCCCCTGTCTCTGTCACACACACAAACACACACACACACACACACACACACACACACACACACACACACACGCACACACACACACGCACACACACACACACACACACACAGTGAGTGTTTGTTTGCATCTGTTTGAGCACCGAATTATTGTTAAAATGAATAGTTGTTTTGATAATTTAAATCTCTTAACATGAATCCAACATATTAGCAAATATAAATCAGCTTATTTGAGGAAAAAATAAACAATATTGATACTAGCCTATATGTAAATAGATTAATAAGGATTCACTGTGCCACATATATGTTTAAAATGAAAACATGATTTTTTTAATAGCGTATGCACTAAAGTTATGTAAACTTGTTTAAATAAATCAATACATTCATATTGTTAATAAATGACAGTAAATTGTTGTTTTTGCCAGCAAGATCTCCAAGTTTTGTTTTTCACTTTAGAAATCTCAAATGTCATAATGATTCACCAATGCAAGAGAGTACCGGCACCTTTTTTTCCCACTTCAAGCACTGGTGAAGTGAAAGAGTGCGAGCAGATCTATTTTTTATCTTTTGCTTGTTTGTGTGCCGCTGCGCGTCCCTGTGTGTGTAACAAGCATAGTGTGCATTTTACTAATTTGCTGTTAAAATAACAATTAAATGCTGCGTTACTGACTTTAGACTAGGTATTTGTTGGTCAGTGGCTTTCCACTGCCTCAATCTAGCAATACGCCCAGAATGCACCTGAAAACACCTCCCTGTAAGACCAGCACGCCCAGAATGCACCTGAACACACCTCCCTGTAAGACCAGCATGCCCATGGGCACACAGATGGGCGCAGGTGCATTTGTTACTTAAACAACGTTTAAGAATAACTGCTAGTTACTAACTTCTAGTTTAAGACAACTGCGTCGGTCTTAAACTAGCAAAGGCACTTGTGTCGGGCTTTGTGGGCCAGTTCTTTTGCAACTATTTCATAGTCCATATTAAGTAAGCTAATAGGTCTATAGGAGGAACAGTCCAAGGGATTTTTGTCTTTTTTTAAGAGTAGGCTAATTGAAGCATATCTCCAAGAGGGTGGAATGTCACCCTTCAGAATATTATTAATAGCAGGCATAAAAATTCCTCAAAACATTCTAGTGGAATTTCCATCCAGCCCCGGACATTTCCCATTCGGCATGGCCTGGATCATGGCCCATACTTCCTCTTGTGTAAATGCTGCATTTAAGCTGGAGCATTCCTCCTCTGCAATAGTAGGCAATGAAATATGTTCAGGTAAGAGGACATATTGGAGTGGATCTTCTCTGAACTGTATAGGGATATATAACAAATCTCTAAATGTACTATTGATAATTAATAGATCACAGGAGACATCACCAAAATGAGTTCTAATCATGTTAATTGAGTGATCATTGTTCAGATTTTTCAGTTGGAGGGCAAGTAAGCGACTGGACTTATTACCAAATTCATAGTACTTCTGAATGTGGCGAGTGTGGTCAATATTGAGTTTGGTCAGTCACTAGATTTGCAGCTGTAGGTATTGGTTTAAGTATTTGTTCTTACCTAGTAACTTATTTTTCAAGATTTTTCCTGTTGCTCTCTAGAACTAAAATAAACGTATTGATGTGTATATTTTGTTCTGTTATTTTATTTTTATTTTGTCCTTTACTTTGTTGTTACATATTAGACTGTAATCATACTCTATAGTAAAGGGATACACTTTATAAGCCCGTTGGAGTTTCTTGTCAAGTGCCCATATTATGAAAAAATCACTTTTCCTGGGATTTGGGGTGTTATTTTGTGTCTCTGGTGCTTCCACACGCATACAAACTTGGAAAACCCATCCATGTTGTTTTGAGTGAGATACGGTTTCTGAATGATTCCTGCCTTCAGTCTCCGGGTGAGCTGGTCAAAATCTGCAGGGCTTTCTACGTCAGTAGCCGAAACGACAGGCTAACTGTAGCATGCTAGCTCGTTCTCAATGGCAAAACACTGCTACAACACACACTAGTTCATCATAATCTACAAAAGAACTACTTACATGTCCCTCGTCTGCAGGTATTTCACGCAAAGTTGGAAGTGCGCCCTGTTTAGAAGAAGTCTCTCTGCTAATCCTGACTTACTGACTGAAGTTAGAGAAACAAACACCTATCTGGTGTGAGCCTTACCTAGCTACTGAGCATGTGCGACTCACTACATAGATGGTAAAGAAGTACGATTTCTCACTCTAAAACAGAGAGCTCAACACAGGCGGAAAAGAGGGTGAAAAGAGGAGCTGCAGCAATGTGCAGTACAACAAAAATATGGTGTTTTTTGAAAATTAAACCATGTAAACCTATTCTGGTACAACTTCAAAATACAATTATGAACCTGAAAATCAGCATAATATGGGCGCTTTAAAAGCTGGGTCAATATGCAAATGTACTAGGACGTGGGACGATAGAATCTAAACAGTTGCCCTCGACTACATATAAAAATAGTTTTGAAATGAAAAAATAGTCAAGTCTGGAGTATGAATTGTGTGAATGTGAATAGAAAGATTGATCTGTCGCCATATATCTATCAGTCCAGTGTCTTTACATAAATTGTTGAAGGCAAGGCATTTGATATGTTTGTGGATGATTTATCCAGAGGCATTCATTATGCAATTAAAATGCCAGGCTTTGGGGGGCGCTATTGAGCAGAGCATGGAGTAGGACGCCTTTCTCGGTGCTCCTGCAAAAATAGCAATAAAACTTGTTTAAAACAGCAACTACAATTGGAAAATAAGCAATTCATCCACAGTGAATATTGCCGGGACACTAGTAGAGAAGCGATAGCAGCCTGCATGGCGGAAAAGTTAAACAAATACAAGCTTGGGTCCAATGCGCCGCGGCCTGCACGAAACACGAGGCAGACTACGCTAACGCCAGGTAACCCAGATCCACCCTCGCCCACCCAGACGCAAAGTTCAAGGATGGCAGCCGACGAATTTAAAGCGGACGTTGTACCATCCATAAGGGGAGAGATCTCCACAATTATCAGAGAGGAACTCAAGAGTGCGTTGGCAGAGGATTTCAACGCCCTAAAGTACAATGACAGGCGGATTGTCGACATGGTCAGACAAGGTGGTTTCACTGCAATCTACGGTGACCAGTCTTCAAGAACAGGTGGTCACCCTAAAAGACCGAACATCCAAATAGCTGCCATCGATGAACAGCCAGACTCAAGCCCACCGACAGCCATGTCAAAAATTATTAGAGAAGCCTTGCAGATGGACCGGGACATCAAAATAGACCGCTCGCACCGCATCGCAACTCCCCGGACAACAGGAGACAACAGGAGAAGCCACGAGTGATCATCGCCAAGCTACACCATGATGGAGATGCCATGGAGATGCCACGGAGATCCTCCGGAGAGCGCGGGAGAGAGCTCCGCTGATCTACAATGGAAACCGTATAGCCATATTTCCTGACTACACCTCCACCGTGGCCAAGGCCAGAGCTGCATTTACGGAGGGACATTCTAAAACGCTTAACGTGAAAAAGCTTAACGTAGTTTAATGTATCTAAACAACGATCAATCATCACCAAATTTCTCATGATCATATCTTGTCATGAACAATTAAGCCTGTCAAAAAAACTAAATCGAAATCCAACGATTACAGAACTTATCTCACGTTAATGTTTTATTCGTCATTGGCCCCTATGGCGAGGAAAAAGCTTAACGTGGTTTAATGTACCTAAACAACGATCAATCATCACCAAATTTATCTCTCATATTGCTCATCATAACCACTGAAAACTGTCAAAACATCTAACCCAAAGTCCAATTATTATGGACGTTATCTGACATTAAGCGTTTCTGCTCATTTAAGGAAAAAGCTTAACGTGAAAAAGCTTAACGTGAAAAAGCTTAACGTGGTTTAATGTACCTAAACAACGATCAATCATCACCAAATGTATCTCTCATGTTGCTCATCATAACCACTTAACACTGTCAAAAAATCTAACCCAAAGTCCAATTATTATGGACGATATCTGACATTAAGCGTTTCTGCTTCATTAGAGCCTATTGTAAGGAAAAAGCTTAACGTGGTTTAATGTACCTAACAACAATCGATCATCACCAAATTTATCTCTCATATTGCTCATCATAACCACTGAAAACTGTCAAAAAATCTAACCCAAAGTCCAATTATTATGGACGTTATCTGACATTAAGCGTTTCTGTTCATTTAAGGAAAAAGCTTAACGTGAAAAAGCTTAACGTGGTTTAATGTACGTAAACAACGATCAATGATCACCAAATTTATCTCTCATATTGCTCATCAAACAAAATGATCAAATCTCAAAATGAGTGGAAGGAACTTCCTGTTGATGGAATGGTTTTGTCTTTGTACTACATGCAGTCATACTTCCTCTATGAATTTCAAAGAGCCAGATGTGGGTTGGGGAACTACACTCTAAAACGGGGGCCCCCTGTTGCTCTGAGGGATGTTAAGATGCCCTCATTCTTTCCTTTAGAGAGAATAGTGGAACAAGTCAAGTCCAGTGTCAAAGATGAGAAATGTAGTGTTGAGAAACCTGCATCAAAACCTGCATCAAAACCTGCCTCAAAACTGTTGATGTCACAGACCTCCTTAGCAAGAACTGTGGTTGAGATGGGCCTGGTGAGTCTGAATTCATCTTCAGGGGTGTTCATAGTTAAAAGTCCAACAAACAAGTCTGTCCATGTTGTTCAAAACACCTCCTGCGGCACAACATGCTCCTGTCCAAGTTCAGGGAAATGTTTCCACATACTTGCTGTGGAAATGGCTACTGGGCTGCATTTACCCACAAAACGTACATACAGCCTTTCTTTGATGCGGAAAAGGGGTAGAGGGAGTGAGAGCAAATCTGGCAGGAAAAAACCTAGAACAAAGGACTATGATTACTCAGTCAATCCGGCCCCAGATTCACTCCTTTCACAAATGCATGTCTTTGTCACCTGGCAAGTCCCAAAAAGGGAATGATATTGATCATTGCAATAAAGACTCATCAAAACAACAGCTAGCCAGCAGCACCTATGATACTGAGCATCCTGATGTAGCAAGTTTCCCTCAGACAGACACTGTACCAGCAAATACCGAGAACCATACATTTGCTCCCTGGCTACATATAAAAAAAGCTGAGCCTAACTGGTCATCAGTATCTCGCAGAAGCCAGTGTCTTGCTCCAAAGATCTGGCTTGAAGGGGAGACTATTGAGCAGGCCATTGCAGGCTACATTGGTCAAGTGACAAAAGTAGACTCTGTTTTATGTGTACCAACCTACATTTACCAGATGGCTGCAGTTTCGAATTTTGGCCCAATTTTGCAGTTCTGCGCAGCACAAAAGGCTCTGAATTTTGACACGATATTGATGCCCTTCAACACCGATGTGAAAGGTTCAGGCTTACACTGGATTCTAGCTTCAGCAGATTTGAGGGATCGGGACATTTCCATCTACAATTCCATCCACAGCTCTGCAACTACAAACACTGCCTGTTCAACACTTCTCAAAGTTGTGGCCTGTATTTTCACGGCTGCTGGAGAAGATTTTCAGGTATCTGATTGGACTGTTACAGATGTCATAAATGTCCCACAACAAGGCAATGGATATGACTGTGGTGTTTTTACTATTCTCTATGCCTGTGCAGTCATCAGGAACGATCAATTAGGGCCAGTGGACAGCCACAAAGCTAGACTGTGGATCCAGTCTCTCGTTGAAGAGTACAAGCCAGGGAAACACAGACGGTCAGGCCTCTCCCAAAAAAAACTCCTATGTCACAGGAGAAAGGTGCAGTCATACGATGCGGAGACGAAGGCTGTACTAGTGAGGGAGAGAGACCACAAGTCCACTTGGAAAAGGCTACAGATGGATCATGCTAACACCAAGAACTGGACCCTGTGCTACTCATCCAGATGTAAGGGTGATCCAGAATACAGGGATGAGTACATTTTGTGTGTAATTTGTAGGCGGTGGTTTCACGTGAAATGCATGACAGAAGATCGTGTAGTCATTGCTTGCACTGATTACTACAAATGTGTTATGTGCTCGAGCTGAACTGAACCTGGGCATTTTCACCTAACAAGCATACTGTGAGGGTCTTCCAGGCATTCATCACCTTTTCTTGTTTGTTGACAGAAGTCTGAGGGATAAAGCAAGACACCGTTACAATAATGAAAAAGAAAAAAAAAAAGAATAGCAGTTCATATTACAGTTTCAATTGTTTACTTTTTATCTAGGTGCAAATACCTCAACTCCCATGCTCTTTTAGTTGTTTTCCGTTATTCCCTAAAGCCAGAGGGGCTAGGATTTTTTTTTTGGTTACAACTCAACAAGTTTTGCGTCTGGCGGGCAAGTTTGAGTGACTTCCATCCTTCCACTACAACTTTGCGTCTTGCAGGATTGGTAAGCCCAGTGTAGCATTTGGCAACTGGGTAGGGCACTTGTGTCTGGCAGTGCTAGCAAGCCAATGGTTGTGTAAATGGTGTAAATAGTTAATTTATCTATCTATCTATCTATCTATCTATCTATCTATCTATCTATCTATCTATCTATCTATCTATCTAGGTTTGTCTAACAGAGACTCGCCATAGATATGGAATATGCCACGGAGTGTAAAGACAGTATCTTTACTCAGAGAACAAAGTTCACAATGTAACCGAAAAATCTGAACAGGGCCGGCTCTAGGCTGAGCCCACACTAACATTGTGTCTTACGCACCCAAACACAGCCTAAGTTTAGAAATAACATACAAACATACAATGACATACAATTTCAATAGCCTACAAGTTCGATCAAATTGTTGGTAATTCTCAATCACAAAAATCCTTCAATATGGTGAAGCATCTGATTGAACTCTCTAACATCAGTCAATTAAAGCCCACTTATCACAACACCGGTTACAGCTGCTATTAATGTCGTGTGTAATAATGAATGGTAGCATGTTTTAGTCTTACAAGCAGGCCCTAATGAAAGCCTAAGAATGTCCACAGCACAAACTCACTGTGCCATGGGTGATTTTAAGAAAGAGGACAGATGTGGACAATTTTTTCTAATACCATGATTAGTAATTAAATAACATTGGTTAGTGTTCCATCATCTTGACTGTTGTCAACTTGAATGAAAAATCTAAGAAATGTAAGTGCCTACAGGAAAACTAAGGTGATAATTTACCTTTAGCCCACTATATCCTTCACAAACAACATCCCATTCACAGAGCCTCAGGTCTGAACGTATCCATACATGTTTGGAAAATAACAGTAAGGTGAACACTATACTACCTACCATTACTAAGGCTAATACTTAAATATCACCTGTTGGATCCAGGTGTCGTGCCAATGTACTTACACCCGCCAGGATTCGTATCCCCTGGACACGTGCACTCAGAGCGGAGTTTACCTGCTGCACTTCGCATTGTTTAACTGTTGCACTTCGAATTCACCTCTTAAATGGAACAAATAGCGACGTGGAAGACTCGACAGGGTTTTCCATAGTAACAAGGGTCTCTATTAATAAGGGTTTTTATTAGGCTATACGTTTATTTGTCTGTTACATTATGGTGACGTGTGAATTGTTTAATGCGTCCATTCTCTGTGGGTGTGTTCTGACACGGATGCCTCGTCTTTGCTACCAGTCCCCCCCTCCCCTCTAACGTGATTTCTGTTTCAATTTGATTTAGTTTAATATGGCTTTTCAATTAGCCGCTTTGTTCACCTGTCTACCATATAAGTTACATAGGGGATACATTACATTACATTACATTACATGTCATTTAGCTGACGCTTTTATCCAAAGCGACTTACAATTGCTATATATATCAGAGGTTGCCTCTGGAGCAACTAGAGGTTAAGTGTCTTGCTCAGGGACACATTGTTGATGTTGATTGTTGATGGATCACACAAAATATCAGGCTGTTTTCACCTGATATTTTCTGTATCCTGTCCCCTAACTTGCAAAGTGTCTGTCCTCTCATCGTGTGTGTTATGTCACGTGTTTACCAGGTCACAATAAACAACATCAGATAATATGGATCTGTCTGCCTTTTCATAACAAAAGTTACATAGGGGATACACAAAATATCAGGCTGTTTTCACCTGATATTTTCTGAATCCTGTCCCCTAACTTGCAAAGGGTCACATGGCTAAGCCTAAGTATTTAAAGCCAATGAGGGGCTGATAAACGAACTTGAAACAAACAGTCTATGGCTAGTAAATTGGCTGATTCAGTAGACTACTGTTGAAATCACAGACTCCAATTAGTCATCGTTGCGTTTTGATGGACATTTATTGATTACAATGTTCTTCAAATGAACGTGCAATAATTCATGTGTCCATTAAGCACCATCAACAAACATGTAGGCTACACATCCACATGAGCGTTGCGGTGTTGCAACTTGTTGTTGATTATTATTATTATTATTAAGCACTTTAATTGCATTTTTGAAGGCCTCAACTGGCATTTGTATACTTCTTTTAGGTAATGGCCTTGATTATAATTTCCGTAAAGCCTAGTCTTTTTTCTAAGATTTTGTATAATTTAACTTTTTTTACAAGTCACTTAGCATTTGTTCTGTAAAGGCCAATTTACTGTATGTATTTTTAATTTTTGAACTGAATAAAAAACAAACCAAAAACACACTAACACACATGATGAGAGGACAGACACTTTGCAAGTTAGGGGACAGGATACAGAAAATATCAGGTGAAAGCAGCCTGATATTTTGTGTATCCCCTTTGTAAGTTATATGGCAGACAGGTGAACAAAGCGGCTAATTGAAAAGCCATATTAAACTAAATCAAATTGAAACAGAAATCACGTTAGAGGGGAGGGGGGGACTGGTAGCAAAGACGAGGCATCCTTGTCAGAACACACCCACAGAGAATGGACGCATTAAACAATTCACACGTTACCATAATGTAACAGACAAATAAACGTATAGCCTAATAAAAACCCTTATTAATAGAGACCCTTGTTACTATGGAAAACCCTGTCGAGTCTTCCACGTCGCTATTTGTTCCATTTAAGAGGTGAATTCGAAGTGCAACAGTTAAACAATGCGAAGTGCAGCAGGTAAACTCCGCTCTGAGTGCACGTGCGTTCCCGTGGCCAGGGGATACGAATCCTGGCGGGGGTAAGTACATTGGCACGACACCGGCGGTAGTTCGCCAAGTTTTCAGTTGTATATTGTATTTTGTACCTAATTTAGCACTTTCTTCCTATGAGTGAGAGTTTAATAACTCACTACTACGTAACTTGATATAATTCTACTATTTCTCATTACTATACTTTGGAAAATGCAGATTTAGTATTTTCAATAACTATGTTGAACTCTGTGTGTAATTTGAGTGCTATACTTTAATAAGGAGATGCTGAAACTGTATTAGAATTTGCAGGAGCCCAAGAACTGATTTATTTTTATTTTTATTCTAGTGTACCCCAAGCACAGTCAAATTCAACCTAGACATGCTCACTTGCTGCTTACTTTTGTGGCTAGGACTTGGTCCCACCATTGTTTTACCAACGTTAGCTATCTTTGTTCTTTTGGTTGTTCTGGTCCCTAGTCTGTTCTTCGGGGACCCTGTGACAAACACAGCAACAACAAAGACACCAATTTTTCTCTACATCAGGATTCTTATTGATTCTGTTAATGATGGAAATTGTAGACACAGCTGTAGCTATTTCCTTTTCCACTCCCTCTGTACCCAATCAATATCACTGCCTCCCATGATCCACATAACAGTGCTGATGTGTTATGTTTCAAGTGTTCGTTTTTGCTCCTCATTTCTCCTTCTGGTCCTTAAAATTTTCCACACAGTCCAAGCAGCGTATTGAAGGAGGCAAGGCGTTCCACAACCTGGGTGCCACAGCTTGAAACGAACGGTCCCCTCTTGTTTTAAAATGAGTATGGGGGGCAACTAAAAATCTAAGACTAAGACTAAGTTATATATTTTAGATTATAGATAATGGACACACTGAAAGTCATAAGCTACAACGTTAAGGGTCTCCATAATCCTATTAAAGGTACAATATGTAACATTTCTACATTAAAATGTCTAAAAACGACAATACCTATGTTATATATTTTTTTGAGTTGTGTAGTTACACTCTCCCAAATGTTTCCACCAAATGTCAAAACCAGGGAAATCTGTTATTTTATTTTCAGACACGGCACGTTTCCTTTAGTCGCCCGTCAGTGGCGTCGTATAACCTCTCACCCTCTAGTTACTCGTAACTTCCTTCAAAACACGGCACCCAGATGATACGTTTGAGCGTAATTGTAAATCATACGTCACAGAAAAAATACTCCTAATGCCGCTTTTTTGCCACGCAGCATAATTTTGTGATTAATAACATGCCACTTTGCAACACAGTAATATAGCAGAGATCTTATTAATTGATACATATCAATATTGATCCAGTTTAACGTTACTACAATGTGTTGGTTGACAAGTAGTTAACGTTAAGCTAGCTAATGCTTGGTGGATAGCATTATAGGGTTACCACATTGTTCAACATGCTCATAAAGTTATTGGTAGCATGATTCTTTTCACCACAGATAAAAGCAGCGCTGGGCTAACCCATGAATGAGTTTACCAGTCATTTTAACGTTAGCTGTATAGATCGACGACTAATCTAATGCTAATTTAGCCAGCTAGCACCCTGGTCTGTCTGCCTGGGATAACAGCTGACAACACAGCTGGGACATGTAGCAATAGCCAGTTACCGTTAGCCCATAGCCAGCCAACAGACAGCCACCATTACAGCAATCCATACAGTATAAGTACTATACAGCACTTAACTCCGGTGCCGGGTGCTTACGACACTAACGGCAGTTTAATGAAATGTCGGGAAACAGACCATATCAGACCCAGACCCGAGTTGCAACAGCGGCCATCCATAGCTAATGTTAGCTACGTCTCCGTTAGCGCTAGCTACCGGTGTTCGTGCCGAAAATCTCCTCCCTGCCGAATTTCTCACCTCTTCGCGTTTAGCTGTCTTTACAGTTAGCTAAATTAACCCGACAAGCACCAAAATGAATAGTTAAGATTGTTCCGGGCACCTTGGAGATGTTCTGCTGCTGCACATCGGCCACTGGCCGTCCTCGCCGTCCCGGCCGGAGATTCCCCCGGCAATCCCCACCCAGCACCCACACCTGTCTCTCAGCCTCGTTGAGTAGCTAGCTAGCGTTACAACAAACCCCGACCGCCCCGGTGTTGAAACCATCCAAAAGGTGACAGTGACATGTGAAACATATTGTGATAGTCACTGTGGATTTAGCTGCTGGCTAACATTAGCTTGCTGGCTCACTAGCTAGCTAACTGGTCAGCTACCAATACAGATCGAATCAAGAAAAACTTAATTATGTTGGGGAAAATGCAGCTATTTTATTAAAATGACATGAATAAACGATACTAAACATAACGTGAATAACCTTGAATGGTTAAACTTGTGTGAACAGATGCATTCTAATCAGCGAAGGTGTTTAACATTAAAAACTACAGCTCCCATAATTCCACGCAACTTACCAACGTCATCAAAAGTCCGTGTTTACCATCCATTATTTTGGTTGAGAGACCCCTAGCAGCAGAAAGTTACATATTGTACGAGAAAGAAAATCTTGTACCAGTTGTAACAGGTTAACTGTCAGATAGCATATCTGCAGGAAACCCATTTACCTGATGGGGAAAATGAGAAGTTAAAAAAGTCATGGGCAGATAAAGTATTTTACTCCTCACACCGCTCTGGGAGAAGTAAGGGAGTCTCCATACTTATACACAGACAAATCAACTTCACACAAACATTGGTGCACAAAGATACTGAAGGAAGATATGTTTTGGTCAACGGATTAATTGATGGCATAGAGGTATCCCTTCTACACGTATATGCACCCAATGAAGACGAGCCAGGCTTTATCAGAACACTGTTTGATATAATATGACAGTATAGCACTGGTCTATTGTTAATGGGAGGAGACTTTAACTGTAAAGAAGTAAAAAGAAGTAAAGATTTTACTTTCTACTCAAGTAGACATATGTCCTATTCAAGGATAGATCATTTTTACCTATGAATGTGTCTTATAGGATAGTAGATATTGAGATATTACCTATTACAATCTCAGACCATGCACCCACCGCGCTCAAGTGGAATATAAGCCACAGACCAACCTCCAAGCAATGGAGGCTTAATGCATCTCTTCTGAATGATAAAGAATTTGTCTCCATCATAGCAGAGTTTAAGTATTATTTAAATACCAATACTTCGCCTGAAACATCACCATTGATACTGTGGGATTGTGCTAAAGCATATATCATTATTTCATTTTCGTCCGGCAGGAAAAAACAAAAAGAGTCTGAACAGAGAGAACTGTAGGATAAAATAAAAGAGCTTGAACAAAAACACAAAAAATCGGCTTCAATCAGTATCCTAAATAATTTGAATGCAGCTCATAGAGAACTTAATAGCTTACTATCGGACAAAATTGAGGGAGCACTGAGATTTACCAAGCAGCAATACTATGAATATCGCAATAGGGCGAGTAGATTATTAGCATTTAGTTTAAGAAAACAGCAAGCATCTAACATGGTGCAGAGAGTAAAGTTACAGGACACCTTTGTTACAAAACCTGATAAAATAGCAGAATCCTTTGCAGAGTTTTATAAAGGTTTATATAAAAATACAGACACTTGCTCAGATGAGACAAAGCTTGCAGAGTATCTGAACCACATAAAATTGCCTGAACTGATGGAGTCTGCAGCAGAAGAGTTAGATAGGCCAATTGAAGAATGGGAGATCAAGCAGGTGATTTCATCTCTCAAAAACAATAAAAGCCCAGGTCCAGATGGATATAGTAATGCATTTTACAAGACATTCAAAGATTTGCTGTCACTGCTGCTACTAAAGGCATACCGGCATGCACTTGAATCAAAAATTATGGCACCATCCTGGAATGAGGCTACTATAGTGGTGATACATAAGGAGGGTAAAGACCCCACTGAATGACGATCCTACAAACCAATATCACTGCTGAATGGGGACCTGCGTATATTGACGGCAGTCCTGGCCAGGCGAGTGAATTAGATAATTACTCAAATAATCCATCCCGATCAGACTGGATTCATCACTGGGAGATATTACGGAGATAATGTACGCCGATTACTAAATATAATATCTCACCAGCAAGATAGGAAATTAGAATCAGTAATTATATCCTTATATGCCCAAAAGGCATTCAACCGTGTATAATGGCAATATTTATTTCAAACATTAAAGCGACTTAGATTCGGCCCTAACTTTATAACTTGGATACAAACATTGTACTCGTCACCACAGGCCGCTGTCAAAGTTAATGGCTGTAGATCAGAGAGATTCACTTTGGAACGTGGATGCAGACAAGACTGTTTTTTTATCACCTTTACTATTTGCTATTAGTATCGAACCGCTAGCCCAATTCCTCAGGGATGATAATGATATAAAAGGAATTGTAATTAATGAAGAGGAACACAAATTATTGCTTTATGCTGATGATTTAATTCTGTATCTGACAAAACCGGCATTAACGATACCACATTTAATAAGACAAATCTCCAAGTTTGGATTTTATTCAGGATATAAGGTAAATGTGGAGAAAACTATGGTTATGGATATAAATGGCACGGTCCCACACAGCGTAAAGCTTCAGAGTGGATTTAAATGGCCCATGGAAGGTATTAAAAATCTAGGTATATACATTCCCCCATCTGTCTGCAGAATCTGTTTGACGCTAATTATAGTAAAATAATTCGGAGCATTAATAATGATTTAGAACGGTGGTCTGTGCTCCCTTATAATAATATATGTTAGCCTTGTAAGACCTTTGGGTAGCTGGAATATAAGTGGCGTGACGAAATTCAAAGTGTAAATATATAATGATTATGCCAAAAGTGTAGCTACGTAGCTGCAATGTTTAGCTACCCATATGTTCGCATGGGAGCAGCTAGCTAACAAAAATGCATTAAATTAAAATCGGACATAAGTGTTAGCTTTGTAAGACCTTAGGGTAGCTGTAATATAATTTGCGTGACGAAATTCAAAGTGTAAATATATAATAATTATGCAAAAAGTGTAGCTGCGATGTTTAGCTAGCTGATGTTTTAGCTAGCTGATCGATGTTTTAGCTATGATCGCATGGGAACAGCTACCTAGCTAGCTAGCTAGCTAGCTAGCTAGCTAACGGGACACTACGAAAGCCATCAAATTCACAAAATGCCTTAAATTGAAATCAGACAGAGTTAGCTTTGTTAGACCTTAGGGTAGCTGTAATATAAGTGACGTGACGACATCCAAAGTGTAAATATACTATAGTTATGCCGGCAGCCGGCCAGCTCCACGGAGCTCCGAGCCCAGCGGGCTGCCGCTGTCTCGTCAGACCGTGTGGACCTCCTGAAGTCCGACACGTCTTACCAAATTTGTAATCAATCAATTGTAGCCATCAATTTTCGTAAAACGGCTCATATTTGAGCTTTTTCTTTTGATTTCTCTGCCATCATAACGGTCTACTGTCACTGTCTAATGTTTTCCACCAGTAACCGGAAATGCCCTAGCATCCTTTCGCCAATGCGGAAGTGATGCGTGCATAGAGCCCATTGTGGTGCACATACTGCCAATCATGTAAGGGATAATGTAGAGCGAGGCGGTTGTTATAGCGAATACAACCCCGACAGGGTGATCAGGACCCCGACGCGAAGCTTATTACATGGCTACTTTCCAAATAAATCAATAATTTGACACAAAATATTGACTTAAAAAGGAGTTTATTGATTTAAATACGATTGTATTGCTTCCGCTAAAGAAAATAGTCCGTTCCGTCTCTACGGTTGGAATCCTGCGTCCATAGCAACGTAAACTCTGTATCTGTTAAGCTAATGCAACCCTTCATCTATTACTCAACACCACCTTACGGGCTGTGGTAGTAGCCGTATATCAGGCACGGCGCCAGGATTCCAGTTTTGGATGGGCCAGACCAATTGTGGGTGGGCCTTAAATAAAAAAACGTTATCAAATCACTGTTTAACCTAATACAAATGACTGACTAATATGTTATATTATCTGTGCTTACTTAATAAAGATTGTAATAGCTTGATGCTCTTTAAATATGTTGTTGCATTGTAAAAGGTTTTGGTGGATAGGACGAACGCAATCGCTCTCCATGGTTCTGACCATCTCCATTACGCACCATAGGCCTACCTGGCTGTGCTACAGCGCATCTCTCTATAGACCTAACCCTGTAAAAGTAGTCAGGAATCTAATATTTCCCCAAAATATAGTTTAGTTCTGCTCGTATAACATGAGGCCGTATATTTCACAAGTCTGTTTAATTGTTTTACCGTATGTACGTACAAGGCAACAGCTCTCTCATTTAGCCTGCACGTGTTATTTACACGTATTTCGGCTCGTAGTCACACAAATTACAGGAGTAGTCGGCGGGGTTTTCTCTTTAAAATGTCGGTTTACCGTCAACGGAAATGTTGAGTTTAATGTAAATACGAGCAGCCGATAGACCGCTAGCTCACTACAATGCGTCAGCTAATGTTGTGTCAATTCCTGCAGTGATTAAAACAGCAGCTGGGTAACCACGGCAGCACCTCATAACATATAGGAGAGAGCCGGGACAGTTGAAACGCGGGGACAGATGAAACATTCCAGTTTTCTCCGAGTGCAGTGATGATAGATAGACTTCCTCAGGTCAACACATAGAGCATGTTAACCTCCTTCTATCAGCCAAATATCTTCCTGTTATTTCCTTTTATCACGGAGTTACAGGCGATAAACCAGTTTTGATGGTAGAAAGTAGACTTCATTAGCGGTTCCATTTTTTCGATTATTAATGAGTGTTTTTCATTTAAAGGTTTGGCTACATGCTTATTCAGTAGACCATTTAGTGTCCTCCACAATCCCAGACTTTCATATTGCATGCTTGTTTACATGGAAAGCAAAACAGGTTAGTGCTAGCTGCTAGTTAGCTGTCCCCGACCTGGCTGTAACCCAATGTATTTTAAGTTAATGCACAAATATCTGTGTTTATACAATAATTCATGGAGGTGAGACATGGAAAAGCAGTTTTAGAAAGATGAAAATATATTTGAGTCCACCAGGTATAGGGGGTCGAGTTTCCCCATGTTATCCTATGGAGACTGACAGGCTGTGTGTAGTTAAGGGGGGTTATTTGGAGTGCAGTGCCCTAACCCACGTAAATAACGACATTTTCCACAATAGACATACATAATAAACAGTATATAAATGGGAACACTTACTGTTCTAGCTATAAAAATGGCAGAATCATCCACAGTGCATGATATTTCAATAACCGCTTCATACGCGCTTCATGATGACAGCAATGAGTTGTTAACAGACATTCACAAAGACGTAAAGCCCAGCAACAATCTATCTAAATAACACCTTTTGGGAGTACCATTCAGGATATGTAGTAAAATATTAAAGTTGTGGGAAGTTTATATGGCTAAAACTGTGTGTTTCATCCGTCCCCCCCCCCATGCTGTTTCAGTCGTCCCGACCAGGAGGGACGACTGAAACATTACGCACGCCCCACTGTTGCTGTAATAATTCCTGAACAGTTTTGTTCAAAGCTGAAAATGCATCTGTATTTGACAGATGACAGGTGGAGGTTGCTAGTGACAAAATATTAGCTTTCAGTGCGATACGATCGCTTTGTAAATTAGGCTACGTTTAATTAGTGTTTCAACTGTCCCGGCTCTCCCCTATGGCTATTACCACAGCCCGTAAGGTGGTGTTGACAGGCTTCGCGTCAGGATCTTGAATCAGCCTGTCGGGTTGTATTCGCTATAACAACCGCCTCGCTCTACATTATCCCTTATATACCCGCCACCGACAAGCTACATCCGGTCCGAACCTCAGTATGTGAAGTGTGCAAGTAGGCGGTTTGAGACACAGCCTCACTGTCATCTTGCGCAGAAACATAAAAATAGACATAACCAGCTTTTTACAATTGTTTTAAAAACTAAAGATTTAGACTATTTGAGCACAAATTATGAGATTATTTGCTGATTTTTAATAATTATAATTATTTTTTAATTAAAATATATATATTTATTTATTTAAGAAAAGTTTAGGGTGGGCCTGTTGAAAAGTGGGTGGGCCTAGGCCCGTCAGGCCCACCCATAATGCCGTGCCTGCCGTATATGTTATGAGGTGCTGCCGTGGTGGACAAATGACCCAGCTGCTGTTTTAATCACTGCAGGAATTGACGTGACATTAGCTGACGCGTTGTAGTGAGCTAGCGGGCTATCGGCTGCTCGTATTTACATTAAACTGAACATTTCTGTTGACGGTGAAGTGAGACGAGGTAAATTGCTTCATGTCCTCATTCATCTCGTTTCCTTTTTGCACAGCCGCTGCATGTTGACACACCTAAACGTGCAATGTAAGCTAACTAATTAGCGTTGTTGTCCCTATACTACGGCTGAAGTTACTGCGTAGTGATCATAAACCATATATAAAGATGTAGAGATCATAGACCGTATATAAAGATGTAGAGATCATAAACCGTATATAAAGATGTAGAGATCATAGACCGTATATAAAGATGTAGACATCATAGACCGTATATAAAGATGTAGAGATCATAGAGCGTATATAAAGATGTAGAGATCATAGACCATATATATATATATATATAGATGTAGAGATCATAGACCGTATATAAAGATGTAGAGATCATAGAGCGTATATATATATATAGATGTAGAGATCATAGACCATATATATATATAGATGTAGAGATCATAGACCATATATATATATATATATATAGATGTAGAGATCATAGAGAGTATATAAAGATGTAGAGATCATAGAGCGTATATATAGATGTAGAGATCATAGACCATATATAAAGATGTAGCGATCATAGACCGTATATATAGATGTAGAGATCATAGACCGTATATAAAGATGTAGCGATCATAGACCGTATATATAGATGTAGAGATCATAGACCGTATATAAAGATGTAGCGATTATAGACTGTATATAAAGATGTAGAGATCATAGACTGTATATAAAGATGTAGCGATCATAGACCATATATATAGATGTAGCGATCATAGACCGTATATAAAGATGTAGAGATCATAGACCATATATATAGATGTAGCGATCATAGACCGTATATATAGATGTAGCGATGGTTCTCACCAGATCTGCTGTCATTGCTTGAATTGGAGGACAGAAGTTGCTCCACGTTTCTCCACTTTTTGCCACAGCTGATAAATTATCAGGACTTCTTTCAGCTTCTTTTTAGCTGTCCTCCAGAGTGAACAGAACTACGTCCATAGCAACGCTCTGCTTTTGCATGGCAACGGTGTGTTATGCTTAGCAACGGTCTGTTATGAAGAAATTACAGACCGCATTCTACATTAGAATTCAACCAAGCCATGTAATAAACCCATATATTCTGGTTATGTCCCAAACTAAAGACATTCTGGGGAGAGGTATTTGATGCTCTTAAAGAGGTCTTCCAACAGGATATAACTCGAGATCCTACTGTGGCTCTATTAGGAGTGATGCCTAAAGGATTGAATGGAAGGCCCGAGAAATATCTTTTAAATATATTACTTACAGCAGCATTGAAGTGTATAACTATTAGATGGTTGAAACCAACCCCCCCTTCATATAACACATGGATCCAGAAGGTTTGGGACCTCTATCAGATGGAGCACATTACATATTTATTAAGGCTCCAAAAGCCCATCTTTACTAAGCGGTGGAGTCCTGTAGTGTCTTTATTATAGTTTTTGCTCATTGCTTACACACTAAAAACGAATGCTTAGACCAAAGCCTCAATACCTAAACTTCTTGTAGCATACCTTAAACACAGTGTAACCATACCTTAAACACAGTGTAACCATACCTTAAACACAGTGTAACCATACCTTAAACACAGTGTAACCATAGCTTAAACACAGTGTAACCAAACCTTAAACACAGTGTAACCATACCTTAAACACATTATCAACTTTGCACTATTTGCAATTCTGTAACACACTTATTGCAAAACACTACACACGTTTTCTTACATTAGACACTTTGTTCAAAAACTAAATCTCCTGTTGTCATTGGGAAAACACTCTGTTCAAAATGCTAAACTCATCTGGCAATTGTAGGCGCTGACGTACACACCTGAAAACACCTGCACAGAAAACAGAGCACCAATCGGTCTGAGCCTTAGCACTACAAACAGGCCTCAGGTCAGCCAGTTAGAGAACTCTGCAAGCATGGAGGCAATGAGAGGAAGAGGAAGAGGAGGACGAAGAGAGAGAGGAGTCAGATGTGGAAGAGACATCGCCTGGGATGGTGACCAGTCTTGTGGCCAGATCTGAACAGAAGGCAGCATCCATAAGCCCCCAGCCCCCCACCACACACACACACACACACACACACACACACACACACACACACACACACAAAAAAGTATATGTTTTTTCCCCAATAGCAATTTATACAGTAATTGTTTTTTTACTTTTGTTTTGTTGCTAAATGTGATGATTTGTGATTCTATTTTTCTTTATTTCTGTAAGAATGTTTCTTTTAATAAAAACCCTTGTTTGATTACTGCAGAAATTCTACTTTTGAGTCTGAGAAAATGACAATAACAATAGAAACACAAAGACTGCAGTGTTTTATATAAAGCCCATCAGTGTGTTGCTGGTGATATGAGAGAAGAATTCAAATGGTTCTTGTGTGTGTTTAGTTTTGTTGCAAGAAATTCATTTTTAGAAAGGAGTGTTAAGTTGTGATTGCAGTGTTTCATTTTGGCATAGATGTGAGTTGTTCATCTCCCAGTGCTACAGCATGTCTGATTGGCTTGGGTGTAGAGTTTTGACATAATGAGCCAAATTCTGCAAATAGTGTGTAAGCAATACTGTAACACAATAAGACAGCCTTCCCCCTCTACTACCTTTTTTTTTTTTTTACATAATCCACACAATGCCTCACGATGTTTAGGGTAAGCCCTGCTGGTTTCCTGATTGCTTATTTGTATGTGTTTGTGTATATATGAAAGTCTGAATGTGTATATTTGATTTACAGTTTTTTTGGATTGCTTAAGCACGATGTTCAAAACAGGGCCCGTGTTTTCAAAACACTACACACAAGTAGCACAACCACACACACAATTAGCAAAACACTACAGATCCTTTGCATAATTAAACACTCTTGTAAAAACTATACACTTCTGTTTAAAAACCACACTTTGTTACCATATGAAACACACATGTTTCACATTACTATACTCTGTTTGCACGAGTTACACTCTGCTGTGATAAACCTAAAACACTTTTAGCACTTCTACTTCCCTATGATTAGAGTAGGCTACCATCAACAAAGTACAAATATAATGTAAATTCACCAAACACTACACGAGACCAATGTTGCAGACTGAAGAAAGTCATTTATTTCTCAACACGCCCAAAATGTTGACATGGAGATTCATAACTGTAACAAAATGTCACTTTACATATTGTACTGTAAGTTTACTGTAAAAAACAAAACAAAAAAAAACTAGACATTGTCTCTTCGCCTAGCTGGATCTGGCCAGAGAATTTCATCAACATCGCAGGAAATGTTGTCATTAGCAATACACCTTGGAAAGAAACGTCTTGAATGACGAATCCATCCTTGCATTGCTGCTACCTCCATCTGGTCACAGCCCTCCTCCATGGCTTGGATGAGGGGTACCTCAGCCTGGAGACGGAGATCATATACCTTCCACCGCCATGCCGAGAAAAACTCTTCTATAGGGTTGAGGAATGGAGAGTATGGTGGAAGATATAGGACGGTGAAATGTGGATGTTGCTGAAACCAGTTCTGAACCAGAGCAGAGCGGTGGAAAGCCACATTGTCCCAGACAACAATGTATTGGATATGATCAATTTGATTTGCTGCTGTTATGTTGTGCAATTGGTCCAAGGATGTAAGTATGAGTGCTGTGTTGTAAGGGCCCATATGGGCATGGCGGTGGAGGACCCCATTCTGTGTAATGGCTGCACAGAGTGTTATATTACCCCCACGTTGCCCTGGGACATTGACTATAGCCCTGTGGCCAATGATGTTTCTTCCCCTCCTTCGTGTTCTCGTCAGGTTGAACCCAGCCTCATCTACGTAAATGAACTCATGCTGGATCTCCTCTCCATCCATTTGTAAAACTCTCTGAAAACAGTGTCAGGCAAAATTGTGTAGGTCAGTGTAGATGTAGTATACATATTACAGTACAGTAAAAGATTATGAGACAGTATACAAGATCACACTGCTAAAGTGAATACATACCTCTGCATAATCATGCCGCAGTCGTTTCACCCTTTCGGAATTGCGCTCGAAAGACACTCGATACGTTTAGGATACGTGCCAGTGTTGATGTTGAGACCTGATGGATATCGTTGAAACTGGCGTGGTCATTGACAATGTTAGTTTGGAGCTGATTGAGTGTTATAGCATTGTTGGCCAAAACCATATTTACTATCTCCCTCTCTTGCTGTTCTGTGAACATAGGAGGCCTTCCCCCTTGTCGTTGCTGACCCTCAATCCTATGTAGAAAAAAAAACACTATACAATAGTACAGTAATTTCACAGGACAAGGTAACAGAAGTGCTGAGAATACAGTACTGTAAGCAGTTACTGAAACCGTGCAGATGTTTTTGATATGATGATATTTTTACAATGCCTATTTTCCAGTCGAAATGTTCTTATCACACCTGCCACTGTGTATCGGCTTAGATTTGGCTGTACTGTCCAGCCTCCCTCAACGTCAGGCCGTGGTTGACAACGTGGCCAACCAGTGTTGCGCGGATCTCATTTGTCAGATTCGGTCCTCTTTGAGCACCTTCATGTCTTCCTCTACCTCTACCTCTACCTCCAGCATGGCCTCCATCTCTTTCTCTTCCTCTGTTGATTCCTCCTCTGTTGATTCCTCTTCCTCCCCTTCCTCCTCCTCCTCCTCCTCCTCCTTGTCCTTGTCCTCCTCCTCGTTCTCCTCGTCTTACTCTTTCTCTGACTCTTTCCATTGTGCTTGAAGACCGATGAACTCACCTGCTTCTTTTTATAATGCTTATACACCTGCTTGGTGTGTCTACAATTAAGCAAACAAGTGTTTGCACACCTGATGACTGTGTTGAACCAATTGGTTGGACAGTGCGGTAATTTGACAGTCAGTGCTTTGGTATTGCAAGGAAGTGACTTAATGATAGATTTTCGTGTGTAATGTATGTTAAGTGTGTTTAGTGTTTTGCAAATCACTGTGTGTAGAGTTTTGCAACAAGTGTGAGGTTGACAATGTGGTTATAGTTGTGCAAATATGGGCTGATGTTTTGCTTCTTGAGTGTAAGGTTTTGCTAATAGTGTACTACTTTTAATTTGAGTGTGTAAGCAATCCAAAAAAACTGTAATATATTTAATGTATTAAATTGGGAGTGGATATTTGTATTTATTTTTGTTTGTTGTCTTACTTGCTTGTAATCTTAATTTGGATATAACGTGTACAATTAAAAGGAGAGTATGTATACTGAAATGTTGTCGCTGAAAAACCCAATAAAAAAAGTCCAAATTTGGAGCATAAACATAAAAAAGTGTGTGTGTGTGTGTGTGTGTGTGTCTGTGTTTTTGTGTGTGTCTCTGTGTGTGTGTTTTTGTGTGTGTGTATGTGTGTGTGTGTGTGTGTGTGTGTGTGTGTGTGTGTGTGTGTGTGTGTGTGTGTGTGTGTGTGTGTGTGTGTGTGTGTGTGTGTGTGTGTGTGTGTGTGTGTGTGTGTGTTGTTTAAGAATTGAGCCTGTGATTAGGATGAATCTGAATAAGTCCTGTCTGTCTCTGTGTGTGTATGTGTGTGTGTGTGTGTGTGTGTGTGTGTATCTGTGTCTGTCAGATGCATCAAAATCTTTTTCCTCTTTATTTTTTCTTGATTGTTTACACACATTTTCTGAAAGCGTGATGGTTTGTGTGTGTCATTTGTAAACAAAATACCATTTTGAGAAGAAATAACATTGTTTTGAATGTAAAGTTTCATTTTGCAGGAGAATTGAGGGGTTCTGCCCGTTGTGTGTGTGTTTTAGATTTGTGTGTAGAGTTCTGAGAGCATGACGCATGCTTTCAGAAAATGGGTGTAAACAATCAAGAAAAACTGTATAAGAACCAGTTGAACACTGATGTGCTCAATGGAAAACACTTCTTCTCCATTCATCATAATGACGTAGGCCTTTTTTATTCAATGTTACACTTACTACAGACAGTACATACATAAGTGTGTTGTAAAATATTTGAGAATATTATTATTATTATTATTAGTATTATTATTATACTCAGAACACACAAATACATAGTAACAAATATATTTTGTTTTTCCTGTCACATTTCCCCCTCTCATTTCCCCTGCTCTGTACATCCCAACCAACACAAATGTTCTACATACAAAACAACAGAAACATTTACTGTATACAGTTACAGTAAAGAAAATAAAAAAAATAAACTATACTGCATCTTCTCTTCTGTTTGGGTCTGGTCACAGCACCTCATCCACATCACAAGCAACGTTCCCCCTGAAAACACACAGAAGAGCTCACCTGTTGCCCTTTTATGCTAAACCTCTGATCACTAATTGTAAAACTGTGTGACAGGTGTTTGCCCATGTGATGAGTCAGTGTGCATATTTGAATGGCAGTGTGTTCCTTGTGAAAACAAGAGATTTACTTCATGAAAATTGTGCCAAATGCAGAGAATTGTGTGAAGTGGTTTGAAAAGAGTGTGTTTTAGAACTGCAATTTGAGTGTAAAGCAGGAATTGTGTTTGTAGTTTAGCAGAATTGGTTCAGGGGGTCGGTGTATGAGTTACATGTTGTGGTCATTGTGTCTCAAGTACCAGTATTTGTGTGTAAAACAATTGAGAAAAACTGTAATACATAATTATAGTCTACATCAGGATGAATGGTTACAATTTCTACATGTTAACTCACCAAGAAGCCAGCCATCATGTCCTACCAGTGGTGTAGTCTAATGTATTGTATTGTATTGTATTGGGGGGTGACTTAATTTCCTGTATTCGGATACACTGTTATGCACCAATTTAAAGTGGAAATACCTTCACTTAGCCTATGTGAAGAAGAAAAACACAGATGACAATTCTAAATATATCAAAAATATAATGGAAAGTATGTTGCGTGTCATTGGGCATTTTTAAGTGGGTATATGGAAATCCTGGAGCTTTCTTAGTGGGTATACTGGGTATGGCTTTTTTTTCTCTCTTTTCGACATACTATACTATGGCTTTTTTCTCTTTTATTGACATACTATAGTTGTCATGCCGCTTGAAAATGTGTTTGTAACCGTAGTAACATAGTACTAGTGCATGTTGAGAAACAGGAAGTAAAATTGCCATGCGGTAATCAGTCGTCAGTTTCTGAGTCAATCGCCTTTCCTTCTCCCCTTTTGCTAAGGCAACGTCTGTAAGTATTTCTAATCGTGTAACATTAGGTTATTGCTTATTTGTAAGTTTGTAATATTATTGAGACGGCTAAGAAGCTAATTAGTTTGTGCTAGGCTAAGTTAGCTTTATGTTTATTGCTGCTGGTTGTTTTTACCAATGACAGTATATAAAAATGGACCCAGCAACTCCGCTGTTTTTGACGGAGACAAGTGAAGCCTCTTACCAGCACTTTCCCGGTGATGGCTGAGCGTTACTGCGCAGCCTCAAACTGAGCTTGATGACGTAGATGTGACGTGAGCAACGTGTCTGAACGTTGTAAGTCTTCTGGTAGCTGTGCCAAGAGAAATCTCAATCATTCCCAATCTATCAGAGACGGAGAGCGTAGGTATATGTAAGGAGATAACATAGGCACAGGCTAATTACTGATAACTAAAATGCTAGTTAACATTAGTAATTAAACTAAACAGCTAATGTAAGTCCAAACTGCCTGCGAGCTTCTCCTGTACTGTACGGTAATTCCTCTACTATGAGACAGTAAGTCTCGTGGTTATGACCCAATCGTTAGCCTATTTTTATAAAAACGTCTGCTACGGAGCCATAACGTGAGGTACAAGGTAATGGAGCCTTTTATACATTGTTGTGTTTCTTTAGAAATAAACAACGGACAAATGAAGTCTTTAAAGGCTTCAGATGTAAAGTTATTGGCTGTCAAAGTGACGCCAAAATGAATGGCAGTCAATGGGATGCTAAGGGGGGTGATGGGTAGGGGCTAGCAAAATGGCGCCATCGCGGCTTCACTCTGAGAGAAGCCTGCCCCTTTGGTCTTTACTAGCTTGATTGTGTTTATCATATAGGCTACACTGCTATGTTAGCTAAGCTGTGTTATTTATACTGTTACTGTGTATTTGGCTTTGATTACAGTTTTTCTCAATTGTTTACACACAAATACTGGTACTTGAGACACAATGACCACAACATGTAACTCATACACCGACCCCCTGAACCAATTCTGCTAAACTACAAACACAATTCCTGCTTTTCACTCAAATTGCAGTTCTAAAACACACTCTTTTCAAACCACTGCATACAATTCTCTGCATTTGGCACAATTTTCATGAAGTAAATCTCTTGTTTTCACAAGGAACACACTGCCATTCAAATATGCACACTGACTCATCACATGGGCAAACACCTGTCACACAGTTTTACAATTAGTGATCAGAGGTTTAGCATAAAAGGGCAACAGGTGAGCTCTTCTGTGTGTTTTCAGGGGGAACGTTGCTTGTGATGTGATGACGTGCTGTGACCAGACCCAAACAGAAGAGAAGATGCAGCATGTTTTTTTATTTTCTTTACTGTAACTGTATACAGTAAATTCTTCTGTTGTTTTGTATGTAGACCACTGTAGGTGCAACTTTGTGTTGGTTGGGATGTACACTGTGTACATTGTTTTTGTGGGAAAAATAAAATATATTTGTTACCGTGTATTTGTGTGTTCTGAGTATAAAAACAATATTCTCAAATATTTTACAACACACTTATGTATGTACTGTCTGTAGTAAGTGCAACACTGAATAAAAAAGGCCTACGTCATTATGATGAATGGAGAAGAAGTGTTTTCCATTGAGCACATCAGTGTTCAGCTGGTTCTTATAAATGTCTATTCATGTGACGGTTTGTGTGTGTCATTTGTAAACAAAATACCATTTTGAGAAGAAATAACATTGTTTTGAATGTAAAGTTTCATTTTGCAGGAGAATTGAGGGGTTCTGCCCGTTGTGTGTGTGTTTTAGATTTGTGTGTAGAGTTCTGAGAGCATGAGGCATGCTTTCAGAAAATGGGTGTAAACAATCGAGAAAAACTGTAATTATAACCTGCAGGTGACAAGGGCTACCCCCTAAGACGCAGGCTCCTACCTCATTTTAAAACCCGCAGAGGAAATGCGCTACAGTGTGGTCCACTCTCGTGTGCGTTCAGTCGTGGAGCGTGCCATCGGCCACCTTAACTGCAGATGGAGTGCTTTAGATGCCTCAGGTGGCAGACTTCTATACCACCCGGCAAAAGTGTGCTTGAGTATCAGGGTGTGTGGTGTTTTGCACAATGTAGCACTGAGGACTGGTATCCCAATCCCTCCTGACCTCCCTCTGCCCCTGACATTATGAACCCGAACCACAGCCCCCTCCCCGAAAAGAGGAATATCAACATGGTGGAAGAATTCCCCAGAGGGGCAATTGGCTCTTCACAAGATCAATACAACTACAACATACAACAATAAATAGCAAAAAAATTAAAAACAAAACAAATTTAAACTAATTTATCAAGCGTGGTTGTGGTTAAATAAAAATAAATCACACTCCTCCATACGTATAGTCCTCTTCACAACTCAGTTCTTTTTTAAGAAAACCTTGCAAATAAATAATGCCTGTTGCTGTACAGCTGCCCCTCACAGTTACCCTCCTCGCCGGAAACCTCCTGTCCACCCACCGATCCGGACTCTGGAAGGACAATTTGCAACATTACTTGTTTCCCCCCCACACACTGAATTTACAATAAAAGTTTAAAATCTGTTTACAGTTTTTTACGATCGCTAAGACAATTTTTTCAATACTTTTAACAACTTTCCTAAACTCTTAACGCACCAACACACCTACAACACACAACTGGCAGAACAGTTCATTTCATGCTCAAAATCACACATTGTAAACTAAACTCCAACACTAATTTCCAAAATACAATAATACACTAATACAATACACTAAGTCTACCAAAACACTGCAAACATGTCTCAAAATCAAATAATTCTTCCAAAAGACTAGCACCTGTTCTCTTCCAACAGGAACATTTAGTCAGTCATAGAACATAAAAACACTAACATCAGGTGGAATTACAGAACTGCATTATTTGATATGTGTCAGGTCTGCTCCTTATACAATAGACACTAGTATATTGTATTGATCATATTGATCATTGTGTTTTACACTTCAGTTTCTCTTGAAGCCTCTCTACATTTCTGTTTTGGTGGGTTTAGTAAATGCATTTTGTTTCCTTTGCTGCAGAAATTCAATACAAAAAATGAATGACCATCTCAGAGTAGCTTTATAGAATGTACGGTTTATGAAATGGGGGTGGTGGTGGTTCAGTGGATATGACACATGGCTTTAGTGTGGGAGATCTGGGTTTGATTCCTACTGCGATACATCAACCAATATGTCCCTGAGCAAGGCACTTACAGTTTTTCTCAGTCGCTTTGGTACATTTCTCAAATCATCCTCGATATTTGCAAAACAGTAAGTGTATTTCTCAAAACAATTCGTACAAACACCATGGATTACCTGCAAAATCCTTAGTTTATCTCTCAAAAGTAAATATCTGTGTCAATGAACATGTCAGTGCCATCAGAATGACAAGTCCTTGTGACGTTGTGTATGGACAAGACAGTCAAATTGCTTAGTCATGTTGTCAATATAACAGTGTACTCTGGACGGATGTTGTGATGTAAACTATGGCTAAAGTTTTGATGACAATTATTGTAAATTGTAGGTTACACCTTAGTGTATATACTGTATATATATATATATATATATATATATATATATATATATATATATATATATATATATATTAGTGTATGTGGGAGTTTGATTGCAAGAGACTGGACAAGATTCACATTTACACTTTTACTGTTTGTACTGTAATTTGTTGACAGACCGTGTCATTGGGATACAGAAAGGAGAAGACAGCACTGCATAGCACAAAGAAAAAAAAACACGAAATATGAATATAAGACAATCTCCTCAGGGAAAACTGTACATGCAGTGCTGTAGGAATTCCAGTACAGTCTTCCTACACCTCCTGACGTTCCTGTCTGTTGGGCCACAAATTCTCATCCACATCACAACGAATATCTTCTCTGGTGATGCAGCGTGGAAAGTAGAAAAAAAATCTAATGGAAATGTATAGAAATATGCTTGACATATTATGACAACTTGTTCAACCATTTTGCATGTAAAGACTTATGCTATGAATTAATGCCTAAATGTTGTGGGGGGTGAGACTATTCAACAGAGACCCATTATAATACATTTTGATCAACATGACATAAGCAATTGATAATGTAGGAAACAGCAGAGAATTGTACAACCCCAAATCAGAAAAAGTGCGAAATAAAGAAGGTAATTAATTCATTCAAGGTGGAGGCAAAAAATGAAACTCTACTCTCCACCGCCTGAGAGTGGATGCAACTGGTGGGGGCCCAAGTACACCTGAGCTCACAGCGATAGATGGCATAATCGGAGAGGCCAGCGTGTGTGGGATTGTCGGAAAAAGAGGAAGGCACCGACACGACTGAGACCACAGAGAAAATGGTTACAGTTTTTACGATTGCTATGACAATTTTTTCAATACTTTTAACAACTTTCCTAAACTCTTAACACAGTTAGCACAACATCTGCCTGTGTATGCTATACAATTAACACATTTATTGTTGCTTTGACACAAAATGCATACAGTTAACACAAATTTAAAATGCTTGAACTTCTTTTACACACAACTCAACCAAGACCAAAACAATGGATTTTTACTGACCAATTTGCAAATGTAACACTGTATGTCAGAACAGATAACATCATGTTCTAAACAGTTACAGTTTTTCTCTGTCGCTTTAGTACATTTCTCAGATCAGAATTGAAATTCTCAAAACTACCTGTTCAATCTTCACATCGTTGTGTCACTTGTGCACATCAAAAAAGCAGTTTCTCATTTCTTTAAACAAGTTGCAAATGCTTTGGTACATCCATGCAAATGATTATGTACAACCCCAAATCAGAAAAAGTTGGGACAGTATGAAAAACACAAATAAAAAAAGAAAGTAGTGATTTCTAAATGTACTTTGACTTGTATTTCATTGCAGACAATACAACGGCACATAATTTAATATGTTCCTCATGATTTATTATTTTATTTTTTTCAAAAAAACAAAATTCCTATTTTGGTTCTTGCAACACATTTCAAAAAAAGTTGGAACAGTAAAGCATTTACCACTTTGCAATGTTGCCATTCCTTTTCACAACACTTAAAAGACGTTTAGGGACTGAAGACACCAAGTGATGAAGTGTTTCAGGTGTAATTTTGTCCCATTCTTGCTGCAAAAAAGTCTTAAGGTGGGCAACAGTACGGGGTCTTCGTTGTCGCATTTTGCGCTTCAAAATGAGCCACACATTCTCTATTGGAGACAGGTCGGGACTGCAGGCAGGCCAGTCAAGTACCCGTATCCTCTTCCTCCGCAGCCAGGACTTTGTAATGTGTGCAGAATGTGGTTTTGCATTATCTTGTTGAAATATGCATGGACGTCCCTGGAAAATATGTCTTCTTGAAGGCAGCAATATTGTGCTCCAAAATCTCTATGTACTTTTCAGCATTAATGGTGCCATCACAGAAGTGCAAGTTACCTTTGCCAAGGGCACTGACACAACCCCATACCATGACAGACCCTGGCTTTTGGACGTGTTGCTGGTAACAGTCTGGATGATCCTTTTCTTCTTTGGTCCGGAGCACACGGCGTCCATTTCTCCCAAAAAATACCTGAAATACTGATTCATCTGACCACAGTACACGTTTCCACTGTGTGATGGTCCATCCCAGATGCCTCCGAGCCCAGAGAAGCCGACGGCGCTTCTGGACACTGTTAACATAGGGCTTCCTTTTGGCACAGTACAGTTTTAACTGGCATTTGTGGATGTAACTACGTATTGTGGTACAAAGTAGTCCTGAGCCCATGTGGTGATATCGCTTATAGATGAATGACGATTCTTGATGCAGTGCCACCTGAGGGATCAGAGATCACGGTTGTTCAGCTTAGGTTTGCGCCCTTGTCCTTTACGCACTGAAATTCCTCCGCATTCCTTGAATCGTTTAATTATGTTATGAACTGTTGAAGGTGAAATAAGCTTCCTATCTTTCTTTGAGGAACATTGTTTTTAAACATTTCAATAATTTTCTCACGTATTTGTTGGCAAACTGGCGATCCTCGGCCCATCTTTGCTCCTAAAGGACTAGACCTTTCTTGGATGCTGCTTTTGTACCAAATCATAATTACAATCACCTGTTGACATCACCTGTTTCAACCAATTTACCTGATTACTAGCCCTAAATTGCTCATGTCCCAACCTTTTTTGGAATGTGTTGCAGGTCTGAATGACAGGAAAGGATGTATATTTACAAATGAAATTAAGTTGACCAGACAAAACATGAAATATTTTGTGTTCACATTGTCTGCAATGAAATACAAGTCAAAGTACATTTAGAAATCACTACTTTCTTTTTTTATTTGTGTTTTTCATACTGTCCCAACTTTTTTCTGATTTGGGGTTGTACATAATCATTTGCATGGATGTACCAAAGCATTTGCAACTTGTTTAAAGAAATGAGAAACTGCTTTTTTGATGTGCACAAGTGACACAACGATGTGAAGATTGAACAGGTAGTTTTGAGAATTTCAATTCTGATCTGAGAAATGTACTAAAGCGACAGAGAAAAACTGTAACTGTTTAGAACATGATGTTATCTGTTCTGACATACAGTGTTAAATTTGCAAATTGGTCAGTAAAAATCCATTGTTTTGGTCTTGGTTGAGTTGTGTGTAAAAGAAGTTCAAGCATTTTAAATTTGTGTTAACTGTATGCATTTTGTGTCAAAGCAACAATAAATGTGTTAATTGTATAGCATACACAGGCAGATGTTGTGCTAACTGTGTTAAGAGTTTAGGAAAGTTGTTAAAAGTATTAAAAAATTGTCATAGCAATCGTAAAAAACTGTAACCATTTTCTCTGTGGTCTCAGTCGTGTCGGTGCCTTCCTCTTTTTCCGACAATCCCACACACGCTGGCCTCTCCGATTATGCCATCTATCGCTGTGAGCTCAGGTGTACTTGGGCCCCCACCAGTTGCATCCACTCTCAGGCGGTGGAGAGTAGAGTTTCCTTTTTTGCCTCCACCTTGAGCACATTTAAAATAAATAATTACATTAAATAGAAACCCCTTGAAATACTCAAGCAACACAAATTGAATACATGTTGGTCTAGATGTTGTGTTGTTACTTTGGCCAGGTCATCATCAAAAAAGTGAATTAGTACATTCATGATGTTGTCCATGTTGTCACATTAGTTGCTTGTACATTTATTAAAAACGTGGCATTATTTATCTTTTCATATAGCTAGATGTCTAAACTCTGGGACCAAGCCGTTATGTTTAATAACTGTAAACTCTGGGACGAGGCCGTTATGTTTAATAACTGTAAACTCTGGGACGAGGCCGTTATGTTTAATAACTGTAAACTCTGGGACGAGGCCGTTATGTTTAATAACTGTAAACTCTGGGACGAGGCCGTTATGTTTAATAACTGTAAACTCTGGGACGAGGCCGTTATGTTTAATAACTGTAAACTCTGGGACGAGGCCGTTATGTTTAATAACTGTAAACTCTGGGACCAGGCCGTTATGTTTAATAACTGTAAACTCTGGGACCAGGCCGTTATGTTTAATAACTGTAACTCTGGGATGAGGCCGTTATGTTTAATAACTGTAAACTCTGGGACGAGGCCGTTATGTTTAATAACTGTAAACTCTGGGACGAGGCCGTTATGTTTAATAACTGTAAACTCTGGGTCGAGGCCGTTATGTTTAATAACTGTAAACTCTGGGACGAGGCCGTTATGTTTAATAACTGTAAACTCTGGGACGAGGCCGTTATGTTTAATAACTGTAAACTCTGGGACGAGGCCGTTATGTTTAATAACTGTAAACTCTGGGACGAGGCCGTTATGTTTAATAACTGTAAACTCTGGGACGAGGCCGTTATGTTTAATAACTGTAAACTCTGGGACGAGGCCGTTATGTTTAATAACTGTAAACTCTGGGTCGAGGCCGTTATGTTTAATAACTGTAAACTCTGGGTCGAGGCCGTTATGTTTAATAACTGTAAACTCTGGGTCGAGGCCGTTATCTTTAATAACTGTAAACTCTGGGACGAGGCCGTTATGTTTAATAACTGTAAACTCTGGGACGAGGCCGTTATGTTTAATAACTGTAAACTCTGGGACCAGGCCGTTATGTTTAATAACTGTAAACTCTGGGACGAGGCCGTTATGTTTAATAACTGTAAACTCTGGGACGAGGCCGTTATGTTTAATAACTGTAAACTCTGGGACCAGGCCGTTATGTTTAATAACTGTAAACTCTGGGACCAGGCCGTTATGTTTAATAACTGTAAACTCTGGGACCAGGCCGTTATGTTTAATAACTGTAAACTCTGGGACCAGGCCGTTATGTTTAATAACTGTAAACTCTGGGACGAGGCCGTTATGTTTAATAACTGTAAACTCTGGGACGAGGCCGTTATGTTTAATAACTGTAAACTCTGGGACCAGGCCGTTATGTTTAATAACTGTAAACTCTGGGACGAGGCCGTTATGTTTAATAACTGTAAACTCTGGGACGAGGCCGTTATGTTTAATAACTGTAAACTCTGGGACGAGGCCGTTATGTTTAATAACTGTAAACTCTGGGACGAGGCCGTTATGTTTAATAACTGTAAACTCTGGGACAAGGCCGTTATGTTTAATAACTGTAAACTCTGGGACGAGGCCGTTATGTTTAATAACTGTAAACTCTAAGGCCGTTATGTTTAATAACTGTAAACTCTGGGACGAGGCCGTTATGTTTAATAACTGTAAACTCTGGGTCGAGGCCGTTATGTTTAATAACTGTAAACTCTGGGACGAGGCCGTTATGTTTAATAACTGTAAACTCTGGGACGAGGCCGTTATGTTTAATAACTGTAAACTCTGGGACCAGGCCGTTATGTTTAATAACTGTAAACTCTGGGACGAGGCCGTTATGTTTAATAACTGTAAACTCTGGGACGAGGCCGTTATGTTTAATAACTGTAAACTCTGGGACGAGGCCGTTATGTTTAATAACTGTAAACTCTGGGACGAGGCCGTTATGTTTAATAACTGTAAACTCTGGGACGAGGCCGTTATGTTTAATAACTGTAAACTCTGGGACCAGGCCGTTATGTTTAATAACTGTAAACTCTGGGACAAGGCCGTTATGTTTAATAACTGTAAACTCTGGGACCAGGCCGTTATGTTTAATAACTGTAAACTCTGGGACCAGGCCGTTATGTTTAATAACTGTAAACTCTGGGACGAGGCCGTTATGTTTAATAACTGTAAACTCTGGGACCAGGCCGTTATGTTTAATAACTGTAAACTCTGGGACGAGGCCGTTATGTTTAATAACTGTAAACTCTGGGACGAGGCCGTTATGTTTAATAACTGTAAACTCTGGGACCAGGCCGTTATGTTTAATAACTGTAAACTCTGGGACCAGGCCGTTATGTTTAATAACTGTAAACTCTGGGACGAGGCCGTTATGTTTAATAACTGTAAACTCTGGGACGAGGCCGTTATGTTTAATAACTGTAAACTCTGGGACCAGGCCGTTATGTTTAATAACTGTAAACTCTGGGACGAGGCCGTTATGTTTAATAACTGTAAACTCTGGGACCAGGCCGTTATGTTTAATAACTGTAAACTCTGGGTCGAGGCCGTTATGTTTAATAACTGTAAACTCTGGGACGAGGCCGTTATGTTTAATAACTGTAAACTCTGGGACCAGGCCGTTATGTTTAATAACTGTAAACTCTGGGACCAGGCCGTTATGTTTAATAACTGTAAACTCTGGGTCGAGGCCGTTATGTTTAATAACTGTAAACTCTGGGTCGAGGCCGTTATGTTTAATAACTGTAAACTCTGGGACCAGGCCGTTATGTTTAATAACTGTAAACTCTGGGACGAGGCCGTTATGTTTAATAACTGTAAACTCTGGGACGAGGCCGTTATGTTTAATAACTGTAAACTCTGGGACGAGGCCGTTATGTTTAATAACTGTAAACTCTGGGACGAGGCCGTTATGTTTAATAACTGTAAACTCTGGGACGAGGCCGTTATGTTTAATAACTGTAAACTCTGGGACGAGGCCGTTATGTTTAATAACTGTAAACTCTGGGACCAGGCCGTTATGTTTAATAACTGTAAACTCTGGGACGAGGCCGTTATGTTTAATAACTGTAAACTCTGGGACCAGGCCGTTATGTTTAATAACTGTAAACTCTGGGACGAGGCCGTTATGTTTAATAACTGTAAACTCTGGGACGAGGCCGTTATGTTTAATAACTGTAAACTCTGGGACGAGGCCGTTATGTTTAATAACTGTAAACTCTGGGACCAGGCCGTTATGTTTAATAACTGTAAACTCTGGGACGAGGCCGTTATGTTTAATAACTGTAAACTCTGGGACGAGGCCGTTATGTTTAATAACTGTAAACTCTGGGACGAGGCCGTTATGTTTAATAACTGTAAACTCTGGGACCAGGCCGTTATGTTTAATAACTGTAAACTCTGGGACCAGGCCGTTATGTTTAATAACTGTAAACTCTGGGACCAGGCCGTTATGTTTAATAACTGCCATGCTGACTCCAAACAGACAGCTCTGTCAAGGCAGTTTGGGCTTCAGAGAGCTTTTACACAGTCAGTGGCCATCGTTAATGACAAATCCTGTTCCACTATGAACGTGCACACACGTATCGTTTGTATCATGGACGTTGTTAGGCCTATTTTAGGGGGGCTGAAGCTACCCCCAAATGTTCCTAAGCCCCCCCAAATAATAATAACGAATATAATAATTAGATTTTCTTTTCTACTGTGCACTCTGTATCACTTACTACGTTGAATCAATCTTCCTTCACCATTCATCTGTTGGTGTCGTCATGCACTGCAGTCTGTTCTGTTTTATTTTTATTTCACGAACTGTCAACTGGTCGAAAAGTGTTTTAGAGAGAGGCTTACGAGCGGCTACTTGCACGGTAACGCCGTAACGGTACGTGGACGAGTGAGGTAGAGAGTGACTGAAGAGAGAGAGCGCCAGGCAGCATTAAAACAAAGCAGTAAATCAGAGAAATAAAATATTGTTTTCGCCGATTTATCACTCGAAATGCAACTGTAGCAAGTACATCACTATCATTAACATTATCCAAATTCATAATCAGAAACAACAAATAATATATCCAGCTACAAAAAAGCCGGAAAGTCGAAAGTTAGACAGAAGTTCAAAGAGTCACTGGCTATGAAGATGATACACCGTCTTGTCTCTTCTCATTGGTTTGAACTGGCAGCTTTCAGGATGCTGCAGACCATTGTGTTGCAAGTAGCTGCAGGATTTATCTTGTCTCGTCGCAAATCTTTGGTCTGGACTTGCTACCGCACACACAGTGAGTGATAGAGTGACGTTGTAAGTTGTTGTTAATGACTTTTACTTGCTACACTTCAGCAGTTCAGCTCCATTTACTTGAGGTAAAGATCTTTATCTTTATCTATAGCCAATATTTTTGTTGGCTATAGAAAACAATAGTCTAGCTAGTGTAGCTAAACAGGTGAAATACAATAAATAGCACGCTTAGTAAGGTATCTAGGTATCTGAAGCTCTCTATGCTTTACCATTAATATAACCTGCTATCTCTATAGTATTAAAACACTATCAGTCCCTAAATATCATAGTGTCACTGTCTTGTACCAGTATATCCTTCAATTCACTGAACAGATGGATACTGGAAGATATTTTAGGAGAGAGAGGGAGAAGCACCAAGGCATAGCCTAAACTAAATTATTTCATGATATTTATATGCTATATTCTGACAAACTTAACCATTTACTGTAATAAATTAAACAAGTATGTAGATGTTGCCTAAAAGTAGACTATATATCAGCATACATACATACATACATACATACATACATACATACATACATACATACATACTACAACTTTCATTCATACATTTTTTATTCATAAAGGTTATTCAATTCAGACATTATTTAAATCATTGTCAACCATATTGCAACAAGCTAGTTCAGTGTATCATGGCTGACTGGAGTAGTGTGTTTTTCTTTAGGAGTGGGAAGGGCAGACAGCATGTTGCCTGTTTCGTCATTTGGGCTGCCTTGTTGAGTGCAGCGGCACTGAGAACATTATTTATATTATTATTATTATTTTCTTTTTTTTCTAAATGAAATAGGATTAGTCCAACGAAAATGTGCACCTAACCGAAAGCCTCGTACCGAACGGTTCAATACGAATACGTGTATCGTTACACCCCTAGTAATTACATAGTAATTATTTTGACCTGCAATGTATCTACTAGAGAGAGGAATTAGGTATGGCATTACTTTACCACACACATACATGGGCGGATAGATAGATAGATAGATAGATAGATATATAGATAGATAGATAGATAGATAGATAGATAGATAGATCTTAAGCAGTTAAGTCCTAGCCTAAAGAAGAACTCAGCAGGAGCACAGTCTGGCCTAAGTAAATCCCCCCCATGCAGTTTTGTAAGTATGATTTTGCAAGGGAAAGTTTTGCATAGCCTGGCGGCTAAGCCCCCCCTGCCTTTCAATCCTAGTGACGTCACTGGTTTGTATCATAAGCACGGTCGGTCAGTGGAGGCGCAGTCGCAGCGGTAGCGGTCGTTGCCGGTAACGTACTCGTATGACAGAGTGCACGGACCGAGGCTTTGTGACTAGCCATAGCTCGATATATAGCTACACTAGCGAGCACTTTGTTACCGCTGCTGCCGTCCCGTCTCCACCCGTCTCATCTTGTCCTCTATTCATGCCCAGCGCCATTTGTTTTCAACTCCTTTCTCAACTAAAGCTTTATCTACATGCTCCAAGTTTGATAAACTTTGCCTCCATTTTTTTAGCCGCGTTACCACGGAGACGGTCTCCGGCCCAAACTGCACTCTCGCTTTTCGGCAAAGACCCGCCCTACTTTGCATCTGATTGGCTAGAACTCGTTTCATTGGTAGGTGGAAGTTCGATGATTGGTTAAACCCAGCGCATCAAAAACAAATCCCATATGGACTTTTTAATTTATTTATTTATTGTTCTAAAATAGTCATACACCAGAAATCCGGCACCAGGCCCGAGTACTTTAATCCCTTCGTTAGTTAGAGCTGCGTTCCTCTCATATGATTGGTAGGTGAAATCAATTGACTCGAAAATATTAAACTGCATGTAAGTTCCCAATTTTTTTTATTTTATTTTTTTTTTCCTCACGGCTGCACACCGGAGATCCGGCACGGTGCCGAAATACTTTAAGCCCTTATCTGCGAGGGTTGAAAGTGCTGCTATATTCTTACTGTACACTACTAACTAATTTATAGGAGCTGCAATTTGAGTCAATGTTACAGCTCTGTTTACACATTTTGCTAGGCCTAGATCTTTTTTCACAATTCTTTTTTAAATGTAAACGTCTGTTTCCCATGCCAATAAGTGCTCTTGCCATTAGTTTTGAAGGTAATCTAAAGTTGTCAAAAAAAGTAAATTGAGAATGTTGCATCTCCTACCTCAAATCTGCTTTAGGTCTGTCCTGAACTTGAAAATAGAATCTAACAGAGATCTGGGGGCATATAAAGGGAAGCAATCAGAGTCTGAGGCTAATTCCTCATAATTAGCTGACAGCTAACTGTGGAAACATACACACACATAACATACACAAAACAATCCGCAAATGCAGATATCTATAAAGATGAGACCTAGGGGAACCACATTTGCTGAAATGATACATATAATCTACATAGAGGTCCTGTAATGATGGGATCCCGCTCTTAAACCAGATGCAAAAGACTCTGATATTGAAGAGGTAAACATATGGATTTCACCTTTCAGAGCAGATGGTGAGAGATGGCTGGTAGCACATTGCCTTATAAACTGGTTCCAAATGTTTACCAGTGAAGCATCTTCTGCTGTGAAAAATAAAAAAGTTCTTCAGGTGATCCATTGTTTCATAGTTGACATCAGGTTCAAAAAGGGAACATGGTGTGAGATTGATGTCGGTGTGTTGAGTTTTTTGTTTTTTTGTGAAATTCATATTTGTCACATGCTGAATGCATTGAGTCATTAAAAAAATGGGTCAAAGTGCAACCACTGCACCTTTTACTTATCCAGTACATTGCACTGACCAATAAGAAAACAAAATACAAAAACAAGATGATGATTATTATTCCAACTTTTTTTATTGAATTTTAAATGTTCACAGTATGTGACACACAGCACAGTCCATAGAATAGTGAAAACAGTGTGTCACTTCCCTTCAAGTCCCCTACCCACCCACAAACCAACCCAGTTCAGGTCCAAAACAAACGGGGACACACAACACAGACCTATGCACACTGACAAACACACACCAGTAAGGGCACAAAACATCAAAAGATAAAAGTGAAAAAATTACACAAATTAAAAGAGTAGCTAATTTAGGGCAAGACCAGAACATATGAGTATGGTTGGCAGGAGACTGGTTACACCTGTTACAGGCACCCCGGACAGTGGAGTATATTTTAGACAATTTCGCGTTTGTATAGTGGACTTTATGAAGGACCTTGCATTGGATTAAGCCATGACGAGCACATATGGAGGAAGTGTGAACCATAACCAGAGCAAGGTCCCATTGTTGGTCCGTAATAGCCATATTCAGATCGCTCTCCCATGCAACCTCTGTGAAAATGCGAGGGCTCGCTGAGGTCGAGCATAATGAATTGTACAGTACGGAAACACATTTCTTTCGGTTGGGGCCTGTCGCCAGGAGGGAATCAGTCAGGGTTTTGATTATTTTACCAAAGTTGTTAATTTCCTGTTCATAACTAACCAATTATTTGACAAATTGTTTAACTTCTAGTTGAAATCTCTGGAAAAAGCTAGTAAGTGGAGCTTGAGTTGGGATTGTTTTTTTTTTGCAAACTATTTTCAAAGTCAAGTAGTCCTTGCTTAATTTTTAAGCCAGTAGGCTACATGTACCACTATATCCACCTCCATGACAACTGAGAAAATGCCCTCTGCTGATGAAGACCAAGTGATATGGTTGAAAAATAGTAAGTGGAGCTTGAGATGGTTTTTTTTTCTCCAATAAATAAATAATTATTCTACTATATTTAGTTAATCAATATCCAGTGGGCTATGAGATGTGGACCAATATGTAGCCTTATTTACCGGGAATTTGATATTTTAAGAGTAGCCTATATAGGCTACTTTTTCTCGATCTCAGCACAGGCAGGACAGAAGCAGGCCTTAATTTCAATGCAACAAGTCGGCGACTAAGATCCGCACGAGTATCCACAGACAGAGTGGAGTTAGCTGTGGTTTAAGACAAGAACGGCTGCAATACAGTCATGAAGGCAAACAGCCTAAGAGTGATGGTGCCTGGAAGAATATGCACCTTGCTGAGATAAGAACGTGCCTTTTCAGCACTTTTTGAGTTGGATCGTTTTTCTGTTTGTCGGAACACGTGGAGCTGAGAGGCCACAATGCCGAAGATCGTCTATGTTTACGAAGATGACTCCGTCGTTGTTAAAAACAAGTTCAGTCTGCTCCTCTGCGCGGTGCTATATTTGTCCCACCTTTTAAAAATAAATAAATCATTGTTATTTTTTTTATTTATCAGATTAGAAATTCCATCAAGGTCAAAAGTACTGAATATGAAAGCAAAACAAACTTTGGTATTATTTACATGAGTTAAGCTTAATTAATTCCAAGGAACGCTTATTAGCCTTGCTAAATCAGTATTGCTTTTAACGTTATCTTAATTAGCTCAATTTAAAAAATATTAATTTGGAAATATTTATAATACGTGTACATATGTAGCCTACTGTGATGCCAGAGTGTGGGCTTTTTCTGTTGGTCAGTGCCAAAAAGCCATAATTTAATTGCTATAGGCCTATTAAAAAAAGTAGAATGAATAGTTTAGGCACTGCTGTTGGAGATACAATGTATTCAACGTTATTCACAAAGTTATTGCTGGATTCATGTTTAAGTACTGAGAGAGACATCTTTCTCAATAGACAAGCTTTGGCCATGCGGGGCCCCGACGTCATGCAAACCCCCTGCTGTGTTTTACGCTTGAAGCGGAGAGTGTGAGTGGAGGAAGAAGGGCAGCCTGAGGGCAACTTTTCGAGTGGAACATCACAAAAATCGCTTTTCGTGCCGTTCCAAAATGGCTCAAATAACGAGCGAAGGGGCCGAACAAGATTCTCAGCCGACGTCGGATCAAAACGGAACCGGGGAAACAGCAGAAACCGGCAAGGAGGGACAGGCCGTGCCGGACCCCAAACAGGAACCGGGCGACAACAACGAGAACAGAGCAGGAATGGACGTGAACAGTGGTCGTGGTGCGGCGGTGGTGGACGGGGACAACCTGTCTCTTGTTCCCGACGCCGACAAAGAAACAGTGTTACCGACCGAAAAGACCAACAACGACGAAGGGGAACCCAGCAGTAAACTCTCTGAACCGGTGAAAAGTCCCGCACAGGGGAGTTTGGCGAGTGGCACTGATTCCGCACAAGAGGGCTCCCGGGTGCTGAAACAAGAACAAAGAGAGGGGGAGAACGTGTCCTCCTCACCGCCTACCAACCGCACAAAGACCGCGGAGAAAGCCGAGCACGGCACCAAGAGACCGGCCAGCATGGAACTGACCTCGTCGAATGGAGAACCGCTCAGTCGGATGGATTCAGAAGACAGGTCTGTTGAAGTAGCTAGTATCGTTAACGTTAAGCAGTATGAAGAGGCCTACGCTGATTTCTAGAACAACGTAGATGTGATGCGAGCTCACAACACGATGCTAAGTTCACCGTTTTTAATTGTTAACGAATAACGATTTTGTTTATAGGGTGAATTATTTCGCCTCCGTCAGGCAACCCGGCAAACAATTTTTGGTTCGGTAAACGTTAGCTGGACGGTCCGAAAAGGTTCGCTGCGTGTTAAAACAAACGTTCCCCATACAGTTACATTAACATACATTAAAGTTTTTTTAAACTGACATAGAACATCCGCTTTTGGTGAAAACGTTTCGGCAATGTTCCGCGAATAGCAAGATTGTAGGTTCTGGGAACGTTATCGTAACCTAACAAGAACGTTCTCGGAGGGTTTCGATTTTATTATCAACAGTCACTGTGAACTCTTTTTTTAAGGGTAATTTTACAACAGCATATGGCGAAATGCATTTCTGACTATGGGGCAAATCTTTTCATCAGCTCACAGCTATCCATTCATTCACTCGTCTTCATTCACCCGCTGTGTGTCGCGGGGGGCAACAGCGTCATCAGACCACGATAGGCGTCCCTTTCTCCGCAACTTGTTCCATCTCCCACCGGGTGGTCGGCGGGAGCAACCATAGAACAACCTCCAAGCAACTTTGGGAGATGCACCTCTCCAGCGTTGTTCCTCCGTTGTTAGCGATCATGCTGTGAAATAGTAATCCTTTAAACAACTTAACACTTGAAGAATCGTAAAACATAACAGTATCGTATAACTTAATGTATAAGAAAATTCAGATAAATAGGTACATGGTTGTGAATAGTTAAGTAATAGTAACAATAGCCTGCTAATTAGTAAAGGTATTCTGAATTTATTGAAATAATGGTAATATCATTTTATTGGGTAAAGCATCAAATTAACAATCGTATCTAATTGCATAATTGTTGCAAAACATTGCTGAAAACACCATTTTGGGAGTCAACTGTCACCACTGTTCATTGCAACAATGTATTGTTTTTTCCATTAGTCAAGACAGGATGTGCAATTGTACAGTTAATTTTCATCTTTAGGTCCTGAAATCAACTATTTTCTTATGCAGGGCTCCACACTAACTTTTTGCCTTGGTTGCACTGGTGCGCCTAACTTTTTTATTTAGGTGCACCAGCACACAATTTAGGTGCACCCAAATGTTTCCTCGCGGCGCCGTTAACGCCACAATTTCAAGGTTACCTTTTTATCACGCTCCATATACATTCATTTATATTATGTAAATGATTTTAAACAAGAATAACGTGTAGGTAAATACTTTTTAGTTGAAACACAATCATACTGCATATAAAAATAAAAATATTAACAAAAAAAGTTTGAAGTGCTTCACTGAGCTGCCAAACTAAAACATTTCAAAAGGTATAATGGAGGATTTTCCTGAATTTTAGAAAAGAACTGCCCTCTCCACTTGTTGAAAAAATGCACATGCTCAACACCCTACCTGCTCCCAAGAGGGAACGCCTATTAAACATGTGCACGAGAGAGCATGCACTAGCCTAGTTCTCCTCGTGCACGCTCTGTTTACAAGTTGCTGTCGGCATGGCTCTACAAGCCTACTTTCCAAAAGAAGATTTGCACTTTTTCCACTATGTCAGACTCGCCATCGGTAAATGGAAATCTATTTAGGACAAGCATCTCTATAGCTAACTTTAGCATGCTACAGGCCAACAAACAAGCTATCGCCGAGAGCGGGGAGGCAGCGCCGCGGTCGGAAACTTTTATATACTGTCTATGGCCGTCTGCTCGCTGACCTGTCAGCGACCACTATACCTTTAAGTAAAACATTTCAAAATAGATCAAAGTGCTTCCCTGAACTGAGATCTAACATTTCATGGCTCAAAGTCTTATAGCCAAACCCCCCCCCCCCCCCCCCCCCCCACCTGCTGTCCTCTGCCCCTCAGATGGACAACACCTGTAATTTGGCCTTCTTCCCCTTTAGCCTTTCCTAAACCAATGACAGTACCAGCTTGCCACACTCCCTAGCATCAAAATTCCCAAAAAAAAAAAAATCAAAATTCTCCAAACAAAAGACAGGGTTTACTTCTCAGTTTGAAAATATACAGCTGCAACACATGTAAATGAAAATTATCTGAATTAAATAGCCTAGGATACATTTAAAATATATATATCTCTGAGAAAGCTCCTTCACTTGTTATCAACAATAACAGATTAAAAGAGAAAGAGGGCGCCCGGATAGCTCAGTCGGTATATATAGAGGTTCACTCCTCGACGCAGCGGGCCAGGTTCGACTCCGACCTGCGGCCCTTTACTGCATGTCATTCCCCCTCTCTCTCCCCTTTCATGTCTTCAGCTTTCCTATCAAAATAAAGGAGAGAGAGAGAGAGAGAGACTGAAGCGTATGCTACTCACAGAGTGACGGCTGACTCACTATGAACGGGTCGAATGCTTTGGCGGGTCAGCGGCGTTACACACGTCATAGTTGCATTCAATAACTTCGTCTGTGTTTTCCGCCGTGCGGCGGCCGCAGTAACACAGTTAGCAGCGGAAACACTGCTACAAATACAGGTTCCCCTCTCATGCTTAACGATATACAGCTGTGTTAATAACAATTAAAACTGTAGACAAATGTCGCAGTGTAAACCGATGCCGTGTCTCTCGTGTTGCACGGTGGACGTGTGTGTGAATGGGGGCGGGGCTGCGCGGAGGTGCGGCGGGGCTGCGCGGAGGTGCGGCGAGGCTGCGCGGAGGTGCACCGGTGCAACCTAGGAAAAATGTTAGTCGCACCCTTACAAAATTTGGGCGCATGTGCGACCAAAATGGTCGCACTCTCGAGCCCTGTTCTTATGGCTGATGCATTTCATCAGTTACCATCACGAATAGAAGAATAGAATAGACTTTGTCATCGCACAAGCTTGTGTAAAATGAAATTTGCTGTGCCATACCTGAATATGAAAGTACTAAAAGTCATAAATACACAAATACATAACATACACTCGTGCACAGTCATCCCAGTCATAACCTTCTATAAAGTAGGTTATGGTCAATGTAAATTTAATATCTCAAACATACAGTGACCACTTACAGGTTTCTAGTCTAAGGACGTTCATTCAGGTTACTAACCAATTCCAAAGTTAAGCCTTTCTGGCATCAGCGCTTTAGATTCACCAAAAATGCTGGGATTATGCTGTTATGATGTACAGTAGCATACAGTAGATGTACTGACACATCATTATAAACAGGTTGTTGACACTTACAAAAGTGGCAGAGTATACCTCAGTAGGGAGTATGGATCTCACACAGTGACAAAAAAAATGCATTTTGATGTAGTAGACATAATTTTTTTTTCATCCAGTCATGTATCAGTTTTCCGTCTCTCTGTGGTTCCTCTTCAAGAACCGAAGTAGTACAGAGTTGTCCAAAGATGCTGCTCGCAGTTGCCCACAGCCACATTGTGGTGAACAGCAGTTAATCTACAAATAATTCACTTCCAAATTGAGTTTCATGATCAATCCGCACCATCTGTAACAAAAAAATCAGAATTTAACTGGCCCCTTGTTTATTCTTACTGGCCTGGATTAAAAAGAGGCGAACAAATGCTTTTCTATTGTAATGGTTCTACCTAGGGCTGTCAAAATAACACGTTAAAAAAAATAACGCAGATTAATCCATTCCATATTGACCTTTCACCCGGAGCCGTTCTAGCCGCCGTTAAACTGTAAAATGATGGAGGGACAGGCAACAGAAACATCGCTGCACGTGATGCTGACGTTAGCCTACCGCTAGCTAGCAGCTGGATAATATAATAATGTAGAGCGAGGCGGTTGTTATAGTGAATACAACTCCGACAGGGTGATCAGGAGCCCGATGCGCAGCGGAGGGGTCTTGAATCAGCCTGAAGCCATGTAATAAACATGGTTAAAATGCTGACAGCTAACGCTAAATGGTGTAAAGTTTGACTGTTTCTGCCGTTGTTGGAAAAACACAGACGATGCGTTCAATGAAACTGGTAACCTACAGCCTTGCGGTGCATTTGGAGTTATTGTAAAATACCCTTTTGAATTTATTTCCTCAGCATATTAGGTCATATTGTTAGTTTAAACTTTATTTGTCCCCGTAGGGTGCTCCGATCAGGATTTTTGGGGATGATCACCGATTGCTGCAAGACGTATCGGCTGATACCGATCGCTTTTATGAACTGAAACTTACGCCATTATGTAACAGTCACACATGTTTAGAGAATGTGTCAGTAATTGTTTAGCTTTTTGTCCTAGTTCAAAATCTAAAAAGTGTCCTTTCAATCACTGCAGACATTTCTTCAGCAAAACAAATTATTTGTATTTTATGTCAATTTCAGACTAACCCTAACTATGGTAAATGTTCTTTTAGCTCCACATCAAGGCTGAATACAAGTGAAGCTAAACAAAAAAACGTTCCTGTTGAATAACAAAAAAATGAACAGTCTTTAAATCTAGATACATTTTAAAGAGACTTCACATCTCTTGGGATTTCAAGAACTACAGCTTAACAGAACCACAGCTGCACTGTCATGAGATCTTCCACATCATGATTAATGATAAAGACACAAGAGGAATAGAGATTAGTAGAGCCATATCTCCTAAAGCTTACTTGTTATAGCATCAATGGCAGATTTTTCTTTAGAAATATAAGCATCTCTGCATTTTTGGCAGACAGCTTGTTCCTCTTCTTTTCTACAATATTCCCTGCTGTGCTAAAAAGTTGCTCGCTATCTACACTTGTGCGTGGTGCACAGAGGTAGGCTCGTGCTGCTTGTGCGAGAGCGGGGAAACGGGGAAACAGCTGGGTGAGCGGCGCCGGAGCTGCTAGCTACACGACTCCGCTCTGCCTTAGCGTTAGCTAACTGTGAAAACTCCTCATCCTCCTTTCTGTGACTAACCTTCAAATGTCTGATGAGGTTGGTGGTGTTGAAATGTCTTTGGAGCTTTCCTCCTTGTGGTATTTCCTCGGTACACACGCTGCAAATCACTAGTGTATTGTCTTTTTCCCAGATAGCAATGAGTCGGCGGACCACCAGCGGTGCTCCAGAGGCAGTAGAAGCGTCAGAATGGTGTAATCACAAACACGTTTGCCGGAGCACCACCGGTGGCAGACGCTTTTTAAAAGCAGTAGCCGCCTTCCTACCGTCTTCGTTCCACGGCCGGCCCGCGGGCCAACTACTGTTCTGCCGCCGTTCAGACACCTTGTAGAACTGCCAGACCGGTGAATGTAGGGAGGCCGCCATTTTAGCTCCATGTAGAAAATGTTCTCAGGAGTAGTGGGTCATCTGATCGGCCTATCAGATCGGCCTTTATGGAGACCACCGATCAAACTATTTAAAGCCATTATCGGCCGATACCGATCGGTGACCGATCAATCAGAGCACCCATAATTATTTGAACAGTGAAAATAATAATAAAACGTTTTTTAACTTTAATGCCACTAATGCTGATTATACGTTGATTCATTTGAATTGAAATATTTAAAATACTTTCACAGCAAAAATAATGTATGCGATTAATTTAGATTAATTAATCACAGTCTGTAATTAATTTGATTACTTTTTTTAATCGATTGACAGCCTTAGTTCTACCAAACAAATGTGAGTTCAGTAAGTTTAGTTGGATTAACGCCAACAATTCCTTGTTATTATACAGTAATATCGCCACAGATACCGATCCAATGGATTGAATCTGTGCTGTCTAGTAAGTGCTATATAAATGAAGCCTTTGGCTGTGCCTATTCATTTTTATTAGACGGACCACTATTTTGTTTTGATTTACCACATGTTGAAGCCACAGTCACAACCTCTATGTGTTAACCTATAGACATTTATTTGGAACAGACCCACAAGATTATATATTTCTCCGATAGCCTTGTATAAAAATGTAAGATAAGATTTGTCTTGGTCTGTTAACAGAGACCTTTTCCTTTCATCGCCTGCTCTAGCAATCAACAGAATAACGTACAACATAAAACAGGTCACCCTCCAGCAGTAATTCATTAAAAGACATTATTCCCATACATGCTCCTAAATACATTTTACAGTTCACATATCTATTTTTCAAGCCATGGGCACGTCGATAGAGAGTTTACCGCCTCCTTTTTTTCTTCAGATTTGAATGCATAAGACGCAGGGCGCAGACCTAGCAACATCACTGCAGGAGTCTCCTGGATCATTTAAAAATGCTGTTTTTTTAACATCTGTTTTAATTATTCTTCAGTTTGGAAATCAGAAGCCTGTGGCACCTAAATGCCAGTTTGTAAAGCCATGGTCTTATCTGCAACATTTTAACTACTTAGTTTGAAGCTGCCATATAATCCATCAGAACTGCTTGTCAGAGGGTGGAATAACTTTGTATACCCCTCCCCCCACACCTTTCCAGTGTTGGATCGGGGGGGCTATAGTGACCATAAAGATTCTTTTTTTGGCACTTTCTTGGATAGTTGACAGTAAAGAGGCAGATGGGAAATAAGAGTGAGGGGTGTGACATGCAACAAAGGTCCCCAGCTGGAATCAAACCTGCGACATTGTGGCTATGTGGCATGCTCTGCAACCAGTTGGCTACCAAGGCGCTCAATGTCTGACCATTTCTGTAGTTTTCTGAATCCAACATTCACACCTGCTTCACTGTAGCAAATGAACCAAGCAGAACAGAAAACTGTAATTTAATCAGTAAGGTCAATGACAGCACAGATACCAATCCAATGAATTGAATGCATGCTTTAATCGTGTCATTACTTTAATCTGGTTATTCAAAGTATAAGGCCCTGGATGTGAAAGGCTCTGGGTATTGTTTAAAATTCCTCTCTGTCCCCACATCCCCCTTTTTCTCTCCCCCTTATTCTAAACTTTAAAACTTTCTTGATTCAGTAGAAAGTGAACTTCCCCTTAAGTATTCTGTGACAGATTGAAACTGTGAATCATTCAGAGTAGTTGTGATACTGTGGGTTGAATCCTGAACCTTCACCAGATATCATCTAACCACGCTCAGTACATAAACATCAGTCATGCCAACAAGGTGGGAAATGACTAAACTAACACTGTTGTGAAACCTGTACTGTGCACACCTACATTGCTGCTTTTAAGGTGCAGTATGAGTGACTGTATGGTGTTTCCATGGCTGCTTTGGATCACTGGAAGCTCCATAGTCCCATTTTCACTTTGATTACAGGGAAGTTAAACTATTGTCCAGTAGTATTCTCCAGCTCAGATTCAATATTTTGCAATGGTCATCTATTTGTCCATCGGCAAACATTGAAAAAACATGAGTCAGTATTATCTCATTTGAAGCATCAGTTGCAATATTGCTGCGAATGTTGATGAAATGGTAAGATGCTGAATGTCTGGAGGACATTTTTCTAATCAGGTCTCTCCCCTCAGGTTTTGGGAATACCACAGCATACCAAAGCATGACACGCAAAGCCTTATTCAGACAGGTGTGCTATCAGCTGTTGAGTCATTGTTCCTGAAAACTAGGCTGCCATCCATTTAAAGCTGACCAGTGAAAAATACAGAGGCATTCAGAGCTGTGACGTTTTAGATTTTTCCATACCGCGGTGAAGAAGCAACGTATCACCGCAGATTGGTGGATAAGGAACCGCTGCAAAAAGTTGTCAACTGTAACGTTACCTAAGTGAATACAGCGTAGTTCCTTTTTAGCAACAGTTTGCTTTATTTGCAATAGTTTCTCAAAAGCATTATACTGTATGTCTTACAATTACATCCCAGGATATAATGTTAGTGTGTGTAATGTTTCTCTCACAGAAAAAAGTCTTTGGATCAGAATAAAAGCTTTACAGATAGCACACATACATAGCTAATGAACAACAGTGTTGGGAGTAACACGTTAAAAAAGTAACGCAATTACAGTAATGTATTCCTTTTTGCTGTAACGCAGTAATATAATGCATTACTAATTAAATGTTGGTAATATTATACCCATTACAATCTCAGTAACACGAGTTACAACACATTTTAACACAACATTTAGTGGTATTTTGTTTTTTTAAGAATTCACCAACACGGACAACATTTCTTCACAGAAAAAAAAAAAGCTGTGAGTATGATTTCCTGTTGCTGTTTTCGATGGTTGAGATGACTGCAGAGACAGGCAGATCTGCGAGATGGACATTATTTTCAGGAGTTATTACGCTGCGTTGAAGCGAGCTGTCCCTTCAGTGTTCCCGTGGTCAGAGCCAGAACCAGAGACGGTACGGACAACATCTGTGTCCCAACAGGTGACGGTACGTCAGCGTGGACAGCAGCGTGTCCGAGCTGCTGACAGATAGAAACATGTTGGGAATTCATGTTTGGGCTTGCTACACGTAATATCATTGCATTTTATCAGCCGTGGAGAGTAACTATGCCTGTAGTGGAATGGCTTCAAATGACGACCCAAAACGCTTGTCTTTTACTGTGAGCATTTACTGTTCAATATGTTGCAGTTTTACAAACAAGAAAGTCAGCAACTTAAACTTGACAGACACGTTTTGCATCCAAGGGGTTAAGTCTGCCTCCACAGAGCGAAGCCGTGATGGCGCCATTTTGATGCTAATAAGCACTCGCCCCCCCGTTAGCATTCCATTGACTGCCATTCATTTTGGCGTCACCAATAACATCTGAAGCCTTTAAAGACTCCATTTGTCCATTGTTTATTTCTAAAGAAACACGACAATGTATGAAAGGCTCCGTTACCTTGTACCTCACGTTATGGCTCCGTAGCAGACGTTTTTATAAAAATAGACTAACCACGCGACCTACTGTCGCATAGTAGAGGAATTACCGTATAGGAGAAGCTCGCAGGCAGTCGAGCAGTGATTTTTAATAATCATCTTTATAGCACGGCTCCAGTGAGTTCATCCAGTATATTTAAATTCACATCTCACATTGCTTTCCCCCTCAACTTTGCAGAGAATACGAAACTTCAATCTCCAATCAAGCATCTCAACTTTTTCATAATCATTCAACCAAGTAGAAATAGAAGTCCTACTCGTCAGCCAATGATGTGAAGGGCTATAACCTTCATATTCAGACTAACTATGCAGTATTTTTTCAACACACAGCATGAAATTGACACACAGTATGCTCAGAGAGGGATTCACGCCACATGTCTGTTTCTTTTTTCTGCTCACCTGCAATCACTAGTGGTGCATTCAAGAACAGTGTGTAATCACAAAGTTACTTCATGAACCTTTGTTTATCAAAGGTTACATTTTATGCGGTTAATAGACTGACGGAGAGAAATAATTCCTGCAGCAGCATCAGGTGCACAGGAGCAGGCACGTGCACACATAGACCTCAAAAGGGGCTTGAGCACCTGTCCCTTTTCTTCCTTGAGAGAGAGTGCCCTTTTTTCTGGATGCATGTTTTATATGTGTGTGTGTGTATATATATTAGGGCTGTCAGTTTAACGCGTTATTAACGGCGTTAACGCAAACCCATTTTAATGCCGATAATTTTTTTAACGCATAGAGAGCGCAACGGGATCTGTTAGTCCACTTCTTTAACTGTCTATGGCCACACCATGTCCCGCCCTACGAAGCAGCTGATTGGTTTGGTTTAGGCATTTCACCGCGAGTAGTTATGATAGTGGATTGAACTAATGGGGTTACGTTACCTTGGACGCCTGGCCAATAGTAGTGATTGAAGGGCGGGTCTTGTAATTTCGCAGACCGGAAACAAAACAGACACAAGCCGCGGCCGGTTTGAGCCAAAGTATGGTTTGAGCTTGCTAGCCGCGTAGCTAGTAGTCTCGTCACGGCGATTAGCTTCGGAGCTAGTAGTAACTCTACAGTCAGTGAGAGAAACAAAGTGTCTCCTCTGTTCTTTCTGACCACGGTGGGAAACCTGCAGCAGGAAAACCCTCTCCTTGATTTTACGTTGGTTATGAACGAGAACGAGAACCAGGAAATGAGTCACGGGAAACCAGTTGCTATGACGATGGCTATGCCGCTGACGACGCTATGATCCCATATACAGTAGGACCAGCCACGCTCGCCTCAGGCATGAGGCAGTACTACCTGCAGTACTATCTGCAGTACTACCTGCAATGGAAAATCGAGGTAACAGCGTTACATTATGTGACAGATTATTATCTCCAAGTGTGAATGTTAGTGTGAAATTGAACATAACGTATATGACAATGTTGTTTTCAATAAAAAAACATTGTCACAAAGCAAGCCAATCTACTTTTCCATGCTGATAAGAGAATTAAAATGAGAAAATATAATGGGACAAAAAGAAATCAAGGGACATTTAGAATAGATAAAAATGTGCGATTAATCGCGAGTTAACTATGACATTAATGCGATTAAATATTTTAATTCCTTGACAGCATTAGTATCTTTTGGTATGCATTTCAGGAAAAAATGGTTAGGATTCAGGTGTAATTGCAAATAGTGATTAATCATGATTAATCCACTGAAAATTCGGATTAATTTGATTAAAAATTTTAATCATTTGACAGCCCTAGTATATATGTATATACATGTATATATGTATATACGTGTATATACGTATATAGCAATTTAATCTGAAATTTGTTGAGAATAAACTCATTAAATATTGAGAATAAAGTTGTGTTTCGAGAAAAAACTCATTAAATATTGAGAAAAAACTCGAAATACGAGTTTATTCTCAACATTGTATCTCGACTTTTTTTCTCGTAATTTAACGACTTTAATCTCACATTATAATTACTTTAATCTCGAGATGGTTTTATTTTTTTATTATTGCTTGGCCCTAATCCTCTTCCGTATATATCTGATCTTAACAAGGTGAAAAAATAAAGAAATAAAATAGAAATAAAAACTTAACGTTAGCCCCTGATGAGTTTGCTAGTTTGCTAGCCTAAAACTTGCTAGTTAAGGTTAATTAGCTTATGTCAGCTACTTACATGTTCCAAACAAATTTCAGATTAAATTGCTATAACACTGTCAAACACACAGCCCCCATCATATCATCAATATCACTTACGCCTACATCTTCAGGTGTCGCCGCCATTCCGTCCACTGTGCAGTGTTAACTGAATGACTGAACTCCGTCAGATACTTTGACTCCGTGCTTCCTGTAATGAGAGCTGTCAATCAAGGATGTCCCTGTGTGAAAGTGACCAATCATAAGAGGGTCAGTGCCCTCCTTGGTTTCCGCCCCCAAATTGTCAAAAGTCATGTACACTCGAGGGAGCAGAAATCAGCTGAGCGAGCAGAAATCCACTCCGCGAGCAAAACAGCACTCCGCGAGCAGAAGCCCGCTGCGCGCGAGCAGGATTCCACTGTACAAGCAGAGTAAGAGTAGCCAGGCGCTCGCTCGCAGCTACCTGTACACCTCTCGGTTGTTGAATTTGTGCGCGAGTACTTTTATTATGCCAGCTGAAGGTTCATTTTTGCGCGTGTGAAATAAGTGAGCATGTGTTACACGCTCATAACTTTTGACTAAAAAATAACGCCATATATACTGTCCACATACAGTGGCTTGAGAAAGTAGGAGATAAACGTGACAGTAAATGCCATGTACTGCCATAAAGTTGCCATACCAGTGTGTAAACCTTTCAGGAGCATTTATATTGAAATTTGAAGAAAAATCAAATAGAACGTGATATATACCGTATACAGTCTGTGCTTTAGACTTCAATAGGGGCCTTTGAAAAGTGGTTTAACTGTCAAACTTCATAGAGAAGAGAAACATAGAGAAGCAGTGGCCATACAGATAGAAAATATGCCTTGGCTGCTCCTTAACTTTTGGTAATCCTGCTGTGGTGACAGCTGTAAGACTTCACTGTAACCTTTGTTCCCACCCAGAGCAGCGTGGCAGCTGGAAGCTGGTGTGTGTGAAGTACAGTGAATGTGTGTGTGTGTGTTTCAGAGGTGTCGGTCCTCTTGTAGGATGTGTGAACACGGCTCCTACAGAGAGCCAGCATGGACAGTGATCAGAGCAGATGGTCAGCTGGATCGGCTGCCGCACCATGCAAGCTATGATCTGCTTACATCACACACAGTCTGAGCCACAATGGACCTTTTAGATATGCGTATTTTATTATTGCCAACAAGTTAGTTTCCAGTTTTTAGACGGATGTTTCCCCTCGGCCCTTTACTGCATGTCACCCCCCTCCCCTTTCCTGTCTTCAAGCTATTCTCTCGATTTAAAGGTAATAGCTGAAACAGCTGAGCTAAACCTGCATTGTGAACTGAGTAATTGTAGTATCATCTTTCTAATGTCTTTCTATTGTGTGTGTTCTCCAGTATCGGCAGCACCCTGATGGACATGGAGAGCACGGCGTCCAGCGGTCGCTCCACCCCGGCCATGCTGAACGGTCACAGTGTGGTGGTGGGGAGTTGCTCGGCACCGGCAGGGGGCAAGTCTCTGAGTTACACATGCTGCTGGGATCACTGCCAGCTGCTGTTTCCCAGCAGCCCCGACCTGGCCGAACACATCAGAGCCACACATGTGGATGGACAGAGAGGAGGGGTCAGTATGTGTGTGTAGCTGCCAAGGGTGTGTTTTATGTAGTTAGTTTGATTTAGGAAGGTGAAGGCTTAGCTGTCTAAAATGTCACTGTTTACATCCATCCATCCATCCATCCATCTTCGTCCGCTTATCTGGTGTCAGGTCACGGGGGAGCAGCTCCAGCAGGGGACCCCAAACTTCCCTTTCCCGAGCCACATTAACCAGCTCTGACTGAGGGATCCCGAGGCGTTCCCAGGCCAGGTTGGAGATATAATCCCTCCACCTAGTCCTGGGTCTTCCCCGAGGTCTCCTCCCAGCTGGACGTACCTGAACACCTCCCTAGGGAGGCACCCAGGGGGCATCCTTACCAGATGCCCGAACCACCTCAACTGGCTCAATTCGACATGAAGGAGCAGCGGCTCTACTCCGAGCTCCTCACGGATGACTGAGCTTCTCACCCTATCTCTAAGGGAGACGCAAGCCACCCTCCTGAGGAAACCCATTTCGGCCGCTTGTACCCTGGATCTCGTTCTTTCGGTCATGACCCAGCCTTCATGACCATAGCTGAGGGTAGGAACGAAAACTGACCAGTAGATCGAGAGCTTTGCCTTCTGGCTCAGCTCTCTTTTCGTCACAACGGTGCGATAAACTCAGGCCCCATCCAGACGAAGACGTTAGGATGAAAACGCATCAGTCTTCCCTGGATTCGGTTCAAGAAAATTCATGTCCACATGAATCCATATGTAAATGACTCAACACGGTACTTCAGATGCCAGGCCTGTAGGCGGCGCTGTTACTGCTACAGACATTAACGGAACGAAGAAGAGCAGCCTTCAGTGACTTCCTTTTCATAACATGACTGTTAGCTAGCTAGTTCTCTTAGCTTAACACATCCATGGACTAGACTTTAATAACTTACACCACTGCTCGTTATATAAAGGCCACCTAGAAAAAGAATGTAAACTTTGTTTACATTCTATCGGACATGATTGCAGCTAGCAGAGCTAGCGCTAGCTAGCGTAACGCTAGCATCGGCAGTCAAACAAACATCAATGATCCGATGTCTTTTTGATAATCTAGCTACACGTTTTTCTTGCAGTAGCCTTTCTACAATAAGCGGTGCTAAAAGTTACTATAATCCGTTCAAGTAGTTGATGAGCAGACAGATTAGCGAGCTAGTTGATAAGTTCTCTACTTCCACTTCATAGTGTATATATGTATGCTTCCACTTTATAAACAGCATTGCTCCCTGCTATAATAGCCGTCAGCTGGGTTGAAGGCGAAGCTTTGAGTCCGAGGTGTGTGGGGATGACATCATTGATACGCACGTATGCGGTTTCGCCGTACACACGAAGCCAAACGTGAGCCGGCTTTTTTTTTATTCACCCTGGGACCAGGTTTCAAAAAAGTACGTTTACGGGCAGTGCGTTTACAGGATTCGTGTGGACAGTCGGCCTAAACGATGCAAAAGATGTGCGTTTGCATCGAAATACGTTTCCGTGTGGGTAGGGCCTGAATGTAATACCGCCCCCGCTGCGCCGATTCTCCGACCAATCTCCCGCTCCATTGTCCCCTCACTCGTGAACAAGACCCCAAAGTACTTAAACTCCTTCACTTGGGGTAAGGACTCATTCCCTACCTGGAGAAGGCACTCCATCGGTTTCCTGCTGAGAACCATGGCCTCAGATTTAGAGGTGCTGATCCTCATCCCAGCCGCTTCACACTCGGCTGCAAACCGATCCAGTGAGTGTTTACATGTAAAACTAAAATCTCTCCACAATGAAACACATGAACAATCAGAGAACTGCAAAATCTCTTCTTCTTCCTTATCCTCTTAGTCAGCAAACAACAAAACAGTTCATCACACCCAACGTGGTCAGCAGGACAGCCTGTTTACTGAGCTGAGTGGTGTTACACTGCTCTGTGGTCACCTATACTGAATTTAAATACAGCCAAATTCATGCGACCAGCCGACAAGCAGACTGAGTATATTGGCAACTTCACTCTCCATTAGACCTCTGTCATGTTTTTTATTTGTTAAAGAGTTCTTTCCCAACAGGACTAGTCTGAAAGTATTTTGTATCTTCAAGAGCTTTTTTTTGGTCTTATATTCAGGCCAATACAGTAACCTCACCACCACTTCTACTGTGTGTGTGTGTGTGTGTGTGTGTGTGTGTGTGTGTGTGTGTGTGTGTGTGTGTGTGTGTGTGTGTGTGTGTGTGTGTGTGTGTGTGTGTGTGTGTGTGTGTCACAGGTGTTTGTGTGTCTGTGGAAGGGTTGCAAGGTGTACAACACACCATCCACCAGTCAGAGCTGGCTGCAGAGACACATGCTGACCCACAGTGGAGACAAGCCATTCAAGGTGACAACACACACCTTACATCAAACAATGAACTCCATTTACTCACTACAGTACATTTACAGCACACAGTCAGTGGGGAACCAGAGTGGTCACTAGATTTCAGGCTAACCTGTAACATTGAGATCCGGACCTGTGTTTGACCTAACATCAAACCGGTTTGAAATGTTTACACTGGCCCAACTCTACCATATACCATGTTTACACCAGCATGCCAGTATGGATGGCGATTAGTTCTGAAATGGTCTATATCGACTACGTTTCATTTCCGGGATTGTTCAGGAAATTCCGCCAGATGTCCCTTATTTACCTTCTGCTTTCTTTGTGTTGGCATTGGTCCAGACAGCTAGCTAGACTACCGTAAAACTTCAAATAATAGCCGAGTCCCAAATAGACGCCTGTCTCTTTTAAACGCCTGGTGTGACAACAGATTTGGGTAAATAAAGGCCGGTCTCAAATAGAGGCCTGGTCTGTTTTTTGTTGTTGTTTTTTTTTTCTTCGTGTCGGGTTGTATTTGATCTTTTAAAACCCGTCAGATCGTTTGTTCTATGTTTTGATTTGATTTCACGTGACAGACGCAACCGTTCATAAACGACTCATCACTATGGCAACATAACAAACAGGTTAACGAACTTTCTTTTAGTCTTCAGTTTTTCTTAATTCTCTCAATACCACCATGGAGACAAAAAGAAAAAAGTATGATTTGACATTTAAGCTGACAGTTGTCAAATTTGCCGAACAAAAGTCGTGAGAAGCAGCGGCGAGACATGCATAACACACCGTTGCCATGCAAAAGAGCGTTGCTATGGACGCAGTTCTGTTCACTCTGGAGGACAGCTATCAATCAATCCGCTGAAAGAAGTCAGATAATTTATCAGCTGTGGCAAAAAGTGGAGAAACGCCGTCGAGCAACTTCTGTCCTCCAAGTCAAGCAATGACAGCAGATCTGGTGAGCGCCATCACTACATCTTTATATACGGTCTATGATCGCTACGCAGGGACAACAACGCTAATTAGTTAGCTTACATTGCACGTTTAGGTGTGTCAACATGCAACGGCTGTGTAAAAAGGAAACAAGATGAATGAGGACATGAAGCCATTTACCTCGTCTCACTTCACCGTCAACAGAAATGTTCAGTTTAATATAAATACGAGCAGCCGATAGCCCGCTAGCTCACTACAACGCGTCAGCTAATGCCACGTCAATTCCTGCAGTGATTAAAACAGCAGCTGGGTCATTTGTCCACCACAGCAGCACCCCATAACATATACGGCTACTACCACAGCCCGTAAGGTGGTGGTGAGTAGTAGATGAAGGGTTGCATTAGCTTAACAGATACAGAGTTTACGTTGCTATGGACGCATGGACTTCAGGCTGATTCAAGACCCCTCCGCTTCGCCGTCGGGGTTGTATTCGCTATAACAACCGCCTCGCTCTACATTATCCCTTACATAATACGAATTAAAAAAAATAATATAATGTGGTAACCTCCTATTGTCAATTAAAGGCCTGTCTCTTATAGACGCCTGTCTCAAATACAAGCCGGTCCATTTCGGCGATTTGGGTAAATAGAAGCCCGCGCTATTATTTGAAATTTTCTGTCCAATCTGAGTTTTCTGTTGCACGACTAAAACTACTTTTGAACGTACACATGTTGCACCAAAACAAGTTCCTTCCTGAGGCACTATGTCTCTGTCTTAAAGGAACACGCCGACTTATTGGGACATTAGCTTATTCACTGTATTCCCCCCCCTTGCAGCTGCAAGCATATCACTCCGCCCAAGTAGCGCTGAGCAGAGCTGCAAGCATATCACTCCGCCCAAGTAGCACTGCTTCCCTTTCTGAGAATATAGTTCCCAGTTTGTATACAGTTAGAAGATGGCTGTGTCTCATGTGACCTTGTTATTTGTACACGCTGTGACTATAAATAACAGTAACATGGAAATAGGAACATGTCGTTATTTTGTCTCTTACCCAGAGCAGTAGGCTAGTTGGAGCCGGTTACCTCCAGGATCTGTGCTAGGCTAAGTTAATGGTGGGGCCGTCAGACAGAGTTACGACACGCACGGAAATGAGAAGGGTATGTATCGACTTGTCTAACTGTCGGGGTTACGGTGAATAAGCTAATGTCCCAATAAGTCAGCGTGTTCCTTTTAACGCTGCCCAAGACGATTGGGATTGGTTTAAAGAAATGCCAATAAACCAGAGCATGTTTTTCTCCCATCCAGGAATTCTGAGTGGACTAGGCAGACCCTCCTCTGCAGTGCTGTGGAGGAAGGTCTGGAAATGCGAGACTAGTTCTGAAATGATGCTTAAACAAGTGTGAAGACGGAGATTGTTTTTGTTTTAAAATAAAAACGTATTAGTTACTGACCCTGTAAATCATCTGTGTTCCTGCAGTGTGTGGTGGGAGGTTGCAACGCCACGTTTGCCTCTCAGGGGGGGCTGGCCCGTCACGTCCCCACTCACTTCAGCTCACAGAGTTCATCCAAAGTGTCCAGTCAGGGCAAAGTGAAGGAGGAGTCTCCATCCAAGGCTGGCCTCAACAAGAGGAGGAAACTCAAGAACAAGCACAGACGCTCCCTCCGTATGTTCCACACACACACACACACACACACACACACACACACACACACACACACACACACACACACACACACACACACACACACACACACACTTTCACATTGTTCCATTTTTATAGATAAAAGCATATGTCGTGTTTTTTTTCTTCTTGTTTAGCCTTGTATAAGTAAGGGATAATGTAGAGCGAGGCGGTTGTTATAGGGAATACAACCCCGACAGGGTGATCAGGACCCCGACGCGAAGCGGAGGGGTCTTGAATCAGCCTGAAGGGGTTGTATTCGCTATAACAACCGCCTCGCTCTACATTATCCCGCTTATTACATGGCTACTTTCCAAATAAATCAATAATTTGACACAAAATATTGATTTAAAAAGGAGTTTATTGATTTAAATACGATTGTATTTCTTCCGCTAAAGAAAATAGTCCGTTCCGTCTACGGTTGGAATCCTGCGTCCATAGCAACGTAAACTCTGTATCTGTTAAGCTAATGCAACCCTTCATCTACTACTCAACACCACCTTACGGGCTGTGGTAGTAGCCGTATATGTTATGGGGTGCTGCCGTGGTGGACAAATGACCCAGCTGCTGTTTTAATCACTGCAGGAATTGACACGACATTAGCTGACGCGTTGTAGTGAGCTAGCGGGCTATCGGCTGCTCGTATTCACATTAAACTGAACATTTCTGTTGACAGTGAAGTGAGACGAGGTAAATTGCTTCATGTCCTCATTCATCTCGTTTCCTTTTTCCACAGCCGCTGCATGTTGACACACCTAAACGTGCAATGTAAGCTAACTAATTAGCGTTGTTGTTCCTATACTACGGCTGAAGTTACTGCGTAGCGATCATAGACCGTATATATAGATGTAGCGATCATAGACCGTATATAAAGATGTAGTGATAGACGCTCACCAGATCTGCTGTCATTGCTTGACTTGGAGGACAGAAGTTGCTCGACGGCGTTTCTCCACTTTTTGCCACAGCTGATAAATTATCCGGACTTCTTTCGGCGGATTGATTGATAGCTGTCCTCCAGAGTGAACAGAACTGCGTCCATGGCAACGCTCTGCTTTGCATGGCAACGGTGTGTTATGCTTAGCAGCGGTCTGTTATGAAGAAATTACAGACCGCATTCTACATTAGAATTCAACCAAGCCATATAATAACATTTAATAAATAACCACTTACAGTTTTTTTAGGAACTGAACACTGAAGCACAGAACATAACTTCTTAAGTATAAAATGCTTTATTCTTTGGATTGCAGACAGACATTTAATACAAAGGGTTCTGGATTCAGAATGCAGGACAACAATTTGTCACGCCCCTCCTCCTGATGGGATGGAGGCTCTGATTGGTCAATAATCAAACACGGAGCTCTCTGATTGTATTGTGCTTCGTTACAACTGTTGCTGAGGAAAACTTTGAGTGTTGCTGCGTGAACGTTCTATATTTTGACCTAATTTTATTTGGTATGGAGATGATCTCATCTCCTGCAATAACAATCTTAGTTACACACACACTTCCTGTACAGGGCAAGTTGATCTTCACCCTCTATGTTAATGTTCTTGTACATTAACATACTTTTTTAAAGATGATTTTTCTGGCATTTTCACCTTCATTAAACAGATGCCAGTGTAGAGCAGACTGGAAACGGGGGAGAGAGAGAGAGGGGTAAGACATGCAACAAAGGTCCCATGGCTGGAATTGAACTGGGGACGTCGTGCTTATGTGGCATGTAACCATTGTAACCCTGATCATAAAAGAATACTGTCTTTGATTTTATATCAATACAAATAGGTGAAATGATTATGTAAATAACACAATTTCCTTCAACACATATGTAAACGCACACTTAAGTGAAAGACAAAGTGGTCATCGGGTCCCTCAATTGCACACACCCATTTTATTTATCTTTAGTTTTTTTTATTTATTTTTTAGGTTTGTACTATTCAAAATATGTTTTTTATTTCCAGCCCGACCACATGACTTCTTTGACGCTCAGACCATGGACGCCATCCGCCATCGAGCCATCTGCCTCAACCTGGCAACACACATTGAGAGCTTGGGCAACGGACACAGTGTGGTCTTCCACAGCACGGTGGGCTCACACACACACACACACACACACACACACACTTATGTTTGGTAGCTGACTGAAAAACTCAACCACCATTGAACTGGATTGATAATGATAACGTCAGCAAACGGCTCTAAACACAACACAGTGCACTTATGTCCAACGCGTGTGTTGTGTGTGTCTTTCGGAGAGACACAGAGAGACACACACATACTGTCCAAACGTCAGCCAGCTGGTCGCTGAATACTCCCAAAAATACCATGGAACAACGTGCACGTATGTCTGGTACATGATAAACGTTAACACAAATTAATATTCAACTACGTATAAAATATATCTGTCATCATTATGCTCTTCTTGAGCGGGGGGGGGCTGCGCTCTGACTGCGATGGCAACTCCGCCCAGCTCCAAGTAGGGAGAGAGACAGAGAGTCTGATGTGTGTGTGCTCTTTAACTGTCTGTGTTTGTGTGTCTCTCGGACGCTGTGGTGTGTCAACCAGGTGATCGCTGAATCAAACTCCCAAAAATAGCACGGTAACACGTCGTCATTACTTAATCCTATGGCCGGTGTTCGTAACGGCTAGGTGTATGGCAATATTTCAGCTAAGTCAAACAGTTAAAAGATACTTTGAAAGTTTAAAATGTACCGTTGTCTTAAAGAGCACAGTTCCAGCACTCTGCTAGTGGGGGGGGCAGTGCATGGGAGAGCGTCCCTAGCAACACAGAGCTGCCTTTGTGGATGCCTGACTGTAAATAATGCCGGGAAAATCGGCGAACGCAGCAGCCGCGTATCGGCCGACGCAAATACACGTAAAGAACGCAAATATCGGCCGGCCGATAAATCGGTCGATCCCTAACAAACACACACACAGACAGACTCGCTGCCGCCGTATGTCCTTCGCATTGCAAAACTCCGTTGGTTTTGGGAAACATAATAATAATTATACATTTTATTTAAAGCTACATTGTGTAGGAATTTCCCCCATCTAGCGTTGAGATCGTATATTGCAATCAAATGTTAGAACCACGCACTTCAAAGTACGTATTCCAGCTACGGTAGCCTTCACGCTTCAAAAAGCCCGTCCTTTGCTTTTTTCAATCTTCAAACCTTTTTCTTTTTCTGGGCGAAGAAGAATACTCCTGTTCCTGAAACTTGGATTTTGAATACGTGCATGAGGCAGAGTGGCAATCGGGGGAGTCGGGACGTTTCCCGGTGGGCCGGTAGTGTTTAGAGCCTGCTCCGTCCGCCACTGCCCGCTCCTGCCCAGAGCCAGGCCAGCTCAGCGGCCCCCCCGCACCCTGTCCTCCCTCCCCTTCTAACGGCCTGAACAGCGCTGCTGCACAACTAGAGCACGGAGGGGGGAGGGGCTGCTCCTCTGCTCCTCACTCAGTCATTGAACAGAAGACTGTTTTGGCAGCCACATGAGAGAAATACCTCGCACTCGCTGGTTAATACCTGGTTAATGTATTTGTCGCTAGTCGCTTTTTTGAAAAAAAAATCGCTAAGGGGGTCTGAAAAGTTGCTAAATCTAGCGACAAAGTCGCTAAGTTGGCAACACTGTAATAGCAGCACTATCAGGGGTGTGATTTTTCCAGATAAATCCGGAAATCCGGCTTTTCCGACCTGAAAATGAGGCTCTCGTAAATCATGCAAATCATTGTGGAAGGTTATCTAATGTGTTACAATAATGTGTTACAAGAATGTTAAACGTGTGGGACAAACTATTTCTTTCTTAGCTGAAGCCGACAACGGGACAATACTTTTATTTTTATTTTATGTTGGCAATGTAAGCTGGAGCGACATATCAGATGACGTTGAGAAGTTGCAGTGAGGAATATTTTAGGAGCATCATTTTCGGCAGTGCAGAGAGGTAGTGGCCAGGACTAACTTTAGCTGTAAGCGTTAGCTAGCTATTTGCTTGAGCCGGGAAACATGGCTAAAAGCTCTAAAGCGAACAGATGTGCTGGAAGCTAACAGAAGCTAGCTGGCGTAAGGCTAAGCAGACAGCTGACCAATTGTCTCAAAGCCACCAAGTGATCGGCGGAGACAGGGAGTACATGTACTTGAAAGAGTCCGGCAGTCGTGACAGACGAAGGTCCAGTCGGGAGTTTGGATGGAGAGTCCACTGTGGTCTGAAGAGATAATCCTCACTACATCACTAGCTATCGGTAACTGTTAGTCGGGAGGTTGACAGCTAACGTTAGCCAGCTGAAGCTAACAGTCGATCGATGGTGAGTAAAACACAGGCTGTCAGCAGCACAGAGTCCAGAATTGGCAAGTCAAAGCAGGTGATAGTAGTACTTAATTTACTAGAAAACAGCACAATTATTTTTAATATTTTTTTTGTGAAGTGGCGATATTCACGCCAACGTCCTCACGTTCCAACATACTTTTTTTGAAATGTTAAATACATGTTTCTGAGGCCCCATCCAGACGAAGACGTTAGGATGAAAACGCATCCGTCTTCCCTGGATTCGGTTCAAGAAAATTCACGTCCACATGAATCCATATGTAAATGACTCAACACGGTACTTCATATGCCAGGCCTGTAGGCGGCGCTGTTATTGCTACAGAAATGAACGGAACGAAGAAGAAGAGCAGCCTTCAGTGACTTCCTTTCATAACCATAGACAGTATATAAAAGTTCATAACATGACTGTTAGCTAGTTCTCTTAGCTTAACACATCCATGGACTAGACTTTAATAACTTACACCACTGCTCGTTATATAGAGGCCACCTAGAAAAAGAATGTAAACTTTGTTTACATTCTATCGGACATGATTGCAGCTAGCAGAGCTAGCGTTAGCGCGCTAGCTAGCGCGCTAACGCTAGCTAACATCAACATCGGCAGTCACACAAACATCAATGATCCGATGTCTTTTTGATAATCTAGCTACACGTTTTTCTTGCGGTAGCCTTTCTACAATAAGCTGTGCTAAAAGTTACTATAATCCGTTCAAGGAGTTGATAAGCAGACAGATTAGCGAGCTAGCAGCGTTGCGTCCCTGCTAGCGCCGTCAGCTGGGTTGAAGGTGGAGCTGTTAGGCCGAGGTGTGTGGGGATGACATCGATACGCACGTATGTGGTTTCGCCGTCCATATGAAGCCAAACGTGAGCCGGCTTTTTTTTTATTCACCCTGGGACCAGGTTTCAAAAAAGTGCGTTTACGGGCAGTGCGTTTACAGGATTCATGTGGACAGACGGCCCAAACGATGCAAAAGATGTGCGTTTGCATTGAAATACGTCTTCGTCTGGACGGCCCCTGAGTATCCTGAAGGCATATGGACTTTTAAACATGACAATGACTAAGACAAATAGTTTTTTTAAAAAACGACATGATTTTATATCATCACGTGTGCTGTCGTGAAAGGCGGAGCAGTATGTCCTGTATGTCCCTTACCGGCTAACGTATTTCAAGATGGAGCATGAATATGCGGCGTCTACTCCAGTTCATACAAGCGCAAATGTAAAATTTGAAGCCAATAGGAATACTTGGAATTGATGGTGGTGGTCAATATTCATAAAAAGGACAATTCTGTGAAGGGCAATACAGATTTTGATAATGAACAACTACAAATGTTACACACTGGGGCTTTAAAGGTGCCTTTCTCTGCCCTCAAGGACACTGTGCAGGAATACATAGTAAGACATTTAAAAACAGCTAAATATAATAATACAAAAACATCACCAAAAACGTGAAGTTTTGAAGAATATTTGGATGGTACAACAAGTCAGCCCTGCTTGGTTCTTTCGGGGAATGATTGTGAAGATTTACTTAGAATATGTTGAGGTCATTTCCTCTCTAACTGGGACGTTTTGGGACTGATTGGTGGGATTGCTGTGGACGAAGTGCACACAGAGATACACATGAGGTTTAACCATGTACCAGCTAATTTAAATAGCTCACATTACTGTATTGTGTCAACAGTTAACTTCATTTAATATTGGATGTGGAGTTTTCTTTTGCGGGGTGCAAATGTTCCACTAAAACCAGTTCCTTCCTGAGACTACCACCGTCTCTGAGTCAGGAGGTTAGTGCCGCCCAAGACCACTGTGATTGGTTTAAAGAAATACAAACAACACAGCAGTTTTTTCCTCAAATCCCAGAATGCATCTGTGGTGTAGCCTGACCTCACTCCACAGCGCTGTGGATATAGGTCTGCCAATGTGAGACTACTTGAAATCATATAAAAATTAGGGCTGTCAATTGATTAAAAAATGTAATCAAATTAATTACATACTCTGTGATTAATCTAAATTAATTGCATGCATCATTTTTGCTGTGTATAGTATTTTAAATATTTTAATTCAAATGAATCAATGAATAATCAGCATTAGTGACATTAAAGTTAAAAAACTCTTTTTATTATTTTCACTGTTCAAATAATGACCATAACAATCAACAATATGACCTAATATGCTGAGGAAATAAATTCAAAAGTGCTTCAGGAATAGGGTTGTTTCACTAGTAAATTGCTATTGAACGACAAAAACATCCACCAGATGGTAAAATGGTATTTTACAATAATTTTGAATACACCACGAGGCTGTAGGTTACCAGTTTCATTAAATGCACCGTGTCCGTCTGTTTTTCGGACAGCAGCTGCAGAAGTGTCTGAATCCTCTACAGTGAGTGAAACAGTCAAACTTTACACCGTTTAGTGTTAGCTGTTAGCATTTTAACCGTGTTTAATCCAGCTGCTAGCTAGCGGTAGGCTAACGTTACCTGCTGTTGAGTGTAGTGTTAACTAGCGTCACGTGCAGCGATGTTTCTGTTGCCTGTGGCAACGCATTCTCTCGTCTCCCTCCATTTTACAGTTGAATGGCGGCTAGAACGGCTCCGGGTGAAAGGTCGATATGGAATGGATTAATCTGCGTTATTTTGACAGCCCTAATAAAAATACATTTCCAGTGAAATGTAATCTGTCTAATGCAATTTATTTTAATGCCTGTGTATTTTTGTATGTTCAGGTAATAGCCAGGAGGAAAGAGGACTCTGGGAAAGTGAAGGTCTTGTTGCACTGGACACCTGAAGACATGTAAGTCCTGTTTTCTCATCTCCTATAATCACTCTCTCCGTCTTCACTTCCTCCCCCTGCTCTGCTCTCCCCCAAACATTAATGTCATATGTGAGAAGAAATAAAGTAAGTGTGATGCGTTGATCCACAGTGCAGATGTGAGCTTACATCCGATAAGTAACTGTATTCTGCACTGTGTGTCAGACTGCCAGATGTGTGGGTGAATGAGAGCGACAGACTGCAGCAGAAGACCAAGGTGGTTCATCTGTCCAAGCTGCCGACAGACACAGCTGTACACCTGGACCCCAACATCTACAGGTGTGTGTGTGTCTCTTTGGATTGTGTTTTTTTTTTTTTTTTTTAAACACCAAAAGAAAATATTTCATCCTGTGAAGGATTCATTAAAAATGCATGTCTCCTTCAAAAACAATCCAAGGCACTCTGTAGGACTTGCAAAATGAAAGTGCCTTTAATTTATCTTTGTCTGCATGACCAAAAGTAAATATCTTAACCTTTTTTTCTCCCCACAGAATGTTCTTCTAACCACCTCCAGGGGAGCACCACTGTCACTTCCTGCTTATCTAACCTCGAGGAGGAGATTGCCTCCTTTTCTCTTTGTCTCCATCTGTATGTTCCTCTTCTCCCCTCCACCCTCTTCTCCTCTCCACCAGAGGATGCTGGGAGTTTAGTGACTTAATTGTCATGGCTGTCTGAGGCCACCAGTGTTTTCAGCATTAGGTGCTGAGTTTACAGAGGGCATGAAGGGGGAGATGTTGCTTGTTTTAGGTAACACGACTAGACTGAAAACTAACTGACAGAAGTGTAACTGTAGACAGACGTGTAGAGAGAATCTGTCTTTGTAAATACTTGAGATTTGTAATATATTTTTATACTTTGAATTTTTTTACTGTACTGTAGATAGATGTTTTTTTCTGCCAAACATTTTTAAATAGATGTTTTAAAAACTGATAATACTGGTCATGTGCATATAGCTGGTATTTCTCTGGTTTTATGTCATTAAACTTTTCCAACCTTCCAAGTGTTTGTTTCTTACACTAGTCTCGCATTGCCAGACCCTCCTCCACAGCGCGTCAGAGAAGGGTCTGGCTAGTCCACACAGCATTCCTGGATGTGGAAGTCTTACAGCAACAATGTTGGTTTACAGGGGACATAAATTAACACTGAAATTGTAAGAACACATCTTAAAATTAAGCATGGACACTGTGTTCATCCATAATAAATCTATTGTGGGGGCACCGGGTAGCTCACCTGGTTGAGCGCGTGTCCCACGTACTAGGCTCAGTTCCTACCGCAGCGGCCGTGGGTTCTATTCCGACCTGTGGCCCTTTGCTGCATGTCATTCCCCTCACTCTCCCCTTTCCTGTCTTCAGCTGTCCTGTCAAATAAAGGCCTAAAATGCCCAAAAATAATCTTTAAAAATGAAAAAAGAAATTACTGTATTGTGGTCCTAAGTAGTAAAACGAACAAAATGTTTGATTAAAGCATGTGCTACTTAGTATAACAATGGGATTCAGACAGATTCAGATAATGTAGGCCCAGTCAAACATGGGTGGGTTTAATAAAATGTATATACAATAAGGGGTACAATAAATGAATAAATAATATAGGTCCTGCCTCACTGTATAATACATTGGTTTCTCCTGAGGTCAAAGAAAAACTGCAACAAAAAAAAAAAAAAAAACATTAATCCTCTCTCAAAGGGTTATTGTAGAAAACTAAACATTGTCTGCTTTTTTTTTTAAATCCTAAAATCTTTTACATCTTGTAAATATGCATTCTTTTATGGACAATGTAGTGTATTATATTGCAACCGTAATTATATAATCGTCAACATTATGCCGTTTTTCATCACGCTGTGGCTAAACATCAAGTACACACGTAAATGGTGTAATGTTAAATAACACTGAACCCAGGGGCGTAGCAAGCTTTTCAAAAGTGAGGGGGATGGATGTGATTTGTTTAACAATAAAAACGATGGATACAATGACAGAGGGGTACAAAATGTATAACATACAAGATATAAAAAGTTTCCCATTTAAATGAGTGATACTAGAAAAGTATAAAAATACACTCGGAACACAAAAAATAAGTCAAAACTGGTGAAAATACACAACAGTAGACTTGCTAAAGAATCAAAAATACTTGAATAATCCCAGGGGGAAATTATTTTTGTTACAAACTACAAATATACAAACAAAATATATTAAGAACAAAAAAATAAAAATGCAATACATACATATATATTATATATATATATATACCAACCAACTGACCAATGAACATATGACCAACTACCTCTACCTTATTTAAACGACCCAAAAGTGCTCTTTCTGCCCTCCTTACAGGAGACAAACTGTTCAACAATCTTTTTTCTGTTTACCCTGTCCAGCTTGTCTTTATGTACATTACACACAGCAACAGTGTTGAGGCGGGTTTGGGTCATGGTGCTGCAAAGCCATGTTTTCAGCCTCCGGAGGCTGCTGAAACTCCTTTCTGACTCTGCTGATGACACAGGCACAACTAGAAGGAGTCGGGTAACTGTTTCGACTTGGTCAAAGAGAGCACGGACCTCTGGGGTCATCCCTTGAAGAACAGCAACAATTTCAGTACTAGACTGGAAGCTGTACTTCATTCTGAACAATGCAAGCTGAACTTTGAGGATGTCTGGGTTGATTTCTGGGTACTGCTGGACAACACCATGTATCTTTCCAGTTAAGAGAACTTGTTCCAGGTGCCTTAACATTTGCATTCCCTCCTGCTCAAATCTTTCTCTAAACTGCATGTCAGCAACATCCAGAACTTTGTAGAATTCAGTCCTGTAGTAGTCACATGTACAACCCCAAATCAGAAAAAGTTGGGACAGTATGAAAAACACAAATAAAAAAAGAAAGTAGTGATTTCTAAATGTACTTTGACCTGTATTTCATTGCAGACAATACAACAGCACATCATTTAATGTGTTCCTCATGATTTTTTGTTTTTTATTTCAAAAAAACACAATTCCTATTTTGGTTCTTGCAACACATTTCCAAAAAAGTTTGAACAGTAAAGCATTTACCACTTTGTAATGTTGCAATTCCTTTTCACAACACTTAAAAGACATTTAGGGACTGAAGACACCAAGTGATGAAGTGTTTCAGGTGTAATTTTGTCCCATTCTTGCTGCAAACAAGTCTCAAGGTGGGCAACAGTACGGGGTCTTCGTTGTCGCATTTTGCGCTTCAAAATGCGCCACACATTCTCTATTGGAGACAGGTCGGGACTTCAGGCAGGCCAGTCAAGTACCCGTATCCTCTTCCTCCGCAGCCAGGACTTTGTAATGTGTGCATTATCTTGTTGAAATATGCATGGACGTCCCTGGAAAAGATGTCTTCTTGAAGGCAGCATATTGTGCTCCAAAATCTCTATGTACTTTTCAGCATTAATGGTGCCATCACAGAAGTGCAAGTTACCTTTGCCAAGGGCACTGACACAACCCCATACCATGACAGACCCTGGCTTTTGGACTTGTTGTTGGTAACAGTCTGGATGATCCTTTTCTTCTTTGGTCCGAGCACACAGCGTCCATTTCTCCCAAAAAATACCTGAAATACTGATTCATCTGACCACAGTACACATTTCCACTGTGTGATGGTCCATCCCAGATGCCTCCGAGCCCAGAGAAGTCGATGGCGCTTCTGGACACTGTTAACATAGGGCTTCCTTTTGGCACAGTACAGTTTTAACTGGCATTTGTGGCTGTAACTACGTATTGTGGTACTTGACAAAGTTTTGCCAAAGTAGTCCTGAGCCCATGTGGTGATATCGCTTATAGATGAATGACGATTCTTGATGCAGTGCCGCCTGAGGGATCAGAGATCACGGTTGTTCAGCTTAGGCTTGCGCCCTTGTCCTTTACGCGCTGAAATTCCTCCACATTCCTTGAATCTTTTAATTATGTTATGCGTTTTTGAAGGTGAAATAAGCAAATGTCTTCCTATCTTTCTTTGAGGAACATTGTTTTTAAACATTTCAATAATTTTCTCATGTATTTGTTGGCAAACTGGCGATCCTCGGCCCATCTTTGCTCCTAAAGGACTAGACCTTTCTTGGATGCTGCTTTTGTACCAAATCATAATTACAATCACCTGTTGACATCACCTGTTTCAAATCACATCATTATTTAACCAATTTACCTGATTACTAGCCCTAAATTGCTCCTGTCCCACCCTTTTTTGGAATGTGTTGCAGGTCTGAATGACAGGAAAGGATGTATATTTACAAATGAAATTAAGTTGACCAGACAAAACATGAAATATTTTGTGTTCACATTGTCTGCAATGAAATACAAGTCAAAGTACATTTAGAAATCACTACTTTCTTTTTTTATTTGTGTTTTCATACTGTCCCAACTTTTTCTGATTTGAGGTTGTACATGTGCAGGAGCATTACCTGTGAAGCGCTGAGGTGGGATACGGACATGAGGATAGGCAATAGGAGTGAGATGGAGTGTCTCACACATCCTTGTTGCTTTTGTGTAAAGAGCCTGAAAACTCTCTGTGTTTCTCTTTTTCCTGAAACTTTCCTTAACACAGGCAACAGCTGAAAGCGTACCATCTAGGGTCTGTGTTCTGCTCTGGAGGGACATATTCAAAACCTCCAACTCCCCTGTGATCTCCAAAGCACATACAAGACCAAGGACAACCTTTCCCTGCTGAAATGTCTCATACAGCCCCTGTGCCTCACTAGCCGCATCAGACTCACTCACTGCCATCTCAGCTAAAGCCTTCATTATGCACTCGTACTGGTTTAGCACAGTGCGGATGGCACTAGTGCGGACTGTCCACCTTGTTGGACACAGAGATCTTAAAGTGTGACATGGACCCTCACCCTCCTCAGACCTTGAAATTCCCTTAAATATGTCCTTCAGTTTCCCTGACTGCCCAAACAACACTCCCAACTCATTGACCCAATCCAGAGAATTCCGGATAAATACTGAGGCAGTACAGGACCTCTGTGTAATTAGGTTAACACAGTGGGCAGCACAATGAACATAGGGAGCCAGATGTTGTATTTTTCTTACAATGGCCTGTGCTCCATTGTATTTGCCAGCCATGTTTGCGGCCCCATCGTATGCTTGGCCACGCAACCCAGTGATAGGCAAGTTTAGGCGCTGCAAAACATCCATGACGACTTTTGCTAGATTTTCTCCTGTTGTCAAAGAGACCTCATAAAGACCAATAAATTCTTCACGAGGGACTAAATCCTTGTCAACATATCTCAAACACACTGCCTCTTGCTCTTTGCCAGACACGTCTCGTGTCCCATCCATCATCACAGAGTACTGCAGGTGTGGAAGTGATCTGATGTTTTCAACTATTTCGCGTATGATCACGCTGCTGAATAAAGTCAGAATTTCATTTTGAACCATAGCTGAAGTGTATACATCCTTTCTACCACCTGTCAACCACTTGGTTAGAGAGGGGTCATCCTCTGACTTGTACTTCAGAACCTGTTCAAAATTTCCCTCACCACATTCATGGCCCCTAAAAGGTAAGCCCTGCCTAGCCAACATCTGCACAGCACCAATGATTTTGAGAAGACATCCCCTTGCTTCCTCTTGCTGTTTCACACTCACACTAGATAGCTGAACCTGTACTGATCGATCTTCATAGATGTGCGTTGTCATGGCTGTCTTATGACTATCAGATCTCTCATGCACAGTAAATCGCTCAAGGGCTGTTTTCCAATTTTTAAACCCAGATGAAATGAATGCTGAATCAGCATTCTTGGCAAGAGGTGATGTCTCCGAGTTAAAAGCACAATACACCCTCAACACCAGGACTCACATGGAGCCATGGGAATTTCTGGTACCACTGAGTTTGAAAACTCAGAGTATATTTGGCCAAGGACTGTTTAGCAATTAATTTTGGATCTGGTTGATTGGGCTTACTGAACTGATGGCGAGTAAAAGCCACGTCTGAGTTCTCTGCTCCTCTCTCTACCATTTCATCTTCATCCTTATCCTCTCTGACCTCTCCTTCACTCTGTTCTTCTGGTCTGCCTGCTTCTGGTCTGCCTGCTTCTGGTCTGTCTTCTCTGTGTCTTCCTGCTTCTGGTCTGTCTGCTTCTTGTCTGCCTGCTTCTTGTCTGCCTGCTTCTTGTCTACCTGCTTCTTGTCTGCCTGCTTCTGGTCTGGTCTTGTGAATTTGATATAAACACACCAGACACGTGTGCACCTGGGATGGAAATAAGCACCACCCATGACACAAACACACACACATGGACTCTCTTCCTTCATAGACCTCTTTCACAAACTGTAACATTCATTTCATTGCTCTCTCTGAAACTGATGCCTCCAGCAACTTCCTCTCCTAAAGTGGTAATAATGGGCAGTGGTAAAGGAATAGGGCCAAACAGGTACAGCTATGGCACTAGCAAACCTCAGTGAATATTGAAAAGTAATATCATGAAATAAATGCAAACAATATCTAATGGAAATAGGCTACTGCTGTTTAGTTGGCGTCAGTTGGTTGTCATATACAATTTCACCGATAGATGGGAGAAATTCTTACACACTGGGGCTTTAAGTCTTTTACTGTTATATGTCAACAAGACATTTTCACCTGGCTATGCCCAGTGTTTAGATCTGTTGTGCTATTTATGCAAATTAGCACATACGTAATTATATTATGATCCGTTTATTATGAATGCTATAACTTCGTAGCTAATGTTACGGAACGTTATACTTCTTACATGGGAAACTACTCGTACATATTAGCTTTCATTTAACGTTGCTAGTGAAGTTAAAAAGGTGCAGTTACCTCCCATCCTGTAGTTACAACTGATAAACACACCATTTTCTCTGCTACGCATATAGCTACAGTAACGGCATAGAAAAAGAGATGAACATGCCACCGGACATTAAAATTTACGAACACAAATGGCAAAAGACAACCTAGCTAACTAGCTAAAAGCCTAATGTTAAATTATAGGTTCTGTTAGCTAACGTTAGCTCGGGTTGTATCTAGCTACCTAAATGTACCAGCATTAAAGAGTTAAGCTTTACATTGATGTAACACATTAACGGTGATAACAAATGTACGGCAAACACTAAAGATACTTACATTACCTTACCCTATTCCTTAAAATTACTGGACGCGGTCTGTTAAGACCACTGTGAAGTATAACCATAGACAGTATATATGAGTATAACACACCGTTGCCATGAAAAACAGAGCGTTGCTATGGACGCAATCGCTACACACAGCCTACGACGTAGCTACGGCGGCAGTTCAACGCAAGGCGTTTGTGCAAAACTGCGAAAAAACTGCAGAAAAAGTGTGGGTGTTGAACCCTCTCACCGGGAAAAGTGTGGGTGTTAAAACACCCACATCCCCCACGGGTGTGGGTTCAGTCTGAACCTAATAGTTGGTTGTATCAAAGAATTTCTAGTTCCACTAGATGGCGCTCACAGGCCAGTGCAGAATGAATGGGACTCTATGGAGCTATACCCCTAAAAACCCACTTTTCTCAGGATATCATTTTTTGTCTAGTAATTTGAATGTTGCATTCGAAAGGGGAGGCAAAGAAAATACATACTGCTGGGTGTTAGATTTTTTAAAGTCGCTTTTTTGTTCTAAAAAGCCTTTTAAAATGTCAATGACGTCATACACATATACGGCCAGAGATACTGCTTTACGGCGAGCTCTGAGTCTCTTCCTTTTCTCTCTCGAGGCATCAACAACACAGCTGACAGGTTAGGCTCTCCCTGTCAACACACATGCTAGAAAGAGGTTTGCTAATGTTTTAATGACCACGCCGAATATTCACTCTGACATTCTGGCTCCGCTTCGGATGCCGTCAAGTGGGATCTCCGATCGTAATCAGTCCTTCACTGACCAATCAGCATTCATTAGCAGAATGCAACAACGACTCAACCTGTAACAAATCGAAAGGGCATAAGTACTCGTTCATTCAACTTTTGACCTATACTCCATGTTGAACTTGCAAAAACTACAATCAAATCTGAGATTTCTCAACGACAATCAGGCGAAAGAGACAAATTTAGCCGTCTAGCTCCATATGGTCCCATTCATTTTGCACTGGACCGTGATCACCCCCAGTGGAACTCTGGTGGAACTGCAACCAAAGTAGGTACAATGGGGCTGAATGGGGAGTGGAACGGCTTTCTGTAGATGGGCTTTGGTTGTATCAAAGAATTTCTAATATAGACGGGCTTTGGTATCATGCAGAGCCATAGAGATAGTAATGTAATAGTAGTAGTAATAGTATGTCTTCTCTATCACTCTGGTATCATGTATGTTGTCTATATACGTCACAAAACAGTTGACGTCATATTTAGTGGCCGGAAAGCGTTCTGTCCGCAGAGAAGAATCTGTCTATGAGAAGAATCGAATGGCTGGACTGCTGAAAAAAGTACGGGTAGAGGTCATGTAGTTTTAGTGACAGAAAGAAGTGCTGTAAAGAATGCACTACAAACTAAGTCAATGTTGTTTTCACTAGCTACGTGGTCTGACTGTACTTATGTGGTTGACTTAACGTTACATGGGCACAATTTAAACAAGTTAAAAGGAGACGCTGCGGTGTGTTAAAGTCAGCTAGCTAACTAACGTTAGGTTAGCCGTGTGTTTAGTAAAGGTTGCCTGATTTCAAGAACGCGACTCTTTACAGGTTAGCAATACTATAGCTAAGGGTTAGCTACCATAACATGTACTTAGTAGTATAATACTATAACGTTATACATTAACGTTACCCGGATGGTGGAAGGCATAAGGTTAGCTAAGCTAGCTAACTGGTAACGTACTTGCTAACGTTACAGTGCCCTGCCACTCTGCTTTATTCTACATAACTTCGAGGTAATTAACCTGACGTTAGCTAAGTGTTTGAAATTACTTTGAGATTTATTTTTTTAACGGAAATTAAGTTTATATGAAGAATACTCGAGAGTACAACTCTTTACTTCACTTTCCGTTAAGTATAGGGTAGCTAATGTTACCGTTAACCTTAACGCTTTTACTGTAATGGTGCGTTCTATTTGCCTCGGAGGTCGCAACTGGGAATGACGTCACACACGAGTTGAATGCGTTCTTTTTGCAAGTGGGATTTTCATTGTTTTCATTAGCTCTAGCCAGGTTAGCCGTTGTTAGCAGCGCCAGTTTAAACAACGTATACGCTGTTTTATGTGCATACAAACCGCGTGACAACACAGATAGAAGACAGCGCTGCGTGTACGACTGATTTAGTGTGACACAAATAACACAGAAGTGCTTATAACTATGTTACTACAGCTTTCACAACTGTCGATACAGGGGGCAGCCATGTTGGATTTTCAGCTCGGGTACCTCGGTGGATGTACGAGTTCCGAACTCGTAAATACGAGGTCAGGGGGCGTGTTTACGACTTTGACCTCGTAAAATACGAGTTGCGAGGCAAAAAGAACGCACCATTAATCATGGGCAAAATAGGGGAAATGTGCAGTTGGTACGTGTCCAGGTTAGCTAGGCTAACTCCAGCCCCAATTTGTGTGTCTCGTGTATTATTTTGCAGCATAACGTTCTCTAATACATCCATGGCATAACGTTAGACTTGTCCTCCCAAAAACGCAGACGCAGGAGCATGCCGTTTATTTATGCCTATAGCTGTTATACAGATTAAACCTCCATAACGTATAAATACACATAACTGAATCGTCGAATCGAATTGTTATGAAGCTGCTGTTGTAGCTATGTTATTGCAGTGCAGGACCAACAGAGGGCTCTAGTACCATTTGCATTGTGGGAACTAGAGTTGTGTGCAGAGTGTATGACCCAAGGGGGTAAGCCCATAGACAGTTAAATAAACACAAATATCTCAATTTTCATCTTGGAACACAAAAAGCGTTTAAATCATGATCAGGCATACCGTTGTGTAATTATAGGCAATGCTGAAGTATTGTTCCGATGTTTGTGTCATATACTTGTTTTTTATTTGGAGACTAGACGGTAATAAGTTAACAAATTCAATACTTTTTAGACAGTGGCCGAATTGCCTCTAAAGTATCGAGCATCAAAAAATGCCTCGTCATTCAATACCCAATTTCAATACCTAATGAGTAAATAAGAGTCAGTGAGCCAATCAGCAAGCAGAATGCTTCTACCAAGATCTAATAATGGTCTTGGAACCAGTATCAAAGTCATTGTATTGGTGTCAGTACCGGTATTGAACATTTTTTAACGACACCCAGTCCTAGGAGCCATATCTATAAATAAGGTTGTTTAAGCAAATCAACAATGTTGACTCAGACATGACGAGTTTCTCCCCTGCTGTTCTTTCAGACGACCGGCCTGGTTGGCCTGGCAGTGTCCCACAATCCCCACGAGGTGAGCAGCTGGCAGTGAACGCAGCACACAGGCGCCCGGTGCTGTGCACACACCATGATCACGTGACGCCACAAAATAAAGTTCATCACGGCTCATCGGCATACTACAGCTGTCACTGTTATACACTAGAGAGGATTCAGTTCCTCCCACCGACTAATGTGCTCTGGTCTTCTCTCAGCGTCTGAGGATTCTGTACTCCAAGATCCTGGCGTCACTGCAGACCATGCCGCAGGACGCCGCCTACAGGAAGTACACAGAGCAGCTGGTCAGCGAGAGGTTCCACCACGTCAAAATGGTACGACCAAGCCCGGTTAGCTTAGTCCAGGGTTCCACGGGGTCTTAAAGTCTAAAATTTCAAAATCTAAATTGTTTAAGTATTGTGTTCTAGGTCTTAAATCATTTTAAACAAGTCTTAATTTCCCTACGTCCATGCAACACTCTTCTCTAAATACCTCTAAAAAGTAACCTAATGCTCATTGAAACGCTCCCGTAGCGCTTAACAATGTTGATTTTTCTGTGGTATTGTGGGTTTTTTCTCTGCTAGTCCAAATATAATTTGCTGTATTACAACTACAAATGAGACCAACATGTAACTTATATTGCAGCCAATCAGCTTTTGTGTTATTTGGGATTGTACCACAGACATGAAATGGATTTTATTCTTCAGCTATGGGGAAGTGCAAGTTTAGCGATACTTGGCTTTTAAAAGCTAAATTTAGGGCTCAGTTGAAGCCAGTTGCTGACAAGGTATTTGAAGCTTCCTGCTTCTTATGCAAAAAAGCAGTTAAACTTGGAACGTTAGGTTTACGGGCACTGAAGTTTCATTCAAAAAGGGAGAAACATCTATCTGCGGTGAAGGGTCTCCAGCAAACTACAGCAATCAGCCAGTTGTGCAGAGCAGCAGTACCCCCACACAGCCAAGGCCCACACAGCAGCTCCTGTAAGCCACTTTAGGATCAGAGCAACACTAAGAGCAGAGGTGCTTTGGGTCCTCCACACGGTCACTAGACACCAGTCCCATAATGTCAATGAGGAAATCTGGCAATTGTTTCAGACGGTGTTTACGGACTCTGATATCTGGCGGGGGTTTTTATGTCTTGATATAAGTCTCAAATTTCATATAGCATGGTCTTAAAGTCTGAATTTGACTCAGTGAAACCTGCAGAAACCTACCTGGCTTCACTGAGCCTGGTGTCTGTGAAGCCAAATCCGTTCAAATCAGTTATCATCTGTCAGTCAGTTGGCTCTGGTTTCACCCTAGCAGCGATGATCATATTCACCAGTCGGGTTCTTACTTACGAGCTCATCAGGACCAGAAACAGTGATACTACAGGGAACTTCTGCTGCGTTCCAGACACAATTTTTAGCCCGTAAGTTACGACTTCAAGCCACGACTCACGACTTGGTAGCGTTCCAGGGTTCAGGTTGGGCTACGCTGACGTTGACGTTAGCTACTGGCTACGCTGACGTTGACGTTAGCTAGTGGCTATGCTGACGTTAGCTAGCGGCTACCTAACGTTGACGTTAGCTAGTGCTAGCTGATACTAGCGATTTCTAGTCAGCGACATATATTGGGCTTTTTAATAAACATAACCTGTAGTAGTACACACTTGTGTGTGTATTGTTTTGATTACAATGTGCGGAATTACTTTACGTTGTCTATTCATGTCTATTTATTTCTATTTCACCGGCGTCTGTACAGCATCAACAGGGGTCGCCATTGTTGTTTATGTGTGTGTGACGTCAAAAACTGTAACTGGGAGTACAAAATCTGGTACGAGTTCACAAGTAGTAAGATACGGGTTGGACGGCCGTTCCAGGGCACTTTCACGGGTAGAAGGTTGTGAAAACACGGGTTACGGGTTGCCTGGAACGCAGCATTAGGTTATAGTGGTGGCGTAAGATACAGAAAATCATCACATACATTTAATACAATAAGAAGCTATAGAAATAACCAAATATCTAACTTCATATTTGGTTATTTCTATAGCTTCTTATGTGATTACAGCCAAGGCTGTAAAAAGTGTAGCGATTATTGTATGTCTTTTAAAATAAACGTGGCATACTCAACATGTTCAGTGTTACAGAGCTTGTTTGTCTCATGACGAACAAACTAATGAATATGTGATACACTTAGAATGGTTCATATATACTGTAATATACTGGGAGGAGCCAGTTACCAGTGAGTGTGTTTTATTTTCTAATAAGCAGAGATTCTACTGATTTATAAACATGTCTCACTGTTAGCAATTGTAAATTCAGCACATACGAGTCGATCAGGATTGTGTAGGAATGATGACTGATTCCAGTGATCTGATTGGTCAGCGGTAGGGCTGATCTGGTTTTGATCTGATCCCCTGAAGTAAATCTGCAGCATAGGTTACCATGGTGATAAATTGTGTGCGTTTGAGGTGCTGTTGTGTTCATATGATGAAAGGATGTCTCTCTCTCTCTCTCTCTCTCTTCACAGGAGCCTGATGTTGAGAAGCTAGAGAAGATGATCAACTGTGGGCAGATTGAAGAAGTTATTTTCCAGGTAGGTCACAGATGTGGGCATTAACACACTTTACAAATGTTATTGTAATTTTGGCAAACACCAACTTATGCTCAGGCTGGGTCAGTTAATGTCAACATTCAAAATATATAATCATATAGTGCTGTTTATTGCACTACTTCACTTTGAATTTGTTTACATTTATTTACACCACTTTATTTTTTTTGTTCCGTATCTGTTTTTGTATCTTGTTTTCACCTTTCATTCTTTTGTTTTGCACCGGGGGAAAACACTATTCCGTTCCTCTATGTACTGTACAGTATGTAGATAGATAACTAATCTGATCACGTCGCTGCCTGTCATTCCCATTAAGATTATCACGTTTGATATTTACATCACTCACCTCCAGCTCTAAAGGAGAGATTATAGTCCTTGGTGCCCATGTGTCTCCCCCATTTCCCTTGCTTTCACTTTCCTTTCATCACAAGCTGTAGCAACTTGAAAAGGATATGCCAAACTAGAAATGTGTGTGACTGATCAGTTGATTTCTGTGTCAGCATGTGATGTTTTTTGATTGTCATGCTAAACCCACCTGCGTGTGTGTTGTTTAGTCTTGGATGGTTTTATTAACGTTGACATCTACTCCCAGCTGTAGTTGTGACTGAAGACATGGCTGCTGATTCAATCTAAACATTTGCATGTTAAGGGTCACTGTACCGTATACGTCACACCTGCTGGTTTTGGTGTCTCTGTTACTCCACTTTTAAACGTTTTTATAACTTTAAAGCATTAAATCTTCACAATATATGGCCATGCGATATAACATTTGAAAGCTTAGCCTCTCAAGATTCAATTAAGCCCAGACACAAAGCATAAGGTGATTTATAGCAGTTATACAACTGTTATAAAATTAAAGAAAATAAATAAATTCAGAATTACACTGCGCAGCTGGTGTGTGCATTCATACCTTTTTGAGTGTCCCTTTATCCACAGAGGTGATATAATCCCAAAAACTTTGTTTTCATAAATCCACAAGAGTCCAAGGAAATGAAATATCTAAGCAGTTTAATCCAAAACGAGTTATTCGCCTCAAAATCTTAAAGTTTACAAGCCCCGAGTTACAAAAACAGCGATGCGCGATACCACTGCTGCGCTCTTCCAACGGGTCTCTCTCCTCCCTCCGGCCGTGTAACGGCCAATGAGCACATCCATGTTATTCTCTGAAGCTTTAGGAATCTAACAAGACCTCTCATAAGTCAATACGTCTCCGGGAGCCGGAGATAGACTGGTTTAAAGCCGAATCACAGCTCGGAAGTGAACTGGGCCACGTGGGGCTTGATCGACATTTGCTTCAGCCAGTTAAAATTCCATGCTATGAAACGCCCCTAGCCTTGTAGCCAATAAGAAGACGATTCGATTGATACATAACAACCCATTGAAATTTTAACCGTGTGATGGCTGGTTCTGTGTTTCAGCACAGACAGTGACTGTTACAATGCAAAGCCCTCCCTGACCAAATTATAATGACTTATTTCTATATATTTATGTATATAGTTATTTAAAGTCAAAAATCATATAAAGTCAATTTTTGAGTCTTTTGGCTTCTGGATTTTTTCTGTAGTAAGCTGACACATGTGGCTAATGTCCTGGATTGTCTGCTACCTCTCAGATGTGTTCACAGCAGTGTATTTTAATCATATTACAGATGTATGACTTGGACGGAAATAATAAGACTCTATTCTAGCCTCTGTAGCTCTGTGTCAGTGAGGCCTAGAATCACCCTGACACATCCCAGAGTGTCAAAGTATATGGGAGCTGTACCACCTTTAATGTGGGTATGGCGTTTAGACCAAAAAGCATGACATTTCAAGTGTTAAGAGGTTAAAGCAAAATAATAAATGCTAAAATACTGGGAAGGTAAAGCTAGCTGTAGTTTATGGTACGCAGTTATTAATAACTTACTCCGAGGTTATCAAAGTGTAATTGAGTGTTCTGTGTGCAGGCCGAGTGTGAGCTGGCTCTGTCCAGGAAGATGACTGAGTGGAAACCATGGGAACCTCTGATAGAAGAGCCTCCTCCCAACCAGTGGAAATGGCCCATCTGAAAACACCTGTGTATACTGTCTGTGTGTGAGATCCCTACTGTACAAATAAAAGTCCTGCAAACATTTCCCCATTTATTCTCAAGAGTCACTGATGAACTAGACATAAGTTGTGTACATACACCATTACATGAGTCAATTACATGTGTACAGTGGTGTCTGGAGAAAGCTGCGTTCAAATCACTGGACAATAGAAATGTTTTTTACGGTTCTTAGGAAAGATACCCATATTTATCCCTGTGAGGTTCACAAAGCCTTTATATGAAGAGCAAACAGTGTTTGATCGAGTCCTAGTGGTTTGGATTTAGCTCAGAGATCATACCACCTTGGTAATTGAGACCAACCTTTACAGATGTTTTTAGAGGTGTATCATTTCAATAATTCTTAAACTATAGTTTTATTAGTTATATTCTAATGAACAAGTTTTATAATATTCAGCTTTGGTCACTTGAGATAACTGGCTGTCCTTTAGAATTAGAAAACAAAAACAACTTCTGTATCAAATCTCTGTGTATCCCTCCAGAACAAAGTCCCTTGATTTAGTCAGAATTGTAAAAGTAAGAAGAATCACTTTTTAGCTGGAAAATAGCTGCTAGAGTCATAAATAATAAAGGAGGCATGATGAAGTATGGAGCTGAACCTGAGTCCAACATCCTCTGCCTTCACATAGCGTCCAACATGCTACTTGCTGTTCTATCAGACAGCTCCTCAGCCTCGGAGCTCCTGTGAGCCGCTGGTGGCTCTCTGTAACAGCTGGAGCATGATGGGATAGATGGGAGCAAACTCTTTCCCCTGCCGAGCCCTCACCGACTGCACATAGGCTTCCAGAGCACCCCTTAAAGGGAGAACAGAGAAACAGTTGCACCTGATGATTAGGAACAGTTTTCATCTAGTAATAACTTAAGCAGATATGTTCAGATCATTCTCCACAGTGTAATTCACAGTAAGCATACATTGTTGATCATGTCGGTATTCTCTGAGCCAATGTTGTTTACAAGATGAAAAAAGCCCTCTCATTCTGGTTTGTTCCTCTTAAGAACTGAGAGGTTGTTGATGGGATGGCATGGTCTTCATGATCCCATGCAGGTCAGGTAGACAGAGCATGTTACCTGTGAAGTACCAGCACGCTGACCTATGGAAGTAAAAGCAAATTAAAAAAACAGGTTACCTGATGAGGGTGAGCCTGTCTCTCTCAGAGGGATGATCATCCAGCCACTGGGAGTAACGAGCGATGGACCACTCTGCTCTCTGTAGGGGGACAACGCTCCGTTAGGGGACCGGCATGTCTGCATTGTCCAGTCCTCACTACTTTAAAAGACTGTTGGGTGTGTGTGTGTGTGTGAGTGTGTGGTGTGTGTACAGGCCTGGTGAGGAGACTTGAGCTCCTGCGGGGCTCTGGTAAAGAAGAAGTGCAGCAGGGTGCTGTAGGGGATCAGGTCTCCCACAGCGGGACTGCTGGCTACCAGCTCGCTGGTCTGAAACAGCAGTGGCCTGGAACACAAAGCACACAATACAATGTCATACACTGTATAATTAACACAGTCAGGCTTAACACACCACATTGCTGTCTTTCCATGTTCCACCCAAACAAGCGGAACAGTTTTCCAAAACATGAGTGTTTCGACTGGTTTCAGGATGGTAGGGAAATCAACTTCCAGTGACATAACACCTACTTGAGATAAGTCATTCATTGCAGTCACCTTCATAGTTAATACCTTTTGATTACATTTAGCTTATCTCTGTGCTGTGATTCAGTTGCAAGCACGGATCATTTTCAAACCTCTCCTTATAATAATAATAATTCAGTAATAATCACACAGGCCTGAATTACACACACATGCTCAGTACCTATAATGGAGAGATGTCAGAGTGAGGGGGGGGACTGCCCATGGAAAGGCGCCCCAAGCAGTTGGGGGTTCAGTGCTTTGCTCAAGAGCACCTTGGCAGTGCCCAGGAGGTGACCTGGCACATCTCCAGCTACCAATCCACCACCATACTTTGGTCCGTATGGGGACTTGAACCAGTGACCCTCCGGTTCCTAACTCCCTACAGACTTAGCTACTGCCACCCCCAAAACAATGCTGCTTTTTGCAAACTTTTGCTCTGAGAGTCAGCGGCAGAACAGCAATCTTGTTAATGCAAAGACTTCACATCATTTCAACGACTTTGTGTTCCTGGCTGGATTTGATAATGTAGCTTGTGATTGCAATGTGCAACTCGCATTCTTACTTAAACACACCCACAAATTCCTACCACCATCAATATCACCATGCGACAAAGGTGTACAGACGACTTCATGTTTTGCATTACCTGTCTGAAGCACTTTTGATTAGATGTTTTGGCGCTGCTCAACAGGAAAATGAGATTTGTGGATACTGGGCTAAAACTGAAAACTGCTGGTATGGTCCGTTAGCATTTCAAACAGCAATCATAAAGGGCCAGTTCACCAAAATGACCATCTGGTAGTTCTGTTTCCACCCCCCAATACAATCGAGGTGACTGTTTAAGCACTGAAAATGAAAAACTCAACAGACACGAAAAATGACTTTGGATAATTCATACACCTCACTGGCAACAGTTTTCATAGAACTACTTCCTATGGAAATACAGTCTTCATGGAAACTGTTGACAGTGTGTGTTTTGGATTATCACAGCAACTGGGACATGTCTGTGGAAGAACACTTAGCCGTGGAGTATTTCAAATGTAACTTTGTGTATGTAATTGTCTGAGGAAAAAGAATCCCATTCACCTCCATTTTATCAGGATGGAGACAGAAATCTCAGCGATATCTGCAAACTTGGACAAATAACACTTTTGTATAGCCATACCAGTCTAGAGGTAAGTGAGAAGACAGTTTTTGGAGAAAGGGAGAGATAAGTAAGGTGCTGACCTACATCTCTTCTGAAACATGTGGATGAAAATGACTTCTCGTCCTCATTATGAGCATACACACCTGAAGGAGCGCAGCATCCTGTAAGGTTTCCCCAAATCAGACACTCTTCTACACAGAGGTGCCACTGCCAGCTCCATCTGACACACACACATACACACAGACAGAGAGAGAGAGAGAGAGAGAGAGTTAGAGATACATTTCATTGGCATTGCTGAATCATCTGTCCACCACCCTGCCCTAGAATCAGCCTTCTGACGGCGTGTCCCAAAGCTCTCCCTCACCTGGGCAAAGTCAGCCGCCAGCCTCATCTTGCCGCCCTCTCCCAGCGGCCGTAGCAGGCCGGTGTGGCGGACGAACAGCTCGATGGCCCTCCGAGCGATGGACTCTGTGCTCTCGTAGATGAAGTCCACACACTGGAAGTGTCTGAAGTAGTCGGCCATCACTCTGGAGATGAAGCCCTGCAGCTCCTTCATGTAGAGGGAGCACGGAACATCTGGCTTATCAGGGCAGGACAGAGGCCTGCCACATGCACACACGCACACACACACACACACACACACACACACACAACCATTTTTATTAAAATAAAATTTAAAACTTGTGGACTCATCCTGGTTCTTCAAACTGACTCAGAATATTTGTTTGTTTCTAAAAAATGTTCTTCTCTATTTTGCTGTGTGGATAATGAAACGCAAATAACAGAGAGAAGGTTTTAGCTCTGATAATCACTAAGGAGTAAACATAAGTTTCTGGAGAGCATGTTCATAATAATCTACACTAAAATGAACACTTACAAATAATGATTACACAGAGATATTGAATTAAATCACTCAGAGCTCCAGTACAGAGCTGAGTATCATTTTTAATGTTTCAATGCTCGTGCCGATATGACACCCCAATTTCATGTAACGAAATAAGCTCCTCAAATATTAAATGCTGTCTCAGAACAAGCAGCTCTGGAAGATTGTCAAAATAACACAAATTGTTAAAACTGACAAAGAAGTACAAACCCCAATTCCAATTAAGTTGGGAAGTTGTGTAAAACATAGATTAAAAACAGAATACAATTATTTGCTAATCCTTTTCAATCTATACTCAATTGAAACAAGATATTTAATGTTCAAACTGATCAACTTTATTGCTTTTTGCAAATATTCACTCATTTTGAATTTGATTCCAAAAAAGCTGGGAAAAGAATTCATTGGAATTGGGGTTTGTCCTTTATTAATCCCTCTTGGGGAACTTTTTACTGTTAGATCATCACTTGACCAAGTCTGTTGTTTTGTGTGAAAAGTACAGCTAGATGAATACATCAGCCAGGCCCGTATATTGGTCGATATTAGCTTATTGGAGATATGTTGGTATTGGTGTTAATGTCAGCACAGACATGCCAGGGTATGTTTGAGGTCATTTACAAACGGTGTCCCATTACAGTTTGTCCACCAGAGGGCTGTGACGAGCTGATTTTCCAACTATAAAAAGTCCTGCTCAGGTTGTAACTTGGTCACAATAAAAAAAATTAAAAAATAGACATATAAATGATGGGGATCAAGATTAGTTGGTTGTTTGGATTTTTTTACCTCCTAAATATCGATATCGGTATTAGAACAAAACTAGGACCAAAAAGCTCCTTATTGTGCATTCCTGTTTGCTTTTCCACCGCTTCTGTGAAGATAAAACAAATCCAACACCTAATTTTTATTCTAGGGGCACCCAGTGCTGTGTACTACATGAAGCTGTACACAAGTTGTAGCAGCCTGAGGTTTGCGTATGACCAGTCAGCATTGTTTAGCACAGCATGCTGCATCCCCATAGTTCTAGGGCCATGGGAAAGTGCTACCCCCAGAGCAGGGACTTTGCTGAGGCCAGGAACTATAGCTGAGGAACTAAATTGAGGAGGTCCTCCAGTCCAAATACAGGTGAGTTCCTGAAAATGATTCCCAGGTCCCTGGAAAAGTTCCTGCAGTGGAAACAGGATAAATGTTGCTTACCCTGAAAAGTCTTCTTGGTGTAGCGTGATGATGATGGCCTCTATGGAGTCACTCACTGACTGAAGGAGAGGCTGCACTGCACTGCTCATCAGGACCTGCACTGCCTGAGTTAAACACACAAAGTCAGTCCTCTGATGTAACATTCTGTAAAGAATGGACGCTGGAAGCATAGGAAAAGAAGAGAAAACCTGACTCCAAATCAAAACCTTTCAGCAGTTACTGAAATCACAGCTCCACCAACAGCAACTCAAATTCAATATGTGATGAACCTCCAGAACTTCTGTTTTTTTTCTATAATCTATAGTCAAACATTGAGTGCAGGGAGACATGCCTCTGGGTGTACAGTGGTTGAGTCATTTACTGCCAGTCAAGCTTTAAGCATCATTAAACAGCAGAGAAATTGCTCTAAACAACACCCCCTCTTTGTTTCTCCCTCCTCGTCTTCTGCCTCTCCTTCACCATGCTCCTCCTCTCGTCCTCCCCCAAGATAGGGACAGATTTATGGGGGAGGCCAGACACCTCCCACAAAAGGTGTGTGTGTGTGTCTGTGGACAGATTTTATCATAGCGCCACAACTATGCAAGATGCAGTCATGAATCTTTACAGGTGTAGTAAAATAAAGGCCGAGTTCGAAGATGGGTGTGGCCCAAGCAAGGGCACCTGAAGTAGGGAAGGGACCATTGCCGTCATCCCCCCCAACCCACTTTACGCCTCTGGCCCAATTTGGCGTTGCGGCTGGTGTGATCCCATCACAAGATGGTTTTGCATAAATCTAAAAAATAGGTCTTGCACACTTAATACAAGGCTCCACTGAGATTTGAATGGCCTATGCAAGTCCTAGTTTCTAATGCAGTTATGTAAAAGGATGTGAGCGTCAGGCCTGTGGTAAATTGATAAATATGCTCAAGAAGACGCCATTCCCTGTGATTATGCTACAGCAGGTAAAAGACACAGCTCAGCATAGGAGAATATAAATCTTCTACCGATCCAAGTGTGCTTAGAAAGCTTTGCTTAGTAGCATTCATGATACAAAAAAATAAATAAATCACTACACTAGTTTGCATACCAGAGAATGAGTGCGATGAATGAAAAATGAAAAGGCTGTTTAAGATTAAGAGGACGTACTGACGTTTACGGTAAGCGTATGGCCTCATTTCCGGTGTTTCTGTGTTGTGTTACGGACGCTTGTTTGCTGCTCCAACAAAACTTACTCAACTCTGCTTTATTGTCTAATTTAGCGGTTATTTGCCTGGATTACATTAATTTAAAACAAACCATGCTTGCTTAGAGCCCGCATCAGCGGGGCATAAGCATAGCTAAACATTTGTTTAATTTAGCGGTTATTTGCCTGGATTGCACTTAAACTAGCTAGCTAGGCCTAGCTACACTTGCCTCGCTTAGAGCCCGCATCAACGGGGCATAAGCATAGCATCTGTTTAATTTAGCGGCTATTTGCCTCAAATTGCATTTAAACTACACCAGTTACACTCAAGCACGTAGCTATCTTCCCTTACAACGACTGCCTCGCTGATCTCACGTTAGCTACTTTAGCTTAGCCATTAGCAATGGCCAATTCCTCTCCATCTCCTGCTCTCTCTTGCTCTGTGTGTCAAATGTTCAGCTATTCATCTGCCTCCTTTAGTGATAATGACACTTGTAATAAATGTAGTTTATTTGCTGTTCTGGAGGCAAGGCTTAGTGAGTTTGCAGCACGGCTCCATACTATGGAATCAAAGTCGTATGCTTCCGTAGCTAGCCAGCTTAGCGTAGCTGGTGCGGGCCAACATGTAGCTTCTGTTAGCAGTCCCCCGGCAGACCCCAAGCAGTCGGGCGGGTGGGTGACTGTCCGAAGGAAGCATAGCAGTAACTGTAATCCGGGGGGTGCACATAGCGGTGGTCACTCTAAATCGGGGCATCCTCAACTTTCTAACAGGTTCTCCCCACTCATTGATACAACCGCTGAGAAGCCACTTCTGGTTATTGGGAGCTCTATACTGCGTAACGTTAGGATGACGGCCCCAGAGGCCGCGGTCGTGTGCGTCCCTGGGGCCAGAGCGGGCGATATAGAATCTAATCTAAAGCTGCTGGCTAAACATAAAAATAACAGTAAATACAGTAAGATCATACTCCACGTAGGTGGCAATGATACCCGATTATGTAAATCGGAGATCACTAAAATTAATGTTGAGTCACTTTGTGCATATGCAAAGACTATGTCGGACTCAGTAATCTTCTCTGGACCCCTGCCACACCTGATCAGCGATGACATGTACAGCCGCATGTCATCCTTCAACCGCTGGTTGAGGGAATGGTGCCCAGCTAATGATGTGGGCTACATAGATAACTGGGGGGCGTTCTGGGGAAGGCCTGGTCTGATTAAGAGGGACGGCATTCATCCCACTTGGGACGGAGCCGCTCTCATATCTAAACATCTGACCGAATTTATTATCGGTCATAAACCATGACAACCCAAGTTAGATATTAGTAATCAGAGGTGCAGTGCAACGCGTTCCTCTGTGCCTCCGTTAGAGCAGCCGCCCTCTCATATTCTAATAACCACGGTGTCTGTCCCCCGACTTAGATCGGTTAAATCAAAGGTTAACAAATGAGGAGCTATACTTAACAACCTAATTGGAATTAAAACAACATCTGCAATGATGGAACAGAATAGGAAAATCAGATGTGGAATATTAAATAGTAGATCTTTGTCTTCTAAAGCAGTATTAATAAATGAATTGATATCAGATAATCAAATTGATCTATTCTGTCTTACCGAAACCTGGCTGTGCAATGAAGAATATGTTAGTTTAAATGAAGCCACTCCTCCCAGTCATAATAATACTCAAATACCTAGAGGATCAGGCCGAGGAGGGGGAGTTGCAGCCATATTTGATTCAAGCCTGTTAATTAATCCTAAACCTAAACTAAATTATAACTCGTTCGAAAGCCTAGTTCTTAATCTTCAACATCCAACATGGAAAACTGTACAGCCAATTATATTTGTTGTTGTTTACCGAGCTCCAGGTCCGTATTCAGAATTTGTATCTGAATTCTCAGAGTTTTTATCATGTCAGGATATATCCTTTAACGCCCACTTAAAACAAACCTTAAGAACAGCCTTTTTTCACCTTTGTAACATTGCCAAAATAAGGAACATCCTGTCTCAGAACGATGCTGAAAAACTGAATAAACTATGCATTTGTTACTTCCAGGCTGGACTATTGTAATTCCTTATTATCAGGATGCTCAAATAAAACCCTTAAGACTCTCCAGCTGATCCAGAATGTTGCAGCTCGTGTTCTGACAAGAACTAAGAAAAGAGATCATATCTCTCCTGTATTAGCTTCTCTGCATTGGCTCCCTGTAAAATTCAGGATTGAATTTAAAATCCTCCTCCTGACCTACAAAGCTCTAAATGGTCAAGCACCATCATATCTTGAAGAGCTCATAGTACCTTACTGTCCCACTAGAGCACTGTGCTCCCAGAATGCCAAGTTACTTGTGGTTCCTAGAGTCTCTAAAAGTAGAATGGGAGCCAGAGCCTTCAGCTATTAGGCTCCACTCCTGTGGAACCAGCTCCCAGTTTGGGTCCGGGAGGCAGATACTGTCACCACATTCAAGAGTAAACTTAAGACTCTCCTCTTTGATGAAGCTTATAGTTAGGGAGTGAGGAGTTGCAGCGTTCGCCTAGCCCGGCCCACCTGCTTCTCTGTCCCAGAAATGCTTGTTACTAACCTAGCTCTGGGGAGCTTGCTCCCCGGAGTCTTTCTGTTTCTTTTCACCCAGGATGAAATCCCGGGATTAGGATGGCACCAAAATCATGGTTCCAGCTGTTACCGTGGTTCTGCTGAAATTCCCTGCTATGCCGTGCTGCTCCCTGCGCTACTACAACCACTATTTCTAGTCACTGTTTCATTATCTTTACTGTGACTGTTATTGCCACTGTTCATCACACCCCCAACCGGCTCATCAGACACCACCTACCAAGAGCCTGGGTCTGTCCCAGGTTTCTTCCTAAAAGGGAGTTTTTCCTCGCCACTGTTGCACTGAATGTTTGCTCTTGTGGGAGTTGTTTTTTTGTAAATTATAGAGTGTGGTCTAAACCTACTCTATCTGTAAAGTGTCTTGAGATAACTCCTGCTATGATTTGATACTATAAATAAAATTGAATTGAATTGTTTGCTGTGATACCTCCAAAGAAGAAGAGATGGCCTCTGCAGGAGCTGGCGGACACGACCCCAATCCTGAAATAATCTGCAAATACAACACAACAAGTAAAGGGTTAACAGGAAACAAGCACAACATAATGATCACCTTTTTTTGTAAAGCACCTTTCATAGATAAAATGCAGCTTAAAGTGCTCTATATCAAATTGTATAAAACACATCTAAGATTTCACTCAAAAGGCGACACAACCATTAAAATTAACAAAAGGTTTTATGTCTTAGATTAAGAATTTAATGGGGGGCTTTTCCACAGCTTGGGTCAATAGTAAGAAAAGGCTGCCTCTCCATACCTCTGTGTCTTAACTATTAGGACATTTAATGCTGTAGAGCTCCATGACCTGAGGCAAAGGTTGAAATTACATAAGACCAGACCCTCACCTACAGTATACATGGAGGTGCTAAACCATTCAAAGCTGCGAAAACTAGTAATACATTTTTAATTCAATAACAATAAAAGGAAGAGACAAGACAGAGAAAGATGAAAAAGAGATTTTGTTCAAACTCTGGCATCTACATTTAGTACAAGCTGAAATCTCTTCACTGATTTCTTTGGTAGTCCAGTTAAAAGAGCACTAGGGCTGGGTATTGGTCAAAACATTTTGACACCAGTACCGATAACAATACCGTGACTTTGATACTGGTTCTTAAACGATACTTTTTTCAATACCAATTTTATAAAACAAAAAGAAATTACACAATACTGCACGAATCTTTTGATTTATTTTTCAGCTACTATGTGAGCCATGTCTCTGTGAGTTTTTCCTGCGTCTCTACAACATGTTACGTTAGCCAGCCAATCGCAGACATTATTAGATCTGTGTAGAAGAATGCTGCATGCTGATTGGCTCACTGATGCTGATGAGATTTACTCCTTAGGTATTGAAATTGGGTACTGAATGACAAGGCCTTTTCCATACTCAATACATTAGAGGCAATTCGGTCGGTGCCTAAAAAGTATCGAATTCGGTATCCAGCCCTAAAGAGCATTGCAATAGTCAAGACGAGAGAACCCCATAGCATGAACCAGTCCTTGGCATCAGAAAGAGCTAGATATGATATGGTATGGTTGTTGCCATATTTCTCAGGTGGAAAACTGCAGGCTTACTGGTATAGTCCAATTGGTTACTATAGTTTAAATTGTGCTGTATGACTTATGAAACAAATTTAATTTCAAATGTTGTCTTTCTTAAAATCAGCACAGATAATGATTATTTCTGTTCTTTCCACTCATGAGCAGAATGGCTCCACACTCTGAAGAGGAACCTTTTAAAGTCTAAGAAAATAACCGTGGTGATGTCATCAGGGTTGGTTATCTCGGCTTAGGCCTGGGTGAAAAATCGATTAAATGAATTAATTCGAATTTTTTGTTGCGGCCGATTTAAAAAATAAGTAAATCGAGTTTTTGTGTAATGGCGCATTTTTGCTCTCCGGAGCTTCTGTAGCGTTAGTTTTTTTTTATAGCAGTATGGCTAGCGACAATAACAACATCATAGCACACACAAAACAGCAACAGCAAGTGACAACATGGCTACCGGTGAGAGTGGGAAGTTTGTTCCCAAGAAAGGAATAAAATCATCTGTTTGGAAATGGTATGGGTTTGCTGCGACAGACGTGGAGCAAGAGACCCCACGCTGCAACATCTGCCTAAAGCCCATCGCAGGCAAAGGAAGCAAATTTCGGTGCCCTATTTCGGTGCCTGACTTTCCACTACACTGGACAGCAGGTAACGTTAGCCTACCTTTAGCTAGCAGCTGGATTAAACACGTTAACATGCTGACAGGTGACGTTAAACAGTGTAAAGTGTGACTGTATATCAACAGTCTGCTCTGCAGCGCAGCAGCTGCAGACGTCGGAAAAACAGACGGTGCGTTCACTGAAACACGCATTCAAAGTTATTGTAAAATACCCTTTTCCCATCTGGTTGTTGTTTTTGTCGTTCAACAGCAATTTACTGGTGAAATAAGTTATTGTGTATTATAAGTTATAGTTATTACATTACTATTAAATCATTTAATTTTGGGTTACCCTAACCCATTTTGACCATATGGCCTTAGTAATAAACAATGTCTTCTTAAATGTCACCGACTGTTGTTTAGTAGGCTTATCCTTCTTGTTTCTTCTTTTTTTTTTTTTTTATTTTCTTAAAAAGTATCGGTTCAGGCACCGTGCACCGGTATCGGAAAAAACCCAAACAATACCCAACCCTATTAATAAGTAGGGGGGAAAATCGGAAAAAAATCGGAAATCGAATTAAAAAAAATAAAATCGGAGATTTTACTTTTAGGCCATATCGCCCAGCCCTATCTCGGCTCTAGTCTCGCTGTGCCAGACCCTCCCCCACAGCGCAGCAGAGGAGGGTCTGGCTACTCCACAGCATTCTGGGATGGGAGAAAAACGTGCTCTGGTTTATTGCCATTTCTTTAAACCAATCACAATCGTCTTGGGTGGTGCTAAGCTCCGCACGGTGCCTCTGCTAAATAGTCTCAGGAAGGAACTTGTTTTGGTGGAACATGTGTACATTCAAAAGTAGTTTTAGTCGTGCAACAGAAAACTCAGATTGGACAGATAGTCTAGCTAGCTGTCTGGATTTACCCTGCAGAGATCTGAGGAGCAGTTAACCAGAGTCCTCACAAATCCACCGGAGGTTAGAACGCCAACACAAATGAAGAGGACTGACATCGGCAAAAATGCATGCATCTGGCGGAATTTCCTGCAGCACCGGTGCAATTCCGGAAGTGGAACGTCAAGGATATGGTTAACACTTCATTACTAGATATGATTAATATGTCTTTATTAACAGGTTATGTACCGCAGTCATTTAAAGTAGTAGTAGTAGGAATTGCACTAAGCTGGTTTAAGTCCTATTTCTCTGATCGATCTCAATTTGTTAATATTAACGATAAACCCTCCAGGTACGCTAAAGTTAACCATGGCGTTCCACAAGGCTCAGTGCTTGGAGCAATTCTATTCACCTTGTATATGCCTCTTTCAAAAAGCACTGCACAAGACACTTTATTGGGTAGTTAAAAGTAGCACAAGTTTTTTAATTTTACAGTCTTATATTGGTTTGAATGATTGTCTATGTGATTGTTTTTCATGTACTGTATGTTATGTGTATGTATATGTATTGCCTTTTTAACTGGAGTGGCACTAAGACAAATTCCAATCAACTGTGTTGTTGATATGGCAATAAAATTACTTACTTACTTACTATGCTTCCTCTAGGCAATATTATTAGGAAACCTTCAATTAACTTTCATTGTTATGCGGCTGACACCCAACTATACTTATCAATTAAGCCAGACGAAACCAGTCAGTTAACTAAACTCCAAGCATGCATCAAAGTAAAAGCATGGATCCAGAACGCTGCAGCACGTGTTCTGACAAGAACTAAGAAAAGAGATCATATCTCTCCTGTATTAGCTTCTCTGCATTGGCTCCCTGTAAAATTCAGGATTGAATTTCAAATCCTTCTCCTGACCTACAAAGCTCTAAATGGTCAGATACTGTCACCACATTTAAGAGTAAACTTAAAACTCTCCTCTTCGATAAAGCTTATAGTTAGGGAGTGAGGAGTTGCAACGTTTGCCTAGACCGGCGGGAGAGGGTGTATAGCTGCAGACACGGCACCCCTTCTTTTCTCTCCTTCTCTTCATAATTATTAGATTCATCTACCATATAATCAATGATATAATCAAAGTAGAGGGAGGCAGGCCAGTACAGCCCGATCCGGTAGGGAGAGTTCTATCCCGACCAGGCACCTCTCTTTAGCCTGTCTCTCTTAGTGATGCTGTTTTAGTTTTAGACTGCCGGGGGACTTCCTTTGACACACTGAGCTTCTCTGTCCTCTCTCTTCCCATTTGTGTTCATCCATGTCCCAGAAATGCTTGTTACTAACCTAGCTCTGGGGAGTCTATTCCCCGGAGTCCTTATGTTTTTTCTCGCCCAGCATGTTTCCTTGGATTAGAGTGGCACCAACATCATGGATGCAGCTGTCGCCGTGGTCCTGCTCCGAGTCCACGCCCTGCTACACCGGGCTACTCTTTACGGTGCCCTGCAGTGTCCTGCTGCACCCTGCTACGTCCAGCTATGCTCTGCTGGGCCACGCTACATCCTGTAACACCCTGCAGTGCCCTGATATGACATGAACTACTACGACTACTTTTTGTAGTCACTGATCCATTATCTTTATTGTGACTGTTATTGCCACTGTTCATAACACCCCCAAGCGGCTCCGTCAGACACCACCTACCAAGAGCCTGGGTCTGCTGAGGTTTCTTCCTAAAAGGAAGTTTTTCCTCGCCACTGTCGCACTAAATGCTTGCTCTTGAGGGAATTACTAGAATTGTTGGGTCTTTGTAAATTATAGAGTGTGGGTTAGAACTACTCTATTTGCAAATTGACTCTAGATAACTCTTGTTATGATTTGATACTGTAAATAAAATTGAATTGAATTGGAATGGACTATCTCGGCTCTGGCTCTGTTAGCCTACGTTACAAATTTGGCACGGTATATGAATAACATGGGCAATTACCAGGAAAGGGAAGTCTGATGAAAGACGTTTTTGAGTTGCATTATTAAAACTATTTTAAACTGTTGGGGACATCGGTGCCAGAGGTGTGCAGTTGTCATCTACATAAGTATGACATTTTTACCATGTTGGAAATTTTAGGAACACAGAGGCATGTATTTTGAAAAAAAAAAAAAAACACTGTGGGAACATCATGGTACTTAAGACATGATGACCAACAAAAAAACGTGCTGTTAAATAAATAGGTAAGGGACCAGTTTGCAAAAATACTAACTACATGTCCCAACCTAAGGAAGCTCTTTAATTATGTATATAACGCTTTCTACACATAATGAAGGGGAGATTGGTAAGAGGTCGAAAGTTATTCCCCACAGATGGATCAAGATTTATTTTTAGTACATTTTTAGTAGAGGTCTGGTTAATGCTAAATACTACAACAACTCCCTGCACTATACTGTATGTCTGCATTTGTTTTCCTATCTACCCCTTCCTATTTCACATCCCGTCTTTGTCCCTCCCTCTCTCCGCCAGTATGGAATAAATTGTCACTGTTTTCACACAGTGAAATTTTAAAGGCTTGAAGTTAAATATTTAATGCTGAAGTAATCTGTTTTTTAGGCTATTAATCATCCCGGTTGCTGTGCCAGGACACGCCATACATCTTTAATGGAGGAGGCTGAAAGAACACACTGCACCCTGCTTTTCCTTTTAACCCCCTTTAATTTCCTTTGCTTCCTTTCATGTACGTGCGTTTGTATGTCCATACAACATCTCTATGCATTAGAAAGCCAACAGTCCAATCACACACACAGTTAGAGAGCTGTGTGTGCGCATGTGTGTGCCATGTGGATGTCACTGTCACACCTGTGGACAATCTAAAGAAAAAAGATTCTTCTCAGATCAAATGGTTTCTTTCTCCTTGCAGTGCAAAAGACCATATACTTAAAATGTTCATCCATGCAGTTTTTCATGTACAAAAGTATGATCGAGAAAAAATATAAGTATATACAGCATTTAAGAACTTATCTTTTAACAGACCATAGTGCAGATAATATAAATCATGAAATTGAGTGTCTCTCGTGCTCACAATGGCCATTACTTAAGGCATCAACTGTCAGATATGTTATGTTGTTAGATAAAGACAGGGTTGATTCTCTGCTTCTTACAGTGCAGACGCTTTGCTGCTTGCTCCTGCCTCTGCTTGCATATTTCTGCTGATAATCTTGCTTTTCCTCTGAGAGAAACTATGAGCAGCGGCTCTTGGATACTTATAAATCACTGGACTATACACTTTTTGTAGACATAGTAGGCTATTGCCATATTTAATAATTTTTCTTCGTGAGCGTGGCCTACCAATAGCTCAAGCCTGTACTACAGTGACTGGAAACGTGATACTTAGCTAAAGCTAATTAGCAGCAAGATGCCTCCCTTCTCCATGGATGACTACTACAAACTCCTTCAGAAGATTGCTGTTCTGGAAACCAAAATTCATTGGTTAGAGGTAAACGTGGAAGTGAACACATCATGTGGGAATGACAACACTTTACCATGGACCCAAAGCAATGGACAAAAGCATGCTAACACACGGCTAATTAGCACCAACAAGACTACAAAGAAACAGGAGGACTGTGAAGTGGATAATAAATCAACAAGTGGTAGTCCTCCAGGGAACTTTTTCGGTGCAAAGCCTAAGAGTAAATCTTCCTGGGAAATGGGAGGACGACTAACAGGCAGGGCACAGCGCCCTGAGATTTGTGATATGAAAGGCTGGCCTGCATTACCATCCAGGCAGAGCGCCTCTTCAACCCCTGTACTTAGTAGGACACAGCCGTGGACAGCTGCAAAAGGGAGAATTAGCAACAAAATGCCTCCCCAACAACCGAATCTGCAAGTTGATAACAGATTTGCTCCACTGCAGCAGGACCCTGGACCTTCATCTGACCTGGATTGTGTCTCATCGTCACACAGCAGGGTAAGGACTGAGAGCAATTCAAAAAGTAAAAAGCTACAGGGAAAGCTAACGACTGGGCCTCAAACTCTGATTGTAGGTGACTCTGCTGTAAAAGATGTAAAAAGCAGAAAAAACACCAAAATACTCTGTTTCCCAAAGAAATGGTGTCTGGATTGGCCAGATATCGTGGCAGCACACCCAACTGTGAATAACATTATACTGCATATAGGGTCACATGATGTTGTCAAGCAACAGTCTGAAGTGCTGAAAAAGGACTTCATGGATCTACTGAAAACAGTCAGCTCTCTAAATGCGAGGGTGTTTATCAGTGGACCTCTACCGCCAGTCAGAAGAGGAGTTGAGAGATTCAGCAGACTGTTGGCACTGAGCACATGGCTTTCAACTGCGTGTACCGCTCATTCTCTGCAGTTCATTGACAATTGTTCTGGGAGCGCAGATATCTTTTTAAGGCAGATGGACTTTTCCTTAACAAACCAGGAGTAAAGCTGTTCACCTCTAACCAACTTTACTTTCTGCGCCACACATCAGCTCCCTTGGCCAAGGACACGAGACAAGAGGAATCAAAACAAGAGGAAGACATAACAAAACAGGGCAGTAATCCACCACAGCCCCCGCCTGAGCAAAGATTTGACCATGGAAGACCACAGAGCAGAGATGAGAAATCTCAATCCCCCTCTTCACGGGTCCAACTCCCCTCAGACCCCCTCACCAACCCTGACGCCTTTGAGGATCCATACACCCCGCCCATGCCATCGCTCTCTCCACTCACCTTTTCCCCTCCTTCCCCCTGCCGCATGTTGGATTTCACTGACCGGATGAAGCAACTGGTAGTTGAAGGAACCAAATTGATCCCCCTTCCTTCTCCCATCATTCGCCCCCTGGCCAAAAGTAGATGCTGGAATCAAACTTACCCCCCTTCCTTCTCCCATCATTGGCCCCCAGCCAAAAGTAAAACGACAGGCACCACTGCGCACCCAAGGACGGCAGCTAACTCCTCCTCCCCAGTCTGATAAGTATACTTGTGTACAAAATGCAGCAAGCTTTGTCTGATATGTGCCGGGTCCAGGCTGCACGCCTAGTGGCACTCATGACTCTTTTCAGGACAAGCCCGGGCCCTGTGTATTAAATCCTTTTTCAATTTATGTTGTGATAGGTAATAGAAAAAGAACGATAAATCCGCTAAGTAAGAACAAGCACTTATCAGCAAACCTCGCAAATTTAGCATTCATTCCTCGTCAGCCAACGCCTATACCAAAAATTGAGACAGATAAATATTTTAACACACTAACACTAGCCTTACTAAACGTCAGGTCTTTGGCAGGAAAATCATTTTTAATCAATGATTTTATTATTAAGCACAATCTTGATTTTATGTTTTTAACTGAAACCTGGTTGGACCATAATAACAGTGGTGCTGTTCTCATTGAGTCAGCTCCCCCTAACTTCAGTTTTATGAGTGAGCATAGAGTGAATAAGAAAGGAGGTGGAGTAGCCATTTTGTATAATGACTCATTCCATTGTACTCAAATATCTTATGGAAATTTTGCTTCTTTTGAATATGTGACTCTTCAGCTAAAGTCCACCCCCCGAGCTATATTTCTAAATATCTACAGACCACCGAAATACTGTGCAGCTTTCTTCGATGACTTTACTGAACTGCTATCTATAATCTGTATTAACTTTGACTGTGTAATTATTGCTGGTGATTTTAATATTCATGTGGACAACCTGCAGGATAGAGGGACCAAAGAACTGTGTTGTGTTTTTGAGAACTATGGACTGACTCAGCATGTGACGGAACCCACGCACAATAAGGGGCACACTCTGGACTTGATTATCTCCAAGGGTTTGAACATTTCCAAGGTTGTGGTGACTGACGTTGCTCTCTCTGATCATTCATGTGTTTTCTTTAACGGCACTATCTCGGTGCCCAAAAGTGTCCAAACTAAGGTAATCAGAAAACGGTATATCACTGAAAACACCAGTGAAACATTCATTCAGCTTTTCTCCTCCACACCCGCCCTCACTGGGGTCTCAGTCAATGAGCTTGTAGATAATTTCAATTTTAAAATTACAAATGTTATTGATGCCATTGCTCCCACTAAGGTCAAAGCTGTCTGTAGTAAGAAAAGATCTCCATGGAGAAATGTCATACGGGTAAGAACAGAAAAAACAGAGTGTCGAAAAGCTGAACGCAGGTGACGAAAAACTAATCTCCAGGTCCACTATAACACCTATAAAGAAAGACTTCACATTTATAATTTGGAACTGAGGAATGCTAGGTGGTCCTTCTTCTCTGACATTATCGCCAGAAACAATAATAATTCACGTGCTCTGTTTGCTACTGTTGATAGGTTAACAAACCCTCCAGTACCAGTAGCATCTGAACTTTTATCTACCAAGGCCTGCAATGATTTTGCCTCCTTTTTCGAAGACAAAATTCTGAAAATTAGACTAACTGTCAGTGCCTCCATATCAAGTAAGGGATATGTGTTGCCACACTGTCCAGGCAAAACAAATTCCAATATCACACAATTTCATATCATCAACCATTAAAACCTGGAGGACATTATACAACATCTGAAAACCTCCTCCTGTTGCCTTGATATTCTACCAACAGGCCTTTTCAAAAATGTTTCAAATTGTATGTCTTCTGATCTTTTACAGATTGTAAACACGTCTCTACTCTCAGGTATCTTCCCAAAGGCCCTGAAAACTGCAGTCATCAAGCCACTTTTAAAAAAGAACAATCTAGACACGGCATTACTGAGCAACTATAGGCCGATATCTAACCTTCCATTCTTAAGTAAAATCATTGAAAAAGCGGTTTTTCAACAACTCAACCTTTTCATGTCACTAAACAATGGTTTTGATGCCTTCCAGTCGGGTTTTTGACCACACCACAGCACTGAGACAGCTCTTGTTAAAGTATTTAATGATATCCACTTAAACACAGATAGTGGCAAAACTGCAGTCTTAGTATTACTTGATCTCAGTGCTGCATTTGACACGGTCGACCATGACATATTACTACACCGATTAGAAAACTGGGTTGGCCTTTCTGGCTCAGTCCTAAACTGGTTTAAATCCTATTTAAAGAATAGGGACTACTTTGTATCTATAGGTAATTATACATCTGAGCATACAAATATGACGTGCGGAGTTCCCCAAGGCTCCATTCTGGGGCCTCTTCTGTTTAACATCTACATGTTTCCACTGGCTCAGATTATGGAAAACAACAAAATATGTTACCACAGTTATGCGGACGACACACAAATTTACATAACCTTATCGCCAGGAGACTATAGTCCTATACAAACACTGACTAAGTGCATTGAACAAATTAATGACTGGATGTGCCAGAACTTTCTTAAATTAAATGAAGAAAAAACTGAGGTGGTTGTTTTTGGAGCAAAAGAGGAACGATTAAAAGTCAGCACTCAGCTTCAAACGACAATGTTAAAAACAACAGACAAAGCCAGAAATCTTGGTGTAATTATGGACTCAGACCTGAATTTCAACAGCCACATTAAGACAATTACAAAGTCATCCTATTACCACCTTAAGAATATATCAAGGGTAAAGGGACTTATGTCTCAGCAGGACTTGGAAAAACTTGTCCATGCTTTTATCTTCAGTAGACTGGACTACTGTAACGGTGTCTTTACAGGTCTCCCTAAAAACAGTTGCAGCTGATTCAGAACGCTGCTGCTCGAGTTCTCACTAAGACCAAGAAAGTGGATCACATCACTCCAGTTCTGAAGTCTTTACACTGGCTTCCTGTGCCTCAGAGAGTTGATTTCAAAATACTTTTGCTAGTTTATAAATCATTAAAACGGTTTAGGTCCAAAATACACTTCTGACCTGCTAGTCAACTAGGAACCACCCAGACTTCTCAGGTCGTCTGGGACAGGTCTGCTTTCTGTCCCCAGGGTCAGAACTAAACAGGGAGAAGCAGCATTTAGTTTCTATGCTCCACACATCTGGAACCAACTTCCAGAAAATTGCAGTTCTGCTGCAACTCTCAGTTCTTTTAAATCAAGGCTGAAAACCTTTCTTTTTGATGTTGCCTTTTGTTAAATGACTATCCATTTCTTATACTTTCGTTGCTTATTTTATCTGCTTTTATACAACTGTTTTTAACTGCTCTTTAATGTTTAATTTCTTATACTGCACTGTAACTTTGATTATTGTATTTTGATTGTCTTGTCTTGATGTAAAGCACTTTGAATTGCCCTGTTGCTGAAAAGTGCTATACAAATAAAGCTGCCTTGCCTTGCCTACATGTAACAAAGGTCCCCAGCCAGAATCCAACCAAAGACCTTTTTGTGGTATGCACTATGCACGTTAACCACTCTGCCACCAGGCTGAAAATGGTGTGGCTCCAGAGCGAGCTGTGTGTAGTCTGATAAATCCTCAAGCGAATCCCCGACTGAACTGTCGGCAGTCGAGTTGCACTGTGGGTAATGTAGCCTCCAGATTTTGACAAGATAGAAGAATGTGCGGAATAAAAAAAGACGATATCTCTGGTTCTGCTGCATCTATATTGATTCTTTTGTTTTAAACAGTCCATCTTGAGTCCAACAATGCAATGTTAAATCTGTGGAGTATTCTTTTAACGAGCCATGTTTGATTACTGCCACATGCTGATCAGTATGACCACATTTTCAATGCACGACATTGGAATTTGTTAACTGAGGCTGCTGCATCTTGTATATTCAGCTGTGATCCAGGTTCAAGATCATAAGAAAACGTGTACAATACATGGCTGGGTTCAAAAATATATAAAGATAACAGTACCGATACCAATACAGTGACTTCACAAACATTATTAGTTATTGGTAGAAGCACGCTGCATGCTGATTGGCTAATGAGATTGGGCATTGAATGACGAGGCATTTTTCCATTATATGTATATAGTCGGATAACGGATAAGCGGACGACGATGGATGGATGGATGGATGTATATAGTCAGTCTTACGATAACGAAACGTATTAACTAAATTTCATACCTAACACTTCCAAGAACTGTATTAAGTGGGAAAGCAAGCTTGACATCAAAATGACTATAACATTTTTGGATTATTGATGAAATGACCTCACTATGGCAGTGCTATAGTAACATTTCTCTTTAGGTCTGATCATAGACAGCTGAAGTGTTGAAGTTCAGCAGACAACAGACAGTATTTATTACCTTGGTGACAGCCTGCTGCAGACGGTAAAGGGAGTTGACCACAGCAACATTCCTCCTCTGGCCCTCTGTCAATGGACCAATCACCTGACTGGCTTCACCCTGAGTGCACAGCTGCAGATGGAGGGGCACACAGGGAGGCAGAGCATGGTATGTACACAGGACATACACAATATAAGCAATTGCATTACATCTTTGTTGTGTTATGGACATGGGGTGGGTTAAGAAGAAACAAATTTTGATTCAGACCTATAAACCGACCAACATACGCACACACACACATGCACGCACACACACACACACACACATGCACACACACACACACACACACACACACACACACACACACACACACACACACACACACACACACACACACACACACACACACACACACACACACACACACACACACACACACACACACACACACACACACACAAAGATGCTGTACACACCAGCTGTTCAGACTTGACACAGAAGAGTTGGATGGTCTTGGCAGCATTCTTGGACACAGCCAGAAACAGGTTGGGATCTACTGAGGCTACATTCAGCTCACTGCAAACAAAAACAATCCAACCCATTAAAATAATGTCACCTGGCTAATTATCAAATGTTAGATATTCAGCATGTTTGGAGTTAAACGGTAACTTGGGTGCATGTGTTTTTTTTAAAGATTATTTTAGGCCTTTGTTTATATAGAACTGAAGAAATAAAAGAGGAGAGAGAGGGAATGACATGCAGCAAAGGGCCACAGGTTGGAGTCAAACCTGCGGCCGTGGGTCGAGGAGTAAACCTCTATATATGGGCGCGTCACGTGCTCTACCAGGTGAGCTACCCAGGCACCCTTGGGTGCATAATGTTTTTATCAATAATGATTATTCTCATGTTGTTTGCAGAGTAGGGAGGGCCAAATTATGTTATTGTTGCTCAGATCATTAAGACAGAATGAGAAAGATCAACACATTTTATATAAATCATTTTTTTTTAACAAAATGGTCTTGAAAAAGGCTCACAAATAAAAGCCTTATTTCATTGTTAACAATGCAGAGTTTCATATTTTAGAATTACATGCTGATACCAATATATGTATTAATATCGGTTAGTTATAGTAATTGGTGAACAAACTTTTGTATATTACTATAATATTTTATTTTTGTGGAGAACGAAGTGAAACCATACTGTTTCTGGTGTCACTGTGTCATTATCTGTGTTTGACATTTACTATTGAGTGTTAAAAAGTGCTTCTTTTTTGGTCTAAGATAAAGTTTATTATAAAACTCTTTTAAGAATTTTAAGAATATAACACTGTACCAGTGAGGAGAAACAAAAGCTGTAGCAGTAATTGAGAATCTGTCAATTCCTTTATGTATAAGCGATGACATTACAGAAATCTTTATTGCAGGCTACCTAATTAGATACTATTGTACACATTACTACTGAAATAAACAATATAACACCCAGACAACAACTGTTTGATCAGGTTAAATTAAATGGATTGTTGTCATGTTGTTCATGCACCGGGATGCAATAGTTTGATTAAATTAGGTTAATTTAGTTCTTTGGGTCGTAGAAAGTTCTGGCCATTTGAGGAAAGTGGAAACCAGTTATGAACACAACAGTGACATATTATCATCTCAGTTGCTTATTTATGCATCCAGCAATACCAGAGAAACATTCTCATTCATTTGGAGTTGTGTCTGTGTCCACCTGATGATGCTCCACTATGTTCACCAGATGTTCACCAGATGTCTAAAAAGCTCAACAATCCTTAAAGCTCCGTAAAGACGAGGGGAGCTGCAGATCAAGGTGATACTTCTCTGTAGGGTAGTCACTACCAGCAACTCCTTTCACATTGTCATTTCATAAAAATATAAATTATAGGCTCTTAACCCCTATTTTCCACCAGGCGCGTCTGCGCCGCGTTCTGGAGGGGTCGCGACCCCCCGCGGAGTAATTGCTGCCATTCAAGTCAATGCTTGATATTCCACCAGCCACGTCGCAACTCACGGCGTGTCCCAGAAGCATGTGTGAAACGGCTCTCTGCTCCGATTATTTTCATGTGAGCCGCAGGGCGTTCAAACAGCCGGGCAGGAAGTGGAACAGCGAGAGCATCCAGTCAATTTACCAAAACACACCCTCCCAATATCGTATATGTCTCCTCTACAACACCATGGACAACAAGAGATTCATCTTGGACGTGGAAAAACATAATACGACATCACAGATCTTTTTTATAAAGACAATGTCAGAAAACAGAAGCCATGGAGTGCTTGGAGTAGAAGGTAGATACTAGCTAATAAACACCTGATTGTTCTTGTAGAGACAATATAATCTGCGAGTCGGGCAGCAAGACGCTCCGCTTCTGAGACGCGCCTGGTGTGGTATGGCACATGGCGGAGGACGGAACAAAACCGCAGCGCAGCCGGAACACAGCTCAGACGCGGTGAACTTATCTTGGTCAAAGTGATAAAGTGGTGTTAAGGAATTATGATTCCTCAAGTTTTATTAATTATCATTTGTTCATTTTCTATAAACACTGTTTTCCAAACTGTCTCACACTGTTCTCTGAGCTGTGATATGGAGATGCAGCCAGAGGCCCATCTAGAGGTTTTGCTTACTGTGACAGGTGCAGGTACATTTCTGGAGCTATAGGCTTGGGACCATTTATGGAAATCTGTCTGTCAACTGTGTAAACATATACTGTATGACAGCCTGTCACTGGTGAACAACACAGTATCTCTGAATGACCATTAAAGGAAAAGCTATATATATGAAATTGTATGGAGACATGCAAAAGCTTGTCATTGGTTACTGAGCATGGTTATTGTAAAGAAATCTTTTCATTGGTTTAGAAACATATTCATTTGGCTGCTTTGGTTATCCATAACAGCAGACGGACTCGTTTCTGGGTTTCTTCCTTCCTTTGCGGACTGCTTATTCACTGCTGCTGATCCAGATCCAGGTCCTGGATGGTCACCTCCGAAAGCTACCGTGTATTGCAGTAATACTAGAACTTAAAACACTAATGTAATACATCTTCCAGCCACCAGTGGCAGCACTACACACACTGATACTGATCAGCACTTCAGTCAGGGAGCGAAGCAAAAATCCTCAACCACTTTGGATTTGATATGGTTTGTATTGACTTCAATAGAAGCAGTGTTGTAATGTAACAAAGTATAAATACTTAGTTACTGTACTTAAGTAGAATGTTCACGTCTCTTTACTTTGTTATTTATATTTCTGGAAACCTTTACTTTAACTCCACTACTTTTCCTAAATAAAGTGTATACTTTTACTTCACTACATTTCCCTGAAGCGTCCTTGTTACTCGTTACTTGCAAGAAATGTTTTCATACGTTGGAGTGAAAGATTCTTTCTCACAAATATATGTATATTCTGTTTCTGTTTTTCTCTTTGTTGATGTCAGACTTTTAAGTTTAAGAAGGTGTGAAAACCGTGAATTTTATGCTTTACTATAAAGAAAGCCACAATAAAGTTCATAATCAAGTTTTGTTTTTGACTTTTACTTCTAATAATTAAGTACACATTTACAACCCCAAATCAGAAAAAGTTGGGACAGTATGGAAAACACAAACAAAAAAGAAAGTAGTGATTTCTAAATGTACTTTGACTTGTATTTCATTGCAGACAATACAACAGCACATAATTTAATGTGTTCCTCATGATTTCTTTTTTTTTTTTTTTTTAAAACAAAACAAAACAAAATATTTTGGTTCTTGCAACACATTTCAAAAAAAGTTGGAACAATAAAGCATTTACCACTTTGTAATGTTGCCATTCCTTTTCACAACACTCAAAGGACGTTTAGGGACTGAAGACACCAAGTGATGAAGTGTTTCAGGTGTAATTTTGTCCCATTCTTGCTGCAAACAAGTGTTAAGGTGGGCAACAGTACGGGGTCTTCGTTGACGCATTTTGCGTTTAAAAATGCGCCACACATTCTCTATTGGAGACAGGTCGGGACTGCAGGCAGGCCAGTCAAGTACCCGTATCCTCTTCCTCCGCAGCCAGGACTTTGTAATGTGTGCAGAATGTGGTTTTGCATTATCTTGTTGAAAAATGCATGGACATCCCTGGAAAAGATGTCTTCTTGAAGGCAGCATATTGTGCTCCAAAATCTCTATGTACTTTTCAGCATTAATGGTGCCATCACAGAAGTGCAAGTTACCTTTGCCAAGGGCACTGACACAACCCCATACCATGACAGACCCTGGCTTTTGGACTTGTTGCTGGTAACAGTCTGGATGATCCTTTTCTTCTTTGGTCCGGAGCACACGGCATCCATTTCTCCCAAAACATACCTGAAATACTGATTCATCTGACCACAGTACACGTTTCCACTGTGTGATGGTCCATCCCAGATGCCTCCGAGCCCAGAGAAGTCGACGGCGCTTCTGGACACTGTTAACATAGGGCTTCCTTTTGGCACAGTACAGTTTTAACTGGCATTTGTGGCTGTAACTACGTATTGTGGTACTTGACAAAGGTTTGCCAAAGTAGTCCTGAGCCCATGTGGTGATATCGCTTATAGATGAATGACGATTCTTGATGCAGTGCTGCTTGAGGGATCGGAGATCACGGTTGTTCAGCTTAGGCTTGCACCCATGTCCTTTACGCATTGAAATTCCTCCTCATTCCTTGAATCTTTTAATTATGTTGTGCACTGTTGAAGGTGAAATAAGCAAATGTCTTCCTATCTTTCTTTGAAGAACATTGTTTTTAAACATTTCAATAATTTTCTCACGTATTTGTTGGCAAACTGGCGATCCTCGGCCCATCTTTGCTCGTAAAGGACTAGACCTTTCTTGGATGCTGCTTTTGTACCAAATCATAATTACAATCACCTGTTTCAAATCACATCATTATTTAACCAATTTACCTGATTACTAGCCCTAAATTGCTCCTGTCCCAACCTTTTTTGGAATGTATTGCAGGCCTGAATGACAGGAAAGGATGTATATTTACAAATGAAATTAAGTTGACCAGACAAAACATGAAATACTTTGTGTTCACATTGTCTGCAATGAAATACAAGTCAAAGTACATTTAGAAATCACTACTTTCTTTTTTTATTTGTGTTTTTCATACTGTCCCAACTTTTTCTGATTTGGGGTTGTACTATTGGAAAATTACTTTTCATATTTAAGTACAATAAATATAAGATATTTTAAGACTTTTACTCAAGTGATATTCTAAAAGGGGATTTCTACCAAAGTCATTTTCTGGTAAGATACTTACTCATGTATTGCTTTAAAGTACTTCATACAAGACTGAATAGAAGGCACTTTTCTCTGTCAGAATAAATAATATTTTGTGTTACGTCATGCCCGCATGGCATTGTTATTTTCTACCTTAAAAGTCGCTAACGACGTCGCTAATGCCTATCACCCTGCTGCAACACCCGAATGTCCCCTCTGGGGATCAATAAAAACTTATCTCATCTTATTGGCTGATTCTGTCACTTCCAGTAGGTCTATGCTGTAGGGCAGCCAAAATGACATGTACTGTGCTTGCCTGCTTATGGTCTTGATGATGCTGTCCAGCTCATCGTTGGAGGGTGGGTTGCGACCGCCCATAGGGAAAACCAGGTTGATGGGATCAAACAGGCGAGAGAGGGACTTGGAGAGGTAGGCTGCCTCGTAAGGCTGCAGAGAGTCCTTCAGAGCCTTCTCTGGGCTGCACGCACACGCGCACACACACACACACACACACACACACACACACACACACACACACACACACACACACACACACACACACACAAAGAGAAAGACAAAAAAATAAAAAAAATATGCAGAGTGCACATGAATAATCGATGTGTGTGTTTGAGAAACCATTATTAGTAACATGGATATGGTAACTGAACAGAGAAAGACATCCTGTTCTTCTCACTCGGCCACAAGAAGGCAATAAGATCAGAAAATAGCATCACTTTACTGTAAGTAGCCTTTAAAAATTCAACATTTCAAATCTATCATGGTATAATGATAGCCACAATCTTTTTATTGTCTCATGTGGACATATAATATCCTCTAATTGGCTAGAATATCTGCAGGCATTTATTAATGGAGCACTTGAAGTGCAGACATAAATGGAAGCAAAATGACACTGTATCTCCTCCTATAACATGCAGACGTGCGTGCGTTGGTGTGTGTTTGTGTGTGTGCGCACACGCTGTATTCAACATTATCTCATGACTGTATATTATTGTGATAAAGGACAAGAAAGGGAAAATATTCAAACAGTCCAATGTATACTTGTATCATGGCTTAACAAAACTTCAAATATTGCAAAGCTGTAAACACAGCAGATACTGTATGTTTCCATGAAGGCTTGATGAGGCTGAAATGTGCATCTGACGTGTTTTCCTGAAGCTGTGTTAATTGTTTGTAGCCAGCAGCTTGATTGACTGATGAGCACATGAACTCTGTCTGTTATCTAACATAATGTGCTTACAAGCACCAATGCACCTGCTCCTGTCATTAGTGCTCATACAAGAAAAGACTTGTTGTTGCTTGCTGTTTCTGTCAGGTCTTCACTCTTTCTCCATCCACCTGTTAAATCATTCCTTTGTTCCTCAGTCTCTCCTCCCTCTCTGCTCCTGCTTCATTTCACAGTTCTCCCTCCCACCTTCTTTACAAACACGGCCTCTCGCTCCATGCTACCATACAACAGATGCACCGATCCCATTTCTTCTCTCCTGATACCAATGCCAATACCTAAACTTAATAGGTCACATGGTTGTTTTTCTTGAACTGATTGTTCTTCCTTGTATAAGGTAACACAAGACTGGAGTTCTACACATCACTTCTCAATTAACTAACATTATCTTTAGGCTTGTGCAACAATCGACTTGTCAGTTGAGATTTTGGCCACTTCATCATCATTTTGTGTCATCACTGACATGTGTAGTGTCACATAATGGGAACATTTATATCTACAAAACATGAGGCATTGCATTGTGGGGATGTTAGAAGAAAGTAAACCATAATATTTATCCTCAGGATTCAGACAATCAAACTAAATAGCAGTCGGTAAATGCACTATATAGTAAATAGGGAGGGTTTTCAGACGCAGTCCCTGTGCTTGCTATGCAATTGCAGCGGGTTGCAGTTACAGGTTCTGGCACTGGACATGGATCACAACTGACCAGAACTCTTGCTTGTTAGTTGAGGAAGCCTTTACAAGTGCTTGTTCACTTATAACTGAACTTGTAATTAAAGTGTTAATCTAAACAAAGCACAAATATGCTCCAAAATAAACTTCTTCCCCCTGCTTCAAACCAAACAAAATAGCCTGCAGGAGTGATCACACTCTGAAGTGACTGATTGTGTTGCTGTCTTTGTGTCGGCTCACTTGTAGTCCTGTTTTCCATGTGTGAAGAGGTCCTGGCTGTCTGTCTCTGTGGTGGTGATGTCCAGAGACGCGTCCATACCTCCGCTGCTTGTTAGCGCCCCCTGGAGGCTGGCGCTGTACTGCTGCAGGCGGCGCCACAGCTCGTTGTACAGTCGCAACAGCTTAGGAAACTCTCCTTCAAACGCCTGCTTTAGGAAAGACGAAGCTAGAGAGAAAAAAACGGCAGTGAGGAACCTGCTTATACATACAACTAGTACAGGGGCCGTTCAAAACGTGCCTGTTTGGAACAGGCTGATTGCTTGGCCTGTGGTATTGCTGTTTAGCTTTCTCCAGAACCATTGTACCCAGAATTAAGTTACAGAAGGCCCCCTAAGCAACCCAACAATTTGCCTTGGTGATAGGTGCATACATACATAAAACAAACAAACATTAAATATTAGTAAGAAATAAATATATACAGAAACAAATATATACAAAATAGCTGTTTAGTATAAGAGAAAGAAGGCTTGATGGGTTTAGTGCAGAATGCAAAGAATGTGATGCATTATTATTCATTAAACTATTCAGCATTTTATTAGAGTTGAAAGCTCCCCCTTGAACAGATGTTAGTAAATGTAAGTACGTTGTGCTGATTTGATGCCTCTATTGTCACTTGAAGTAAAAATTTGAATGCAGGACTTGTACTGTGCGGTAAAGTTAAACTATAAAATAGAAAACAATTTTGAGTACTTCTTCAACCACTGCCAATACCAACATTCCCAGTAAGAGAAATGGTGAAAAGTAAAGCCAGACGCGGTTTGCCTGAGGCCCCTAAATCACACGGCTACTCAGGGTCAGAAATGATGGAAGGTGACGAAAATAAATAGTTTTTATTTATTTTTTTAACTACAACTTAGTCTCGTCTTTTTCGTCCATAATAAAGTTGTTGATATTGTCACAATTGAGTTTCATGACGGCGGTGCCATCCCGTCATGGAAAAAAGGTTGTTGACGAACATATTATGTTTATTATTGTTAACGAAATGAACACTTATGCGGAGGTATTCATTTCTAAATAGGCTTAATCGCTTGACATTATCACCGTGGTTATAAAGTAACATTAAAGCATGGATATAATTTAGCAGAGGTATTTTGCCAGCGTTAACGCTATTAGTGTTTTAAGTTAGTTGGCAATCTTACACAATTTGAGTGTCAATGTTCCTGTGGGCTTGTGCTCGTTGTGGGTAGTGAGGAAGAGTTTGGTTGTAAAGTTAATACCCAGCAAGCAATAGAGGTCATTTCAACTTCTCGGCTAGATATAGCCCGATTTAGTATGGCTTTGACCCAGTCAAACCTAGTCAAAATGGTATTGAAATCCGTTAAATTAAGTGTTTGCCCACGCAGCTTGTGAGATGCTTGATATTCCATCATGAAAGCAAAGTTAGTTTAATTTCTATGCGCCACAGGCTATTTAGAGCACTTCTAGCAAAAATTATCAAATTTTTTATTTAATTTTTGGAATAGAGTATCAGAATATCCAAGTACATTCATCCGTGTTTGTTATAAAAAACATAAATAAAGAGACACAAAAACACAGCACTCGGATCGATGCTGTTAATGATGGATCTATGTTGTAAGTGGACAATTTAGCCAAATAACCAAGCCAAACTGAATCTTTGCCGAGTTTGTCTCGGTATGGTATTCTCATATTTTGCCTCTTCAGTTTGACGATTTAATGGGTTGGATAACGTTATTACTGGTGTTATTTACTATACCGCTTGCTGGAGCTTACTGTAGTTACACCACCATAATGGTGACTCGGTGACATCACAGGCAATAAACACACGTGACTGACAACAACCGACTGCCGTCATTTTAACGGCTTGGCTATAGCCCTGATTTAGACCGACTATTATATTCCACTTCTAGACAAATTAGTGCCTACAATTGTTTAAATGTTGTTTTCATCCACACAGCTTGTGCGGTAACATCACATCATGTTAGCAAAATCAAATATGAAAAAATAACCACAATGTATCATTGACATGGTCTATGTGTAGCCCTAAATTGGACTGGCTAACCCTAAAGCTTAATGATTAACGCATTGCATCTTGAAAAAAATTACAATTTGTGGTTTTAAGAGGACTACGGTGCTGGAACAACTTGTTTCGAACAACATATGTTTCCATCAACCCAGCACTTCTGTACAGTGTCTCCAGTAGGTTGCCAGATATGATGGTACCAAACCTGGCAGCCTCACTGCAATGACAACACTCCAGGAAGCCGTACACAGTCACTGCACCTGACCTTTATCAGCAAGAAACCAACAGAAGTTGGTTTTACATTGTTGTGTACGGATTAAACACGAGATACTGACTAGATATGATAACTAAATGTGTTAATCAGTGAGCTTTAGATGTGTAGGTGTATTTATTATTATTTGGAGAGAGAAAATGGAAACTGAGGACAATCAGCAATCATATATTAAAGCCTCTATATTACTCACATATTAACAAGCAAGCATGTCATCCTTCCATATTTAATTTTGTTCAAGAATATCTTTAGCACACAGCTTGCGTACACACACACACACACACCCACACACATCCACCCACCCACCCACCCACCCACACACACACACACACACACACACACACACACACACACACACACACACACCAAACCCCCCACACACACACACTTCAGTAAAGTGCCAGTTAGTATATTAGCAAGAAGCCAAATCCGCCTCTCCTGTTCTCACTTTGTTATTCTGTGTAATCAGACAACTCTCTACTGAGATGCCTTCATAATGATCTGAGTGTGTGTGTGTGTGTGTGTGTGTGTGTGTGTGTGTGTGTGTGTGTGTGTGTGTGTGTGTGTGTGTGTGTGTGTGTGTGTGTGTGTGAGAGAGTGTGAGAGATGTCGTTGTTAGCATTATTAAGTCTTTCTTTTCCCCTACTCTTAGAAAGATTCACTCATACAACCTCATGTTCATTTATACATTTTTAAACTTCTTTGAAAAGGGGTAATGGCATTTTATTTGTTGCTTTATTTCACAATTGATTGTAGAGAGACTGGAGATGGAGGAACAAGAGAGGGATGATTAGGGAGGAGAAACAACAATCAGCTCCCATTTAGAACCCATTCCAAACTGTTCAATTCCTGAGAGGCACTTGGCTTAAAAATGATAATTTTCTCTTAATGATGCCTGTGTGCTACAACTGACTTAGCTTTTGGATGCACGCACTCTCATTTGTTTTCATGTTGGACTTATCAGCAATAGCAGAAAAGAAAAAGATGTTGGAATGTGTAAATGCAAAATCAGACTTATGTCTCAACAATTTGGGTGGTGGGGATCAGCCCCTTTGTTTTGGGGTTGCGGAGAGGACACCTGCATGCGGTGGCTGATAAGTTTCGTTTTTGAGTTAGTGGTGAGAGTGGCCGAGAGAAAAGCATCATAGATATTTCTGAAGTGTATAGTTGTCGTCTGTGTCGTCATCCGTGCATGTGTGCGTTCAGAGACATTTGAGTACACTGGTGTAAAATCTATATGTGTATTTCGGGACCTTGGGTTTATATTGCTGTTGTATGTTCTGGGATATTCAGTTAAAATGCAGTATGTTAGCATAAAGTTAGCCAGCTGCATGCTAATGTAATGTATTATACGTATTACACTAATATTGTGCTTGTGTGTACACAATGGTTAGGTAAGATGGAACTATGTTTTGAGTTGCTGTTACTGAGACCACAGTAGCAAGAAGGCTGTTCAATCTAATAAGGAGTTGATGTATATAATTTTGGTTATTTGGTATAAGCAGCTAGTTAATTAAGTTAGGTATATAATCATCATTAACTAGCCTTAATGATTTCATCCTGTCAGCACTGCTTTCTGCACTTGTATGGTGATATGTTCTTTTCACTTGTATTTTTGTAGAACCACACACAGTCAAAGACAATCATCTGTCTGCTGTCAATAAATCTATTGAAGATAGCATCAGAGTATCCGATGGCATTTCTTACCGATGCACCACAGTGGTCACATATTCCCAACCAGCTACAGTCTGAATTATCAAGTCTTCATTATACACAGATGATCTTTCTCAAGTAGAATATAGTGACTGTTTGAGCAGGTATGACAAAAACATATTTTTTTTATAAAAGCTACCAATTGTATCTTTAAACACAAATGTTTCTGATTTAAATCCAGCTCTGTGTCATGGCAGTGTGGGCAGAGGGTGTTTGGCTTCCCTTTGTGGGGCCAGTGCACGGAGGTCCCAACGCAGCAGAGCAGCGGATGTCTGCCGCGACCCGCCGGATGACGTGAAGCGTATCACGGATGGAATCCAAACCCTGTTCATCTAAACACCTTGCCCACATGAAAAAACACCAATTCTTACACAATTTTGCTTAAATACAAACTAAGGTTGTACAACAGGCCAACACTGGTTCAATAAGTCTGCTGTGTGCTCTGATAGCTCCATGGTCAACAGGCCTTCTATTACTTGCAGCCCCATTGATTTCCTGCTGATAACTGAGCTCTTGTCACAGCCTGATGATTATGGCTGTCTAAATGAGACCTCCCACTAGTTGTTTGTGCTGCTGCTGGTGAAGCAGATATCTACTGCTAGTCTTAGAGACATTTGAAAGATTTAAACTCTCCGAGTAATTCATCTTTCCTTTGAATTGGCAGCTTTAGCAGTCTTACCTTCAGTTGCTCTGTGAAACTCCTCACTAAGTGTCTTGGTTACATCATTCCAGAAGGTGTAGAGGATATCGGGCTGACCATCCTGTCATAAGGGAGAGAGAAGAGAAACAATAATTATGGTGTATTCTTGCTTTGTGAGTGACCTGAGCTGGTGAGTTGATAAGAAACACCTTCTGTCTGATTGCCCACTTAAGTTTCTTTAAGTAATAAGTCTATTGAAGTTGTGCTGATGATGGTCCTATGAACAAGCATTCAGTTTTCTTTCACATTTCTCAAACTTTTGAACATTTTGGAGATGTAATAAATTGATCACTTTTGTACCCCAAAAAAGAGACTTGCAGACTGGCTTCAAACATCTGAATGCAGATATGAATAAGGAAATTAGCAGTTAAGGTGGAGATACAAGCAGAGAGCATTTGGGTGTTTTGTGTTGTAAACCAAACTGAAATGTGGTCTCGTGATGGTAGCTGCACTCCAAAACAACACAGCAATGATTTTTTATAATTTGAAAATTACAAAACAATCATAGCTGAAGTTAACGCTCTAGAAAATTGCTCTTCTGTGAACTAACTGAAATTTGTGTTGATGCGCAGAAGTGCAATACAACTATAATTTTGAAATTGAGACAAATAATCCTTAATCATAGCAATCAATTCAATAAAATTTTATTTATAGTATCAAATCATAACAGGAATCAAAATACTTAACAAGGTAATTACAATGACCATCATTAATACTACCATCATTAATACTATCACTGTGGTAGTTAGTGCATACATCCGTCATCATAACATATAAGACAGACCAAACTCAAAGCCTGTGGAAAATGGCTCCATGCAACTACTAACAGAGAAGAAAAAGAGCAGTAAGTGTTGTCATACACACCAACACACACTCACAGTTCAACACACAGAGCCTGAAGGAAAGTTCTTTAATTATTTAATGGGATTGGACATGTGTGTCTGTGTATTCTCCTCTAGTCTCGCTTTGCCAGACCTTCCTCCAAAGTGCTGCGGAGAAAGGTCTGGCTAGTCCACACAGCATTCCGGGAGCATTTTCAGCATTTCTTTAAACCAATCACAATCGTCATGGGCGGTTCTAAGTGCAGAGTGGAGCAACGGTGCCTCTGCAAAACAGGAAGGAACTTGTTTTGGTGGAACATGTGTACATTCAAAAGTAGTTTTAGTCGTACAACAGAAAACTCAGATTGGACAGATAGTCTAGCTAGCTGTCTGGATTTACCCTGCAGAGATCTGAGGAGCAGTTAACCAGAGTCCTCACAAATCCACCGGAGGTTAGAACGCCAACACAAAGGAAGAGGAAGGGGACAGTCATACGGCCAAAATGAGGGACATACAGCAGAATTTGCGGTGGCAACGGAGCAATCCCAGAAGTGGAACATAGTGGATTTGTGGAAAATGTTATGGAGTGTTTTTCACTCATGGACTAATTTGTGGCGGTGCGCCACAGAATCAACACTGGCCGCCACATATTGCGCTGTGTTATTCTTTTTTTTTACCCTAATTAAAACAGGCAGCGTATTCATTCAGCTGCATTACCTTTCCCTGCTCTTCCTCCGTCTCTCTCTCTCTCACACACACACACACACACACACACACACACACACACACACACACACACACACACACACACACACACACACACACACACACACACACACACACAGCCCCTCCCCGCATCTGTCTCCGTGGAAGCTTGGCCTATTTGGTGCAGAGAATACGGCTGGCGAAATTCACATTCAAGTTCTCGAAACGTTGGTATCTCGTGAACACCTTTACACAATCACACATTAAAAAGTGCTATAAAAAATATTTGAATTTTGTAGAGGGTGTTAAATGTGTGGATTTTGGGTTAGCGTGTGGATTTTATGGTGTGAATTATTTTTGATTAATATTTAATATAATAAAGTTCGGTGTAACGAATTATTAACGAAGGAATTATTCAGACCCCCCCCACCACAAATTGCTTTCTAACCTGTCGGAAACACTGAGGGCTAGATTTATCAAGCCGGTTGCGCCTGTTTCCAGGCGCTAATTGGTCGCAAAGACGGACGTAACCGATGCGGGCTATTTACAAACAGGGCTCACTTGGGTAAAATGGCAGATTGTCTTCCACATGAGCGAGAAGAGACGAGTTGGGCTTTCAATGTGCGTTCGTGGGAGGGTCATGGGGGAAGTGGGAGTTCCACCCAAAAAGGTGGGAGGATACGCGTAAAGTGTGCCTGATTATATATTCCATGGTATTCATAAAGACTGCCAGTAAGAGTGTGTCTCTATTCTGCGGGGGAAATTCTCCGCCTCTTAAAAGCAGGTCTAACCAGACGCAATCAGGTTTCCTCGTAGGCATATATGCCGCTGGTGAAATGGTAGCAGTAATCTGAGCAAGACGAAGACATAGACCAGGCTGAAAATATTTTTAACACAAGGATCACACTTTGTCAGTGGAGTGAACACGAAATCATGAAGCGTTACAGATTAATCAGCCATGAAATATTACAGTTACTGGAAGAAATTAGTGTTCGACCGATATGGATTTTTTAGTACCGATGCCGATACCGATATTTTTACATCAGCCTTAGCCGATGTCCGATACGGGCTGCCGATTTTATTGAGCCGATATTTGGAGCCGATACTGCTTTTGCTCCCTCAATTTTCTACATAAAATAAAATGAGCATGTCTAAGGCTAATATGCAAAGACTACACACTAGTAGGTCTAAACAAAAATGTAAAAGAAGCTGCCAGATTTGTCAACCACAGAACATAAATCAGCAGAGGAAAATAACGTGATGTCAGATGCACATTAAGCAACAAATTGTTCAAGTTTCTGTTCTAAACTGCATCAACGTTAAAAGGTATAAATATTCAACCACGTATAAAACATATCTCAAAGTTTTAAAAACTCTCATATTATTGCTGTGATGCGTGTCAGGCACACACACACACACACACACACACACACACACACACACACACACACACACACCACAGTGCACTTATGTCCGACGCGTGTGTTGTGTGTGTCTTTCGGAGAGACACAGAGAGAGAGAAACACATACTGTCCAAACGTCAGCCAGCTGGTCGCTGAATACTCCCAAAAATACCATGGAACAACGTGCACGTATGTCTGGTACATGATAAACGTTAACACAAATTAATATTCAACTACGTATAAAATATATCTGTCATCATTATGCTCTTCTTGAGCGGCGGGGGGCTGCGCTCTGACTGCGATGGCAACTCCACCCAGCTTTCTTATGTGTGTGCTCTGGACGCTGTGGTGTCAGCTGATGAATCAAACTCCCAAAAATAGCACGGTAACACGTCATCATTACTTAATCCTATGACCAGTGTTCGTAACGGCTAGGTGTATGGCAATATTTCAGCTAAGTCAAACATTTAAGATACTTTGAAAGTTTAAAACTCACCGTTGTCTTACAGAGTTCCAGTAGTGTGCTAGTGGGGGAGGGGCAGAGCATGGTCTGACTGCATGTGAACGGGAGAGCGTCCCTAGCAACACAGGGCTGCCTTTGTGGATGCCTGACTGTAAATAATGCCGGGAAAATCGGCGAACGCAGCAGCAGCGTATCGGCTGATGCAAATACACGTAAAAAATGCAAATATCGGCCCGATATATCGCCCGGCCGATGAATCGGTCGATCACTAGAAGAAATCAAAGATGACATTGAATCTCCGACTCAGTGTTCACATCCCATCCCAGCAGTTGTTAAACTCCTCGCTACGTTACAAATATTATCATCAGGATCATTTCAAACAGTCATAGCATCAGCAGTGGGAATATGGCCGTCTGCACTCAGCCGTATCATAGCACCAGGACCGCTTTGCTACAGCGCAATTTACGGTCTAGTGGGCGGAGAAAGACGCTGATTGGCTGATGGGTGTCTGGGTTGATAAATACTACGCAGAATGTGGAAGCATAGCGTGCGCTATTACCGAACTCGCATTAACAGACGCAGCGTAAACTGAGCTAGTGTTAGTAGATGAGGCCATGTGTCATGTAAGGCTACATTTACATTGCTGCGTTTTGGTTTATAAACAAATATCTTTTGCTACGTTTCCCCCCTCTCATTCCCCCTGCTCTGGTGTTTCCCCCTCTCATTCCCCCTGCTCTGGTGTTTCCCCCTCTCATTCCCCCTGCTCTGGTGTTTCCCCCTCTCATTCCCCCTGCTCTGGTGTTTCCCCCCTCTCATTCCCCCTGCTCTGGTGTTTCCCCCTCTCATTCCCCCTGCTCTGGTGTTTCCCCCCTCTCATTCCCCCTGCTCTGGTGTTTCCCCCCCTCTCATTCCCCCTGCTCTGGTGTTTGCCCCCCTCTCATTCCCCCTGCTCTGGTGTTTCCCCCCCTCTCATTCCCCCTGCTCTGGTGTTTCCCCCTCTCATTCCCCCTGCTCTGGCGCTTCCCCCTCTCATTCCCCCTGCTCTAGTGTTTCCCCCCTCTCATTCCCCCTGCTCTGGTGTTTCCGAGTCCCTAAACCGGAGACATTTGGAAACACTTCTGACCCGTTTTGGTTTAGAATCTGCGGGGGTTGTGTTGCAGTCTCAATGGTCGCAGACCAGGGTCATGTCATCTATTCTAGCTACTAACGTTACCATGGCAACAACCAGCAGCGGGTGGAGTATACATGCTGCCTCCTGTTTGTGCCCAGTATACCAGAATGTTGATGAGATATTAGGTTTGGGCGTGTTAGTTTAAACGGAGATTAGTTCTTCTACTAAAGATACGGAGATCGCTTTTGACTCAAAACTCGCCTTAAATACCAAGACGTAACAATGTAAATGTAGCTTGAGAATAACATATGACTGGAATGTTCAGCTATTCACATTCTTTATGGCATGTATGGTTGCTTCAGAATAAAAGAGAATAATTAACTATTTTGTTATAAAAAACACTTTCAATAACTACATCAATGTAAGGGTAAGAATACAAAAACTAATTTAGATGAGGGCCCAGACCTTAAAGCAACAAATTAAGCAGCTTTTAGAAATGCAGTTACATTTTACAAACTAGACAGCTTATTCCCTATTGTTTACAATTGTTCTAGTTGCTTTTTAACTTGAACATTGCACAGAAGAATCAGTTATGCAACCAAATATTACTATACAGAATATTGATGTTCCTGACTACAACTTGCACTTTAAAAACACTATGGGATCAGCGTTTTATGTTGTTATGATCCATAAATACAACAATAAATTGCCTGTTGACTGGCAAAAGCAGAATAAATGTCAGTATTTTTTCGATATTATCATCACTATCGTGAGCTATTTAACAATACCGTGAGCTTTTCCACAATATCGCAATAAATATCGAACCGTGAGGTCAATATCGAAATTGTATCGTACCGTGAGATTTTAATATCGTTACATCCCTAGTGTCAACCAAAACTTTTCTTTGAATGTGCTAAAAGAAGCCTGTTATATAGTTACTTTTAGAGCACAAGTTGCTGTTATAATAGATACTGTGAATAATACTGTTTTCTGTAAACATTGATCCCCAAATGGTGACTTGATTCCTATTACATGAAGAAACCAGGATCGAGGCGAGTACAAAACAAGTGATACCCGGACTGAGGAGAGAAAAAGTGCACAGGAGCGTACAGTACTGACCTGTGTAACTAGGCATAAAAAATCCCTGGGGATGGGTGTGTGCGTTTACGCTACACAACACTATCAACTATATAATAATATTGTCTTCCTCATAATGACTTAGAGCTCATCTCAGGTGCTTCTCTTTATCTCCTTCTCCTCCGGTGTAAATATATTTATTTTGATGTAGCTACTGTAAGATGTGACCGCTGACAGTAGAACAATGTGTTTGTCAATTCGTTTTTCTGTAGACACACGGCAGAGTTATAGTGCAGCTGCCCTGCTGTGGAGCCTTGCATTTAGACATGTCATTAGGTCTCCAACTCACACCTCCGTCTCTGGGTAATTGGTGAGAGCTTTGTTTCCATGGTAACAGTCTCACGCTCTGATTTGTACAACAAGGTTTCTGTGGAGGTAAGAGAGTCAGACTCTGATGATAGTCATGATAATGTGTTAATGGCTTTACATTTACTATTGATACTACTACTACTACTACTACTACTACTAAGTGACTGGCCTGTGGGCCTGCTGCTTTCTTTCTTGCTTTTTTGCTATTTTCACATTTCCAAAAAAGTACAACATTTAACAAAATTGTGAAAGCTATTTCATGATTTTTAAGTATTTCACCACAAATTTCTCTACATTGCCTTTAAAGGCCTGCTCAGATTTTTTTCCAAAGAGATTTCCAATGTTTCATCTTAATACAATTAGGGCTTGGTATCGTATAAAAATATTTGATTACCCAAAATTTCCTACATATCCCTGCCTCTGCTGAATTCTTAATCAACGTGATCCATGCTACTTCACCAATAGACCATTATATACCTAAAATAGAAGTATTTTAAACTAAGTAAAGCTCTGTAACGTGAACAGTCTATAGAGCCATGGAACGATAACATCAGAGCAGCAGTTGCTGGTTGTATTTAGCCGCTACAGAGCTCCGGGACGCCAGCTACCAGCAGCAGGTGTTTAGCCGCCAATAGGTGACTGGGAGCCGGTTACAGGCACCGCCAGATGGCGCTCCTTTCAGGGGCCGTGGTAGTGGAGGTTAGACAGAAGAAGTGAGCGTCATGCGGCGATGACAGTTAAGTTTAGGCACCAAACGACCAGGATAAAGATGGTGGTTTGGATCTGGATTGGAAACGCTCCCGGGGAATGAACAAGCGTTTATTGGGTCAAAGTATTTTGTTTTTGCCGTGAAGTGAACTCTGTTCTCCGGCTTGAAAGCGCTGCGTTTTATGTTGACACCAAGTGGTGCAGTTTCATTCTGAGATTATTTTCCATTGAATATTGAAGTACATATTTAAGGCTGGCTGAGTGGCTCTATCCATGGTACTGAAAGGGGGATTTCATTCTTGCATGTTTGGTTTTGTTGTGCATGATCAAAACACATTTCCAGTGATAATTTCTGTTATGATTTGACACTATTAATATATATATATATATATATATTTTTTTTAGGTATAATGGACACTTGCCAAGTGACTATGAAGCTTTTGCTTCCAACATCAAGCTTGTATCCTCCATGTTTCAGTTTATAAAATGTCTGTTTAAAACAATGCATTCTAAAATGTGAAAGCAACCTTCTTGATGTGAACATTTTCATTAAAACTCATTTGATACTGAAAGCTATTATAGTTTAAATTGTGCATACATTGTCTAACAAAGGTTTGCTTCATCAAATGAACAAATATAATAACCTGGGGACAGGTAGTATTATTCCTGCCTAGGAGTACTGGTCTAGTCATATAATTAAGCTGTCATGTACAGTCTGCTGTGTAATGTGTAGAGATGTGTCTAGATGGTGACTTAGAGGCGACAGCATGCATGAATGTGTGTGGATATTTCACATTGATTGTGAGAAACTTAAAAAATTAAAAATTAATTCATACTAAAACTTTTCTATTATTTAATAACTCTGTGGTCAGACTGGAGCCTTGTGACTGTTGTCCTGATTGCAGCTATACATATTACTATTATACCAAAACCAGAGCAGGGTTGCCCACCCACCTTGATGATCTCATCAATGAAGCACACGTGAGTCACAGGGTCTCTCTTCTTCATCAGGACCTTCTGCAAATGTTGCACCTGGAAAATATGCAGAAATGTTATTTCGATCTCATCAGTCCTGCCGACTGCTTTTGTTTTTAATGTGCTTAAAAACAGGTCTCAGGGAGTGTGTACCTGTCTGCACGCAGCACATATCTGGTCCATCAGTTTCTCCAGGTTGGTCCACAGAGCAGCACGGAAAGCTGCTGTGTTGCCAGGTGTCGGCAGCACTGCTCTGCCTGGTGCACCTGAGGGGACAAATTCACTATGTGTAAGCTTTTTGTTTGTTGTTGATATGTGGTATGATTCATCCCATTTCCCAACTTAACAGCTGACACAAAAAAAACATTTATGATTCTTCATACAATTGCAGGAGCCAATAAGAGGAGCTTTTCTGTCATGCCTCTCAAGATTTTCTTCAGACCGTGATACATTTATTCAATTGCTAATTTCATAGCAGAAGTCTGGTGTTATTCTATATTTTTCTTATCGTCATCAAATCCAAGGAAAATACCAAAACCAACAATTAATTATTGGGTGGGCAACAATCCATCTCTCAATTCTTCCCAACTTTCCTACCCTCCATGGTTCTCCGCTCCAAACCCACTGTTTTCTACTGGTGATCACAGCCATTTAAAAACTGGGTATACCAAATTATGAATTCTTCAGCTCCCCTAGGGCAAGTAGCCATGGAGGAGACCCTGCTGTAATTTTCCAAAATCATTTTAAGTGCAGCCTTATTTCTGTGTGTGTTGAGGGACTGATGTCTGAAATGGCTTCCAGTTCTCCTCCAATCCTCCAAGTACGCTAAAGTTAACCATGGCATTCCACAAGGCTCAGTGCTTGGACCAATTCTATTCTCCTTATATATGCTTCCTCTAGGCAATATTATTAGGAAACACTCAATTAACTTTCACTGTTATGCAGATGACACCCAATTATACTTATCAATCAAACCAGATGAAATCAGTCAGTTAGCTAAACTTCAAGCATGTATTAAAGATATAAAAGCATGGATGACCTACAACTTTCTGATGCTAAACTCAAGCAAAACTGAGGTGATTGTGCTGGGATCTAAACAACTTCGAAACTTACTATCTAAAGATATAGCTACCTTGGATGGTATTGCCCTGGCCTCCAGCACTACTGTCAGAAATCTAGGAGTTATTTTTGACCAGGATATATCCTTTAATGCCCACTTAAAACAAACCCCAGAATTCAGCTCCCAGAATGCAGAGTTACTTGTGGTTCCTAGAGTCTCTAAAAGTAGAATGGGAGCCAGAGCCTTTAGCTATCAGGCTCCACTCCTGTGGAACCAGCTCCCAGTCTGGGTCCGGGAGACAGATACTGTCACCACATTCAAGAGTAAACTTAAGACTCTCCTCTTTGATAAAGCTTATAGTTAGGGAGTGAGGAGTTGCAGCATCTGCCTAGCCCGGCCCACCTGCTTCTCTGTCCCAGAAATGCTTGTTACTAACCTAGCCCTGGGAGCTTGCTCCCCGGAGTCTTTATGTTTCTTTTCACCCAGGATGAAATCCCGGGATTAGGATGGCACCAAAATCATGGTTCCAGCTGTTGCCGTGGTTCTGCTGAAATTCCCTGCTATGCCGTGCTGCTCCCTGCGCTACTACAACCACTATTTCTAGTCACTGTTTATTTACTATACTGTGATGCACCCCAACGGCACGTCAGACACCTCCTACCAAGAGCCTGGGTCTGTCCGAGGTTTCTTCCTAAAAGGGAGTTTTTCCTCGCCACTGTTGCACTGAGTGCTTGCTCTTGGGGGATTTGTTGGGTTTTTTGTAAATTATAGAGTGTGGTCTAGACCTACTCTATCTGTAAAGTGTCTTGAGATAACTCCTGTTATGATTTGATACTATAAATAAAATTGAATTGAATTTCTCTGTATTGTCATTTATCAAAACCCTGTGCGTTTCTTACAGAATTGTCTGAATTCTTAGCCTCCGTGGTTGTTAAGTAGGACCGTTGGGGATTTTAACTTTCACGTTGACAACATGACAACACCTCAAGTCGTGCTACAACCGAGTTTCTAAATGTTAACGAGTCCTAAAATGTTGTCCAACATGTGCACGATCCAACCCACAACTGTGGAAACACACTAGACCTATAATTCACACTTGGACAGTCTCTCCATTAAAGGGGTGATAGAATGCAAAACCGATTTTACCTCGTCATAGTTGAATAACGACAGTTGGGTGGGTAAATAAGACATACATAGAAGCTCTAAATCCCATTGATACCCCTATCCTCTGCAAATGTCACATTTTGAAACTGCCGCTGAAAACGGGCAAATCTCAACAAAGCTGTCTGATGACGCCATGAGGTCAGGAGCGGAACCTTTGTCAAAACGGTCACGCCCCAAAATTTACATACAGGGCACTGACCTGAGAACAGTTCAGAATGTAGCTAGCTAGGTCAAGTAGATGTCAGACAGAGCGCGCTCCTCTGTGTACTTGCACGGTAGCTAATTCCAAAGACGAAAGTTTGGAATATTTTCCAAGATTGACAATGGACCGAGGTCGTAAATGCAGTGTTCCAGGATGCACAGGGAATGCTGACTCTTGTCATCATCTTCCCAAGGAACCAAACACTCGACGGGCATGGCTGAGTTTTCTCTACAAGAACATCCCTGAAAACGTCGACATTCAATTAGTAATTTGCTCGAACCATTTCACCAAAGACAATTTTCAAAACATTGGACAATTTAAAGCAGGATTTGCTACTCTGCTAAAGCTGAAAAAAGGGGCTGTTCCGACCGTATGGTCATCAGAACCACAGGCTGTAAGTATGATTTTTGTCGCTAACACAGGTATTAGCAATGCTAACGTATCCTGTAGCTAGTTAGCATAGGTAGAATGTGTGACGATTTAGTGTATTGGCAATGGGGCTAACGTTTCATTTTCCTGACTGTGTTTCATTCGATTAGATAAATCACCTGTGTTGTCATGTACATATACAATTGTCGATGCATGTTTGTCCACTTTAGTAGGTGCATTTTTAGAATCACGATAGTGTGGTTGCTAAGCTGTAACGTTTTTTTTTTTTTTTGCTGAGCTGTAACGTTACCCACCTATACGGTTTGCTTCACATTCATTAGACATTTTTATTTCAGAGTACATCACAAAAACGACAACACACAAAAGATGTAGCATGCCAAACAGATGCTCCAAGTGTGGCATCTCACGGGACACAACTGTCTCGTAATACATTGAAGCCTCACCTACGAAGCAAAGGTAACTGCTCCAGTTATTCTTACAAAACCAGACGTATTATGTTTGTCTGTTACAAACATGTGCAGCATTATGACTGTGTAGCTTTTAGCAGAGCAGTGTTATCCAAGTATGTTTACCATGATGACTGAGTTGCTACTTTTATCAATCATGTCAGATATTCTTAACACATTAGTGAAGAATTTATAGTATGAATAAAACTATTCGTCCTATTGATCTGTATTATGAGTGATTGCAATACAATCACAATCAATTGCATTACCTTCTGTGGGGGAGTCTGAATTAAAATAATTCGGTTAATAAGTATGAATGTGTTTTATATACAAATGATTTTTTAGAATAGTAAATTGTGTGTTGAAAATGCATTTTCATTTACTTGTGCTATTGTCTCACAGCAGTACGTTCTCCTTAGGCACTAAGCAATCCATAAGACACCACACTAAAATAGTCTCCCCCTCCCCGTTTTGAAGGCATACAGGCAACAGTGCTATGCCAAAGTGTGGCAGTAGGCACAAGGGCTCCTCCGGTCTATGGGCCATTATCTTCAACTCCTTTGAAGGGTGTGAGGCCAGCAATGAGACCTCGCCTTGAATTTGAGGAGGGGGATGTGTCAGAGGTTACCTATGCAGGAACTGATCCTCAAGATTCCACATTTGATCCTGCACAGTCAGTTACAACAGAGACAGAATCATCTCAGCTTTTGTAAGCAAAGTTACAACTCTCACAATGCAGCAGTGTTATTTACATACATTGTGACTGTGTCCGATTGTGCACTTGATTTTTGAGTGAGGACAATGCTGTTTTTTCTTTTATCTCTTGCAGTACATCACCTGTGTCATCGTATGGTGATGCAAAATACATTGTTTTTGAGCAATGCCTCCTCAGCCTGTTCGAGACCTGCCCTGTGTGCACAAGGGTCTGTAATGTCATGCCACGCAGAAGAGGGTCCTTCCTAGCTGTTGACCAACTATGCCCTCACTGCCAGTTCTTCAGACAGTGGAAAAGTCAGCCAGTTATTGGGAGCACACCTGTGGGCAACCTTCAGCTGTCTGCTGCCATTTACTTTTGTGGAGCTTCATTTTCCAAGACGAAAAAGGTACTGTGATCATTGTCCCCTGCAGAATGTGTTTGACTAACTTTCACTTCCCAACTGATTTACATTTAATTCTTGTATAGATTTTTGAAGCAATGCAGCTGAGAACACATACTTATGATGCCTTCAGAAGACATGCCAGGACATACCTGGAACCAGCTGTAATCCACAGCTGGACTGAATGGCAAACACAAAAGCTTAAAATGCTCAGTGAGGCAAACAGTGTCATTCTCGGGGGTGATATGCGAGCAGACTCACCAGGTACACTTTTTTTCTTTTTTGAATGTGTAAGCATTATACCAACATATTCAGTGTGAGGTGTTTCCTTACACTGAATAATTCCACTCTGTTTATTGACTAAAAATTAAAAAACTGTCACATTCTAGGACATTCTGCAAAGTATGGGAGCTACACAATGATGGATGTGCAGACCAAAGAAATCATAGACATACAGCTGGTGCAGGTATTTGTAATCAGTAGGCAATAGATCACATGCATATGCACAAGTAATACTGACAATAGTGTCATTAGAAAGCCTGAAAAGCGGTATTGGTTTTATCTATGATATACATATGTGGTCAACATGGTCAAAAGTGTGTTTTGATGCAGAATGTAAAAGGGTTAATGGACAACTATTGTATGTGTCTCTCTTTCTCCACAGAGCAACGAGGTGGGGGGAAGCTCATACATGGAGAAAGAGGGTCTTATAAGAAGCTTGGACCTCCTACATGGAAGTGGTGTGAAGTTGGACTGTATTATCACCGATCGTCACCCTCAGATCCAAAAGTTCCTGAGAGAAAGTAAAATCACCCACTACTACGACGTATGGCATGTAGCAAAAGGTAACGTGACAGTTTATTTATATATAGTTTAATACATTATAAAGATGTATATTATTGAACAATTTTGTGAAGTGGTTATCAAAATGTTTGCATAAGTTCAATGAACACTCAACAATTTGTATATCTAACTATTTTTGCTATGTAAACTATTTTCCTTAGGGTTGTCAAAGAAGCTGGAACAACTTGGCAAAGACAAGGACTGTGCTTTGGTGAAAAAGTGGCATAAAAGCATAGTCAACCACCTGTACTGGTGTGCCATAAGCTCCATCTCTGGAACAGAGAAGGTAGCGAAATGGAAGTCTTTGTTGAACCACATTCAAGATGTCCACGGTCATTCTGACCCAGCATTTCCCAAGTGTGTACATCCAATGAAGGCCTCAAAGGACAACAGCAAGTGGTTTCAACCAGGTCTGTATTTTAAAGCTGTGATTACACGTGTTCACGTGTACATCTTCATCAATACTCATGGTTTTAAAATCAATTAAATTGACCTTCTCTTAGGTACGTCAGCTTACAACAGACTTGACAGGGTCCTAACAAACAAGAGGTGCCTTACTGATGTTGAAAAGCTTAGCCATCATTTCCAGACATCAACTGTGGAGTCATTCCATAGTGTCATCCAGCGGTTTGCCCCCAAAAATGTTGTTTTCCCCTTCATTGGAATGCTATGCAGGTATGTACACTCACTATGAAAATGTTTTTTCGGTGAAGGTGTGAGACATGAACAATGGTCTGGAGACATGCCTAACTGCTGGCCATCCAAATGCAAATAGTTTCAGTGTTAGGCTGCTCTAACTGAAAGGCACTTGTAACAACACTGGTTAGAGTACAGCTTACAGGTTTAGCAACTGCTTTTGTTGTGAATTAACTGGAGTATTTAGCTTAGTGTGTGCAAAAGTTACTATCACAATTGTGTTACAAAATTTCTGTTTTTTGTTTTAGGTTGTACCTTGCAGCCATGCACTTCAATGAGAATGCTGAGCGACCACAATGGAAGACAGCAAAGGGGAAACTAATGTACAGACTTCTGTTCCCAAAGGCAAAAAGGGGAGGTTACACCGTCAAACAAGTCAAGACAGAGCCAACAATTTGTAAGTTTACATTTTTATTTTTAAATTACAAAAAACAAATCAAAATGTGCAACGTATAGGCGCTAAAAATAACTTTTCACACACACAACAGGCTATGTCTTGGACCTGATGCAACTAGTGTTCAAGGAGATCATCCATGACCCCCTTCCTTATCTGGATGCGGTCCGACAGATTCCTGTGCCCCAGACCCTGTGTGCCCAGCTTGACAGGCCTTCCATGGACGATGCTGTTGCCAAACATGTGTCACGGTTCAGTCAAGGGGGGGTCTGAACCCGACGTACTGCCCTGAACCATCCATAAACTCCCTCCGTATGCGCAGCACCACACAAGAGGGGATCACGACACGAACACTTCTTCCAAGAAAACCCCAGCACCAGCTCACAAACGTCCTGTAGGCCAAGTGTCTGCATTGCCTGCAAAGAGAACAGGGTGGAGTGGAAAACACACACTTTTTATAATTTAGATTTTAGAGTATATCACTGGATGATTGTGTTAAAACAAAATAAAGTTTTTCATTTAGTTGTCTGAATCAAACTGTGTGTTTTTGTAATATGCTGAACCAATAATGCATGTGTGTTTTGTAAACATTTTAATTATATACTTTAACTGCTAACACTTGAATCAAATTGGCCTCACCTTTCCATCCCTCTGATTCTCAACTGGCCATGGTCAACTCTGTAAATATTAATTGCATTTTGCAAAGAATATATATTGAGGCACACCGGATGAATGCCAGGATGGTCAATCATACATGTTATCTCCTCTGGAACCTGGGTCATTCTTCTCATGACCTGTAAAGACAAACATAATGACCCTGCTGTTATTTCATAATTTTGAATGAGCAGAAAGCAAAAAGTAGCTTGAGTAAATGTATTTCCATTTTTAGTTACCTGAGATATTTCCCGGCAACATATATTTACTCTCTCCTGAGGCATGTGTGCACAGTTTCCACAAGTACACCTGCCAAGGAGAGATGGATGTAGTTGTAATATCACATATTACTACAAGGTAAGAAGGTAAAAATCACATAATCAGATGACCTAATCAGCAGGATAGCAGTTACAAGATAACATTAGACTTACTGACACAGACGACAGTAGTAATACTTTAGTTCAGACATATCATACACACTACAGAAATAGTAGGCTCCTGCCTAGCTAAATGTACGCCCTGTTGTAATATGACATATTACTACTACATGGCAAATAATGTAGGTAACTCATAATCAAATAACCTATTCAGCAGGCGAGTATACGGTAACAATATTACAATACTGACTAAGACGACAGTTTACTTTAGTTGAGAGCAGCACTATAAACTGCCCACTAACTTTTCAGCTAACTGGACGTCTTGAAAGAAATTGCACGAGGGTACAACTTGTAAAACTTTGTCCGTGTGCAAATTAATAACTGTTATGTTGCTTACAATGCTAAAAACAAACCGAATACAAAGTTCCGCTTAGGCTACAACACTGAATTGCGAGTATTACACTAGTATAACAGCTAACGGGTAATGTTAGGCTACGTGTTGAAAATGCAAGTAAATGCTAAATGACCAAACTTACCACTCTGAAGGAGGGATTTCCAATCTATGGGCGACTGGTTGCTCCTCCACATCAGATCCTTCCTCTGATTCAGGCTCATAAAGATACGGTTCAACACCTAGCGCATCCATGCTATCTCCACCTTGGCTGTTTCAGTGAGTGCTGTTGGTGCAGCTGGTCTGTGTGCTGCAGCAAAGCTTGTTGTACACCAACCAATCAGCACGCAGCTCATCTAAATATTCATGAGCAGACCATATAAGGCAGAACAGCTCTCGTTTCAATCCAGGTCAATTTAACAGGGTATCGGTATGGCCAAAAAAACAGCATAATTGACATTTTCAGCCCAACAAATGTTACATACCCTATTAGTAGACCTTCAGGAATAGCGTGAAATACCGTATAGAACCATTCTATCACCCCTTTAAGGTTTTTTTTTTTGTTACTGTTTCTTATACAGTTCACCAAGCTACCATAAAAAGCAAATGCTATAGTTATGTGTTCTCAATAAGAAACATCTCAGTCCTTCTCTTCACTTTTTAACACAGCTAGTGACAATTTAGCCATTTTTTTCTAATGCAAATGACCAATGATTAGCCTTTAATCCAGAGGTGCCCAAATTCTTTCACATGAAGGGCCAAAATGTATTTGAATTGAAGACCACGGGCCAAAAATGAATGTTGATGTTGAAGAATACCGTAATTCTTGTAATACTTTTGAGATAAAACATAGGTATGTAATTAAAGTTTAACAGCACTGTGCTTTACATTGCCATACAACACAGATTAATTATTTTTTGGCTGCACAAAATGTATGTTTTGGAGTCACTACAGTTAGGATTTTACAGCACTTTCAAAATAAGAGGAGAATAAGCGTGAGCATGTCGAATGCGATGGCAGGCCAAAACAAAGGGAGCATAGGCCAAACTTGGCCTGCGGGCCCCAAATTGGGCGACCTTGCTTTAATCAGACGCCTATACACTGGACGTGGTTGCTCCTTTCAAAACTTGCTTACATCCACTGTCAAAAGTAGTAGTAGCATTTCCTATTTCATCCTTATAGACAGACTAAAACAGTTGGCGTGGATCACTGGAACTGTCCTGGACTGGTTTTCCTCGTCAACAGGAAATGCTTGGTTTCTGTTGGGGGAATTTAATTTATGTACTGCTCAGACTTAACATGGAATACCACAAGGATCAATCTTGGGACCAGTTCTGTTTACCATGTACATGTTACCCTTGGGATAGATTATCCGTCATCATTGTACCCGTCATTTAAACCTCCTGGCACCAGGAAATTAGCCTCACTACATACGTAGCTGCCTACGTGACATAAAAAGCAGGATGTCTCAAAACCTCCTAAAACGTAATTCTGACAAGACAGAAGCTCTTTCCAATGGCCCACTACACGTCTCAAAACAAATACAGCCACTCCCTTGTCCCCATCATTCCCAACGTAAAGTCAGCTACAAAAATTCTGGGTGTTATCTTGGATAATAACTAGCCTGGAGCAACATGTAAAGAAAGTAGTCCCGTCATGTTTTTATCAACTGAGGAATATCTCCAAAATTAGATTAGTTATGTCCTTTAGTAACACAGAAAATAATACTTGCTCTTATATCCTCCCACTCAGTTTTTTTATCAACAATGGAGCTCTATGACACAAGAAGAAGATATATCAGGCTGTGATATACACACAATACTTGTTAGTATACATTCACAGGTTTGGGTCTTTTCATGATTTTTGTGAATCACCAGACGTTTTGTTTAAAAAAATAAATACATTACACATTTTTTGTGTGTGGTAATTTTATTTTTTTTATTAGTGATATAATCCTCATCAATCCAGTCTTGAAAATGCCAGGGGAAGAAACCTTTGCCTAATCAGGGCTGGTGTGCGCATTAATTAGAACATTGATGTGGTCGCTACATCAGAGCCATAAAAAATAGCACACGCCTTCCAGCCAGAATTGACTATTCTCTGTGGCCATGGTATAATAATCTATTTTGGAAAATTATAAAATGTCATTGTCTTTTGCCTTTTAGAAATGAGGGCAATGAGTGTCGCTCTGTGTGTACTGTATAAGCAAACATTCTGTAAGAGCCATCCTCCTTGGATCTTACCTCTGGGGTTGGTGGGCTGTGTCAGGCCCTTGATGTCCAGAGCAATAGTGATGTTGTCCTGTATGGTGGTCTTGTAACCCCCCACTACAGAACTGATGGTCTCTCGTAGACTGCCCAGGTTATAGAAGACCTGGAGGGCCGTGCCAACCTGGGACGGATTCTGACCGAAAAAAAGGAAAGAAGATGACAGAGGAGTTGGCAGGCATCTGTGGTGCTGTTTTTAACTGCATAAAATCATCTTAATGGGTCTGGTAGTTTCACACACTCACATTCAGTTTTCCAGTGAGTACAGAGGTGACAGCAGCAGCTAAAAATACGTCTTACATTGATTTAATGAGAGAGAGCTGTAAAAATGTAGCAGGACAAATTCAAGATAAGAACAAAACTGAGAAGAGGAGAGGAGGAAACACGAAGGGGAGGAAACAAGAAAGGAGGAAACAAGATAGAAGAGAAGAGGAAAAGAGAGGAAACATTTGTAATATATTTGTCGTCAAATAAAATATATGTAAAAATTAATGTAAAATATTTGTCGACATTATTGGCTAGATTTATCAAGCCGGTTGCGCCTGTTTCCAGGCGCTAATTGGTCGCAAAGACGGACGTAACCGATGCGGGCTATTTACAAACAGGGCTCACTTGGGTAAAATGGCAGATTGTCTTCCACATGAGCGAGAAGAGACGAGTTGGGCTTTCAATGTGCGTTCGTGGGAGGGTCATGGGGGAAGTGGGAGTTCCACCCAAAAAGGTGGGAGGATACGCGTAAAGTGTGCCTGATTATATATTCCATGGTATTCATAAAGACTGCCAGTAAGAGTGTGTCTCTATTCTGCGGGGGAAATTCTCCGCCTCTTAAAAGCAGGTCTAACCAGACGCAATCAGGTTTCCTCGTAGGCATATATGCCGCTGGTGAAATGGTAGCAGTAATCTGAGCAAGACGAAGACATAGACCAGGCTGAAAATATTTTTAACACAAGGATCACACTTTGTCAGTGGAGTGAACACGAAATCATGAAGCGTTACAGATTAATCAGCCATGAAATATTACAGTTACTGGAAGAAATCAAAGATGACATCATATCTCCGACTCAGAGTTCACATCCCATCATTACACCCACAGTAATAGCAGTTTTGAGCACCTTTCAAATGTGTAGCTCTATCCAATTATACGCTAACCTTACTAAACCTCTCTATCTGTTGTGTGTTTTCCCTGTCCACAAAAGTGGCAGATGGCCTTGACGATTTACCCACGCACTGGCGGGTGGTAATTTCTGACCCTGAGTTGTAGCCTATAATAGATTAGATCAATACTCCTGACCTGGAGAATGCACCACTATTATGACTTGCATTGTTTGTGGTTTGTTTTTGGGGGGTTTCTGAGTTAAATGTAAGACTTTTTAATACCTGGAATGCAATTCAATGCCCGTTTCATGCTCATGCTGCATGAACGTATAATGGAAAATCCGTTGGTGACTATGTGGCCTCGAATTATTAATATATCAGGTTTTTTCAGTACCTCCCCAATAATTGGACGGCTGTGTCTCAGTGGTAGAGCGGTTGCCTGCCAATCGGAAGGTTGGGGGTTCGATCCCTGGCCCTGCAGTCCCATGTCGAAGTGTCCTTGGGTAAGACACTGAACCCCAAGTTGCAAACAAGTTGTGAATGTTTATCTGATGAGCAGGTGGCACCTTGTACGGCAGCCTCGGCCACAGTGTATGAATGTGTGTGAATGGTTCCTGTACTATGTTAAAGCGCTTTGAGTAGTCGTTACGACTAGAAAAGCGCTATATAAATACAGTCCATAAGCAATCACAAAATGGATAAAAAGAAATGATTAACATAAGTCAATTTAAGCTTTCGGTAAAACAGACACTTATGCCCATTATGGGATGATGAGCTTCTTGGCTGCTGTAGCTAGCAGTAGTGACAGGTCTGATGGTGCTGCCCACTTTATATAGATGCTCATTTAAAAAGGGACTTTGGAAAGGCAGCGTGTCACATCGTCTGAACACTACAGCAAACACAATAAGCAAATACCTGATGTGTGTGTGTGTGTGTGTGTGTGTGTGTGTGTGTGTGTGTGTGTGTATACACATATGTGTGTGTGTGTGTGTGTATGTGTCTCTAGAGCCCCATATGGCCACACACATAACACAGTGACAGAAGTTGTTAGCCGAGGCTGCTCCAGCAGTAGTCAGGCTAAAAATACTTCTACTGAGGGTAGAATACACAGGGGAGAGAGAAGTGTGTGTGTGTGTGTGTGTGTGTGTGTGTGTGTGTGTGTGTGCGCGCACGCATGTCATTTTAAAAGTTAGATGCACTAGTGCATGTACATAGAGCCCTGCATGATATTACGGTTAAGAGTCGTTTTACAAAACTCTCCCTCATGGACAGATCTTCTATGACCGCTCATTGACTGTCCTCTGGGTTTTTGAAGCACAAAGATTTTCAACATTTCACTTTTCAGAAAGTGACTCGACTACTTTATCACGTGATGACTGACAATGTAATTTTCACTCAAGTGGTAGGTAATAATGTAAATTAGGGTGGTTTGATCCCCGGCCCAGAAAATAACATTGGCATATACATAGTGTTCAATTTCACACTAACATTCACACTTGGAGCTAATAATCTGTCACACAATGGCGAAATAAACATCTATATTTCAGCGGATAATTTGTTTCAGGGTATATAAATTTACCAGCCCAAACACTTAAAGGTTCCTTGTTTAAAATGTCACGTTTTTAACATTTTTAACATTCACTAGTAGCAAATACAGAATTATTAAATTAGAAATGATGAACGCGCATAATGGACGCGAGCAGACCCGCGGGACTGCACCCGCCCACTCACATGACTGTTCTCAGCGCTAGCTAATGGTTGTAATTCACCATGTGTTATATGAATACGTCCATGGTATTATCTTATGAAGTTATGATACATCCGAGGGATGTGTATATGCTGTAAAGCCTGTTCCGTGGATGTAACGTCATTAGCGTTTCCCAAACTGGCGGGGCTATCGGCTAGCTAGCTAGTTGCTAACATCAGGGGTAGCTAGCTATATGCCTACACAACGTTACTACAGACATAGTGATTACATTGCCTTGGTTCTCTCTTATGATACATCCGAGGGCTGTATGCTGTAAAGCTTGTAACGTGGATGAAGGATGAAGCCATGGATGAGCTTTGTTCACGAAACTGCAGGCTAACTGCTAGCGCTAGTTAGTAGCTAGCTAGCTAGTAGCACAACCTAATTATTAAATATCCTTGGTTGTCTTAAATACATCTATCGTTTATTTAGCTAAGCATGTAAACGATCGGGAACAACGAAAACACAATGTTTAACGTTAGTGAATGTTTTAGACAATGAAAACGACGAGTTCATGAGTTTGCCACTTGTAAGAGACACGAGAGCGAAGCTCATGAACGAGCATATTGCTACCGGTTGCTAAGACAACGCAAACAAATTGTTGCTACTGCGCGTGTCCTCTGGTCTAGCTAGATCCGAAAGAACGTTAAAATGGGTTTGTGTTAACGCTGTTAATAATGCGTTAAACTGACAGCACTACTTTATACATACCTTTTAGTGCATAGAAAACTAAGCTATAAAAAATAATTGTTGGTATGCTTGATGGTAGAGCACAATTTGAATTTGCTCAGCGAGTCACTCTGGCATTCAGTAATGATGCTCATTAACTATGCCATTAACTATGCCCTTGTAGCCCGACCAGGCACCTCTCTGTAGCCTGTCTCTCTTAGTGATGCTGTTTTAGTTTTAGACTGCCGGGGGACTTCCTTTGACACACTGAGCTCTCTCTTCCCATTTGTGTGCATCCATGTCCCAGAAATGCTTGTTACTAACCTAGCTCTGGGGAGTCTATTCCCCGGAGTCCTTATGTTTTTTCTCGCCCAGCATGTTTCCTTGGATTAGAGTGGCACCAACATCATGGATGCAGCTGTCGCCGTGGTCCTGCTCCGAGTCCACCCCTGCTACACCCTGCTACACCGGGCTACTCTTTACGGTGCCCTGCAGTGTCCTGCTGCACCCTGCTACGTCCAGCTATGCTCTGCTGTGCCACGCTACATCCTGTAACGCCCTGCAGTGCCCTGATATGACATGAACTACTATGACTACTTTTTGTAGTCACTGATCCATTATCTTTATTGTGACTGTTATTGCCACTGTTCATAACACCCCCAACCGGCTCCGTCAGACACCACCTACCAAGAGTCTGGGTCTGCCGAGGTTTCTTCCTAAAAGGAAGTTTTTCCTCGCCACTAAATGCTTGCTCTTGAGGGAATTACTAGAATGGTTGGGTCTTTGTAAGTTATAGTGTGGGCTAGACCTACTCTATTTGTAAAGTGTCTTGAGATAACTCTTGTTATGATTTGATACTATAAATAAAATTGAATTGAATTGCTTCCCGATCACAGTCCAGGAGCCCGAACCAGGACTGTGGTCAAGCCAGCCGTCGCTTGGATCTCCGTGGTCAAATCAGCCGAGGCTAAAATTATAGTGCACCTGTATACTGAAACGTATGGTAAATGCCTTGTGATTTAAGTAAACAAAAAGGTGTGCTGTGTGCGTGACACGTTGTTAGTTACACCTTTCACTTTACCGACAGTATTAGCAATAGATGAAGCCACTGTGTCTTATAGCAACACTATGTAACTCTACAGGTTGTCTCATTGGAACTACAGCTTGCGCTACCCGATCGAGCTGTAGTTCTGTGAGCTGTGCTCACTCTCGCGCTACCATGGTCACTATGTCCAAAAGGTATGACCGGTCTTAAGATACATCCATGCACCAGTCATGCTTGGTTTATGGTTGCCACTGTGTCGCGTGCCAGTATAACTGAAGCTGTCAGTAGCGTGTGTGGTGTGTGGTCACGGGAGTACCAAAAGTGTAGAGGGTTTCAGAGCAGGCAGACTTTAAGAAGAGGCTGTACAAAGTATATATTGTAACTTAGTCACTAGTTATTATATTACACCCATCTTATTTAAAGGTCCAATATGTAATAATGACAGCTAGTGTTTAAAATAGTTACTGCAGTTCAAATTCAAAATACTGGAGAGAGTCGTCTCCCCCGCCCCTCCTCCCCAGACTCGAAGTTCACGGAGGTTGCCAGGCTGAGACCGCAGCATCCACAACAATGCTTGGCTCACATAGCCAGACATACTTCACAGCACAGCAGAGTAGCTAACGTTAGATACTCGCTCTATTGACAGTCATAGAAGCCCGCGCTCACGCGGAGCTCTGTACCTAACTGACAGACACACTTTTTCGGCTTAGAATTACAGTAGGAACCGCCAAAAACCCCACAACTTTGCCTTTCTCTCCACACGCCAGACAGACACACTCCCTCAGCTTAGAATTACGATAGGAACCGCTAAAAATAACACTACCTTGTTGTCCTTTTCCACCCAACTGAAATACACACTTTATTGTCTTAGAAGTACGGCAACAATCGCTAAACACACTGCTAACTCACGGTCTTCTCTTCTGGATTTACAGCCCCCCTCTCTTGGCTTAAAATAACTCACCTACGGCGGGCTACGGCATTGTAAACAGCCGTAATGTTAGCTAGATAGCAGGGTTAGCATGGTGCCGTTAGCCAGGACCAGCTACTGGCTGACCAACTCGTGTTTCTAGATATATAATTCAATGTGACTACACAAATGTTGAAATGACATGAAATGCTTGTCCCTAGTAGCTGTGATAAATTAGCCTGAAGCTAATGCTTACCCGTTCAGGAGGAAATTAGCCAACTCAGCGTCCTTTTGGGCTCTAAGTTGTCTCCATCTTTCAAATACATCTCCAATATTTACCCGGGGTTTGTTACATCTCTGGTCAAGCAACTGTTAGAAACATGCTGTTTTTTTAGGGCAAGTAGAATCTATCTACGTTGATCCCATTCATTTGTTTGCTGCATTAATGGCTGTACTAACGTTACAGCTGTAGCGCGCTGGTTTACTTGTTTACAGTTATATCTGGCAACCCGGCCTGGCTGTCAAACTGGGCTGTTGATAACAACACACAAACCAAAACATAAACATAAATTCCGTCACGGATCGTACATTTCTAAAAGAAAAAATACTGACATTGTTGTCAGAAAAGATAGTATTTCAGCTTAACATGTTTCCTTAATGTCTGATGAGGCATTGGTGTCACTTTTGGATTTATTATAGTACATATATTACATATTGGAACTTTAACTGTTTATGTTTCAATACATACAGGATTTTGTGCATTTTCCTTGATAATCAAGCAAGTAGACTCATGATACCATTATATCGCAATCACAGTCTTGTAAATCACAATCGTAATATGACTTTTTCTCCAAATCGTGCAGCCCTAATTAAATCGCACAAATGTTGCGGTTGTTTTATCGCACAGAGTGACATCGCGATTGCGGTTAGATTAACAGTGCAGCCCTAGAAACAAGGATTCTGCGCAAGCATAAACATGAAGAGGAATCCAAGCATCTAAAAATAACACTTGAAAAACTCAACAGCAACATCTCTTTCAGGACAGGCCAGAAACCAGCTGCCAACACTTTGACTGTTTTCATTATGTTTTCTCCATTTCCTGCAGTAGGTAGAAATGAAAGCTGATCAACAGCATGATGAGAGGTGTAATTAGAACATGTGAGCTGAAGGTTGTGACATGTGCTCTTAGTCATAGAGAGACTAACGTGATCAACATTTTATCATCCCTCCATGTCGGCGAAGAACTAAGCAGAACATGGCTGCACCACCACTACAACCTTCGTCTGGGCAATATGCCATCATGGACACTGAACAGACTGTCACATACACACGGAAGAACAAACTATCTTTAATAGGACACTGTCCCCTTGAGAAGAAGGCTTTCTGGGGCAGATGAAGGTTAGCAGAGCTCACATGTGCTCCCTCTCTCACATGATTTACAGGACGACACATACAAAGTGCTTATCTCTCTTCTTCCTTTGTCCTATTTTACTCAGAACCAACAACTTCTTTTAAACATTTAAAAAAAATCGAATCAAATGTCCTTTTCTTTTAAAAAAGCTCAAACACACACAAAAAAACGTATAAGACCTAGGAAGAATTGAGATACACAACGGGCATCTGTGATGTCACGAGATATTCACTAGTCTGGAAATAAAATATCACAACAGCAAATAAAAATGAACAACTAAATGCTTTTTAGAAATTATTTCTACGTATTGATCCAAGCGTAGTGTAGTGTAATCTGTTGGGGTGTTTTCATTTCTATGACCCATTTAGCCCTTTGAGTAAATATGCAATGTTAACTCCAAGGGAACAGAAATAACAGCTGGGTGGAATGACAGGGCTACTTGTCACATGGCTTGTGCATTTACATGGAGGCATTCACTCTTATTATTAATTAACAGTCCTCAAAGTAAGCCAAAAGTGTAGAAAGGTGTATGTCTGCTATAATTAGTTATTATTTTGAATTGTCTGATATAGAGAACAAGAATGAACCTAGGCATGTTTTATTTGGCTTATTTAGCCACAACTATTGAAAGTTGCATAATACAATCCCAAATCAGAAAAAGTTGGGACAGTATGGAAAACACAAATAAAAAAAGAAAGTAGTGATTTCTAAATGTACTTTGACTTGTATTTCATTGCAGACAATACAACAGCACATAATTTAATGTGTTCCTCATGATTTTTATTGTTTTTTTTTTCAGAAAAACTAAATTCCTATTTTGGTTCTTGCAACACATTTCAAAAAAGTTGGAACAGTAAAGCATTTACCACTTTGTAATGTTGCCATTCCTTTTCACAACACTTAAAAGACGTTTAGGGACTGAAGACACCAAGTGATGAAGTGTTTCAGGTGTAATTTTGTCCCATTCTTGCTGCAAACAAGTCTTAAGGTGGGCAACAGTACGGGGTCTTCGTTGTCGCATTTTGCACTTCAAAATGCGCCACACATTCTCTATTGGAGACAGGTCGGGACTGAAGGCAGGCCAGTCAAGTACCCGTATCCTCTTCCTCCGCAGCCAGGACTTTGTAATGTGTGCAGAATGTGGTTTTGCATTATCTTGTTGAAATATGCATGGACGTCCCTGGAAAAGATGTCTTCTTGGAGGCAGCATATTGTGCTCCAAAATCTCTATGTACTTTTCAGCATTAATGGTGCCATCACAGAAGTGCAAGTTACCTTTGCCAAGGGCACTGACACAACCCCATACCATGACAGACCCTGGCTTTTGGACTTGTTGCTGGTAACAGTCTGGATGATCCTTTTCTTCTTTGGTCCGGAGCACACGGCGTCCATTTCTCCCATACAATACCAGAAATACTGATTAATCTGACCACAGTACACGTTTCCACTGTGTGATGGTCCATCCAAGATGCCTCCAAGCCCAGAAAAGTCGATGGCGCTTCTGAACACTGTTAACATAGGGCTTCCTTTTGGCACAGTACAGTTTTAACTGGCATTTGTGGCATATTGTGGTACTTAACAAATGTTTGCCAAAGTAGTCCTGAGCCCATGTGGTGATATCGCTTATAGATGAATGACGATTCTTGATGCAGTGCCACCTGAGGGCTCGGAGATCACGGTTGTTCAGCTTAGGCTTGCGCCCTTGTCCTTTACGCACTGAAATTCCTCCTCATTCCTTGAATCTTTTAATTATGTTATGCACTGTTGAAGGTGAAATAAGCAAATGTCTTCCTATCTTTCTTTGAGGAAAATTGTTTTTAAACATTTCAATAATTTTCTCACATATTTGTTGGCAAACTGGCGATCCTCGGCCCATCTTTGCTCCTAAAGGACTAGACCTTTCTTGGATGCTGCTTTTGTACCAAATCATAATTACAATCACCTGTTGACATCACCTGTTTCAAATCACATCATTATTTAACCAATTTACCTGATTACTAGCCCTTAATGGCTCCTGTCCCAACCTTTTCTGGAGTGTGTTGCAGGTCTGAACGACTGGAAAGGATGTATATTTACAAATGAAATTAAGTTGACCAGACAAAACATGAAATATTTTGTGTCCACGTTGTCTGCAATGAAATACAAGTCAAAGTACATTTAGAAATCACTACTTTCTTTTTTTATTTAGTGTTTTTCATACTGTCCCAACTTTTTCTGATTTGGGGTTGTACTATCAGCAGTTGTATTAGTCTCAAATAATAGCTGGAGTGTGTCCATCACCAAAACATGAAAGAAAGCCTAGGTAAAAACAGTAAGGCAATAGGGATTATGCCCTTTTATATGAAACATCTGAGCACAAAGTGTTTTATTGACAGTAGCTTCCCACCAAATGAAAAACAAAACAAAGACTGCACTACCACATTACTGTGAATGTTACAAGACTACGGGTAAACATGGAGGAAATGTTGAGTTTGCATCTACAGCAAACTAAAACAGAAGTAGATTAGCACACCAGTGATGAAAAATGCTGGACCAGGCCACTATTTGAGGGTTTGTAGATTTGATTCCAAAACTTCACAGGTATTTTATTTGTTCCTGAAAATTAATACAATAAAAACAAACCAACAATTGTAACCAAAAGTAAATAGTTTAGTTTTTTGTATGAGTGTTGTGTATGTACAGTACCTGAATCTCCATGCCTTGCTCCAGCAGTCTCTTGGCCTGGTTCTCTACCTCCAGCCTGGCTCTGCTGATCAGCAGCAAGTCATTCTCAATCACCTCAATGCCGCTCAGATCCACACCTTGTGACAGATAGTCTACACACACACACACACACACACACACACACACACACACACACACACACACACACACACACACACACACACACACACACACACACACACACACACACACACACACACACACACACACACACAAATATCCAGTATTTAATCCTTTTTTTTCTCAAACAAACAGTTATGGGATATAATTGGATTAACTAACTGAGACGGGGAGTTAAGTCTTATTTACTGATTATTTAGGGCATTTCCCGATGAAGCAGCTACCAAAGCTTTAAATAGCCGTGGTTCCCAAGCATTTTCTGCATGGCTCCCCTTTTGCAGATACAAATATTCACATGTTACACAAGAATAGGGCGGACTGATGGACAGATGGACAACCAAAAACATAATGTCTCCGGCCACAGCTGTCATCGGGGCACAGGCATTAAAAAAATATTTTTCTAGAGCTGCAAAGATCAATCGATTAGATGTAACTATTACATTAATCTTAAATCTTAAAATTAGACTGACATGACACCGTCACTACAATGACATGACGCCTCCAAATGGATCCACTTTATTTGAGGTCAAGGATAATATTCATGACACCGTCATAAAAGCATTTGATGATGAAATCAAACTTCCTGACAGGTTCAAATGGTTCCCTTTAGGTCAAAGAAAAATATTCATGACAATTATAATGCTTTCACGACAGCCACAAAACCAACCTCTTAATGACAGTTTAATATGATGTTAACACACAAAGCTAAATAGTTTATTTAAGTTTGACAATTGGGCCTGTCATGACATATTTATGACAAGTTATGTTGTCTAGGTTAATGTCAGGTTGTCATTACAAAGACATAGACAGGTTGTATTGTGTTGTTAAATGTCAAGCTGTCATAAGATGTCAGTGTAGCCCACCTAAAATGCACAGGGCCAAAGTATTGCAATTGCTGTCATTCTCCATTCCCTTAGATGGCGCTGCTTCATGTTTGTTGGCTGAGCCACTCTATGTCGTGTAGCTAAAGAAGATGAGTGACTTTTTTCCCTCTCGTCAAGTGAATCGTTAGATGAAGACGGAGTGAGATAAATATAGTGAAACGGACCACTTAACACACAGGATAAATCAATTTCAGTATTAATGTTAGCTAGTAAAAGTGGCAAAGAAGCATTAGTTATTGTGAACTGTTTACACTTTTTTTTCCCCCTTCGGATAAGTTTAAGAATCTCCGGTGAGTACAACAGGAGGGAAACTACTTGCTAGCATGCCACCTTAGTTTGATTAAAACCAGAAAGATAAGCTATCCTAATATACTATGTGCATTTTATGTTTCTTTGCTGTTCCTGTTATGTCCTTTTGACCATTTAGAAAAAAAACCAGTCGGAGATGATTGCTAATCTACCGTTGCAATTTGTAACGCCATTTCGTTGCATACATGTGCGTTGTTAATGAGATGGCGTAACGTGAATTTATGTATGCTTATTCAGCTACGAGTTTACTCTAACGGGCTAATGTTTTGAGGCTTAGAGCCGTCATAAAGAATGTTTGCAACATCTTTTGCCGTCTTATTCGTGGCTATATGATTTAAATGAGTTCAGCAGCTTTCTAGATTGCACATTTTTAAACCTGTAAGATGTAGCACTTTGCACTATTCACGTGTATTTTTACTGACTGTGTTTAAGTCATATTTGAGGTGGTATGTTACACAGTGCATTATGCTCACGTTTAAACTGAGAGCTATAGAATTGAATTTGAGTTACAGTGATTTTGAATGTGTTAGTGATAAAGCTATGTACTAATTAGATATTTTGTATTGCTGTATGCAGATTGGTTTTTTTGTTGTGCATATTCTGCCACTGTTGAGAGAGAGAGAGAGAGAGATTCTACGGCGAGCCAGTGATCCAGTGATTCAGCGACCCTGCGATTCTGGGGAGTGTCTGTAACCAGTGGCCATTCACCCGCCAAGCTGGTGGACCGTACGCTTTTGGATACATCATACAGATAAGATTTATGAGATCTCCAACGTTATCACACACTGCACGGGTAGTGATTTGAAACAAGGCCTTTTATTCAACAAACCACACAGGAACTGAACTGAAACTCAACTGAGTTGAACATTGAATTGATTGACTGGACTGACTTTTTCTTTTAAATTGACTGACTGTTTTGGGGGATTTCTGATTGTTGTTGTTATTGTTGTTGTTGTTGTTTTTTTCTATGTATGATTCACAATCCTTGTGGAATGTTAAAATAAATGTTTTGATACTGCTTTTGCTATTCAAACAGTGGTCGTAGCCAATTCACTTTAAGAGCCGAACCTAATTCTGATTTCTAGTGCTTAAATATCATTAATATAGGTTATTGTGATATTCTCACTGATGCTTTAAGTTACGTTAGTTACAACTAGTGGCGAGCCAGCCAGGAGTGTTTTGAGCACGACCAAGTCAGTTAAATTTACATTCCAGAGTTTCAGATTCGTACTGTTACTTAAGTGACTTATTTCAAACTTCTTTTTGAAGTGTTGTTGCTGATTGCATTGGGTGAAACTGTTTACAGTGTAGACATGGATGTAGAACAGGAATCCCGTATTAAGACGGAGCGGTCCATTGTTGTGTTAGGCGTTGCCCACACTGATACAGACAAAGATATTACTGAAACCTTTGAAAAGTATGGCACAGTAGCTAAAGTAGTTAGGCTGCCAAACACAGAAGAAGAGGATAAATGTAATGCTATTGTAGAATTCGAATCCGTCACTGCTAATGCTTTGATTGAGCCCAAGTTACCTTTTGACATACAGAATGTCAATGACACCCTAATAACATGGCGTGTTGATAGCATTAAAGCACTCATAGACTCTAGCGACTCTGATGGCAGTAGCGACACTGACTCTGACCATAGCATGACGCCCCTCATTCGTAGATCTCAGAAGAAAAATGACATTACAAAGCCCTCCCCACATACTTCCAAGCAAATGCAGATAAAGCCCAAATCAACAGCTAAGGGAGGAGTCGCTCCCACTTCGGCTGATGACCTGGATGAGGAAGTGTTGAATCCACCAGAGGTGAGGCGCATTGTTGTCGAACACGTGATAAAAAATGATGCACCAAAGTCTCAAAATGAATCCAAGAGGTTGCGTTCATTCTCTGGCAGAGTGCCTAAGCCGCCAGGTGAAGCCGACTTTGAAACATGGCTACTCCATGTAGAGCTGATGTTCCACGACCATGTTTCTGTTGAAGCACAGAGGAGGAGAATATTAGAGAGTTTGCTTCCTCCAGCCTCAGATGTCGTTAGGCAGCTAGGTTCATCCGGCCATCCCAGAGACTACATGAGGCTGTTGGAGTCTGCTTATGGCCTGGTAGAAGATGGCGAAGAGATATTTGCCAAATTCCTGAACACAAACCAGGATCCAGGAGAAAAGGCTTCCACTTACCTGCAGAGATTGCAAACGCTGCTGAGCACTGCAGTGAAGAGAAAAGGGGTAAGACCGTCCGATGCAAACCGTCACCTGTTGAAACAGTTCAAGCGTGGTTGTTGGGACCATGACCTTGTTCTTCAGCTAGAGCTGAAAACTGATAAACCCCTCGACTTTGCTGAGTTCTTACTGCAGCTGAGAACTGAAGAAGACAAGAGAGCTACTAAACTCGACCGTATGAGCCGCCATTTGGGGACCTCCAAAGGAAAATCCTCAATGAACGTTCAAACGGTAGCCAACTTCTCCTGCCTTACTGATCACAATGCCAGTATGTTACAAGCCTACATATCTGAGACTGAAAGCCTGAGGAAACAAGTTGCTGAGCTGCAGATGCAGCTCAACACCACAATATCAAAAAAAGAGAGAAGACGTGAGGCTGCAGTTCTTGAGTCCGCCCAGCATCCACCCCGACTCCAAGCTGAGGCTCGGGTTCACCAAGTGACTCCCCAGGTTGCACCTAGAGCACAGCCCAAGGCCTGGTTCTGTTTTAGATGTGGGGATGACGGTCACATAGCCAGAATGTGTGAGAATCCTATGAACAAGGCCGTGGTTGATCTGAAATACAAAGAACTGAAGGCAAAGCAGGACGAGTGGAAAGCAAAGCAGGACTCTCCTTTAAACTGGACGAGGCTCCAGTAGAGGGACGCCCTGGGGCCAATGACCGAGATAGTAGTCCTAAAAACAAATGGAAAACCCAAAAAGCCAAGTGTTTCTCCATTGGACCCACTAGAGATGATCTCATGAATGGATTAGTTGGATCAAGATCATTAGTTAACGTCACCATTGGAGGAATTCAACATGAGTGCCTCATTGATTCAGGCTCACAAGTGACTACAATCTCCAAGTCGTTCCGTGACTCCCACTTAGCTTCTCATCCAATCTGCCCTTTAGACAGCCTCATTGAAGTAGAGGGAGCAGCAGGCCAGCGTGTGCCTTATATTGGCTATATTGAGATCGACATACTCTTTCCAGAGGCATTCACGGGTAACCCCAAGACGGTCAGCACACTAGCCCTCGTCGTTCCCGATTCAAGTGCCTCTGTCCATGTCTCTGTTCTCATTGGTACTAATGCTCTGGACGTTTTGTATGAAGGGTTCAGTGAGGAGATTGGTGGGCCTGTCCTTGAAAACTGTGCATATGCTGTTCTCATCAAATACCTGCGCAGCTTGTACAAGAATAAGACACAAGACAAAAACAAAGTGAATAAAGTCAAACTTCTTCACAAGAAGGCAATAGTCATCCCAGCAGGCCAGAAAATGGCAGTAGATGGCTATACAAGGAATGTAAATAGCCTTCCTGGCACTCCCTTATTGGTAGATTTCCCATCCCATTCATACTTACCAAGCGGGTTGACTTTTTGCAGTTATGTCATGTCAAGCCCTGGACGGACATCTTTTAAAGTGCCTGTTTTGCTCAAGAATGAAACCACACACAGTGTCACAGTGCCAGCACACTGCGTCTTGGCAGAGCTCACAGCTCCGTTATCTGTTTCCCCACTTACCTCTTTGACGGGCGAAGACCTGATCAAGAATAAACAGTCACCGTCTACTAGCACAATGACTGGGTGCTACACACTGCACTCAGTGGCTCCAGAAAACCCCATCACTTTCGATTTTGGTGACTCTCCACTCTCTGAGGAGTGGAAAGAAAGAATTACGAAGAGGCTGAATTCAATTCCTGAAGTCTTTGCGAGTGGCGACCTTGACTATGGACATACAACAGCAGTCAAGCACAAGATCCGCCTTTCTGATCCAACACCCTTTAAGCAGAGAGTGAGACCCATCCACCCATCCGATTATGAAGCTGTCCGGCTCCACTTGAAAGAGCTGTATGACGCAAACATCATAAGAGAGTCTGAGAGTCCATTTGCATCACCAATTGTAATTGTGAAAAAGAAGAGTGGCAAAATTCGATTATGCATCGATTACAGGAAATTGAATGCTCAGACCATCAAAGACGCGTACGCTTTGCCAAATATTGAGGAGACTTTTGCAGCTCTGACAGGATCAAGATGGTTCTCTGTGATGGACTTGAAGTCAGGCTTCTATCAGGTGGAAATGGCAGAGGAGGACAAGCCTAAAACAGCCTTCGTCACTCCCATGGGATTTTGGGAATTCAATAGGATGCCGCAAGGAGTAACCAACGCTCCGAGCACATTCCAAAGAGTTATGGAGAAATGCATGGGCTCCTTGAACCAAAAAGAAGTTCTTGTTTTCCTTGATGATCTTATCGTGTTCTCAGAAACCCTTGAACAACACGAGGAGAGACTTATGCGAGTTTTGAACAGACTGAAGGAGTTTGGGCTCAAGTTATCGCCTGAGAAGTGTCATTTTTTTAAGAAATCAGTAAAATACTTGGGACATGTCGTCTCGGAGAATGGAGTTGAAACTGACCCTGAAAAGATTTCTGCACTCACGACTTGGCCCCGACCAAACAATATTAAAGAGCTCAAGTCCTTTCTTGGATTCACAGGATACTACAGGAGATTCATCAAGGACTTTTCAAAAATTGCAAAGCCCCTCAATGATCTCACTGCTGGCTACGTTCCGGCAAGGCGGAAATGCAAAACCAAGCCCTTTTCCAACGCTGACCTTAAGTCGCCCTTTGCCGAGAAGTGGACGGCTAAGTGCGAACAAGCATTCAGGGCTCTCATTGGAAAGTTAACAACTGCCCCAATTTTGGGCTTTGCCAATCCTCAACTCCCATATGTTCTCCATACTGATGCTAGTCTTCATGGTCTTGGGGCTGCTCTGTATCAACAGCAAGATGGACAGATGAAAGTTATTGCCTATGCCAGTAGGGGGTTGTCAAACTGTGAGAGGAGATACCCCACGCATAAGCTAGAGTTTCTTGCCCTTAAGTGGGCAATAACTGACAAATTATCTGACTACCTCTATGGAGCCGAGTTCACCGTCGTCACTGACAACAACCCCTTGACTTATGTATTATCATCCGCCAAACTAGACGCTGCTGGCCATCGGTGGCTAGCAGCCCTGTCAAACTTCAACTTCAGTATCCAGTATCGGGCCGGCAAGAGAAATCAAGATGCCGACGGCTTATCCAGGCGTCCACATAACCTTTATGAGACAGATTTGAGTGCCGAAGCTGAAGACGATAGAGTGTTGCAGTTCCTGTCAAAGTTTCTAAAAGAACAGAGTGATGCCACATTTCCAAAAGAAGCAATAAAAGCTGTATGCCAGAGACATGCGCTAGATGAAGCTTTCAATACAGGGGAAGAGAGTAATCACTCGCCTGTGATTGTTGAATCCCTTGCTATGGATGCGAGTGCTATCCCGGCCGAGTTCACTCATGCTGATTTGCTTCCAGGATCCAGCACCCTTCCCAGAATGTCACAGTTGGGATGGGCTGCAGAACAGAGAGCTGATCCAGCAATCAGCAGAATTATGGACATACTCACCACAGGAAAACGCCTCTCCTATCGTGTCAGACAGAAAGAGGACAGGGAAGTCCAACTCATGCTTCGAGTGCAGGATCAACTCGTCATTGACAATGCGGTCCTTTACCGTAAAAGGATGAACAGCGGTGAGCCATTTTTCCAGCTGGTTCTTCCCACAAAATATCGCGAGACAGCTCTAGAAGGTCTCCATGATTCAGTCGGACACATGGGATTTGAGAGGACCATAGACCTTGTCCGCACACGTTTTTATTGGCCAAAAATGTCTACAGACGTAGATAAGAAGCTGCGTACCTGTGAGAGATGTATTCGTCGCAAAGCAAAAGCTGAGAGGACAGCCCGTCTTGTGAGCATTAAGACCAGCAGACCACTCGAACTAGTCTGCATGGATTACTTGTCTTTGGAACCTGATGGCCGTGGGACGAAGGACATTCTAGTAATAACTGACCACTTCACAAAGTATGCTGTTGCAGTACCTACCGCAGACCAGAAAGCCAAGACAGTAGCCAAAACATTGTGGAACAGTTTCTTTGTTCACTATGGCATACCTGAGCGTCTACATAGTGATCAAGGTCGGGACTTCGAATCTGCTGTAATCAAAGACCTTTGCCTGCTGTTGGGGATCAAAAAAACAAGAACCACCCCTTATCACCCACGCGGCAATCCCGTGGAACGGTTCAATAGAACGCTTTTGGAGATGCTTGGGACTCTGGAAGAAGAAAGTAAGGCCAGATGGCGTGACTACGTGCAGCCTTTGGTGCATGCATACAACTGCACCAAAAATGACACAACAGGCTTTTCTCCTTACCAGCTAATGTTTGGGAGACAGCCAAACCTCCCTATTGATGTGGCGTTTGGACTACACCCAGAGGGGCAGAGCAGAACCACTCACACTGATTATGTGAAAAGGCTTAAAGAAAATCTGCAGGAAAGCTACAAACTTGCAGTGGAACACAGTGAGAGAACCGCTCAGAAAAACAAACAGAGATATGACATGAAAGTAAGAGAGACCATCTTGGAAGTAGGAGACCATGTCCTTGTCAAGAATGTTGGGGTGCGGGGCAAACACAAGATAGCTGACCGTTGGAGTCAAACTGTGTACAAAGTAGTGAAACACATAGACGACTCTCCTGTCTATGTCGTAGCACCTGTCCACTCTGACGGCCCTGGTAGGACACTACATCGTGACTTGCTCTTACCTTGTGGCTTCCTGGCTTCATCAATCGAAGGAGAGGTGAATCAGCATAAGCAAAAAGGCACAGTACGAGACACAGTACGGCCTGCTCAGAGTCCAGTGTCCGAAGAGGGAGAACAGCTGAGATCGTATGAGAGTGAGGAGGAGGTTGATTACGGCTACCCAGAGGAAATGCTGGTGACAACTTACCCACCTGTCACTGTTGTCCATGAAATCCCTCAGACTAACCCTAGGCCTTCTTCAGGAGAGGAAAGTCCCAACGCAAGCTCTGAGGAATCAAGTCTGAGACCTGAAGCTGGAGTATTCCAGCCAACAGAGAACTGGAAAGAAGAGCTTCATGAAGTGAAAGAGAGTAATGATTTGCCTAATGACATAAGAGAGGAAGATGATGAGACGAGTCTTGGAATTGAGAAAGATGATGTGGTGCAAATCATACCTGAAAAGGAACATGGAGACAAAGAGGAACCTGTAAGGGAAGAAAGCCACGATGAACGATCAGGGCAACATGAACCTGAGGATTTGGATGTGAATGATGTCCAACAACAAGAAGATGCAGAAGTGCGAAGATCAGTCAGACATAGGGTAGAGCCTGACCGGCTGACTTACCAGACGTTAGGAAACCCCTTGACTTTAGTTATGCACTCCTTGTTGAATGGTCTTGACCAGGCTTTTACAAAAGCTCTGGACTTACATCCCACACTGAAGTTTACAGCTTTAGGAACAGATCAAATGACTACTATTTAAGTAGGTATAGGTACATGCAGGGACGCATGCACATTCAGGGGGGGAGGATGTAGCCCACCTAAAATGCACAGGGCCAAAGTATTGCAATTGCTGTCATTCTCCATTCCCTTAGATGGCGCTGCTTCATGTTTGTTGGCTGAGCCACTCTATGTCGTGTAGCTAAAGAAGATGAGTGACTTTTTTCCCTCTCGTCAAGTGAATCGTTAGATGAAGACGGAGTGAGATAAATATAGTGAAACGGACCACTTAACACACAGGATAAATCAATTTCAGTATTAATGTTAGCTAGTAAAAGTGGCAAAGAAGCATTAGTTATTGTGAACTGTTTACACTTTTTTTTCCCCCTTCGGATAAGTTTAAGAATCTCCGGTGAGTACAACAGGAGGGAAACTACTTGCTAGCATGCCACCTTAGTTTGATTAAAACCAGAAAGATAAGCTATCCTAATATACTATGTGCATTTTATGTTTCTTTGCTGTTCCTGTTATGTCCTTTTGACCATTTAGAAAAAAAACCAGTCGGAGATGATTGCTAATCTACCGTTGCAATTTGTAACGCCATTTCGTTGCATACATGTGCGTTGTTAATGAGATGGCGTAACGTGAATTTATGTATGCTTATTCAGCTACGAGTTTACTCTAACGGGCTAATGTTTTGAGGCTTAGAGCCGTCATAAAGAATGTTTGCAACATCTTTTGCCGTCTTATTCGTGGCTATATGATTTAAATGAGTTCAGCAGCTTTCTAGATTGCACATTTTTAAACCTGTAAGATGTAGCACTTTGCACTATTCACGTGTATTTTTACTGACTGTGTTTAAGTCATATTTGAGGTGGTATGTTACACAGTGCATTATGCTTACGTTTAAACTGAGAGCTATAGAATTGAATTTGAGTTACAGTGATTTTGAATGTGTTAGTGATAAAGCTATGTACTAATTAGATATTTTGTATTGCTGTATGCAGATTGGTTTTTTTGTTGTGCATATTCTGCCACTGTTGAGAGAGAGAGAGAGAGAGATTCTACGGCGAGCCAGTGATCCAGTGATTCAGCGACCCTGCGATTCTGGGGAGTGTCTGTAACCAGTGGCCATTCACCCGCCAAGCTGGTGGACCGTACGCTTTTGGATACATCATACAGATAAGATTTATGAGATCTCCAACGTTATCACACACTGCACGGGTAGTGATTTGAAACAAGGCCTTTTATTCAACAAACCACACAGGAACTGAACTGAAACTCAACTGAGTTGAACATTGAATTGATTGACTGGACTGACTTTTTCTTTTAAATTGACTGACTGTTTTGGGGGATTTCTGATTGTTGTTGTTATTGTTGTTGTTGTTGTTTTTTTCTATGTATGATTCACAATCCTTGTGGAATGTTAAAATAAATGTTTTGATACTGCTTTTGCTATTCAAACAGTGGTCGTAGCCAATTCACTTTAAGAGCCGAACCTAATTCTGATTTCTAGTGCTTAAATATCATTAATATAGGTTATTGTGATATTCTCACTGATGCTTTAAGTTACGTTAGTTACATCAGTCTTACGCAAACTCCTTCAAATAAAGTGTTACCCAAATTTCCAATACCGATGTGTAGAATTTTCATTTGGCCGACGTTGATAAAAATGCCGTTGTTTTATTATTTTCCTTTTTGCGCCAAACAAATAAATCGCATTATAACACAATATATTTAACCAACTTCATCAAACTAACTGTGAATGAGAAGACATTTCCCACCATAAGCTTAGCCTGTACCTGAAGGTAGCATGAAGTCCGGTCGGTGCCTACATGCTTTTCCTTCATTGTTTGTTTCCATGACTCACTCATAGGGAAGGAAAAATGTTGCTACAACAACAACTCCAGGGAAGCAGGAGGATTTGTCTGTTGTTTCTCCATCAGCTCTGACTCCGGCAGTGGCCATGGTGTCTGGAATGGTCAAGCTGCAGGCTACTGGTAAGCAAACGTTACCCTGTGTCTTTAGCTGCATGCTACCAGCCGGTAAGCTACGCTGTCCGTGGGGAATTCACCTTCTAAAATGTTGAGTTGTTCTGTCGGTCTGTGCTCTCTTGGCCTCCAGGTCATCTCTCTGTTTTTTATTAGCTTTCAGCTAGTCCATATCCACAACGTTCTACTCCCGGGATTGCTCCAGGGCAGCCGGAAATTCCACTGGATGTTACCTTCCTCTTCCTTTGTGTTGGCGTTCTAACCTCCGGTGGATTTGTGAGGACTCTGGTTAACTGCTCCTCAGATCTCAGCAGGGTAAATCCAGACAGCTAGCTAGACTATCTGTCCAATCTGAGTTTTCTGTTGCACGACTAAAACTACCTTTGAACGTACACACCAAAACAAGTTCCTTCCTGAGACTATTTTGCAGCGGCACCGTGGCTCTATCTGACGCTTAGCGCCACCCGTGACGATTGTGATTGGTTTAAAGAAATTACAATAAACCAGAGCGTGTTTACGTCCCGGAATGCTGTGTGGACTAGCTAGCCCTTCCTCCGCAGCACTGTGAAGGAAGGTCTGGTAAAGCGAGACTAGGGCCCGAGCAGTTTCACTGCAAGGGATCTATTGTTTTTGTAGAGATTATTATTATTCTGCGACGTCACGCGCACATTTGAGGGTCTTACCATGGTGGAAAACTCACAAAAATTGGCACACGTGTCAGACCCATTAAAAACTACATAGTTCTGTAGTAACTTGGCTTGGGCGTTGCCAGGGGACTCCATAGCGCCCCCTAACGTGTGCCTTAAATTAGACAAAAGTAATAAGTTAATATATCAACTTTTGAGGGAACATAGGTCTCATCTTGAAGTCCATGGTGCTATTTTTAGAAAAAATTACAAAATTCTAAAATTTCCAAAATCTTGGTTTTCGTGCAAAAATCTTCATTTTACAAACACTTGTTTGAGGACTTTAGGATGCACGAAACTATCAAAATGTTGCAACCATGTGTAGAATAGTAAACTCTTTCATCTGAATTCACATTTAGGCTTGGGAGTGGTATGGTTGCTCTATAGCGCCGGAAGGCGGCCATATTTAATTATGCATTTCTCATGAGTTTTATATTCTTTCGAACTCGTCATAGGCCGTGATTTCAATTTTCTTGAATCTTTGCAAGTAGTATCTGTGGACCCTCACGACGAAAAGTTATCCAAATAATAATTTTGATAGTTCACAAAATGCGCGAGTTATAGCAACTTCCTCTCTAAACACAAAGTTGCGTTATCTTGGCAACCAGGGACTTCGTTAGGCCTATTTTAGGGGGGCTGAAGCTACCCCAAAATGTTCCTAAGCCCCCCTAAATGATAAGAACAACAATAACAATTTGATTTATCAATATCCGTATCCTCATTCATATTTAGGCGCAACAAATGATATCCAGCTACAAAAAAATAGCCGAAAAGTTGGAAGTTGGACAGAAGTACAAAGAGTCGTTGTGCTATCAAGATGATGCACCGCACCGTCTCGTTGCATTGGTGTGAACTGGCAGCTTTCAGAGCGTTGCAGACCGGAGCGCTGCAAGTAACTGGAGGATTCATCTCGTCTCGTCGTTACTCTTTGGTCTGAACTCGCTATGCACCCTCCCGCCAACACACACCGACACACGCTAATGGTAAAGGAAGATTGGTTACAAAGTGATACAGAGTGAAATTGTAAGTTGTTTTTAATTACCTGCTTACCTTTAGCTATGTTTTCTTGAGGTAAAGGAAAGGGGATATTTTGGTTTGCTATGGAAAACTGTAGTCTAGCTAGAGTGAACAAGCAAAATACAAGAAATGGTTAACTTAGCTAATCACAACTCTTTATTCTTTGCCAATAATATAACCTATCTCTATAATAGGCATATTCTAAAACAATATAAATCCCCATAGAATGTTGTTGTCACTGAAAATTAAATGTCATAGGGTCCCTGTTAATTCTATTACCGTTGTATCCTTCAATTCATTGAGCAGATGAGATGGATATTCGAAGATATTTTAGCAGAGAGAAAGAGAAGCAGGAGATTGGCAGGCCAGTTGATTCTGAGGGAGCCGGTGTGATTGAGGTCAGTAATGGTCTATGGGTCTAAGGATTGTTTTGTTTTCTTCTTACAATAAGCATTTGTTGGCAGGTCTAAGCACTATGCATAGCCTAAACGAAATTATTTAATTATATTTATTATATATGCTAGCTATATTCTAACCAATTTAACTTTCTGCATTCATTGCCTGTGATAAATTAAATAAATACGTAGATGTTTAAATGTAGGCTAAAGATGAGCAAATGCCCACAGATACACATGTGAGACTAAAATGAAAACAATCCTACACACAGTACATATATCACTGTAAAACTTTTTACTGTAAATTTACAGTAATATACTGGCAGCAGCTTTGCCAGTAAACTACTGTTTATTTACAGTAAGCATACTGAATTTTAAAACCTGTATTGTCAAATTTCACTATGACCTTTAAATTCTGGTTCTTGGGTTAAACTGTATGCAAGCCAAACTACACAGCGGAATTACACTCTGATTGAACCAATCCACAGCACAGTTACAGTAATTAGTGTAATTAAATAGCATTCTGTGGACAACTTATCTTATATAGAGAGGAATTGGATATAGTATGCTATTACTTTATCATACATTTACATGAGCAGACAGATAGCATTTAAGTCATTGCTTATAGAAAAACTCAACAGGAGCAAAGTCTGGCCTAAGTAAATTCCCCCATGCAGCTTTGATGTGTCTAAAAGCTAACATTACAGTAACTTTTCTTTAACAGAGTAGAAATGGAAGAAGAGGATATGTCTGTCACGTTTTACTTGTTAACATCTTGGTTTCTTGACTGGTTGTTGACATAAGTGTAGCTCTAGATGTGAGTGTAAAGATTTTGCAAGTTACAAATACCCTGGGGGCTAAGCCCCCCCCCCCCCCCCCCCCTGTCTTCCAATCCTAGTGACGTCCCTGTTGGCAACAAGTATTCAGATTGCCCTGAAACTTGACTGAGTTTTTCCAAATGACCGGTGTAGCATCTGAGACAAACTTGGCGGCAATCGGCCATTAGATGGCGATGTTTTATTTTTTATATATAAATCAGCTAAATATCGATACATGGGAAACTTTGGATAACTACTCGTGGGGCGTGAGTCCAATTGGCATTAAAACTTGCATATAGACTCGGAGGACCCTCGTGACAAAACGTTATCAAACAAATTCTGATAGCTAAAACAATGCAAGTTATGGAGTGCAAATTATAACTCAGCAGAGACTTCCCTTTTCACTGGTGACAATTTGCATTGTCTGAGTGGCGCGCAAATGCACGCCCGCAAAACGTGGTGGCGTGTGCACCCTCAACCTGCCAGAGGAGAGGGCCCATCATCGCTGCTTGCAGCTTTAATTAGGGCCCGAGCGCCGACAGCGGCGAAGGCCCTATTGGAACTGAAGGAATTATTATTATTTTTCTTTCTTTCTTCCGCGCAATGAATTGCCTTTTTGAGGGGCTTAACATATTCAAAAACTCACCAAATTTGGCGGTTGCGTCAAGTCTGGTGAAAAATTACGTATTTTAAGGGTTTCGGGAATAGGCGGCCAAAAATGGCTCGCTAGCGCCCCCTACAAAGTTAAAAAAATTGAGCCCCTGCAGTACGTTTAACATAGACTCACGAAACTTGGTACACATATGTAGCATGTCAAGACATACAGAAAACCTCATTGGAGCCATACCCTAAACCCAACAGGAAGTCCGCCATGTTGAGTTGAAAGTTCGAAATTAGTGCGATTTTGGCCATTTCCACGTCGTACTTTAACGAACTCCTCCTAGAGATTTCATCCGATGGACTTCAAAATTGGTCTGTACCATCACAACACCTTTCCGATGAAAAGTTGTTAAAAGAAAAACTTTTCGTCAGACGGCGTGGGCGTGACGTGGCGGCCATTTTCACCTTTTTTCGATGAACGAAGAAGTTGTTGTAACTTTAGTGTACGTTATCATATTTGTCCGAAATTTCTCACGTTTAACAGCGGTCCAGACCTGAGGACACCTACAGGCCAAAATTGACATTTCGTCATAGCACCCCCCGCTGGCAACACGAAATCTGCCTTATATGACAAACATCATCCGATTTACATGAAACTTATAATGTGTGGTCTATATGTGATACTGAGCCGCCCCATATACTTTAACCACGGCCACGTACTCAGGCCACGCCCCCTTTCGTAATATTTGTACTGTTTAAGGTACACCCTTGTGTGAGGTATCATTGAACTCAGCAGAGAGTTCCTTCTTCATTGGTGATGGTTTGGCCCGCCCCCTATGCTTAAGCCACGCCCCCTTTCATAACTGGTGACCCAATTAAGGTACACTTTTGTATAAGGTATCATTGAACTCAGCAGAGTATTCCTTCTTCATTGGTGATGGTTTGGCCCGCCCCCTATGCTTTGGCCATGCCCCCTTTCATAACTGGTGACCCATTTAAGGTACACTATTGTGTAAGGTGTCATTGAACTCAGCAGAGTTCCTTCTTCATTGGAGATAGTTTGACCCGTCCCCTATGCTTTGGCCACGCCCCCTTTCACAAATAATGAACTGTACGACGTTGAGTCTTGAGTGAGGTATCGTTGAACTCGTCAGGGAGTTCCCTTTTCATTGGCGACGATTTGCAACGTCTGAGTGCCGTGCAGATGCACGGTCGCAAGGAGCGGCGTCCGCCACTAACCCCGACGCGCGCAGAGGAGCGAGGGCCCGTCCATCGCTGCTTGCAGCTTTAATTAGGGCCCGAGCGCCGACAGCGGCGAAGGCCCTATTGGAACTGAAGGAATTATTATTAGGGCCCGAGCGCCGACAGCGGCGAAGGCCCTACTGGAACTGAAGGAATTATTAGGGCCCGAGCGCCGACAGCGGCGAAGGCCCTATTGGAATTGAAGGAATTATTATTATTCTTCCGCGCAATGAATTGCCTTTTTGAGGGGCTTATCATATTGAAAAACTCACCAAATTTGGCGGTCGCGTCAAATCTGGTGAAAAATTACGTATTTTTGTGGGTTTCGGGAATAGGCACACAAAAATGGCTCGCTAGCGCTCCCTACAAAGTTAAAAAAATTGAGCCCCTGCAGTACGTTTAACGTAGACTCACGAAACTTGGTACACATATGCATCATGTCAAGACATACAGAAAGCGTCATTAGAGCCATACCCTAAACCCAACAGGAAGTCCGCCATTTTGAATTGAAAGTTCGAAATTAGTGTGATTTTGGCCATTTCCACATGTCGTACTTTAACGAACTCCTCCTAGAGATTTCATCCGATCAACTTCAAATTTGGTCTGTGCCATCTTAAGACATGATAGATGAAAAGTTGTAAAAAGAAAAACTTTTGATCATAGGGCATGGCCGTGGCGGGGCGGCCATTTTGTGCATTTCGCCATCGAAACAGGAAGTTGGTGTAACTCAAGTGTCCATTGTCCAATTGGCTCGAAACTTTTCACGATTCATAATAGTCCAACCCTGAGGACATATAACGTCCGATATTTACTCAAAGTCATAGCGCCCCCTAGTGGCAGCAGGAAGTAGGCCTAAAAGTCAAGGTGCTATACTTTAACGAACTCCTCCTAGAGATTTCATCCCATGGACTTCAAATTTGGTCTGTACCATCACAACACCTTTCCGATGAAAAGTTGTTAAAAGAAAAACTTTTCGTCAGACGGCGTGGGCGTGACGTGGCGGCCATTTTCACCTTTTTTCGATGAACGAAGAAGTTGTTGTAACTTTAGTGTACGTTGTCATATCTGCCCGAAACTTCTCACGTTTAACAAGGGTCCAGGGCTGTGGACCCCTACAGGCCAAAATTGACATTTCGTCATAGCGCCCCCCGCTGGCAACACGAAATCTGCCTTATATGACAAACATCATCCAATTTACATGAAACTTATAATATGTGGTCTATATGTGATACTGAGCCGCCCCATATACGTTAACCACGCCCACTTACTCAGGACACGCCCCCTTTCATAACATTTGAACTGTTTAAGGTACACCCTTGAGTGAGGTATCATTGAACTCAGCAGAGAGTTCTTTCTTCATTGGTGATGGTTTGACCCGCCCCCTATGCTTAAGCCACGCCCCCTTTCATAACTGGTGACCCATTTAAGGTACACTATTGTGTAAGGTATCATTGAACTCAGCAGAGAGTTCCTTCTTCATTGGTGATGATTTGACCCGCCCCCTATGCTTTGGCCACGCCCCCTTTCACAAATAATGAACTGTACGACATTGAGTCTTGTGTGATGTATCGTTGAACTCGTCAGGGAGTTCCCTTTTCATTGGCGACAATTTTCAACATCTGATTGCCGCGCAGATGCACGGTCGCAAGGAGCGGCGTTTGCCGGTAACCCCGACGCGCGCAGAGAAGCGAGGGCCCGTCCATCGCTGCTTGCAGCTTTAATTAGGGCCCGAGCGCCGACAGCGGCGAAGGCCCTATTGGAACTGAAGGAATTATTATTAGGGCCCGAGCGCCGACAGCGGCGAAGGCCCTATTGGAATTGAAGGAATTATTATTATTCTTTCTATCTTTCTTTCTTTCTTCCGCGCAATGAATTGCCTTTTTGAGGGGCTTAACATATTCAAAAACTCACCAAATTTGGCGGTCGCGTCAAGTCTGGTGAAAAATTACGTATTTTAAGGGTTTCGGGAATAGGCGCACAAAAATGGCTCGCTAGCGCCCCCTACAAAGTTAAAAAAATTGAGTGTACATTGTCCAATTGGCTCGAAACGTTTCAGGATTCATAAGAGTCCAACCCTGAGGACATATAATGGCCAATATTTACTCAAAGTCATAGCGCCCCCTAGTGGCAACAGGAAGTAGGCCTAAAAGTCAAGGGGCTATACTTTAACAAACTCCTCCTACAGATTTCATCTGATGGACTTCAAATTTGGTCTCTACCATCTCAACACCTTAAAGATGAAAAGTTGTGAAAAGAAAAACTTTTCGTCGAACGGTGTGGGCGTGGCAGCCATTTTGAGCATCCATCGATGAACGAAGAAGTTGTTGTAACTTTAGTGTACATTGTCATATCCGCCCGAAACTTCTCACGTTTGACAAGGGTCCAGGCCTGAGGACACCTACAGGCCAAAATTTACATTTGGTCATAGCGCCCCCCGCTGGCAACACAAAATCTGCCTTATATGACAAACATCATCCGATTTTCATGAAACTTATGTGTGATCTACATGTAATACTGAGCTGCCCCCTATACAAAAACCACGCCCACGTACTCAGGCCACGCCCTCTTTCATAACATTTGAACTGTTTAAGGTAGACCCTGGTGTGAGGTATCACTGAACTCAGCAGAGTTCCTTCTTTGTTCGTGATGGTTTGGTCCGCCCCCATGCTTAAGCCACGCCCACTTTCATAACATTTGAACCGTTTAACGTAGGGTCTTGTGTGAGGTGTCATTGAACTCAGCAGAGTTCCTTCTTCATTGATGATGGTTTGGCCCGCCCCCTATGCTTAAGCCACGCCCCCTTTCATAACTGGTGACCCGTTTATGGTAGAGTATTATGTTGAGGTATCAATGAACTCGGCAGAGAGTCCCTTTTTTATTGGTAAAGGTTTGCCCCGACACCTATGCTTTGGCCACGCCCCCTTTCACAGCTAATGGACTGTATGACGTGTTGTGTGAGGTATCGTTGCGCAAATACACGGTCGCAAGGAGCGGCTTCCGCCAGTAACCCCGACGTGCGCAGAGGCGCAAGGGCCCGTCCAACGCTGCTTGCAGCTTTAATTCTTTTTTGAAGCTGGGTAGTCTGACCAACTAACTGGCTGCGCAAAATGGATAAACATCGGCTATTGCCAACGGCGCATGTCCCCTTATTTGCCGATTCTGATGTTCAGCTGATGCATCAGTGCATCCCTACTGAATATATTTGAGTTGTGGACAAAACAAGACATTTGAGGATGTCATCTTGGGCACTGATTGACATTTTTCACCATTTTCTGATATTTTATAGAGAAAACAACTAATAGATTAATCGAGAAATCAGAAATAATCTGAATAATTGTTAGATGCAGCACTAGATATTTCATGAAAGACAAGCAAAAATCATGTTCAAATTTCCTAACAAAGACTATGTTTTTTCAATCAGTTTCCCAACAGCCCAGTCAGTCTAAAACTTCATCAACACATCTTCTTTGTGATAAAATCATATTTCTGTTATTTAATTTGCATACCATTGACAGAAATGATGACAGCGGGACTAGTCAGCTTGACAGATTTGTCAGCAACACTTTCAAAAGAAGCACATAGCACTTCTGACTGTGTGTTAAACATTTCCATTCTGCTTTTCCCTTGCATTGTTTGTCCACCCACCTGCTTTGGAAAGCCTGGTTGTACATTAGAGGAAGAAATATTGACTTGTCTTGAATTGAACTGAATCTTGTTTTGGGCTGAAGTAACCCTGTCAATGTGTGATTTTGTCCAACAAATTGTGAGCACCTTGAACAAACGTTAACGCTACCATTCAGTCATTTACAAATAGGCGAAGCAATAAAACAAGCTTTAATAACCAATGTGTAAGGCTTTAAGTTCATTGGATAATGCTGTTTTTCATAGAAAGTATGAGGAGGATCAGGCGAACATCAAGTGTCTCTTAAGTGGACGCAGTGACTCTGCAGTCATGACTTGTGTGGGAAGTTTATTAAGCCAAGAAGAAAAATAAAACGGGGCCAGGCAGAGATATGAGTAGGCTGGAATAGGAAGACATGGTTAAGATATGATGGGACAAGACAGACAGCAGATTGGTGTATGTGACTAAACCACGGCCTGCTGTTGCAGCCGCCTTCTGGCAACACTGTACAACAGTCTGAAGTAAAAAATGTATAGCTACATGGAACCAGTGATAGGAGTGCTGAAGATTTGACAAACATGAACAAACTACATTTTTCTTTGTACCTGCTGATTACTCCCAGACTACTTAAGAGTTTTGTCTAAACTCGACTTACAACAAGCTGTGCAGCTGTAACAATCTGTTTTTCATGACTGTAATTTGGAGCTAGCTAGCTACTGTAGATATGAAGAAAAAGGATGTTCCCCTTCATAGTCCTGCCTACAAAGCACTGATTAGTTGATTGGTTTTCCAACCAGGGAAATAGACGTCATCGTCAGATGTTGGAAGCAATTGAGAGGTCTGGAACCAGGCTAGCTTTCTCCCACTGGGTGGCACAAACTGAAATAGCTAGCATGTCCATACACATGTGCTGGCCTGGCTCGGTGCCTCAGCCAAGCTTGGCAGGGATTTGCATTTCCATTAACACAGGGCCACCCGCTTGAAGGTGTGTCTTCAGTGCCAGTGAGTCGGTATTTATTCAGTTTAGGGAAATCCCACAAGAGCACAGATACTTTCAGAAATGTCTTTTTCTGTGGTCTTCTGCACATATATGAGTTGAGTCACAGGTTTGCCACAACGTCACCGTAGGTCTTGATTTTAGACCTACTCCGAGAAGTTCCATCTTGGGCGTGGCACGGCGGGCTAAAACTATCAACTATGGATGGGCATGAGTAATCGACGATCGATAATTGATCATTAAGAATTTCGTCGATCACGTTAATTTGTTATCGATTAAACTAATGCAGGTTGCTCCAGGTAGGGAATGAGTCCTTACCCCAAGTGAACGAGTTTAAGTACCTTGGGGTCTTGTTCGCGAGTGAGGGGACAATGGAGCTGGAGATTGGTCGGAGAATCGGCGCAGCGTGGGCGGTATTACATTCTGTTTATCGCACCGTTGTGACGAAAAGAGAGCTGAGCCAGAAGGCAAAGCTCTCGATCTACCGGTCAGTTTTCGTTCCTACCCTCACCTATGGTCATGAAGGTTGGGTCATGACCGAAAGAACGAGATCCAGGGTACAAGCGGCCGAAATGGGTTTCCTCAGGAGGGTGGCTGGCGTCTCCCTTAGAGATAGGGTGAGAAGCTCAGTCATCCGTGAGGAGCTCGGAGTAGAGCCGCTGCTCCTTCACGTCGAAAGGAGCCAGTTGAGGTGGTTCGGGCATCTGGTAAGGATGCCCCCTGGGCGCCTCCTTAGGGAAGTGTTCCAGGCACGTCCAGCTGGGAGGAGGCCTCGGGGAAGACCCAGGACTAGGTGGAGGGATTACATCTCCAACCTGGCATGGGAACGCCTCGGGATCCCCCAGTCAGAGCTGGTTAATGTGGCTCGGGAAAGGGAGGTTTGGGGTTCCCTGCTGGAGCTGCTCCCCCCGCGACCCGACCACGGATAAGCGGACGACGATGGATGGATGGATGGAGGTTGCGTTGCGTAGTGTGAGTCTTGAAGCAATGAAATGAATTTCACTGTGTGGCAGCAATTAAACATTTTACCACCCGGGGGCGCCATAAGCTACTCAGTTACCTGCGAGTTTCTGTTTTGATTTCCAAAGTAATCATGAAGAGGTCACGGTGAAGTGTGGCGTGGGGCCGTTTTGATTTAAAAAACGAGTTAGTTCACTGCAAACACTGCGACGCCGTGTATAAGTACAACACGGCCACGACTCAAATGATTTACCACTTAAACAAAGTGCATCCGACCCTGGTTATTAATGTCGGTGGCGGTGCCTCCTGCTCTCAGTCTCAACCTAGCATCAACTCGGCGTTAGCACGGAGGAGCTGCGATGCACAACGAGGAGAGGAAATGACCTGAGGGATCTGCAAGTTCATTGAGATGGATATTGGAACCAGCATGTCACATTCTGTCACGACGTACCATCACCAGACTGGTAGAAACTCACTACGAACAACAGAATAAGGTTCCCCGGCCCGGGCTGGCCAAGTTAGCACGGAGGTACCTGTGCATCCCGCCGGCGGGTGTTTTCGGCGGCTGGACTGACGGTCACCAGGTAGCGGTCGCGTCTGACCCAGATCATGTCAACCTGCTTATTTTTCTCAACAAAAACCAGTAGACTGGTGCAGAAGTTATATGTGAGTTACTGGTTATTTTATATTAGGCTTTGTCCGTGCCTTGGATAGTTTTGAGTTACATTTTGACAAAACCAGTCAGATCTAAGTATTAATATGTTTTTGGTTAAGTTATTATTTAACATGATTCTTTTTATTTATTATTTTGGAACAAACAAGGGTCTCTGTTTAAGAAGGCCGGCTGGCAGCAGCAGGTTCCACTGCTTCAGAGCACCGCAGCGCATATATCTTCAAGTTTAACTGCCACAAGTTGTTATTCTTGTAATTAGGATCTCATCGAGGAAAAACACGCCGTATTTTTGTATTTTCATTGCATTTTTAATTTATACAAAATTAAATAATGAATTTTAATATAAAAATATTAATGATTAGTTTATCATTAATTCTCCCGACGATTGACTAAGAAAATGTAATCGAATGCCCATCCCTACTATCAACACAGCATGATTTGGCTCGGCACGGACAAAAATGCCGATAGAAAAAACCCATATATCTATATCTGAGGAATCGATAGGTTGGGATTTCATCAAGCAACAAAATAAACTAACATTTGCTGAAAGCATGAACCACCTTTAGGTTGCCATACACATCTTTATTAAATGATGAAATGGTGATTGATATTATTATATGGTTTATTATATGGTATTTATGGTAAAAAGGTAAAACAAAAAAATGATGTTTCACACTTGTTTATACTTTAGCTGGACATGCCATAACTGATTCTGGTCAAGGGTTGATGTAAACACTGTATAAGTCAATCAGCCTGGCTGGCTGCAGTATAGGTCATACATCCCTACCCCAAACCCATAAAAGTACACGTCACATAAATTTTCCCCAAAGATGGTTTCTGTCATTTTAAGAAGTTCTGATCAACCTGATGTTTGATTGTTCATTTATATGATAAATTTAGTTTGTATTAGTTATTTGATGCTATAAAAACGGGGTGAAACGTCATGATTGACTCACAATTGGTCGGACAGGTGTATGGGCGGGATATGATACCGCGGCCCCAGCGCCCGATAACTACTGCACAGACTCTGGCTCCAAAATTACAAGATGGCAGCTCCCGAATTGACGAACACGTTGTCCATCTTTTTTTTTACAGTCTATGATTCTGGTGCATTATGACAAGAGGCAACATAAAAAATGCTACATACCATTCTGCAGTGTATATTTGATAGACTTTTTTCATGACTTTCATGAAATTATTTTCACGCAGTAAAACTAATTACATTTTGATCACAAGTGTGACTGTGGCCACACTTCTAGGCTCTAACTCTGCTCCACCATAGTGCATAAACACCATATGGGCACTGTGTGACTGGCTCTATGAGCAGAAGCACAGGAGGTCCTACCCTCACTTTTCAACAACTTTGTTTCTTAACAACTCTCCGGTTCTTCTAAATTTGGTATCCCTGCCAAGTGTGGTGTGAGTAACATTCATTTGGAGGATAAGGGCTAAACAACAATTTACCAGAGCAAGGCTTTGTAATAAGCACGAGGGTCAGCATGCACGTCTAAATCTTTAGGGGAAGGACTAAGGGCAAGGGATGCAGATTTAAGCTGCTTATAACAACACATATAGATAGACAAGCAGCTGCAAAGCAAGCAGCATTAAAGGAGGATTAAAAAGTATATACACTAGGGCACAGATCAGGACCTGCTTGAAACAATTAGCTCAAAACAAAGTGTTATTGGACCACATCTGCAGGTGTGTTTGTAGTAGAGCTGGGCGATAAGGAGAAAATCAACTATCACAATATTTTTGACCAAATACATCGATGCGGCGATATGGTAGGGTTGACTATTGGTGCTTAAACAAAATATTAACACAATGAGAGTTTTGATAAATAATCACCAATAATGTGGAAACAATGACTAAGTGGGTAAAGGCCAATAATAGAACAGCTAGTAAGTCTGGTAAGTTAGTAAGAAAATAACATCACTTTACTGGAATGCAGCCATTAAAACCAGGAAAAGACAACACTTGTGTCTAGGCATGGGCCGGTTACCAGTTTCAAGATATGCCGCAGTTTGAAAAAGTCACGGTTTCAAAACCACTAAAATTTTTTGTCATACCGTTCCTAAGGTATGAGCTGTTTTGTGTGAGTGGTCAAGGACAGAAAGAGCAGTTTAGTAATCCCTGTCCTTGCCAGTGTGCAGTGTGTTTAAAAATAAACCTAGACATTTAAAAAAAAAAAAAAAAAAAACATTTTAAAGCTGTAATTGCAATACCGTTATATTTTTGCTTAAGGTTATCATACCGTCAGAATCATATACAGGCCCATGCCTACTTGTGTCATGTCACAATATTATGATATCCAAAACTTAAGATGGTATTTAGCCTCACATATCGATGTCGATATAATATTGATATCCCAGCCCTAGTTTGTAGCTATTCCAAAATTGTCAGACTGGGCTTTAAGTTGATTTTTCCATAGGTTATCTTTGCCGCAACAGTAACTTCTGATCAAGGAAAGTGAGCAAAATATCATAAAGGTAGTTTGAAGTTGATAATAATAAAGCTATGTTTGGACTGTGGGTGTTAAGGTGAATAAAAAACACAAAGTCTTCCATTATCCTGTTCTTTCCTGTCTTAAGATATTACATGAAAAGCTCCAAGCTTAATTCCTTAAATTGTATGCCATCATCCCAACCCGCATTTTGATCACTTACTCTTTTGCTTAACATCATTCTGACAGTCACATGTTTTGAAGAATGAGGATGACAAAAGTAGAGTACAGTCAGCTGCTCATAATGAGAGGAGAGGCGTACCGGTGCTGGGTGTGGGGCCTGATATCAAACCATTTCAGATGTGTTTTTTTTTTGTCTAGAGCTAAAGATTGTTAGCTCTTTTTCCAGAGAGAGAGAGAGAGAGAGAGAGAGAGAGAGAGAGAGAGAGAGAGATAGAGATAGAGATAGAGATAGAGATAGAGATAGATAGATAGATAGATAGATAGATAGAGAGAGAGATAGATAGAGAGAGAGAGAGAATTACCAGGCAGGTGGCTGGCTGAGACACAGAGAACCAGGGAATTGGCCAGGAGCCATTCAAAGCAATCCGCTCGAAGCCTCATTACTACAAAGCCTGCCAGAGACCACGATCGAACAGCTGAGCTCCGAATCTCTTTGCTTGTTTAGATATGTGTGTTTGTGAGAGAGAAAGAGGGAAAGGGAGGGGTTGGTCTTTTCTGACTTTTGTCATAATATGCTCAGTGGGTTGTCTGAAATTTAATGCTTGAAGCCAAACACACACACACACACACACACACTCACGCACACACTCACACACTCACGTGCACACAGAACAGGCCATTAGATATTATGCGTTTGTTCCCTGAGGATAAGCTGTGCTCTGGCACAGATGTGCCCTGGCTTCTGTGCTGGCTACTGTGATTCAGCACATTCTTCAGAGGACAATGAGATGGACATAATCAGTAATCAAAGTTATCCATACATAAAAATATGACTCTCAACAGTGGAATTTAGCACAGCATTGCAGCGCTTCAAATTACTAGCATGGCAGAGTGTAACTCCCTGTAGCGTCACCTTGGTGATGGAGGTAATCAGCAGAGGGGGTTGTGGAGGGGAACAGGCAGCCGGGAGGGATCTGCTTCCTGCTTATCAGAGCATATCTAAGAGTCAGGAAAAAATGATCATCGACCGCAAATTAAGAAGGCTGAGGTGTAGGTGAGAGGTAGACCTGAGAGGGATTTAATGAAGGAGGCTAAAAACAGCAGCTTATCGTGGCCCGGTTAGATCAGTGGGTAGAGCAGGTGCACATATACTGAGAGGTTTATGCCTCGATGCAGAGGTCCAGGGTTCGAGTCCGACCTGGGACATTTTCCTGCATGTCTTCCCCCTCTCTCCCCCCTTTCTCACCTAGCTGTCCTATCATTAAAAAAAACAAAAAAACAGCAGATTATCAATCACACAGAATCAGTAAGGCAGTTGTCAGACGGTCCCACAAAAACGCAGGTATCTTCCATTCAAAAAATAGGTCTCCTTTAAGTAATAGCTCAGTGTATAGTGTGGGCGTAATATGTTTACATGTTTAGGTTTACATTCTTGTCTTTTCATAGTAATAGTTATTATTCAATAATAATAATAAGCTATTGCACTGTTCAATCCCTGCACTGTTCACTTTTGCACTACCACCATTGCACACACTCTACCATAGCACCTTATCATGGTCATTGCATCACATGGTCAGTCCATACCAGACCTTTGTAATCACTTTACAAAATTGTTAACTCTTTACATTTCTGTGATTTATTTCTATGTATGTGAGATATACACTCACCTAAAGGATTATTAGGAACACCATACTAATACCGTGTTTGACCCTATCTTATCAATATGGGTCAACATTTCTAAAGAATGCTTCCAGCACCTTGTTGAATCAATGACACAAATAATTAAGGCAGTTACACCACCACCAGCCTGCACAGTGGTAACAAGGCATGACGGATCCATGTTCCATTCTGTTAAACGCCAAATTCTGACTCTACCATCAGAATGTCTCAACAGAAATCAAGACTCATCAGACCAGTATTTTTAGTGGAGAAGAGTGTTACCCGGTGGGGTCTGTTGCTGGCCCATCCGCCGCAAGGTTATACGTTTTGTTGCTTCACAAATGCTTTGCTGCATACCTCGGTATGTGTGTATGTATGTATGTATGTATGTATGTGTGTATGTGTGTGTGTGTATCTATCTATCTATCTATCTATCTATCTATCTAATAAGTGTGTGGTCGACATGGCTTAGAGCAGACAGGTGTTAGGTATCAGAGCAGAGGAAAAGGTTAACAGTAAAGTTGTCAAGTGGTAGTAAATGTACAGTGTAGGTTTCAGTTTGTCAATACTCAAAAAAATCAACAGTAAAAAAACAAACCTAGAACTGTGACATTTGTGACATGTGACCTGATACTTTTCTCATTTCAAAAAATGTGTTTTCTTTCAAAAAACAAGACAAAACTAGAACTGCAAGCAGTTATGAACAGGGTCCAAGCCCCCCTGCGCCAGTCCCCCCCTGGCGCAAGTCGCCCCTGACGACGCTAAGAGCCCGTGAAAACGGAGCCCGCAAAAGGAGAACCCAAAGCGCCACCGCGGCGAGGCAAAAGTCAGGAAATTTGACCAAGTGCGAGCGCCAAAGTTTGTAGTGAAATGCAATTGCAAATTTCCTCTTCGTTGCGTAAAAGGCCCAAACACTTCTACCTCAATTATAGCGCCCCCTAAAGGGCGATCATCACCAAATCTGGTACAGAGCCTCAGAATGTCACCAAATTCGGTCCAGAGCCTCAGAATGACATGTCAAACAATAAGCCAGCGAGAAAGAGAAGCCAGCTCTGGTTATTGGGAGCTCTATATTGCGAAACGTTAGGTTGGCGGCTCCAAGAAAAGCGGCTGCGGTCGTGTGCGTCCCTGGGGCCAGAGCGGGCGATATAGAATCTTATCTAAAGCTGCTGGCTAAAAATAACCGTAAATACAGTCAGATCATACTTCACGTAGGTGGTAATGATACCCGATTACGCAAACCGATTACGCAAATTAATATTGAGTCACTTTGTGCATATGCAAAGACAATGTCGGACTCAGTAGTTTTCTCTGGACCCCTGCCAAACCTGATCAGCGATGACATGTACAGCCGCATGTCATCCTTCAACCACTGGTTGAAGGAATGGTGCCCAGCTAATGATGTGGGCTAAATAGATAACTGGAGGGAGTTTTGGGGAAAGCCTGGTCTGATTAAGAGGGACGGCATTCATCCCACCTTGGGAGGAGCCGCTTTCATGTCAAAAAATCTTACCAAGTCTGTTTTCGGTCATAAACCAAGACAACCCAAGGTAGATATTAGTAATCAGAGGTACAGTGCAACGCGTTCCTCTGTGCCTCCGTTAGAGCAGCTGCCGTCTCATAGTCTAATAACCACGGTGTCTGTCCCCCGACTCAGATCGGTTAAATCAAAGACTAATAAAAGAGGAGCTATACTTAACAACCTAATAGGAATTAAAACAACCACCGCAATGATAGAACAGAATAAGAAAATTAGACGTGGACTATTAAATATTAGATCTCTGTCTTCTAAAGCAGTACTAGTAAACGATTTGATATTGGATAATCAAATTGATCTACAACCCCAAATCAGAAAAAGTTGGGACAGTATGGAAAACACAAATAAAAAAAGAAAGTAATGATTTCTAAATGTACTTTGACTTGTATTTCATTTCGGACATTACAACAGCACATCATTTAATGTGTTCCTCATGATTTTTATTGTTTTGTTTTTTTTCAAATAAACAAAATTCCTATTTTGGTTCTTGCAACACATTTCAAAAAAAGTTGGAACAGTAAAGCATTTACCACTTTGTAATGTTGCCATTCCTTTTCACAACACTTAAAAGACGTTTAGGGACTGAAGACACCAAGTGATGAAGTGTTTCAGGTGTAATTTTGTCCCGTTCTTGCTGCAAACAAGTCTTCAAAATGCGCCACACATTCTCTATTGGAGACAGGTCGGGACTGCAGGCAGGCCAGTCAAGTACCCGTATCCTCTTCCTCCGCAGCCAGGACTTTGTAATGTGTGCAGAATGTGGTTTTGCATTATCTTGTTGAAATATGCATGGACATCCCTGGAAAAGATGTCTTCTTGAAGGCAGCATATTGTGCTCCAAAATCTCTATGTACTTTTCAGCATTAATGGTACCATCACAGAAGTGCAAGTTACCTTTGCCAAGGGCACTGACACAACCCCATACCATGACAGACCCTGGCTTTTGGACTTGTTGCTGGTAACAGTCTGGATGATCCTTTTCTTCTTTGGTCCGGAGCACACGGCGTCCATTTCTCCCAAAAAAATACCTGAAATACTGATTCATCTGACCACAGTACACGTTTCCACTGTGTGATGGTCCATCCCAGATGCCTCCGAGCCCAGAGAAGTCGATGCCGCTTCTAGACACTGTTAACATAGGGCTTCCTTTTGGCACAGTACAGTTTTAACTGGCATTTGTGGCTGTAACTACGTATTGTGGTACTTGACAAAGGTTTGCCAAAGTAGTCCTGAGCCCATGTGGTGATATGGCTTATAGATGAATGACGATTCTTGATGCAGTGTCGCCTGAGGGATCGGAGATCACGGTTGTTCAGCTTACGCTTTTGCCCTTGTCCTTTACGCAGTGAAATTCCTCCTCATTCCTTGAATCTTTTAATTATGTTATGCACTGTTGAAGGTGAAATAAGCAAATGTCTACCTATCTTTCGTTGAGGAACATTGTTTTTAAACATTTCAATCATTTTCTCACGTATTTGTTGGCAAACTGGCGATCCTCGGCCCATCTTTGCTCCTAAAGGACCAAATCAAATCACATCATTATTTAGGCTAACCAATTTACCTGATTACTAGCCCTTAATTGCTCCTGTCCCAACCTTTTTTGGAATGTGTTGCAGTTCTGAATGACAGGAAAGGATGTATATTTACAAATGAAATTAAGTTGACCGGACAAAACATCAAATATTTTTTTGTTCACACTGTCTGCAATAAAATACAAGTCAAAGTACATTTAGAAATCACTACTTTCTTTTTTTATTTGTGTTTTTCATACTGTCCCAACTTTCTCTGATTTGGGGTTGTATTCTGTCTTACTGAAACCTGGCTGTGCAATGAAGAATATGTTAGTTTAAATGAAGCCACTCCTTTCAGTCATAATAATACTGCATAAGTCCACTCATTGTTTTAACCACACCCTCGACCTTGTGCTGGCATATGGCATTGAAATTGAAGATGTAATAGTATTCTCGCAGAATCCTTTATTATAAGACCAACTTTCGAATTCTTACTACCCGACTGTACACAATTAGATAAAAGCTTCTACACTAGATGCCTATCTGACAGTGCTATAGCTAAATTTAAGGAAAATATTCCAACAGCATTTAACTCAATGTCGTACCTTAAAGCCCCATTGTGTAACATTTGTAGTTGTTTATTATCAAAATCTGTATTGCCCTTCACAAACTTGTCCTTTTTTATGAATATTGACCACAACCATCAATTCCAAGTATTCCTACTGGCTTGAAATTTTACATTTGCGCTTACATGAACTGGGGTAGACGCAAAGACAGTATATAAACTGGACCAACATATCCCGTTGCTCTGGACGGAGACGAGTGAAGTCTCTTAGAAGCACTTTTCCGGTGATGGTTGAGCGTTACTGCGCAGCTGCAAACTGAGCTTGATGACGTAGATGTGACGTGAGCAATGTGTCTGAACGTTGTAAGTCTTCTGGTAGCTGTGCCAAGAGAAATCTCAATCATTCCCAATCTTGCAAAGACGGGGAGCGTAGGTAAGGAGATAACATAGGCACAGGCTAATTATTGCCAACTAAAATGCTAGTTAATAGTAGCAATTAAACGTAAACAGCTAATGTAAGTCAAAACTGCCTGCGAGCTTCTCCTGTACTATAGACAAGTTTTTGAGCCGTTTCCGCTCTACTTCCTAAACTCCTCCTGTCGATGCAATCCACTTCCGTTTTGGCGGGCGGGTTTGTTTTGCTAGCTGGCTCCGTTGTGCCGACAAAGCACTGATATCGCAGTGACAAAGAGGATATAACAATTACAACATGAAGAAAAGTGGTTCGGGAACGACGTGTGCGGTAGTTGGTTGCAAACGCTCGAAAAAGCACCAGAACGAGTGGTTAGATAGATAGTGCTGCGACCACAAACCAGCTACGAAGAGGCAATGCACATGCGCTCCATTGTTTACATTTTTTACGCAAGCCTGATACCGACTCGGAATCAAGGATCTGACTGAACAGTATTAATTAATAATAACAACAATAATAATAAAGAGATAGGCCTAGGCTACAACGGTCAAATAATCTAGTTACCTTCCACAGGATGGCAGCTGAGTGGGAACAAGATCTCCCTGGTCCAGCAACACACGTACATCCCGCAGTTTTGTCTTCTCCAGCTTCAGTTACCAGCACCCAAGCATTATGCCACGCATTGTTCAAACACTGGCTGGGCTCTACATTTGCTTTCAGATAAACAAAACGATCATGTTTGTATGACATGACACAACCGACTTTGTTGCTGTGCAGATATTGATATGCCTCGGAGGCTTTCAGATAGTCCATTGCTTTTCCATCTATTGCCGTGGATTGCACGAAGTAGGAGCAAATCTTGCTGTACGTTATGCTGGGCCACATCGTCATGTTATCCTCCCAGTTCTGCACTGAATTCGGGTGGGGGAGAGTAACGCCATATCCAGTCAAAGTAGTAGAACCGTGTTCCCAAGCTAGCACTGCTAGCACCGACATCGCTGTGTTTACACCGGCAGACGCTGCGCAAATCACTTCCGGCGGAAATGAAATGCATTTGTGTAGAGTAATGTCGCCACACATGATTTGGCGCGTAAACTTGTCTATACGGTAATTCCTCTACTATGCAACAGTAAGTTGCGTGGTTATGACACAATCGTTCGCCTATTTTTACTAAAACGTCTGCTACGGAGCCATAACATGAGGCACAAGGTAATGGAGCCTTTTATACATTGTCGTGTTTCTTTAGAAATAAACGACGGACAAATGAAGTCTTTAAACGCTTTCTTCTCAACAGGTAATTCTGCCTATTTCTGTAAAAGTTTTATAGTTGCTACTTGCTTGGCTAAATATAGCATGGATGGGCATAACGCTAGAACGACGTCTAGGATACTTTTCCTCGCGTCAATGATGAAAAAGGATTGTCTACCTTGTAACATAAACGTAATCATATGTGCCGTGATTTCCCTGGCAGACAAGTCACGTCATGGATCTGTAACACACACTAGCTACAGCTGGAACAGCTGCGTGGAAACGATGGAGACACTAAGAGATCATTTCGGTTTCATTGACATTGTTAATACTGCTCAGAGAAATATATTAAAAACACAAACCTCCGTTGCTTCTCTCCTACGCTGTAAACATCGCCTTACACTATTAATCTGGTACAATATACAGAATAACGATAGCACTGATACTTTACTAACATTAGCTTGCATATGTTTGGGAACCTGATAGCTGATGTTAGCAATGAAATGGTACCAAAATAACGTCAAACTATTATTACACTGGAAGGGACACTCACGGACGTTTTGTCGCTAATTTCGGGTTCGGCCACCGTAGGAGTTATAACGCACTCGGAATGGGGGGGGCTAGAAAATGAAATTCAGTTGGTTGTCATATACAATTTCACTGCTAAATGGGAGCAATTCTTACACAATGTAGCTTTAATATAACAGAGGACCTTTATGTTAACTTCAGTCCCTGCCAAATTGATAATTTTGTAGACAGTGCTACGGCCTGCCTACGGACAACTTTAGACTCTGTTGTTCCTCTCAAAAAGAAGACGAGGAAGCAAAGGAAACTAGCACCTTGGTATAACTCCCAAACTCGCAAACTAAAACAAATCTCGTGAAAACTTGAAAGTAAATGGCATTCCACCAAACTGGAAGAATCTCGTTTAGATTGGCAAAAAAGATTAAAAACCTATAGGAAGGCCCTCAGAAATGCCAGATCAGACTATTACTCATCACTAATCGAAGAAAATAAGAACAACCCAAGGTTTCTTTTCAGCACTGTAGCCAGGCTGACAGACAGTCACAGCTCTGAGCCATCTATTCCTACAGCTCTGAGTAGTGACGACTTCATGAGCTTCTTTGATGATGAAATTATAACAATTAGAGATAAAATTAATCACCTCTTGCCCTCAACTTCTAACGATTCACCTTTAAACGCAGGACTGCTAGAAAGAACGACAAGACCTGACATACTTAGACTGCTTTTACCCTATAAACCTTCAACAATTAATGTTAAAGGTCTCTTCAGCTAAGCCATCTACCTGTCTCTTAGACCTCATCCCAACAAGGCTACTTAAAGAAGCATCAACCGTGGTTAACACTTCATTACTAGATATGATTTATATGTCTTTATTAACAGGTTATGTACCGCAGTCATTTAAAATAGCTGTGATAAAACCTCTTCTGAAAAACCCCACCCTCGATCCGGAGGTCTTAGCCAACTATAGACCTATATCTAATCCTCCCTTCCTCTCCAAAATCCTTGAGAAGGTAGTCGCCAATCAGTGATGTGATTTTCTACATAGCAATAGCTTATTTGAGGACTTTCAGTCAGGATTTAGAATGCATCATAGCACAGAGACGGCACTGGTGAAAATTACTAACGACCTTCTAACTGCTTCAGACAAAGGACTTGTCTCCATACTTGTCTTACTAGATGTTAGTGCTGCTTTCAACACTATTGACCATAACATCCTGCTACAGACTGGAACACTTAAAGGAATCACACTAAGCTGGTTTAAGTCCTATTAATCTGATCGATCTCAATTTTTTAATGTTAACGATAAATCCTCCAAGTACTCTAAAGTTAACCATGGTGTTCCACAAGGCTCAGTGCTTGGACCAATTCTGTTCACCTTGTATATGCTTCCCCTAGGCAATATTATTAGGAAACATTCAATTAACTTTCATAGTTATGCAGATGACACCCAACTATACCTATCAATTAAGCCAGACGAAACCAGTCAGTTAACTAAACTCCAAGCATGCATCAAAGATATAAAAGCATGGATGACCTACAATTTTCTGATGTTAAACTCAGCCAAAACTGAGGTGATTGTGCTGGGCCCTAAACACCTCCGAATCTCATTATCCAAAGATATAGTTACTCTGGATGGTATTTCCCTGGCCTCCAGCACTACTGTCAGAAATCTAGGAGTTATTTTTGATCAGGACATATCCTTTAACGCCCACTTAAAACAAACCTCAAGAACAGCCTTTTTTCATCTTCGTAACATTGCCAAAATTAGGAACATCCTATCTCAAAATGATGCTGAAAAACTAGTCCACGCATTTGTTACTTCCAGGCTGGACTACTGTAATTCCTTACTATAGGCGTTTTCCCACCGGAGGGACTTTTGCAGTTCCTAGAACTAAAACGTTCCTAGAACACTTTTTCCGTTGTGTTCCCACCGGACAAATTTGGGGATTTTTTAGTTCCTCTGGCCGTATTACGGGAATTTTTTAGCTCCTACTTCAGAGCAGGGTCTTTTCCCTTTTCCTAGGTCTACTTGATTGGTCAAACTTATAAGTCACTGCCAATCCAGATCTTGCAGTGCGCCGTCTGTACTTGCAGACGGAGCAACAGCGGAACATTTTAAACAATTTTCAACATCTTATTCATCATTAAAGTCACTTCTGACGTTTTAGGCGAGAAATGAACTGTTTAGATTTCGAATATAGGCAGTTTTCCGAAAATCGTTGCCGAATTGACAATTTGCTTCAAAGTTTTCAGAGTTGAGAAGCTCCATAAAGTGAAGGGACTGCCAGCTGGTGGCGGCCCGGAATCGCTTATTCGCTGGTCGGCCTGTCATCCTGTCATCCTGGGACGCCCCGCTGTAAACTAGTGGACTCTCAGACCACGGTCTCGTAAATAAGAGGCTTTTATTTCGCTGTTGAGGGATTGTTTGTTTAAATACCATAAACACATGTCCATCATAAGATTGACGGGAACGTGTGGTTAACTGCCTTTTTACTGTTAAACTCCACAAGCGCCTGGTCCGCCGTCACACACACACACACACGCACGGACACACACACGGCCACAGGCAGAGAGAGAGAGAGAGAGAGAGAGAGAGAGAGAAAGAGAGAGAGAGAGATATACCCGTTTCTCTTCGGGAGACTTGTTTAAATTATGACAGATTTAGACATTAGATTTATATAGTTTGGCGTATTTCTCTTCTGATTTTAATTAAGACCATTGCTGTGCTTGCATCACTCCCTTATCCCTCCTACCAGTCCCTGTGGTCACAACAGGAACATTCTGATGTTCTCCTCCATCATGCTGCTTTGTTGTTGTATGCGGCACTAAGGTCTAGTGACGATGCTATGAAGACCGTTGCGGTGCTTGCATCACTCCCTTACCCCTCCTACCAGTCCCTGTGGTCACTTGGCCGGTGGGAATGCAAATGGTAAAAAAGATTTTTGGGGAGAGCAGTTCTTAGAACTGCTTAGAAGTGTACTTTTCCCCTAAAAAGTACAAGTACTATCCAGTGGGAAAACACCTTATCAGGTTTCTCAAATAAGTCCCTTAAGACTCTCCAGCTGATCCAGAACGCTGCAGCACGTGTTCTGACGAGAACTAAGAAAAGAGACCATATTTCTCCTGTATGAGCTTCTCTGCATTGGCTTCCTGTAAAATTCAGGATTGAATTTAAAATCCTCCTCCTGACCTACAAAGCTCTAAATGGTCAAGCACCATCATATCTTGAAGAGCTCATAGTACCTTATTGTCCCACTAGAGCATTGCGCTCCCAGAATGCCGAGTTACTTGTGGTTCCTAGAGTCTCTAAAAGTAGAATGGGAGCCAGAGCCTTCAGCTATCAGGCTCCTCTCCTGTGGAACCAGCTCCCAGTCTGGGTCAGGGGGGCAGACACCATCACCACATTTAAGAATAAACTTAAAACTCTCCTCTTCGATAAAGCTTATAGTTAAGGAGTTGCAGCGTTCGCCTAGACCGGCGGGAGAGGGTGTATGCTGCAGACACGGCACCCCTTCTTTTCTCTCCTTGTCTTCATAGTCATTAGATTCATCTACCATATAATCAATTATATAATCAAAGTAGAGGGAGGCAGGCCAGTACAGCCCGATCCGGTAGGGAGAGTTCTAGCCCGACCAGGCACCTCTCTTTAGCCTGTCTCTCTTAGTTATACTGTTTTAGTTTTAGACTGCCGGGGGACTTCCTTTGACACACTGAGCTTCTCTCTCCTCTCTCTTCCCATTTGTGTGCATCCATGTCCCAGAAATGCTTGTTACTAACCTAGCTCTCGGGAGCTTGCTTCCCTGAGTCTTTATGTTTCTTTTCACCCAGGACGAAGTCCCGGGATTGCGGTGGCACCGGGGTCATGGTTCCGGCTGTTTCCATGGTTCTGCTGCAGTTCCCTGCTGTGCCGTGCTGCTCCCTGCTACGCTACTGCAACCACTATTTCTAGTCACTGTTTCATTATCTTTACTGTGATTGTTATTGCCACTGTTCATAACACCCCCAACCGGCACCGACACCGCCTACCAAGAGCCTGGGTCTTTCCCAGGTTTCTTCCTAAAAGGAAGTTTTTCCTCGCCACTGTTGCACTGAATGCTTGCTCTTGAGGGAATTACTAAAATTGTTGGGTCTTTGTAAATTATAGAGTGTGGCCTACTCTATCTGTAAAGTGTCCTGAGATAACTCCTGTTATGATTTGATACTATAAATAAAATTGAATTAAAACCAGAATAATACCGGCAGGATATGCCAGTATTATTCTGGTTTCAATTCAATTCACATGTCTTAATCGTAAAATGCTATATTCGGAAAAAGGCTTCATTTTGAATATCCAAACGGAATATACTGTTTACATGACCTGAATCAAATTTGGGATATTGTCATATTCGGACTAATAGTGGAATATTAGTGTTTTAATAGATTCTGTTGGTTGCTTACCCTATGCTCATTTAGACTGTTACTTTTCAAAGGTGTGCCATTTCTAAAGTTTTTAGTTATTAGCTCTTGACCTTGCGTTTGCAGCTATTTCTGCTACCGGACCATAATCAAGGCATCAGCATTTACTGGTGTGGCATTATTTCCCTGGCTGATCTGGCACCTTGCTCATACTTGGGCATCCCTTTACAGATATACTTCATATAAATGCAGCCAGAGGTGGTTCTGGAACCTGGGCATTTCGCCACAAATTGGTAGGCATGTTGACAGTAGTAGGTGATTGGCTGGTTGGGTTTATGTAAAAGTTTTGCCTGGTTAAGGTTAGGATAAGCCCACATTTCCCACACTTTCAACATGTCCCACACTTTAGCTTCAGGCGTTTCATCTCCCTTTGTAAAGCCTGTTTATTTGAATCAATATTTGAATGAAAATGTGTCACCTGTTCTGAATAAAAGAGCATATAGAGAGCGTCTAAAACCAAATCACCAACATTAACTGGTGTGGCATTTGTCCCTTAAGCACAGAGTCCATGAATGTTCTTTCATAAATACAAAGCACACACACAAACACAGCCCTGCACGTGTATTCCCTTGTATGTACCTCTGTTTGAAATAGCACAGCTGGGGACTAGTCAGCAGCCTTTAGGCTAGCCAGCAGACAGCCTAGATATCAGTTTGCAATATCAATGCATTCATTAAAAATGGATGTTTTGATGTACTCTACTGTGCTTACAGCGATTTTTTGGTGTGAAACGAGCCTATCATTGTCTTCTTTGCAGAGAAAAAAAAGTCTTATAACGGTCTGTTTTTTCTCTGTCTCCAAGCTGTCTACATGTCCTATGTCTGCCTCACTCACATATCATGCTCATGTTTGCGCAGAAAAAAAATGTCTGCAAGTTCTTTTTTTCCCTCTCCATAACACTGCTGTCTGCCATCTCTCTCTCTCTCTCTCTCTCTCTCTCTCTCTCTCACACACACACTAAAGACTCTGGGGGAAAACATGCCTCCCACTGAGTTGCACATATCGGTAAAACAGGTGGACTGGACACCATCATCTTAAATAAACACATGTAGAGTGAAAGATGAAGAGCTGAGATAAAATGACCAGATCATAAGTTCTTGTATTATTAATGGAGAGGTGTATCCCGGAAGACAGCAGCCAGGCCCTGATTTGAATTCTGATCCATCAGTCTGTGATCGCTGTGGCCGGCGGTGCTGTTGTTGCCATGCCAATGCCCAGTAGCCCTAATTAGTCCACTCACTAGCTACCTTCCAGATATGATGGCAAGGCAATAAGGGCAACGCGGCGACTGTTCCAATGAAAGCCAGATTGGGACAATTAAGCATGTACTATCCGGCAGGTGCTATGCAAACAGAAACAGCAGAGGAGTGGCCAAAGTCCTGAGAGGAAGGATGCTGCCATTGTTAATGTCATGGCCACGGTTTTTCTTCCTGGGCTTTTTAATGTGGGTAAACAAACAAGGGAAAGAGAAAAAGAGAAAGACAGAAGTACTCAAGGATAAAAAAAAAAAAGATGTGTTGTCCCTGCATGCTGGAGTTTTCCCTGCTTACATAAGGCAGCACAATGATAACAGGAAAGGAAGAAACATACACAATGAGAGAAATTATGAGAAGAGTGTTACATCTGCTTTTTGAGTCCAATTAGTCAAGCGCAGAGGTGTAAAAGGGGAAAAAAGAGAAGAACACAGTTTCAGAAAGGGAAGAAGGGGGAGGGCGAGTAGGAAGGGCTACTGAAGGCAGACACAGAGAGGCAGGAAGCAGGACAGAGAGACAGACAGACAGAAAAAGCAGCACAGCAGAGAGAAGAGAGGCGGAGGCAGAGCAGAAGTGTCAGTATCTCTCTTGCTGCCCGCAGGTTCTGTGTCTGCATGCTTTTTACCAGTCAAATTTCCATCCTGAAGGGACTAACTAACAAGCATCCTTGAATGATGGACTATTATCCTAAACTTCAGCAAATCAGAGTTATCACCTGTGGGCTCTACGCTACCTTTGGGGACTGAGATTACAAAGCCCTACAGGGAAGGAAAGCACTTCTGCAGACCCAAGGATGGCCGGGGAATGGTCTTTGTCTAGAGGTAAACTAACGCAGCATAATCATGTACTAACACTGTTATCGTGTTTTGATAGCAAGGCAATGTGAATGTGTTAGACGAAGGTACTGTAAAATCAACACACAGCCTGCTGACATGTTGTTGAGCCTGTGAGTCACAATTTTCAAGCAGTGACTATTTGGAGTGAAGAATAATTAGACAAAATGAGTGGCTGTCAAACAACAAGCAATATGGGTCTTCACAAACTACGCTGAGTTCACTGCCTCCCAAAGAGACCAGCTTTCCTGTTGTAGAGAAGCTCATACAACACAAAACTAATCAGAATCTGTCTTTAGAGTGAGGCCGCCCACAGAACATATATTTCATGTAATGGAAAATACAGCTAAAAGATGAGCCAAAGTCAAAAATGAAGAAGCAATTTTGCACATTTTGTGCAGTTAAAACGATGAACAAGGTATCAGAACAAGAACCGGTCAAGAAGAATACAAGACACTGAAAGCTGAGAGCAAATGTAGGGCTGCACCTAACAATCACTGTCATTATTGCTGATTGTTTTTCAGCTATTTGATTGATTGTTTAGACTAAAAGGGTCAGAAAATATTGAAAAACACCCATCAAGTTTCCAGAGCCCAAATAGCAACTAGGGCTGGGCGATAGGGAGAAAATCAGATATCACGATATTCTTGACCAAATACCTCGATATCGATATTGCGGCGATATTCTAGGGTTGACAACTGGTGCTTTAACAAAATATCTTCACACTTACAACCCCAAATCAGAAAAAGTTGGGACAGTATGAAAAACACAAATAAAAAAAGAAAGTAGTGATTTCTAAATGTACTTTGACTTGTATTTCATTGCAGACAATGTGAACACAAAATATTTGATGTTTTGTCTGGTCAACTTAATTTCATTTTTAAATATACATCCTTTCCTGTCATTCAGACCTGCAACACATTCCAAAAAAGGTTGGGACAGGAGCAATTTAGGGCTAGTAATCAGGTAAATTGGTTAAATAATGATGTGATTTGAAACAGGTGATGTCAACCAGTGATTGTAATTATGAGTTGGTACAAAAGCAGCATCCAAGAAAGGTCTAGTCCTTTAGGAGCAAAGATGGGCCGAGGATCGCCAGTTTGCCAACAAATACGTGAGAAAATTATTGAAATGTTTAAAAACAATGTTCCTCAAAAAAAGATAGGAAGATATTTGCTTTTTTCACCTTTCAACAGTGCATAACATAATTAAAAGACTCAAGGAATGAGGAGGAATTTCAGCACGTAAAGGACAAGGGCGCAATCCTAAGATGAACAACCGTGATCTCTGATCCCTCAGGTAGCACTGCATCAAGAATCGTCATTCATCTATAAGCGATATCACCACATGGGCTCAGGACTACTTTGGCAAAACTTTGTCAAGTACCACAATACGTAGTTACAGCCACAAATGCTAGTTAAAACTGTACTGTGCCAAAAGGAAGCCCTATGTTAACAGTGTCCAGAAGCGCTGTCGACTTCTCTGGGCTTGGAGGCATCTGGGATGGACCATCACACAGTGGAAACGTGTACTGTGGTCAGATGAATCAGTATTTCAGGTATTTTTTGGGAGAAATGGACGCCGTGTGCTCCGGACCAAAGAAGTAAAGGATCATCCAGACTGTTACCAGCAACAAGTCCAAAAGCCAGGGTCTGTCATGGTATGGGGTTGTGTCAGTGCCCTTGGCAAAGGTAACTTGCACTTCTGTGATGGTACCATTAATGCTGAAAAGTGCATAGAGATTTTGGAGCACAATATGCTGCCTTCAAGAAGACATCTTTTCCAGGGACGTCCATGCATATTTCAACAAAATAATGCAAAACCACATTCTGCACACATTACAAAGTCCTGGCTGCGGAGAAAGAAGATACGGGTACTTGACTGGCCTGCCTGCAGTCCCGACCTGTCTCCAATAGAGAATGTGTGGCGCATTTTGAAGCGCAAAATGCGACAACGAAGACCCCGTACTGTTGCCCACCTTGAGACTTGTTTGCAGCAAGAATGGGACAAAATTACACCTGAAACACTTCATCACTTGGTGTCTTCAGTCCCTAAACGTCTTTTAAGTGTTGTGAAAAGGAATGGCAACATTACAAAGTGGTAAATGCTTTACTGTTCCAATTTTTTTTGAAATGTGTTGCAAGAACCAAAATAGGAATTTTGTTTTTTTGAAAAAAGAAACAATAAAAATCATGAGGAACACATTAAATTATGTGCTGTTGTATTGTCTGCAATGAAATGCAAGTCAAAGTACATTTAGAAATCACTACTTTCTTTTTTTATTTGTGTTTTCCATACTGTCCCAACCTTTTCTGATTTGGGTTGTAGATTTTAGATTAATAATCATCAGTAATGTACACATAATGTCTAAGTGGGGAAAAGGCAAATAATAGAACAGTTACAACAGTCTGGTAAGTTCAGAAAAGTACATCACTTTACTGTAATGCAGCCTTTAAAACAACACTTATGTCATATTACGATATTACGATATCCAAAATCTAAGACGATATCTAGTCTTATATCACAATATCGATATAATATCGATATATTGCCCAGCCCTAATAGCAACAGTCCAAAACCCAAAGATATTCAATTAGCAATGATGTAAAACAGAGAATTGGGGAACATCCTCACATTTGAGAAGCTGAAATCAATAAATGCTTGGCATTTTGCTTAATATATGATTAACCAATAACCCAAATTGTTAATTGTTAATTTTCCTTGACAGACCAATGGATTAATCAACTAATTATTTTCTTTAAATGCAGCCTCGGCAGAGGTGGTTCTGGAACCTGGGCGTTTCGCCACAAATTGGTAGGCATGTTGACAGGAGTAGGTGATTGGCTGGTTGGGTTTATGTAAAAGTTTTGCATGGTTAAAGTTAGGGTAAGTCCACATCTTTCAAAATGTCCCATTCCATTCATTCATTATTTGAATCAAATGCTGGAAAATGTGTCACCTGTTCTGAATAACAGAGCATATAGAAAGCGTCTTAAGCCATTGTAAAGGTGATCGGATTTACAGTTCTCCACCATACTTACGGATAAAGTAACAATATACAGTGCTGTGTGTAGTATGTATTTAAATGTATTATTATCACGTGTCATGTGGAATGGACCATTTTAATGATATAATAAAAAAATGTATTCATTCACATCTTGGACATACCTTGGTATATTTCATGTTACTACAAATTATAATTGGTTACAGTGATTAAGACAGAATGATCTGCATTCTGTCTCATTTCAGAATATGTTTTTACATGAAACTAGCTTTCAAAGTAAAATGAAATGTTTTAATATGGCTAAAATAAACGTGTTTTTTTCCACGACAGAAAACAAGTAATGTGAGGTATAATCCACAACAAGAAGAAATATATCAAAATAATTACCCATGCAATAATTTCACAGGTCATCATGGATTATGACGTTTATACCATAAGCCATGCGCACAAAATATTTATTCATACTGTGGAGCTCCGGGACTTTTTAAATGGAAATGTTGTGCTGGCAGTATCTTTGTCTACCTTCAAATAAATGTTACCAAAATAAAAGCAGCAGAAGCCGTAGCCTACATACAGCTGAACCCAACTATTATTGATTCAGCATGCTAGGTTTGCTTTGTCAGAGCTGTGCAGTTATCTAAAAATATCCAATAAGAATTCAGTATTATCCTTAGTACAATTGATTACACACCTTATAAAATTACTCACGAGTTAGAAAATACAATTGAGCATGTGGCTCATAGTGTTCAATTCAGATAGCAGACTCGGATACCAAATCTAGAGTCACTTTCATTACAGATATTACCATATGTACTGTAAATAGAAATTCATTCCTGATTATAAAGCATTCCTTTTGTTGGGTACAAGTACAATATTTTTGTCACTGCAAAACCGTTTATTTCATTCAGGTCTCAAATGTGGTCTAAACACAAGCAACCTTAAAAGAACATATTGCTTGAATAGAAATAGTCTAAAACTGGCTACATCTTAATCTATATTAGGAACTATCTGATCTAAGAATAAGTAAATATGAGTCTGAATCCGACCAGACCTTTAATGCCAGCGTTCAGTACTTGATATCCCCAGCCACTCTTGCCCAAAGCCAAACGAAAGCTAACTTTAAAATCTCAAGACAATCAGCTGAGTCCTGATCCGTCTTAGACCTGAATGAAACCGTGTGTGGCCCGTTGTTGTGACAGTAAGTCACCAAATCATTTGATACACAGTCTGGAGAGAACCAGCTCACAGTTTCAGGTGCTTATTTGTTCAACAACACATGACAAGAACCATCAAAGATAAAAGGCAAGGCATCAAAAACTGATTAAACACACATACACAGACAGGCGTCCAATTAGCACAGAAAGAGCAAGCTATCTGCCAGGGGATGATAAATGAGTTGAAATTAGGTAGGAGACATGATGCAACATGCAGACCAGGGAGAAAGATCTGCTATCTATGTAACCCATGTTCTTTCTTTAAAATTATTTGACTGAAATCTTCCATCCTTTCTATTTGCAGGATCAGAGATGAAATGTAAAGGCAAGGGAAGGTGATGCAATAATGGGACATGACATCATTCTCAATTCCTCTGTGGCAGTCTGTGAAGGATAGAGGAGTATGAAGGCTGTGAATATCCAAGTCAAGAGATTAGTCTCTTTGAGTGGTCTCCGAAGACCATATGACCTATATCCGGGTCTCTGACTTTTGAGTCCAGAGGTACAACCACACAACCTTGTTTATATTTCTCTTGAAACCTCTCATCCATTCTGTCATCTATACTTTCTACCTCCACAGTTGTCTGAAATATGAAATTACAAAACTTATGGCATAAAGTGTTGTGGGCCATATCAGGACGTGGAGAGAAGTGGAGACAGGAGGCTTGTACTGGCACTGGCATCATTTTCAAGAGGGAATGAGACTGGAGGCAACAGTCCAAGCACAACGGACAATGATGAGACGGAGCCATGCATGAAAGAAAGCATTGATCTCAGTGCACCGCACTGATGTTGCAAACCACATGCCCCCCAATGAGTGGCGGGTGTTTGTTGCTCTCTGTGTATCACAAACAGACTTTTCCTATCGCCTGAGCACAGCCAGTATCCCCAAAGCTAAAGCTCACAAGACGTTTCGTTGTCTGTCAAATTCCGATACGTTTACAGAGAGAATGCTGCAAGTCAAGTGGATGAAGTGAAGATTGATCTTGTCAAGTCAGGATATGGTGGGATAACTCGTTACATGCTCCACCAAGTTCCTTGTGGCCACTTCAACTGCTGCTGAGCTGGAGAGGACATTGCTGGGAGGGAGTGGTGAGTTTAGGCCTGATATCACACCTGCTCGTAGCCCTAATCCTAACTCTTACAGTGCAATCTTCCCTAAAAGAAAAATGCAGCATCAGCTGCAAGTTCACTGGTTGAAAAAAGATCTAGTAGAACTTCATATGCTTTTAATATTTATTGAATAGACCTTGTTTTTTTGCATACTGATCTCCAGGCCTCTTCCTCCCATCGGGATAATGCACACATCTCCAGTGCTGATCTCTGCAGCCACCATGAGCAACATGACTGTGCTCGACACTGCTGACCCCTATGACCTGGACATGACCTCAGATGGGACTATCTACCCCATCAGCTTCCAGGTAATGCTGCCGCCTCACATCTCAGATGGCTTTCTTAATCAAATTAATGTGACAGCATGAGTCAATCCACAGAGATCTTCTTAGGTATATGATATTTTCAGGAAACTGGTAACTGTCCGGCTCATTAATGGGTTGATACTAAAACCCATTGTGTACGTAAGAAGACTTACTGGTTGTATAAAGTCAATGTTCACACATTTTTATGATCATGCATTATTATGACTATATTAAAATAACACTGACTGTCACACTAAATACCACCGTGCTCTTTCTGTTGGTAGGTTTCTCTGACAGGCTTCCTGCTGTTGGAGATAGTTTTGGGCTTGAGCTCCAATCTCACTGTGCTCGTCCTCTACTGTATGAAACAGAACCTCATCAGCTCTGTCTCCAACATCATCACCATGAACCTGCATGTGGTGGATGTGTTGGTGAGTCCTGACCTCTATCAACATCTATCAGTCACTTTTTTGCCAAGAGGGATTTAACATCAAGTGGTTGGTTGGACTTCTGGTGCTACAAAAAATTACCCCTCAGCACTGCTACAATTTCAGAAAAATAAACCATAAGGAACACTATGCTTCCATTTTTAAAAAGGGCCACAACATCTACTGCTGTGCCAGTCATTAGACATAAAGTATATTAAAGCTGCAAGCAGTGATTAACAGGCCCTTATCCCTGCCGACACGAGGGCGCTAAGGCGCCTAAACACGCATCAACCAAACCACTGCATAGTCTCGCAATGTTTACTTTTTTGTTTGATGTGTGCATCACCTTTCATGAGTTTGAGTATATCAAAGGTTTCAAAAATGCGTTCAAAAGCGCCAAGTAATTTGGGGCGCTATTTAGCGACCATATTTTGAGTTTTTTTGCATCCTAAAGAAAAATACCACACAAAATCCGAGATAGCTGACTTCCTGTCAGGCAAAGCATTTTTTTTTTAAAATGTAGTATGTTCCTAAAAATGAGAACAATGATCCCACCAAATTTCGTGAACATCAAAGGAATTTTATCCCAACCCTGGTGTGTGTTTGGGGGTGTATGGAGCCATGTGGCCACACCCAAGACCAATGACTGCAGAGCTTTGCAATTTTCACCACATCTGACAAGTGTGCCAATTCTTTGTGAATTTCCGAGCATCCCAAGTCCCTCAAAAATGTGATTGCGCAGCAGGAAAATAAAATAACCTTTTCAAAAACAATAGGTTCCTCGCGCTTTTGTGCTCGGGCCCTAAGTATATCAAGGCTGATTATGTACTATACTAAGGATGTTACAAAAAAGTGCAAGCAGATCACCCCAGTGCTAGCCTCTATTCATTGGCTCCCTGTTCACTTTAGAATCCAATTTAAGACCATGTTGATCACTTAAGGCTCTCAATGATCAGGCCCCAACCGCAGGTCTCTTAGATCTGACGACAAATATTTCCTGTTCCACGATTACAACTAAAACTAAAGGTGACAGAGCCTTTACAGTTTTTGCTCTACAACTGTGGATCCAGCTGCCATTAGATATCAGATGTGCTCCCTAAATCTCTGATTTTTAGGGCCCGAGCGCCGACAGCGGCGAAGGCCCTATTGGAATTGAAGGAATTATTATTATTCTTCCGCGCAATGAATTGCCTTTTTGAGGGGCTTAACATATTCAGAAACTCACCAAATTTGGCGGTCGCGTCAAGTCTGGTGAAAAATTACGTATTTTAAGGGTTTCGGGAATAGGCGCACAAAAATGGCTCGCTAGCGCCCCCTACAAAGTTAAAGAAATTGAGCCCCTGCAGTACGTTTAACGTAGACTCACGAAACTTGGTACACATATGTAGCATGTCAAGACATACAGAAAGCGTCATTAGAGCCATACCCTAAACCCAACAGGAAGTCCGCCATTTTGAATTGAAAGTTCGAAATTAGTGCGATTTTGGCCATTTCCACATGTCGTACTTTAATGAACTCCTCCTAGAGATTTCATCCGATCAACTTCAAATTTAGTCTGTGCCATCTTAAGACATGATAGATGAAAAGTTGTAAAAAGAAAAACTTTTGATCATAGGGCATGGCCGTGGTGGGGCGGCCATTTTGTGCATTTCGCCATCGAAACAGGAAGTTGGTGTAACTCAGGTGTCCATTGTCCAATTGGCTCGAAACTTTTCACGATTCATAATAGTCCAACCCTGAGGACATATAAGGTCCGATATTTACTCAAAGTCATAGCGCCCCCTAGTGGCAGCAGGAAGTAGGCCTAAAAGTCAAGGTGCTATACTTTAACAAACTCCTCCTAGAGATTTCATCCGATGGACTTCAAATTTGGTCTGTACCATCACAACACCTTACCGATGAAAAGTTGTTAAAAGAAAAACTTTTCGTCAGACAGCGTGGGCGTGACGTGGCGTGGCGGCCATTTTCAACTTTTTTCGATGAACGAAGAAGTTGTTGTAACTTTAGTGTACGTTGTCATATCTGCCAGAAACTTCTCACGTTTAACAAGGGTCCAGACCTGACGACAACTACAGGCCAAAATTGACATTTCATCATAGCGCCCCCCGCTGGCAACACGAAATCTGCCTTATATGACAAACATCATCCGATTTACATGAAACTTATAATGTGCGGTCTATGTGTGATACTGACCGCCCCATATAATTTGACCACGCCCACTTACTCAGGCCACGCCCCCTTTCATACTATTTGAACTGTTTAAGGTACACCCTTGTGTGAGGTATCATTGAACTCAGCAGAGAGTTCCTTCTTCATTGGTGATGGTTTGGCCCGCCCCCTATGGTTACGCCACGCCCCCTTTCATAACTGGTGACCCATTTAAGGTACACTATTGTGTAAGGTATCATTGAACTCAGCAGAGACTTCGTTCTTCATTGGTGATGGTTTGGCCCGCCCCCTATGCTTAAGCCACGCCCCCTTTCATAACTGGTGACCCATTTAAGGTACACTATTGTGTAAGGTATCATTGAACTCAGCAGAGACTTCCTTCTTCATTGGTGATGGATTGCCCCGACCCCTATGCTTTGGCCACGCCCCCTTTCACAAATAATGAACTGTATGACATTGATTCTTGTGTGAGGTATCGTTGAACTCGGCAGGGAGTTCCCTTTTCATTGGCGACGATTTGCAATGTCTGAGTGGCGCGTAGATGCACGGTCGCAAGGAGCGGCGTCCGCCGGTAACCCCGACACGCGCAGACTAGTGAGGGCCCGTCCATTGCTGCTTGCAGCTTTAATTAATCTTGTTATTCATTGGCCTTTTTAGCCCAGCCTCAATCTGTTATCATTTCTATAATTCTGTATTTGTGAATTGCTGTTTAGGTCGACCATGGTATGTTCTCTTTGTGTTTTCTTTCTACTTTTTATTTTATATTTTAATGTGTCTTTATACAGCACCTAAGTGTTTTTTGTACAGTACTTGGTCAGCTTAAGCTGTGCTTAAATGTGCTCCAGAAATAAACTTTACTTACTTGCTATATAAAATAATACACGCATGAAAACAGGTCAGGGGTGAAAAAGGTGAGAAAGATATTAACCCTCTAGGGGGGTCCGTGGGCATGCTCCCCCGGAAGAAAATTTTAAATATTCCATACTTTAAACTAAGGGTGCTCCGATCGATCGGCCACCGATCGGTATCGGCCGATAATGGCTTTAAATAGTTTGATCGGTGGTCTCCATAAAGGCCGATCAGATAGGCCGATCAGATGACGCACTACCACGGATGTATTAAGAGCGCACTACTCCTGAGAACATTTTCAAAATGGCGGCGTCCCTACATTCAGCGGTCTGGCAGTTCTACAAGGTGTCTGAACGGTGGCAGAACAGAAGTTGGCCCGCGGCCGGCCGCGGAAACGAAGACGCTAGGAAGACGGCTACTGCTTTTAAAAAGCGTCTGCCACCGGTGGTGCTCCGGCAAACGTGTTTGTGATTACACCATTCTGACGCTTCTACTGCCTCTGGAGCACCGCTGGTGGTCCGCCGACTCTCTGGGAAAAAGACAATACACTAGCGAGTAGCAACGTGTGTACCGAGGAAATACCACAAGGCGGAAAGCTCCAAAGACATTTCAACACCACCAACCTCATCAGACATTTGAAGGTTAGTCACAGAAAGGAGGATAAGGAGTTTTCAAAGTTAGCTAACGCTAAGGCAGAGCGGAGTCGTGTAGCTAGCAGCTCTGGCGCCGCTCAAACAGCTGTTTCTCCGTGTGTCTCGGTCCGTGTGTGTGTGTGTCGGTCCGTGTGTGTGTGTGTCAGTCCGTGTGTGTGTGTCGGTCCGTGTGTGTTGGTCCGTGTGTGTGTGAGTCGTGTAGCTAGCAGCTCCGGCGCCGCTCAAACAGCTGTTTCCCCGTGTGTGTGTCGGTGTGTGTGTGTGTGTGTGTGTGTGTGTGTGTGTGTGTGTGACTGACTGTGTGTGTCGGTGTGTGTGTGTGTGTGTGTGTGACTGACTGTGTGTGTCTGTGTGTGCTGAAGAAATGTGCAGTGATTGAAAGGACATTTTTTAGATTTTGAGCTAGGACAGAAAGCCAAACAGTTACTGATACATTCTCTAAACATGTGTGACTGTTATGTAATGGCGTAATTTTCAGTTCATGAAAGGGATTCGTGATCGGTGATCGGTATCGGCAGATACATCTGCCAGCAATCGGTGATCGGTGATCGGCCCCAAAAATCCTGATCGGAGCACCCTTACTTTAAAGCATCAATCTGATGCAGAGCTGCCAACCTTGACATTTTTTAGGAGTAGCAACTTACTGATTTATTGTTGAAGTTCTGGTTCATGAATACGGCGACACGCACGCGGAGCAAATGTGCCATTACCGCTGTCTTTGATGTAATTATGGCTGGTTGGGCATCAGTATAGTGTATCGTTTAGTTCACATGCTTACCAATCACTTCACCTGGTTCTGGGGGGGTCCCCCCCCCCAGGAAATTTTGAGGGTAAAAGACTTCAATTCCTGCATTCTGATATCTTTTTAGCCACCAATTTATGGTAAAAATGTCTATATTTATGGCAAGGAAATGACAAAATTCTGGTGGCAGGTAACAATTCAAAATACAAAATATAATGGAGTATTATTATATTCAGTAAGTCCAGTCCAGTAAGGGGGCTTTCACGTCTGGGACATGGGCCGGATACGACAACACACAGCATGAACAGGCTTTATGGTAACTTTTTTCCCAAGGAGCACGTTTTGTTCCCACTGTGAAAAATGTAGGATTGACTTCCAGAGGCTACTGCTTTTACTGCTAAATTCAACAATAATACAATCATGTTATGGATACAAAACGTTATGAAGTGTAATGTTTTCTATGTTATATTGATCAGAAATTATCAGTGATATTGAATATAGCCTACAGTGTAATGGACCACCACAGGTCATGCATACATGTGAACCGCGGATTAATTGCAGAGTTTAACCTTCATAATGTAAAACTAAACACTACGTGAATGGAGACAGCAGAAAGACAGAGCAGAACGACGCTGCTTGTTCAGGGTTTTCATGTGTTCTCCTGTAGGCCTACACTTCACATCAGGTGTTAAAACCAACTGGACCAAAACACTGAACTGGACTACTATTTAACGCGACAACGAGACGTTTTTAACCGGTAATGAACTGTGTCAATGTAATACTGATGCCGTCAGACGGCCGGGCGGACAGACAGCAGTCGGAGCTCCGGCGAAGCTGCGCCCGTCAGCCTGTTAGCTTGAGCTTTGTCTGAAGCAGCCAGCCAGGTTCCGTCACACACTGACACATTCCGCACATCCTCCACTCAGTTTAACGGCTATCCCCCCGTTACCGGTCAGAGAGGCGTGTTTACTTTGTATCTCGGTCCTCCGGTCAGTTTTTAATAGTTGACAGGTAGGCTACGTAAATTAATTCATTTCACAATGTCAAATCAAACTGTCTACATCAAACCCGTTACCTTTGCAAGCACCGTCCTCCCTTGGGGAACCAACCAAACTAACTAACTTTGTAGTTCACTGAATCTCTGGTACCCCCCCCCCCCCCACCCCCTCCAAACATTTTCTCATCAAATCTACACGATTCACATAGGTCACCTATTTTGTTTTCAAAACGGCGAATTTCGCCGAAAGGTGAGTGATTTTCATGTATGATAATAGGCACTACTAGTGCTGCCCCCAAACGTTGTAGGTTTTATTTCTGCCATACAAATAGCAAAATTGTAAAAGGGCAATTGTGAGCTTTTCCTTGTAGTTCCTACTAGTCTAACAAAAACCAAGAATTTGACAGAATCTAATTGACAGCCTAATTGACAGCCCAATGTCTCCTTATAGATGCTAAATTTAGTTAATGTTTTTCTAACAGTAAATAGAGAAAACATAGTATTTATTAGAGTAGAATTAAGGCATTAATACAATACAACTTTAGATTTTTAAGGGGATTAAATGTTTGGTGATGTTGCAAATGTTACGATGACCAATACTCTTAGTGAAACCTCACTGATAATCAATAATATACCAGGAAAGAGTTTCATAATTTTATTTTAAACGTCACCAAACGTAGGTTGACAGTAAATGATTGGCTTATTCACTAAATGAAGCCATGCTGCTACTACTACCTCCGTTCTGTTAGGATTGTTGGGTATTTAGGGTTACTACAAAGCCAATAATTCCTTTAGCAATTCAGCTGTGCATGACTGTAATGGTAACAGTACGTAGTCTGGATTGACACCATCATATTGTACCATTTAGAATCATATAGCAATCACTACACAGCGTGCCAAACAACCAAACTAGATTACATGAAAACAATCATAATGCATTAGAGATGTGAACTGAACTCCTCTTGTTTCCAGGTGTGTGTATGCTGCATCCCGCTGACAGCAGTGGTGGTGTTACTTCCTTTGGAAGCTGACACTGCTATGATGTGCTGTTTCCATGAGGCCTGCGTCTCCTTTGCAAGCGTAGCTACTGCTGCTAACGTCCTGGCCATCACTGTAGACCGGTATGACATCTCAGTGCGGCCGGCGAACCGTGTGCTCACGATGAGCCGAGCTGTAGCGCTACTGGGATCCATCTGGTCTCTATCCTTTTTCAGTTTCCTGGTTCCCTTCATGGAAGTAGGCTTCTTCATCAACTCTGGTTCAGACCATGTGAACCAGACTGCAGTGCTCACAGTGGTTCATACAAATGAGTATTACACAGAGCTGGGTTTGTACTATCACCTGCTAGCACAGATCCCTATATTCTTTTTTACAGCTGTGGTAATGCTAGTGACATACTACAAGATCCTTCAGGCACTTAATATTCGCATTGGCACACGCTTTCAGCACAACCTACCTAAAAAGAAGCAAAAACGCAAAAACACTATCTCTTTGAGTACTGCGACGCAAGCAGAGTCGACTGATGCTTCACAGAGCAGCACAGGAGTCAGGGCAGGTGGGAATGCACCCTTGGGCATGCGGGCATCAGTGTCAGTCATTATTGCGCTAAGACGAGCAGTAAAGCGTCACCGGGAGAGACGGGAGAGGCAGAAACGAGTCTTCAGGATGTCTCTTCTCATCATCTCCACATTCTTACTTTGCTGGACTCCAATAACTGTGCTCAACACCATCATCCTCAGCACCGGGCCCAGTGATTTAACTGTTCGCCTCCGCTTGGGCTTCCTGGTGATGGCCTATGGAACCACTATCTTTCACCCGCTCCTCTACGCCTTCACTCGGCAGAAGTTCCAAAAGGTTTTGAAAAGCAAGATGAAGAAGAGGGTAGTGTCTGTAGTAGAAGCTGACCCCACGCCAAACAATGTGGTCATCCATAACTCGTGGATAGACCCCAGGAGAAACAAGAAGGTCACTTTCGAGGACACGGAAGCCAGACAAAAATGTCTATGCTCGCAGGACGCCAAGTAGTAGGATTATCTCAAATGTAAATATGTCAAATATGTAAAGTAAATGGGACTCATAGAGGTTAAGTAACTAAAAATTGTTGTTTTAGAGGACGATATGGAGTTCTATTCATGCATAAATAGCATTTAGGGGAAAAACAGAAGAAATATGACTATGTTGGGAAAATATATTACAAGTCTAAACAAGCTAAACACACATGCTCATTAACAATGGAGTACAGTATGCCTGGGCAGCTTACTAAATGAATACTAAATGGTGGTTTCAGAAAAGATGTGTTCCCTGAGATCAGAGGAATATAGAGATAAAGGTGAAATAAAATATCACACATAAATGAAACTACCAGCAGCTGAATGTGGATGAGTTCCAGGATTGCATTTACAGATGATTTTTTACTTGGTACAAAAAATGTCTCAAAATAGGTGTCATAGACACACAAAGAGGCTAATTTATGCTATTTATTAAAGAATGTTGTGGAGTGCTATCAAGGACAATTCAGTCATATCTCTGTATCTAAGCAGCAGTGTGTGTTGTTCTCTAGCGTAAGATGAGACAAATGTCAATGTACTGTGTCATAAAACACCCTGATATTGTTTATCTCCATTTGTAATAAACAACCAAAGGCACAATATGTGTCAGTATCCCTCTGCTCTCTTGCTTCTGCGTGTGGAATTGGATGCAGGGAAAAAAACATGAGGAATTCACTTTCCTCAAGAGGTCACCTCTGTCTGTTTTGTCATGTAGTGAGCTTTTAAATCTATTGTACAAACTAAGGCCCTGTCTACACCTACACAGATATTTTTGAAAACAAAATTTCCATTTAAAAATCTGTCCACACAACATTTGTTTACAAAATATCTCCGGCCTATCTTGTATACCTACACTGTAAAAAAAAAAAGTTATTTCACTGGAATTTACTGTAAAATTTTACGTGTTTTTTTCCGTTTTTTCTACATTAAGTGTTAATGCCATAAAAATACGGAAAAATACTTTTATTTAAAAAAAAACACATTAAATAAAGGTTGTAGTCTGTAAATTGATATAATGAGAAAATATAGTTGTTTAACAGGATAATTCCATTGCTTAATGAGCTTGAAAGTTAAATTACATTGAATTTTATGTAAAAAGACAAAAAATAACCATAATTTTAACGAGTGTAAAATTGAGGCATCTTTCTGTTTTTTTACAGTTAAACCTTAAAATTAATATAAAGAAACGTTAAAAAACAATCGTGAAAAAACGGTAAAAAGTCTGGCAGCAAAGTTGCCAAACACTTACCGTAAAATGACAGTCAAAAACCTTATGTTATTCTACAAAGAACTTCTTTTTAAAATACAGATATTTACTGTACATTTTCTGTATTTTTTCCGTCCAACTACTGTAAAATTAAAAAAAAATGTAATCATAAAACATATTTAGAATGTTAAACAAATGTATAAATCTGTACAAACACTGACAAATATTGCAGAATACCTTAAAATTACATAAGTTGAATGAAAACTGCTGTTTTCATTCTGTTTTTTTTGGTAAATTCACAAGATTATCCAATCCATCCACAAGAACTCCCTGTCAAAGTACAGATTTCTGGATGTAAAACACACAGAAATCATGTCAAATGAATGTAAAATGACCCTCTTTTTACAGCCCAGTAATAGTATCTTAAAAGCTTTAGGCATTTATTTTATATGATTATCCAGTCTATTTACAGTAAATTCCTGTTTAATACTGGTTTTCTACTGTACAAAAAAGCAACTATCTAATATACCTACATACTTTAACCATTAATATAACAGTTTTACTTTATATAAACAGTACTTTATAGTGATTAAACACAACTATTCAATATATCTACAGACTTATCCCATTAATATACTGTTTGTTTACTTTGTAATAACATTTGACAGTATTTACAATTAAATATCCAATATATGCATCAGATACTCTTCAGAAAAATAAATAAATAATAAGTAAATATTGGTATAATGTATAGGGGTCCATTTTAGCTTATTCAATGTGGTCTCATACATACTGTGTTAGTGTTTTAATCGCTGTCAAACATCATCCTGGCCAATATCTCCTAATGGAAGTGTACTAAAGGGGTTACCAGAGGTACTGAGACAGGTAGGACCAGCCTGACCCGTTTAATGCATTGAATGAGGCTGACATGAACCCTCACTGCATGGCCTCAACCACTCCACAGCACAAACCCACAAGCATTGTTCTCAAGTATAGTTGGATCAATGTAATTCTATTAGAAACTAAAATACTGTAATATTTTGTAAGCATATTTATGGTAATACAAACAGTAAAAGAACTTGGCAGCACACAAGCTTAAACAACCAGCTAAAGCCGTATCACACCAAATCACCACTGGGGCCTATGTGGACAAAGATGCTGTAATCAGATCTGTCTTTGTAAAAATATAGATTCTTTCACCTAAATATTTGTGGAAACAAAGCCATAGCTTCATTTAAGGGAATGCATAAGAGACAAGAGTCAACCTAAACTGCAAGCCTTGGATGTACATGATGTCTGTTTTAGTCCAAGTCAGTGATATGCTCATCACTATATAATCATGTTTTGGTCTGACAAATGAGTTGACAAAAGAATCGTGCAGCCACAGTTCACATCACATAGGCCCACAACCCTATAGGCCTACAGGATGGCGATACAGTACACAGAGAGCCAGGCAGCCTACATCTTCACTATCCTAATATTTTAGGGGGCATCTGATGATCTTGCCTCATTTCACTTCCGTGGAGGTCCAACATCTTTTTCCACTGACTGCTTACTTTGCTGAGGTCTGCTGTGATGCCTTATACTGTGTCCACTCTGGCTTCTGATGTTTGTTCCTGTCTATGTCATGCAAACAGCTCAGAGCATGAGCTTCCCTCTTATGTGGGGTAGAATGAATATTATGCATGTCCAGTACCTCAAAAGCCTCACCAGCGCCTGACAAGACCTCTGTGATCTGATCACCTCTGCCTCTGACACAGGCATTGATGCACATACAGCCTGGGCAATATGTGTTCCATTTAGGTGTAACATTAATACGTTAATACGTCTGCTACACTTTTATAAGGGGTGGAAAATCAATATTCATGCACACCAGTACCTCAAATACATACCTGCTTGCCTAACTTGCACATCACCTAACCTAACTTGTTCAACTAGTTCCAACCCTCATACAGTTTAATTCAACCCTGCGTTGATACGCCATAACAGACACAACAGAGCCATACGTGTAATGCCAGATGTTGCTTCATAGTGTCCTATACCTGTAATTTACTGTAACAATAAAGAAATCTTGAATTATGTGCGGCTGCCCATTTAAAGTGTGTCCCCTCTTATGAAAGTCATGCCTACTGACAAACAGTATGGACATCTGCAACATTATGCTTATTTGAGAAATTATCTGTTTTTTCATAGGCCTTTCATAAAAGGCTGTTAATCCACTTTAAAAACATTGGAGGCTGTCTTCCAATACAATATGTTAGACCAGAGGTTTTTTAAAGTGGGAGGCAGGCCCCCCTAAGAAGCTCCAAACTGTTTTAGGGGAGGCTCGTGAATGTAAATGAAAATTAGGAATCCAGAAATACAGTAGTTTGGGGAAGTTTTTAGTGTTTTTTTCAGTCAGAAACTAATAAATGCATGCGGGACAAACCTCTTTTTTATGTATTTGGTGTACTTGAAATAATATGTAGCATACACGTTCTTTTCCTTATGAAGGTGCATGATACATTTGTTACATTATTTTCTCTTAATATTAAGACCCAAAATGAGTGTTCAACAAAATGCCAGGTCTTTGTGCAGTCCTACTGCTCCCTCAAATCATTTTGCCTCTCCCCAGTTTCTACAGGTCAAAGGGAATAAAGAGTTTTTCATGGGCTGAGGTAATATAAGGTGAATAAAGACATGAAGTATGAATAAAGCCTTACATTGGTGTGCTATATATTGTTTTAATTTAGCAATGCATGCAATGTGTGAAAGACTGGGAAGTGATGTTAGTGCTCAACAGTTCAACCAAGGCTTCTGTAGCATCAACATGAATTTAGTAATCTGGGGGTGAAGCGATGTAAGACCTTACAATGGTTGAAAAAACATAAATGTAAACAGAAAAAGTCTCTTTAGTCTCTGTGCTTCAGATATCATGAAAGTGCGCGCAGATTCAAATAACTGAATGTTGCGAAATCATTGGATGAATCATGCCAGGCGAGACAATCTTGACCAATGGTATTGTTTGACTTCAGAGGGGGAGGGGCTAACGTCAAGATCAACGGCACAGAGACACTGTGGAGTGGATAACATAACGTAGCTAGCTAATGCAGGACATTTCCATGAAGATTCACATTCAGCTTTCACTTCAGGTAAAGTAATACTGTTGTTTTTATTTACATGCAGTTTCCTCACGAGATATCAACTGGACATGAGATAAGATAACACTTGCAATTTTAAAATGTCAGCAGGAATAACGTTAGCATTTGCCGTTTATGTGCCTTATCAACATCTGGCGCAACATTATGCCTGTCCTTGGGTAACGGTAGCCTTGAATGTGAACCATGCACCAGTCGTAATGTTAGCTAGCTAAATATATAGGCTAACTAACAGTTAACTATATTATAGTTGTCAGTTGACTAACGCTAACGTCAGCGTTCCATGTTTAACTTAAGTTCCTATTTCCTCGTGCAAACACGGACCTGACAAAGACAGTGGCAGTTAACTTAGTAACGTTAACTTGCTAAGTAACGTTATGTTAGACTGTTTAGCAGGTTAGCTTGATTAGCTAGCCAGGTACTAATACTAGTAATTAAAGAAACGTCATAACGCTCCGTTGCTCCTAACACTAGGTAGTTAACATTACATGCTAGCTAAGCTATCTCAGCTGACTAACTTTAATTTGGTTCTACTTTATGAACAGTGAACCACACGTTGTAATTAACGTTTTACCCCTGCTTCATTCAAGATTGTATCAAGTTACAACATGACATTACACAGAGAGACTGCTTTGTGGACCACAACATCTTAATTTGAACGTGATCGTTATTTTCACTCATGATTCAGTGTGTCCAACTTAACATTATCATTCTGTCTTTCCAGAGAGAATGTTTCCATTCTCGCTTTCCACATAAAAGTAGATGGACAGAGAATTGAACAAACTCAGAAATAACCTGCTCTACTTAGAAGTGTCTCTCCCTCCAGTCCAGACCACTCAGTATGTAATTAAATATGTATTTTAAGTTTCATTTTTGCTGTAAATCTAAATAAATAATTACCTGGTGGTCAATGCTGGCAAGCCACCACAAATACATCTATGTATAGTACTGTCACAGTAATGTTGAAATGTTTAAAAAATCTCACCCTAATTCTTTAATCCCTGTTTAGGCAAGATGGAAGAAAGGAGGATACAAGATTAAGAAGACCAAGGAGAAAAAGAAAGCTAAAGTAAAGAGATGTTCACCATACAGTATCACACGTAATCAGCTGTACCTTACCACATCTTTCTCACCCATGTTATGGCTCTCATTCTGTGTTCGGTTTGACAAGGATCAAGAGGCCAATGACCAGTTAATGAAGGCTGAACCAACAGACCAGACTGAGAACAGGATAGCCCAGAGCAAGAGGGGGCCCAGCAGAGGCTAAGGAGGAGGCAGAACACCCACATACAGCTTAGGAGGTACCGAATGACATCTGCACTGGTTGCTTTACCTGGGCTGTGCTTGTAAACAAAAACAAACCGAGGTCTGAACCGAACGTGTATTTGTCACATTGTTACACCCCTGTTTGTTGGTACAGCCTTACTTGAGTCTAAACACAGTGACTTGGGACTTGTTCAAGATGGTGAAGGTTAAAGCGTAACTCTCGGCAAAATGCAACCATGGGTGTTTTTGTGAATGTACCCGAGTCAAACTTCAGGTTAAAAGCATAATTAGGACGGTAGCACCACTTTTAAGATTTACCATATCTTCGTTTTCCGGTCAAATGGCCTTTTGAATGGGAGAGCTAGGGGCACTACTATGATCACATCAAACACAACATGAAACTTTGCTCCAAGTATCACCAGGAGCTCTACACATTAACGAAAGTATTGAGAACATTGATTGTGTTCACAGAGTTTACTAAAAAAAGGTTTTTGAACGACTTAGTTTAGCAGTTGTTGTTTCCGGGTGCTAACATCTCCAAATGCAGCTTAACAGGGAGGAGAGTAAAGATGGAAAGCTCCTAAAGCTTAGTTCCATATAAATACACAGATAATTTATTGTTTAGTCATTAGTGAAAAACCATATCGACCTTGTAGTTGAAAAAGGAGCCTCACATAAGAATTACATTTCCTATTATTGAGTCTGTTCATTCGCATTTGGAGATTGACACTTTTTGAGAGATGGTAGCGCCCGGAAACAACAACTCCTACAGTGAGTTGTTCAAAACCTTTCTTTTTAGTAAACTCTGTGAACACAAACAATGTTCTCAATGCTGAGTTCATGTGTAGAGCCTCTGGTGATACATGGAGCAAAGTCTCATGTTGTGTCAAGCCTTCTTAGTGTTTTGAAAAATAGCTAATTTTATGCTATCATAGTAGTGCCCCTAGCTCTCCCATTCAAAAGGCCTGTTTACCAAAAACGAGAATACGGTAAACCTTAAAAGTGGCGCTTCCGTCCTAATTATGCTTTTAAACTAAAGTTTGAGTCGGGTACATTCACAAAAATGTAAACAAACAACAAAATATTAGGGCTGCACGATTTGAGGAAAATATCTAATTGTGATTATTTTGACGGATATTACGATTGTGATATGATTCACAATATTGGAGGGAATGATGTTTTTTTATTTTCATTGAAAAATATTTTTAAAAAATGATTGAAGTGTGATTTATTTTGCGAGGATCTGTGCCAAAACAAAGATTTTTTCCTTCAGTCTGTAGGATAGGATTTGTAGGCCGGGACGTCTCTGCAGCACCACAATACTTTATTTACGGTTTGACACATATTTAGCCTTCAACAAATATTGCGCCCCCTGCGATTTGGTTATTGCACTAGTTCATATTGCGATTTCGACAATATTGCGATTAATTGTGCAGCCCTACAAAATATATTGACATGCAAAATAATCGCATGGAAAAAACATCCTTGGTGTGTAAATGTCTTTATTCTCACCTCTGATATTTGTGAGTAAGAGCTACTCTCTCACAAAGCCACAAACCAGAGATTTTAGACTCAGACTATGATGTCATCAGGTTACTAAGCTGCTTCTTAGACAATAAATGTGAAACTAATTTTGTAGAATAAAAAAAGAAAAGAGGTTTATTCTATGTTAGCGTTTCAATTCTGAAACACAAAATCTCCCCGTTACCTCCTAACATCCCCCTGGCTGTTCTCAGTGTCATCTTTAAAATCTTTCTCAAGTCATTGTTTTTGGAAAAGCTTATACATTACATTACATTATATCAGATGACATCACAAATTTTAGTTTTTGGATTTTGGAGAGAGTTGTTCATGTTCACTGACATTTTGAACACGCACGTATGAATTCCCAAATTGCCCATAGTTCCCCTTTTGCTATAATGCAATGTACCAGACAGTTTTTGCTCCCATAAGTTTATTCATATGTTAAGGATTAAGGATATCACTGTTTAATAGTGCATTTATTTGTAAAGCAAGCAGTAAATGGTCATTTTATGATAGTTTCTGGTTATGATACATTAAAATACTTAAAATCTCATACATCTCAAAAAGGGATCTGCAGTGAATGGATTGGACAATGCTGTAAAATGTCAGCAGAAAAGATTGATATATTTCTTGAGTGTAAAAGTAGTTGATGCAAATGCACTTTTACATAGTCCTTTTGGTTTTTGTACATTTAAAACCCCATTTACTGATGAGGACGTTGTGAACATATATTGGATAGTAATAGTAATTACTGTCAAATAATGTTTATGAAGTCCCATGCACTTGCACAAAGTCTGTAGATATATTGGTGTTGCTTGTTATTACTGTCAAATAAAGTTTATATAAATAAACATGTATGTACATATAATGGAGAGTTGCTTGTTATTATTGTCAAATAATGTTTATATCAAGTAAACCCCTTCAATGAGGAAAAGTCTGTAGATATACCAGATAAGTGCTTTTAAATTACTATAAAACTATGTTTATATAAAGTAACCTCATGTATTAATAGTAAAGGTATGTAGATATATTGGAGAGTTGCTTCTAAATTACTATGAAACAATGTTTATATAGAGTAAACACCATACAATAATGGTAAAAGTATGTATATATGTTGGATAGTTGCTATTAATTACTATAAAGAACAGTTTATATAAAGTAAACCCGCATACAATAACGAGGTTAAGTCTGTAGATATATTGGATAGTTGCTTGTGATTACTGTTGAATACTGTTTATATAAAGTGAACACCCATACAATAATGGTAATATTATGTTTATATATTGAATAGTTGCTTTTTATAACTAAAAAGCACTGTTTATATAAAGTAAACCTCATATAATAATGATAAAGGTATGTAAATATACTGGATATTTGCTTCTAAATTACTATGAAACAATGTTTATTTAAAGTAAACACCATACATTAATGGTAAAAGCATGTAGATATATTGGAGAGTTGCTTGTAAATACTATCAAATATTGTTTATATAAAGTAATGACTATTATTATTAGGTTTATGCAAGGTATTATCCCATTATATTCTTTTTTTATACAGTAAAAAACAGTATTTAACAGGAATTTACTGTAAATAGATTGGATAATCAGAAAATAAATGCCTAAAGGAGGGTAATTGAAAGTTATTTGACATCATTTTTGTGTGTTTTATATTCAGAAATCTGTACTTTGACATGGAGTCATTGTGGATGGATTGGATAATCTTGTGAATTTACCAAAGAAAACCGTATTAAAACAGCAGTTTTCAGTTAAATTGTGTACTTTTAAGGTATTTCTGCAATATTTCTTAGTTTTGATAAAGATTTATAATTTTTTTTCACATTCTAGAAATGTTTTATAACAAGATTGTTTTTTAATTTTACAATATTTAGACTGTAAAAATACAGAAAATATTTACAGGAAATATCTGTATTTAAAAAAAGAATTTTTCTGTAAAATAATGTAAGGTTTTTTACTGTAATTTGACGGTAAGTGTTTGGCAACTTTGCTGCCAGACTTTTTACCGTTTTTTTACGATTTTTTTTTTTTACAGTGTATCTTTTTACCATATTTCTGGTACACGTCCCAATGTGCTATAGCAAGACTGAAATGTGACTCATGGGCGCTGTGGTGGAGTTGCTGCTTAGTATCTCCTTACAATACAAGGTGATGATAACTATTGGGTTCAGCAGATGACTCCGTTCACCCGTGAAGTGGTGCAGCAATACTGAGGGTACATCCACACAACACAATTGTTTTCATTTTTAAGCGCCATTTTGAGACAAAAGACTTTTATCTTGTTCTTAGTTGGTTTCTGAGGGTATTTCCTTTTTCCACATGCCTGTTATTTCAAAAAGGGCCAGTCAGTCATCTCTAAAAAACAACAGCCTTCAGGTGGGCATCACTGTCTCACTCAAGCACACATCAGCAGTGCATCACACTTATTAATCCATGGATATTTTGGTTGAAGTTTCATTCAAGTAGCTCACCCTCCCTCTCTTCCTGCTCCAGGTGGCCTGTGACCTGCTTGTCCACACAAGCGTTTTAGCTCCATTAGCAGCAGTAATCTCCATCTATATTAACAAGTCTGACAACACATATCACATAACCATTCACATACGCTGGGCGAAGCAGATTGTTCGGTACTCATAAATAATGGATGTATAAGTTGAAAATTACAGAAAATACTTTGGAGAAAGAACAAGGGTGAAAAGTATGAGCAGGGATTTATTTGCTTGGACCAATGACGAGGTGGAACTGTTACTGAGAGGTATGTAAGCATACCTAACCGACAAGGTCTCTGTTTGTGCCATCCAGACAACAACACAACCCTGGAGTTTGTGGACCAAAACGGGGCAGCATTGTTTCCAAATGTCTCCATTAAAGGGGCTGGGAAACACAGGAGTAGCGTGGACGTGAGGTGTAAATGCTGAAAAACATAATTTTAAACCACAACGTAGTAGTGTAGATGTAGCCTAAGTTAACATGTAAAGTAGTTAATAAATCTAGCATTACTTACAAAATGGTAGTCCATTGCTGTTGTTAGTGGTGCATCCTCATTACACAAAGCAATAACAGGCATGCACGAATTGAGGAGCTGACGTCATTGTTTCCCTAGTCTCGCTTTGCCAGACCCTCCTCCAAAGCGCGCTGAAGGAGGGTCTGCTTACTCCACATAGCATTCGGGGTAGGGAGGAAAGCGTGCTCTGGTTTATTGGCATTTCTTTAAACCAATCAGAATTGTCAAGGGCGGTGCAAAACTCCGCACAGAGCCGCTGCAAAATAGTCGTGTGAGAGAAAACTCAAACGAAAACCCAAGCCTGGTCACGGCTACTACGTCCACTATTTTTACAGTCTATGGTAAGAACACAAAACAGAGTGTGTCGAAAAGCTAAACGCAGGTCGTGAGACTTGACATTTATTATTTGGAACTGAGAAATGCAAAGTGGCCCTTCTTATCTGGCATTATTGGCAAAAAATCATGTTAATGCACATGCCTTGTTTGCTACTGTCGACAGGCTAACAAACCCTCGTGTGTCAGTAGCCTCTTAACTTCTATACCCTAGGGCCCACATGAAATTTGCCTCCTTCTTTACTGACAAAATTTATAAAATTAGACAAGCAGTCAGTGTCTCCATATCAGGTACAGGATATGTGTTGTTCCATGTAAAACCAGTTCAAATACCATGACACAATTTTATTCAATCAACCCTCAAAACATGGAGGACATTATACAACTTCTGAAATCCTACTCCTGCTGCCTTGATATTTTGCCAACAGGCTTTTTCAAAAATGTTTCAAACTGTTAGGCCAAAGATCTTGTACAGATTGTAAACACATCTCTTCTCACAACTCTTCCCGGAAAACTGCAGTCATCAAGCCACTCTTAAAAAAGAACAATTAATACACGTCACTAATGAGAAATTATAGGCCCATATACAAAACCTTCCATTTTTAAGTATAATCACTGAAAAAGCGGTTTTCCAACAGCTTAACAGCCTCTTGCCACGTTGTTTAGTGGCAAGAGGCTGTTAAACTGTCTTGCCATCATGCCATGGATGATGTCTTCCAGTGAGGTTCTCGATCACAACACAGCACAGAGACATCTCTTGTTAAGGTCTTCAATGACATCCACTTAAATACAGAAAGCAGCAAAAGTTCAGTCTTAGTATTACTTCATCTCTGTGCTGCATTTGACACTGTCGAAAATGACACAGTTTTACCCACTAGCATGGCTAAAAACAGCCCCAAACAAAAAGCATGTGGACAGAAGTGTATTTCAGCTATAGAGTTATATATATTATTGAACATTTTAAAAATGTTGTAACCTCAAGGGGGAAGAAAATAACACTGACATTAAACTACTCTTTAGATGATCCTCTTTAAACCTCACTGAATTGATTCTAGGACCCCACAGTGTGAACCACAACCAAACACAAAGAAGCAAAGGCCACTTGGGAAATGGTTAGAATTATTGGACGACAGCCGACTGGCACAGGAGAGACCAGAAGCCGACACTGTATCAACTTTAAGAGTTTGTTGCTGTGCTGTTAGAGAATGCTGAGGACACTGACCCCATTTTAAAGGTCTTTGCAGCCAATGGAATTTGAGTGTGTGTGTGTGTGTGTGTGTGTGTGTGTGTGTGTGTGTGTGTGTGTGTGTGTGTGGTCACAGGCTGCTGAAAACACTTGTCCTTCTGAACTCACTCTGTCACCTTTAACACCTTGTGATAACTAAGGGTAGTACAGCAAATAGATAACAGTGACATTCAATGCATCAATATCACTTTTTACCTGCTGACATTAGGTCACACAGTCCTCTGAACCTATCCAGTCAGTGTTATGGCCTCTACAGATAGGCCAGACGGGGCGACCGCGACGCGGCAGAAAGGCACTTGGACTGATCAGTCTCCCCGAATTGTTCAAAACATGCCAGAGAACACACCGAAGAGACGAGACGTCTCCATAACAGCAGGCGGCGCTAATCTGTACTGTCGGCCAAAAATGAAAACAGGCAGCTGATTGGACGAACGCGTCACGTGGGTCTGGCTTCTTCTTCCGGATTTTGGATTTTTCAAACGGCCATTAATGGCGACTCGTTCAGAATACGATCTCAAATTGTACTAAAATAGTTGACCGAAACGTGTTTCTGAAAACATTTTAAGGAGAAATAGGGCATGCAGTTGCTGAATCTGTCTTCATTTCAGATCAACAAAGGTCAGTTTAAAAGATTTTCCTCAGATTTTGAGAGACTCTAGTCACGCTCATTTCGGCTCCCTGTTTCCAGGTTAGCACTCTACCAATCAGATTGGTCATTTGAGATTGGAGGCAGTGCCCGCCCTCCCGACTATGCCCTACAAATCGGCAGAAATGAAGGCCGATGGCCCCTCCAACGGACGATGGCACGGAACACACCGCACAGGCTTGAGTCACTGACCTCACCAGACTGTACGACGGACGATTTTCAGCTTGGTCTGTAGTGGGCTTTAGACACATCAATTCTGGCCAAGAAAATGAAACCAAGTTAAATGATGAAGCTAAGAGAAAGGGGTACCTGGGGTTGAAATTGGTTTCACTTTTATGACCTTATCATACGCCTCATCAGAAGGGCAAGATTATAGCCTTAAAGTTACCATGAAATGGTATCATTACCTCCTTTATGTGCTGTATTTCCATGTTGGGGCAGGACATTGGACAGTGATGTATGCTTCAGACAAAGTACTTAAAAGATCTTCCAAAAGTGCATAACATCCCTTCCCCTTGCCTCTCTAGTAGCAGAATCACGAGTTGCTGTGTTCGACAATTTCTGGAACTTTTCAAAACAAGATAATAATGGCCACTTGATGTAACAATTTTTTTTTTTTGTTTGAATTCTTCACGCAACTACTTCTGTCACTTTCAGGTATACAAGCAAGTGAAACACCATGAATACATTTTCAAGAGAAGCTGGGTGAAATTGTGCATTAGTGCTGGGCGGTATACCGGTTCATACCGAAAACCGGTGTATATTTTCGTCACGATGTTCATTTTTAATATACCGCCATACCGGTGTGTTTAATAACACAACGTCCGGAACGAACGTTCGCGCTGCGCCGCGCGACACTGTTTTAGACGGACCCTTTAAAATGCTGCACTTCTAAGCAGCGACGGTAAACAGCAGTGCACCAGAGGGACGTCACACGGAAGATGGATGCTGCAGAAGTAGTAGAAACGAACTTGTGCCAAAAAAAGGAGCCGCCGGGTCTGTTGTTTGGAGGTTTTTTGGTTTCCAAAAATCCGACGTTGACCAAACAACCGTTTTATGCAAGTGCTGTTGGGCTAAAATAGTTGCAAAAGGCGGCAACACGAGCAATTTGCTCCACCACCTCAGCTGCAAACACGTCTTGGAATATCAAGAATGTATGAAATTAAAGTCAGCAGGCTCAGCGCCCTCCACATCAGCAGGTAACACGGGGAAAGCAAAAGAAAAGTCGAGCCAAATGTCACTTAAAGACGCGTTTGCTAGAGGGACTTGCTATGACAGAAAAAGCAAACGGTGGATCGAGATTACAAACTCCATCACCAACCACCGAGCTAAAGACATGGTCCCGCTTAATACAGTGGTGAGTAATGAGTCAATTAAGTCAATTTACTGCAGTAATTCCTCTCTCAACGAGTAGAAAATGCATTGAACATCTGAATATGCATGAAAAAAAACCCCGTCAAAAACCGGAAAAATTTTGAAAAAATACGTGATATGAATTTTTGGTCATACCTCCCAGCACTATTGTGCATCATTATGCTCAATTGCCCATGTATGCAATTTACTGCATCTTTTAATGACGGAAAACTCTTCACTGTGCATACAAGTGTAGCCATTTGGTATATCACCACCTTTGCCTTTTGACAGGGTAGGACAACAAATCATACAACCAACAGTTGGTTTCAAGCATACCGAATCCTTGAGTGTTAAGCTGCACTGTTTTTCAGGAGCAGGTTCAAGTGCTCATTAAATGGATGTTTAACAGGCATGCACCAATCTGAATAAATAACAAATACTGGCCAATATCTAAACAATGACTTAGGACCTAATACAGTCCACTCTAGCTAACTACACTTTGAACACACCACTAAGAGAAGTAGCAGCATTTGTCAGATCCCAGGTGTTTCACGCTGGGCTGGCTGCCAGCCAGTAGAAGCAAATGAGTGGCCAGTGAAGAGAGTGCAAGGCCAAAGTATGCCAAAGACACATATGTTTTACATTGAAGAAACAAACCACAGCTAAAACACCAGTGAAAACTGGTGGCCTGAAAGATGATTCTGACAACGTGATGTGATGTCAGGCAATTGCAAACTAGTAATTAAGTTGCAGGCAACACCGAAAACTGCCGTAAATTGTCGGAAATTTACGTGGGCCTTGCTTGGCAGTTGTCCCCCCATGACCCCCCCTCCCACTAATTCTAGGGGAGGCTTTAACATGTAAATGAACATGCTGTGTGCTATACAAATGCAAATCAGGGTAGCAGCAGGGGGAGTTTTACCCCAGGTGACATTTTTCTGAAAGGTATTAACTTCATTTTAAGAACATCTCTGGTATAAATAGATCAGGCTCAGTATAGCCTAATTGTAGACTCTTATGGGCGGTTTCCCAGACAGTGTTTAAATTAGGCCAAGACTAGGCCTTAATCTAGAATAGTTAATCACTGCTCAATAAATGGCTTTCTGAAACACAGACTAATTAGAGATTAAGAACACCTGGACTATGAAGTCTTGTACTAAGGTAAACAAGATTAATTTAAAACCACCTGTGCCAGTCTGAATTAGCTGGACAGGTTGCCTATAAAACATGGAATGGAGAAGGAAATTCAAGGAAAGCAATGGCAGCAGAAAAGAGACTGCGATCCAAAAACTTTAGTGAGCATGAGAAAAGTCTTTTAAAGACAATAGTATCAAGACACCCGGTCATTGAAGACAAACAGCACACATCTGCTGTGGAATCAAAGAAAAGGAATGCATGGAAATCCATCTGTAATGAATTTAATGCAAATGAACTAACATCCACAAGAACAATACAACAGCTTCAGGTAAGGATTGTCAATTTCTATTACCTTGACAGCTGTATTTTATTACTGTTTGTGATATCAATGGATTGACACTACAGTATTATATTCGGTACAGGTTTTGTGGAAGAATATAAAAATCAACCTAAAAAAAACTGCTGCAGAAGCCCAAAGAGAGAGGTTTAAGACTGGTGGAGGACCTGCAAATAAAGATACTGATCAGTTGGATGACTTACTGACAGGAATAATGGAGAACCAGCAACCTTTGGAGAACATACCAGATGATGACCATCTTGACAGTTCAGATGAGGGATCACACACACATACTACAATGGGTATATTTTGGCATTTCGTACTCTCCTTTCAAACTTTCCTTTCTTTGTTTCATTCTCTTTCATTTGATGTGGAACATTTCTCATTTAATGCGCATTTATTTGATTATATATGAACTGTTCTTTCTTTCAAGGAGAAAGTCAAAGGGACATAACTGAAGCGCTGCAAGGTAATTTACCCTCCACATCCTCAGAAACTAGGGTGGCAGTGTCTGCCAGTAACGGTCATCAAAACAAAAGAGTCACAATCCACGAAAAGCTAGCCGTTGATTTTCATGAACACAAGTTGAAGTACCTTAAGGAGGAGCATGAAATGAAAATGAAGATTCTCCAAGTAGAACTGGAAATGAAGATGAAGGAGAGAGAGCTGCAACTGTCTCAAATATCACAACGATGAATATGGAATAAAAATTGTTTATTAAATAATTTTTGATGTTTTGGGTGTTTCTTTAATATACCTGACAAATACTTTTAAAATACAGTCATTCGCTCATTACATGTGAAAATGTATCAGATCCCAGCAGAAGTGTGACAAGGCAATGTCAAAAGTGACACAATGCAAAAGCATCTCTGTAGGGTAGTCCTTCTGTGGGGTCTGTTGTGAATGGTGGTATATCTAGATTGTCATGCTCCTGTATCGGGGGATCTGGGCATCCATGCTGTTTCAGGTAGTTGTGAAGAACGGCTGTTGCAATGATAACTGTGCAGCATCTTCTTGGTTGGAATCTAAGTGTTTTCCGAAGGCACTGAAAGCGACTCTTCCAAACCCCAAACATACGCTCTACTAGTCCCCTAGTGCGCATATGAGCCTGGTTGTAGCGCCTTTGCTCAGTAGTTGTTGGGTGCAAGTATGGTGTAAACAGAAAATTCTTCTGAGCATACCCACTGTCACCAAGCAATATTCCCTTGTGATCTCCTCTTTCAAACTGAGAACACAGAGATGAGTTAAGGAAGATCCGGGAATCATGAGTTGCACCTTTCCAACGCGCAACAATGTTTGAAAACTGTAACTGGGGAGTGCATACACCTTGGACATTTATAGAAAACCAGTTCTTGCGGTTCCTGTATTCCTCAGCATCTGGAGAAGAGGGACGTTTTATGGGAATATGGCTTCCATCTATGCAGCCTATGACTCCTGGGAAGTTCCCATATTCATAGAATTGTACCTTGTAGTTTGCCTGGGTCGCAGCATCAGGGAAGTTTATGTAATGTCTTCTCAATTCACAAATAGCCATGCACACTCTGTGAATGACTTTACATACTGTAGGTTCACTGACACCACATAAGTCCCCAGTTTCTCTGTGAAAGGTGCCACATGCCAAAAATCGTAAAGTTATGAGCACCTGCAGACAAACTGCTACAGGCCGTCCTCTTTGGGTAACAGATGAAAGCTTTGGTTCCAAAAGTGAAATCAGATTCACAACATTTACTTTATGCATTCGAAAACGATCTCGAAAACTAATGTCATCAAAGCATTGCAATGGGTCACTTCTGTCAGCAAGAACTTGCCTAGCTGGTGGTATTCGTTGTTCTTCATTGAAATACTCCAAGTAATCCATGTGTCTTCTTTAACAAACAATTTGTAATCTGAAGTTAAACCTGCCTCCTGGGTGGTTTAATTTAAGCCTCAATTTAGTCCTGAAGTATCTCTGATCTTCCTTCAGGAAATCAGCTTAGTTTATCCAGGACTAGGCCAAGTCTAGGACTATTTTACAACATGACCAAGAAAGCAGATTTATGTTAGTCTGCGTTAAAAGGCCTTTTCAGTCTAGGATTAGCCTTAATCTCTGTCTGGGAAACCGCCCCTTAAAGTTTAGCTTTAATTGATTTATTTAATGAAAGTATGCAAGATTAATTACTGTGTATGTCATTAGCAATGGCCAATGTTAAGTAAAAAAGATACACAAAACTATTTATTTCAACAATTACTGTAGTTTTAATCAGGCTTTGCCACAAAGGTAAAATGTGCAAACATTCCATGCAAACAACATCACCGTCTCCTAGAGCTCGACCACTGTGCAGAGTGGCATGACTACAGTGACCTTTCGTTGGTCTTCTCATCCAAGACTGTCTGGTGGAATGGAGACAGGCACCACTGTACAGTTTTCTAAGAGAAGTCTTTCTGCTGACACCAAAACACTGTGCTTTACATAAAGCATATCAGCTGTCACTGCATGACAAAGTCCCAGCCATTTGTCTTCTTAAAATACTGGCAAATTCAGCATCATATTCACATGTCTGTGGTATATGAAGTTGTTGGCTCTGCTGAAATGGCCTCATGATCTGGATTTCTGGATAGTCTGGTTATTACAGTTTTTGCCCATTGCTTACACACAAAAAAGTAGACACATTGTTCAAAAACTAAATCTCCTGTTATCATTGGGAAAACACGTTTTTTTCCCCCATAGCAGTTTATCCAGTAATTGTTTTTTTTTTACTTTTGTTTTGTTGCTAAATTTGATTCTATTTTTCTTTATTGTTTCTTTTAGTAAAACCTCTTGTTTGATTACTGCAAAAATTCTACTTTTGAGTCTGAGAAAATGACAATAACAATAGAAACACAAAGACTGCAGTGTTTTATATAAAGCCCATCAGTGTGTTGCTGGTGATATGAGAGAAGAATTCAAATGGTGCTTGTGTGTGTTTGGTTTTGTTGCAAGAAATTCATTTTTAGAAAGGAGTGTTAAGTTGTGATTGCAGTGTTTCATTTTGGCATAGATGTGAGTTGTTCATCTCCCAGTGCTACAGCATGTCTAATTGGCTTGTGTGTAGAGTTTTGACATAATGAGCCAAATTCTGCAAATAGTGTGTAAGCAATAGGCAAAAACTGTAAACTTTCCCAGTATTCCATTAAATCTCACTGTAATTCACCTCCACACCAGTCTGTGGACGATATGGACGATATCACCTGCCTGCTACGAACCGCCCCATGCACATCCAGGCTGCTTAAGAGGCTGGATGAGCTGATCACCTGGGCCAGGATGAAGTTCAAGTCGCAGAAGTCAAGGAGGCTCTCATTGAGAAAGGGGGAGAGAAATGACAGAGTCATCTTCACCATCAGCGGAGAAGACATCCCCCGCATCGTGGATCAGCCCATCCGAAGCCTGGGAAGACTTTATACACCTGGTCTCTCAGACAAAGATATGGAGAAAACCATCCTTCGGCAGCTATCAGAAGGCCTGTCCAAGATCGACGCAAGCCAGCTACCTGGAAAGTACAAGGTGTGGTGTTATCACTTCAACCTGTACCCAAGGGTGATGTGGCCTATGAAGCTGTGCGAAGTCACCTCATAAGCCGTGGATGGAGGCAAAAGCTAACTCCTTCATCCGCAAATGGCTTGGCCTACCACAAAGCTTTTTAGCTGCTGGCCTGTATGGATGGAACTCACTCCAGCTACCCCTGAAATCCATCACCCTGGGCTACAGGCAGGAGATGGCAAGGCTGGTGATGGAGCTAAGGGACTCTGACAGGGCAGTGGCTGATGCAAATGCCAGAGTTGAGACTGGAAGGAAGTGGAGGGCTAGAAGTGATGGGAAGACTGCAACATCAACAAGTCGTGGGCATGGTCCAGACAGGGCGGGCAGGCCTTGGATGGAAAGACCCACCCATCCTATGGTCCAAGGCAAGTAGGAAGGAGAGGAAGAACCTTGTTGTTGCAGAGGTCACCAGGATTGAGCAGGAGCAGCTCAGACTTCGGTCTGTGGCACAGGGGCAGTGGACAACTTGGGAGGGTGTCGTGAGCGGGACAATCAGCTGGGCAGAGTTCTGGAAACTGCCACAGGCTCGGCTCAGTTTCCTCATAAGGGCAACATACGACACTCTCCCAAGCCCTAAAAACCTCCATCAATGGCTCGGAACAGAGCAAGCCTGTGACCTCTGCGGGACCATCAATGCCTCACTCCAGCATGTTCTGTCGGGCTGCAAAACAGCACTGACACAGGGTCGGCTCAGATGGCGGCACGACCAAGTGCTCAAGAAACTATGGCAGAGGTGCTGGAGAAAAGTCGGCAGGAGGCAAACAACCAAAGTCCATCGGAGAGCCAATGCAGGATCCACTTCCTTAGGCAGGGGGAACCCGCAAGGCATACCAGCAAGAGACCACAGTAGTATAGAATGGCGCTAATGCGCGTGCACATTGTTATAAATGGCACTAATGCGTGTGCATGTGAGCGTGTGCGCGAACCAGCGTGCGTGCGTGTTGGGGGCGACGCCCCCCACCATGTGATAATTTTGAGCGTTCTGATTGGCCAAACGATGTGATTGTAAAAAGAAGAGTGTGTGCGTTTGTGTGTGTGTGTGTTACGTCCGCGTGTGTGAACCAGTGTGTAAATCTGTGAGAGCAAAAGCCGTCCCTCCGCCTCCGTTCGAGTGCGTGATGACATTGTGGCCAGATGTTTGTACGTAGGGAGGCATGTATGCTTGTCATAAGTTGTATACAGAACTACGTGATTGTAAAAGAGGGGTTAGACCAACTATATGCGGTTAAAAATGCTTGATTATGGCTGAGCATCAATCCATCATGCATGGGGAGTGGTTTGTAGGGTTTAAAAAGCGTTGTTTTGCGTTCTATGGTCTCCTTTCCCTGCCGTTTTATATATTATATATATGACCCAGGGTGTCCAATAGTGATTGGTTGGCAGTGATCAATGTGAACCAATCACGAGTGACTTTTCTTGTTTAAAAGTAGTGGTTTCATCCAATACTGAGTGAGTAAATTCCAGCCAGCCCAGACACTCTCTGGCCAGGCGCGGTGTCGCTGCTATTCATATGCTAATTAGATCCATTCACACCTCCGCGGGGGCTCTCCACATACGCCATGGTTCGTTTCCGACAATTTGTGGCACAGACAAACGCGACGTTCAGTGCCTGTAAATTGTCGTTAACTGACGAAAATTAGGGGGATTTCCGGGAGTTTACAAGCATTTACGGGGGCGAAAATCCCACTTTTCATGCAGTGTGGTTAACAACCTGGGGGCTGGGCCCCCTCAAGGGGATGCCACAAATCACAAGAGGTGACAAGGCTTTGTCTGCTCCGAGGTTGTCAAAATTAGATATGCACATATTAACTTAAATCATCACAGCACACTTCTTGGATCATTTATACAACAGTCTATATATAAAACTATTTTGAAAAAAGATTTTTTTGTCCTAACTCAAAAATAGTAGACTATTTGCCAATAGTAGACTAGGGCACACTCCTGTGAACTTTTAACCTCTGCAACCAGCACTCTCCAACAATTTCATAAGGTGAGCTAGCTCATCCCTGTCTTTCCTGCAGTCAGATAATCACTATTTTATGCATGAAATCACATGTAAAAGTGCTGATGACTCATCACTATCAAAAAAGAAAGCAAGGCTACATCTAAAGAGAGCTACCGGTTAACATTGCAGATTCCGATTTTACTCACAAAATACAATATTAGTGGAACGTGTGTACGTTCAAAAGTAGTTTTAGTTGTGCAACAGAAAACTCAGATTGGACAGATAGTCTAGCTAGCTGTCTGGATTTACCCGCAGAGATCTGAGGAGCAGTTAACCAGAGTCCTCACAAATCCACCGGAGGTTAGAACGCCAACACAAAAGAAGAGGAACGTAACGGACATCCAGCTGAAAATGAGGGACATCTGGCGGAATTTCCGGAACAATCCCAGAAGTGGAACGTTGTGGATATAGACTATTTACGGGGAGACTACGGCACCAATTGTAGTTTTGGAAAAACAAATGTGAACTTTGGATAATCAATAAACATGCATGCCCTTACCTAGTTCATTGAGGCTCTGTGCAGCCTTGGTGATCTCCCTGCTGCCCCCCTGTAGCTGACCCTGGAGCCTCTTGCTCAGGTACAAGATACGAATGATCCTCCGCAGCAGGTCACAGGCCACCTGGAGCAGGAAGAGAGGGAGGGTGAGCTACTTGAATGAAACTTCTCCCAAAATATCCATGGATTAATAAGTGTGATGCACTGCTGATGTGTGCTTGAGTGAGACAGTGATGCCCACCTGAAGGCTGTTGTTTTTTGGAGATGACTGACTGGCCCTTTTTGAAATAACAGGCATGTGGAAAACAATACCCTCAGAAACCAACAAAGAATTACATTATATTATATCATCAAATAAACGTGAGGTTCATCTGGGAGTAGCACTTCAGTCACTTGGTTCATACCTGGCAGCTTCTCAGACTGAAAAAATGTGCATCCTGCTACATTTTTTTTAACACTGTGAGGTGCTTCAGTGCCTCGTGCTCTGAACACCACAAGATGGCGCTAACACACAATCTGCAAGATGTAAGTTACACTGCCCCTCTGAACTGACTTTGTTTCACAGCGAATAACGTTATCTCACATCCTGTTCAGCTGTTCAGGTCGCTACTTCAGGCTGCGGCCGACAGGAACGTTACACAATAATTGTTCATGAAAATCGTTATATTGTTTTGGGGAAAATGACACGGCTGATAGCTAGCTTGCCTTGTTGTTGAACATACTGTCAAATGATTTGTACTGATTGCCAACTGTACACAATGCTATTGACTTTGAATCTTGCTAACATAGCATTAGCTTTCTGGCTCGTAGCTGAGCTGACTATAAATATCTCCCGATGCTAAGTGTGGCAAGTCGTATCTAAGGTCCATCCTTTTTACTGGACCAGTGAACAAGGTTTGCATTGCATAAGAACCTGATGGGATTGATTGTTCCAGGTATTAATAGAACCCTCAGGCGTAACCAGGGAAATAGTTATTGTTTGAAAAAAAACTTTAGATTTGGATTGTAAAACGCATTAAAATATGAATTAATGGTTTAAAAAAATGTTATTCGACCATGGTATAAGCAGATTAATGCCCTTCAAGGTGTCCACTGTCAGGTATTAATGGACTTCGGCGGAGGACCCCTATATCTTATTGAAAATGTATCTCTGCTGATGAGATTTGGAAAGATTAGTTGACTGTCCGGTTGAGGAAAAAGTAGATCTTTGAATTAATTAGAATAAGACATGGATTGTATCTTGTATAAAAAAGAACATATGTTAGGGGTAATGCCTGACGAGGTCCATTAATACCTGACGATGGACACCTCAAAGGGCATTAACACGCTTATATACCATGGTCATTTGCCAAATAACATTTTTTAAACCATTCATTTATGTGTTTTCTAAAAAAGGTTTTTCAAACAAAAACTCAAACTGTTATTGTTTGAAAAATAATATCACGATACAGCATTTCTGTGACAATCAATATATTGATTGACAATCCAATAATGATACATATCGGTCTAACTATAAATAGAATATGCCCGTGAAAAGGTTAAGTGCAGGATTTCTCTCTTTACTCACTGCAAGTCCAAACTGTTAGAAAACAGCACAACCAACGTATGTGCAGGTCCCCTAATTCTTGCTGAGCGCCACCTCGAGAAGCCATGAAGTAGCGACGGTGGGAGCAGCGCAATCAATTCAGATCGCCTAATTTTATTGATTAAAATATTGATATTTGGCGCAAGCGTATCGATTCTCATTTCACATGAAGGATGATATATTGCTTTATCAATATTTTGTCCTACCCCTAGTGTACAAGTTTTTTTATCTTATCTTTGCAGCCATCTGTGCCCATGGGCGTGTTGGTCTTACAGGGAGGTGTGTTCAGGTGCATTTTGGGCGTATTGCTATCTTGAGGCAGTGGAAAGTGATGGCACCATTGACCAACAAAAACCTGGTCTAAAGTCAATAACGCAGCATTTCATTGTTATTTTAACAGTGCATTAAAAATGCACACACAGGGATGCGCACACAAACATGCAAAAGATTAAAAATATAACAATGTGAAATAGTATTATGATATGCTCGCTCACTTTCACTTCACGCACAAGCAGATCAGTTTCTTCTCCTGAACATCTCTCTTTCCTGCTTAGCAAATCCTCCATCATAACAGAAATTCTCCAAGGTCCAAACACGCCTGGCTTTTAAAGGGAATGGGAGATGACTCTCTGATTGGTTGATTGCATGTTACGCCCAAAACACACCTATGATTAATGAAGACACTAAGTACAACCCTTTAGAACCATGCGCCTGGCGCACAGACTATTTTTCCTGCTGCTAAACTAGCAAAAGTGGATTCGTACACACCCTAAACGCACCTGTGCCAGGCGTTTCACGCCGTGCGATTAGATCGTTAAAATAGGGCCCATTGTGTTGTTTGACGAGGAGAAGAACAGAATGACTGATCACCATTAGCCCTGGAGAGAGACCTCAGAATCACACTGACCTTTTTACAGCCGCAGTTTCATCAATATTTAATCATGATTTCTGCACAAACAGGAGAACTGCAGTCCAGTGCTTTTACTGAGCTGCATGCACGTGTGTTGCTTTTTGTGCACGCACAGCAGCTTGGAGCTCTGCACACAACAAATCTCTTGCCTACATGTAGGCAAATGCTGAATCTCTCTCCTACACAGTGTTTCTCTGTGGGTTTTGGAAAACTTAAATTGAATAATGTTCTTTGGCAAAGCTGCCACGCAGTTTTTTTTCTGCCATCTCAAAAGAGAAACTAACTGATTCACACACAGCCGCAGAAAAGTAAATACCATCATTATGAAGTGTGTAGTGGAGAGTTACCTGCAGCCTGGCAAGTTGGGTGATCCGGGCCACAATCTTGTTGTATGGGTCTACAATCTTCGTCCTGATCCTGAAGAGATGTACATGGTTTAATTAAGAACCAAAGAGGTGCATGTAAAAGCATCATATAGACCTTTTACACTGCAGAAACTTTCCAACCTGTCACCTGGGCTTTCCTATAACCTGAACCTTTAAAACCAAGAAAAATCTGTCATTTTAGTTAATGACACAGAGTTTATTATCTGGCCGCCTGTCAATGGCGATTAATTCATTAGATGCCACTTTGGAACAGAGTCAAACAGAAGATAACTAATAAGTAGTTCAACACAGGTAATCCCATTTGTTTAATTTCTTTTCAGGACTCAAATTTATGCTATAAAAATGTGTTTATGGTTAAACTGCTTACAAGAACACAACCTTGTTTACAAGAGCACAGATTCTACAGCACAGATCTAGCCTCTTATTATTGCTCTTAAAGTGCACCAGATTAATGCGTTTAACTTTAAAATGTACACCCCCAGAGGGTCAGGGGTCCGCCATACCGTTCTCACCCTTTTTACCCCTGACCTGTTTGCATGCCTGAATGAAGAAAATAACTCCCATGATCCCACGCAACTTCACAATTCATCAAGAAAAAGTCTGTTTCAATTGAGAGACCCCTATTGAGAAAATGACATATGGTACGTTTATGTTTTGATAGAATGCTTTTTTTTAATTAAAATTAGGTATTTATAATTTAAAAAAAGTTTTTTGATATTTTGTTTGTGTTTTTCTGAAGTATGGCTGATGTTTTTCTTTCTTTTTTATGTACTTTTCTATGTATTGTTAATTGTTATGTTTCTGGACGGTTTATCGCCCTTTTTGGATGAACCACACCTGTCATCATAGAGCTTGTCTTTTCTTGTATTTGTGTGCATGATGTATTTATGGGTATTTATGTGGTTTTCATTTTTTTGTAAACATTTTGACTTTATGAAGGTTAATGTAGGATTAAAAAGTTGTCATCATTAAACTCTTGTGGAGTAAGTGTGCAGGTGTTACCTTTTCTCCATTAAGTAAGTGGGACAGACAACAATGGAAGAGGTGGCGCTGGTATTGTTATTGATTTTCTTTCACAATTACACCGATAAAACTGTGCCCAACATATTGAACCACTTTGTAGTGTTTTTTTTTTTGCTCCACTGGGTGCATTGGGATCCTTTTTTTTTCTATAATATTGTTCCATCTCTATATCCTAGTTTGTTCAACTAGCGCAGCGCTGTTTATTTACATTGAGTCTGGTGGCTTTAGAGAACGCAATTTTACGGATGTTTTTATATTTAAAAAAGGATCTTACTCTTTAACAGAAAGGTCAACCTCCTTAGAAATCCTCTCATAATGTTATCAGACACTTAGAATATTAATCTGAGTCTGTCAGCGGCAAAACGAGCACTTTTGTGAAGGTAAAAACAAGCTGGACAATTGCCCTATTAACTTACATTGCAGCTTGTTTCGCCGCTGCTGACTGCAGTGGTCTTCCTTAATACTGGACCAATGTCAAAGACTGTTGTTCCCATCAGTCACTTAGACACAACAAGATGGGAAAATAGGGTCCATGTTGAAAAAAGAAATGGTAGTTACCCTTTAAGCTCCTACTTACGATTTACGAAATCCTAATAAAATCATTGGTTTAATATTGTTGATAAAGCAACACAAATCTCCATCAAAGGGTTTTCCTCAAGATGTGATGATGGTCCTACAAGAAAAGGTGAGGCATCTTTGGGAGCTACATGCTATTTCTACCATTCAAGAGAGGCCAGTCAAACAGCTTCTTACTATGACTATACTATAAGCAGACAGCGATAACTTGAAAAAAGGTCATATCATGCACCTTGAGCTAAATTTGAATCAAAATGTGATTATCGTTGTGAGGCCTTTTGCTTATGTTGCCAGACCACTGTCAATCAAACCTGATCAAACCAGACACACACACTTCCGATGAAGCCAATTAGCCAAGTTGTTGAGTGTTTTCAGGGGCTTTATGGACTTGAATCAACTAAAAGGCCCAGCTAAGAAAAGAATAGAGACAGCGGTTGTAAGCAGGCGTGTGCATGTCAAGCAGCAGGCGCTGAAGCCAAGCATCTATGGGTAAATGTTGACAACAAATGCATCTAATCTGACTAAAGCCACGGGAAAACCAGTTTACCTGTCAACAGCCGCCTGCAGAGCACTGATTCTTGTCTGCATCATCTGAAGGACCCCTGAAAAACAACAAAAACAAAAAATCATTTGACAGTGATTTTAAGAGCTACTTTCTTAGCAGACTTCATTTGAAAAACGCTGGCCCTCTCTTGTGGTGAAACCTGAGAACTGCAATAATTAAAAAAGACAGATTTTTAAAAACTGCTATAGCAGGTAATTATTTAAGCATCAAACGCATATATCCAATTATCCAATTATCATTGCTTAGCAATACTCTTGAAAAATCAAGATGGTTTCAAAAGTCTTACCATGTGCATTCATAGGCTGTTAGGCAGCTGTGGCATTTTAGACCTGACAGTTGGTTTCTGAACATTATCACATTGATGAGAACGTTGTCGTAACATTAAACCTCTAGGACAAACAATTGGAAAATATGGATGTTGGCAAAAAGATAAGGTCAGTGACAATGTCATAACTTCTATTAAACAGCTTCCTTTCTCTTATACTAAACAGCTATTTTGTAAATATTTGTTTCTGTTTCTGTATTTATTGTTATTTCTTATTAATGTTTAATATTTGTTTGTGTATGTATGCACCTATCACCAAGGCAAATTCCAGGTAGGGTAACTACTGTTGCATTAAACTCCTTTCTGATTCTGAAACAGGCTACAGAACACAGTATTGTAATGTAATATTCTGACAATCTGTGTTTTTAGTACCATTACCACACTTGTTAAATATCTTTGGCAATTTCTGGGACCTTCTATCCTGGATATTGTCAACTTATGTGCTACAGCAGACAATGTTCCCACAAGCTTTAAGGCTGCTGTGGTTCAACAACTTTAAGGCCATATATTTAATAGTAATCTTTTTTTAACCTTTTCAGTCTGTGGCACCCCTTCTCTTCATAGTCGTCAGATTCATCTACCAACCCTTATAGAACTGGCTCAGGTTTGCCTTGCAACAGCTCTTAGTGATGCTGTTTTAGTTTTAGACTGCCGGGGGACTTCCTTTGACACACTGAGCTTCTCTCTCCTCTCTCTTCCCATTTGTGTGCATCCATGTCCTAGAAATGCTTGTTACTAACTTATCTCTAGGGAACTTATTCCCCGGAGTCCTTATGTTTTCTCGCCCTGCAGTTTTCCTTGGATTATGGTGGCACCTAAATCATGGTTGCTATGCCCTGCTACGCCCTGCAGTGCCCTGCTACGTCCTGCAACACCCTGCAGTGCCCTGCTACACCATGAACTACTACAACTACTTTTTCTAGTCACTGATCCATTATCTTTATTGCCACTGTTATTGCCACTGTTCATCACACCCCCAACCAGCACTTTCAGACACTACCTACCAAGAGCCTGGGTCTGTCCGAGGTTTCTCCCTAAAAGGAGTTTTTCCTCGCCACTGTTGCACTAAATGCTTGCTCTTGGGGGAATTACTAGAATTGTTGGGTCTTTGTAAATTATAGAGTGTGGTCTAGACCTACTCTATCTGTAAAGTGTCCTGAGATGACTCTTGTTATAATTTGACACTATAAATAAAATTGAATTGTATAATCCTTAAATGATTGGAAGAAACAAAATGTCGTCTCTGGCCTGGCTCTCACATGGTTACAATTACCTATCCAAAAAAACACAGTGGGTTTCCTTAAATAATATAATGTCAACATTTTCTCATGGAGTACCTCAGTGCTCTCTTCTGAGCCCTCTGCTCTCCTCTCTTTATAGTTCACCTCTTGGCCAAATAATACAGCCATGGAATTAATTTCCTAAATATTTGAAGATATAACCACTATACCACTTTGGCTTCCCTTCATTGGCTTCTGGTCCATGTCAGATTAGACTTTATGGTGATTCTGATGACCTACAAATTTGTTACGGAACGAACGGCCACGCCCCTTCATACCTGTCTGAACCCCTTAACCTCAATACTCCAATCAGGACTCTGTGCTCTCAGAACACAGGTCTCCTTTCTGTCCCGTTAAAATGTTAAAAGAAGTCAGACGACATCCCTCTTTTTCATAAATAACAAACATTCTATGTAACATTTTGTCATACTGATTGCATATACTGTAATTGTATTATGTTGGTCTATTCTGGGTGTCATATGCTGTACAGATTGTAAAGTCCCCTGAGGCAAATTTGTGATTTCTGATATTATACTAAAAAGAATTATGATAAACTTGACGGACACCTATAGCATAATTTTGACCAAAATAAAAAACAAGAATGTTGTTGAGTGTAATTTTCTAATAAGTTTATTGCAAACCGAAGCCATTGGCTGCTAAGTAAGTAGTAAAACAGCAACATGATGCAACAGGAGGTAGAGCGGTCGTCTACCAATCGGAAGGTCTGTGGTTTTGATCCCTGATCCCCAATCCCAGCCCACTTGTTAACGTGTCTTGGGAAACTGAACCCCAAATTGCTTCCAGGATTGTGCATAAATGTTTATTTCAGATTAGCAGGTGGCACCTTGTCCACAGGTAGTGGTGTAACGGACCATTGACACTCACGGTTTGGAATGCATTTGAACCACGGATCAATTGCAAAGTTTAACCATAACCTAATAATAGTGGGAAACAGCTGCTGTTACTGTTGATTAAAGTAGGCTGATAAATCTCTATTGAGGGTTGCCGTGAAAAGATACAGGCAACGCAATCTTCTGTTCACGTGAACGGCGCATGATAAAATGCAGTGTAAATACGGCACCGGTGCCTAAACAACGGTATCTACCAAACGGAATAGCAATGCAGATTTCGGTGCCACTTAAACACCTGCTCTGCTCTCTGACACAGACGTGTTTTTTGTGCTGATCTGAAAGTCGATCCGATCCGTGACTCAAAACCGTGATCTGATCCGTGAGTTTGGTGATCCGTTGCACCTCTAGCCACCGGTGTATGAACGGTGCCTGTAGTGCAGAGCTCTTTGAGTGGCCGCTAAGACCAGATAATAATAGATAGCCCTATATACACAACGGGGAAAATAAGGCGTCAACATTTTTCTCATTAAAGATATTTCTGATGGGGCTATAGGCATGACATTTTCACCAGATGTCAGTAACAACCCAAGTAATACATACACACATACAAAGATATCAAAACAAATAAGTCCGTAAATGAAGTTGTGTGTAATAAAGTGAAATGACACAGGGATAAAGTATTGAACTCACTTGCTGAAATTTATTTAATACTTAGTAGAAAAGCCTTTGACAGCTTCAAGACGCCTCCTGTATGAAGAAACTAGTTGCACACATTGCTCAGCTGTGATTTTTGCACATTATTCCACACAAACTGTCTTCAAATCTTGAAGGTTCCGGGGGAATCTTCTTTTCTTTGCAGAGGTTTTCAATTGGATTCAAGTCAGGTGATTGACTGGGCCATTCTAACAGCTTGATTTTCTTTCTATGAAACCAACTGAGAGTTTCCTTGGCTGTGTTTTGGATCATTATCTTGCTGAAATGTCAACCCTCGTTTCATCTTCAGCATCCTGGTGGATGGCAGCAGATTCTTATCAAGAATGTCACGGTACATTTCTCCATTCATCCTTCCTTCAATTATATGAAGTCTGCCAGTGCCAGATGCTGAAAAACAGCCCCACACCATGATGCTCCCACCTCCGAACTTCACTGTTGGTATGGTGTCTTAGGGTGATGTGCAGTGCCATTTCTCCACAGCCAAAGAGTTTGATTTTGTCTCATCTGACCAGATTACATTCTCCCAGTATATCATTGGCTTGTCCAGATGTTGTGCAGCAAACTTTAAGGGAGCTTCCACATGCCTCTTGAGCAGTGGTGTCTTGCGTGGTGTGTGTGCATAGAGGCCATGGCGGTTGAGTGCATTACTAATTGTTTTCTTTGAAACAACTGTACCTGCTTCTTTGACAGATTTCAGCTGGTTTATTGGCTTCCCATGCCTTTTTACACTCCTTTTTCTTCATGTGTTCAATATTTATTCCCATTATCATTCCACTTTATTACACATAATTATTGTCATGGACATACATGTTTTGATTTCTTTGTATGTGTGGATTACTTGGGTTGTTACTGACATCTGGTGAAAATGTCATTCCAATAGCCCCATCGGAAATATATTTACTGGGAAAAATGTTGACGTGTTCAATACTTATTTTCCCCCCTGTAAATATAAACCATCTACTGATTTTAAACAGCCAAATCTCACATGAATACACCAACAGAGAGAGTTTTCAAAAGAGTGACTTCTTACGGTTGAATGATAATGCTTTAAATTTGAAGATTTTGACTATAACAGAACCCTTATCTGTAAACCCGTTGTGTCAGCAATTGATTTGCATAGCGTACTGAAATTAACTAAAACCAATGGCAGTCAGGAAGGGTAAAAAAAAAATAATAATTCTTAAGCCCATGGTGCATGTCCATTAAGCTGTTCAATTTTGCAATTTCTGATCTTGAAATTATAATGGCGGCATATATAAATGTGTCTTTACCTTCAAGGGACTCTATCCCAGTTGCCTGAGACAGTAAGTCTTCATGTCTGGCCACAACCTGGAAGGGAGGAGTATTAACAAATATGGATTGGGGTTAATATTATGGTTACATATTAGTGCTAATCATGTGGATTTCAGTGTTGGTGGCAATAAAGAGAGTGGTCATTAGCAATTTACACAGATATTGTTTACTGTTAAAAAAATAAAAAATAAAAGTTAACACAGCACACACTATATATTTGACTATCTTTTGGCAAGTCAAAGATTTAATTTAGCTGTTCCTACTAGGTTTAACAGTCATTATCGATTAAGCCATCAATTATTTTCTCGAATACTTGGTCTATAAAATGTCAAAAAATACAAAATAAAATGCCAATCGAGGTTTCACAAAGCAACAACTTAAAAACTGTCTTGTTTTGTGTGAACCGCAAAACCCAAAAATATTCAGTTTACTATCATAAATAGACACTATTTACACGGGATGGGAGAAAAACATGCTCTGGTTTATTGGCATTTCTTTAAACCAATCACAAACGTCCTGGGCGGCACTAAGCACCAGACGGAGCCACGGTGCCTCTGCTAAATAGTCTCAGGAAGGAACTTGTTTTGGTGGAACATGTGTACGTTCAAAAGTAGTTTTAGTCGTGCAACAGAAAGTTTGCAGCTGCGCAGTAACGCTCAGTAACACTTTCCCATCACCGGAAAAGTGCTGGTAAGAGGCTTCACTTGTCTCCGTCAAAAACAGCAGGATCGCTGTGTCCATTTTATATACTGTCTATGGGATTTACCCTGCAGAGATCTGAGGAGCAGTTAACCAGAGTCCTCACAAATCAGCCGGAGGTTAGAACGCCAACACAATTAAACTCCATGCCTTAATTTTTCTGGTGTTGTCTGTAAATCTGTAATGTAGTATTATGTTTTTCCACTTCTAAAATTAATCTCTTGTTGTCTGTGGTGTTGTAGAGGAGACATAAACAATATTGGGGGGGGGTGTCTTTTGGTAATTTGACTAGTCTCGCTGTTTCCCTTCCTGCCTGGCCGTCCGAACCCCCCACGGCTTGCGTGAAAATAGACCTGGCGCGTATCTTTAGCTGAGTGGAGAGTCACTTCGCACATGCTTCTGGGATGCACCATGGCGCAGCTGGTGGAATAGCAAACATTGACCTGAATGACCGTGATTGCTCGTGGGGGTCATGACGCACCCGGAATGCAGCGCAGACACGCCCGATGGAAATTAGGGTTAGACTCCCAGTGAGTCGGTGTGGCTGTATTGTGGTGTATTGGGTTTGTACCTGGCTGTGCAGCTCCTTGTCCAGCTGACTGATGCCCTGTGCCAGCTTGGCCAGCTGCTCAGCAATGACAGCATGGTGAATAGCCTGAGCCGTGTACGTCTTCACATCAAAGTCCTGTGCCAGGAAATCAGCGAAGCACTCTGTAAAAAACAGCAGCACGTCCTCAAACCATTCAATATACTCAATTCAGTTCATACTATTCCTAAATGTCATTTTTGTGGTGTACTGTTACTGAAACAAAAACAAAAAAAATATTCTTCAATGAAGCATTCAGTCTGTTGTTTTCTGTATGATTTAGAATAAAACATCATATTTTAGAAACAAAATGTGTTTTGTGTGCAGAAACCTTAATGTGTAAAGTAACTAGTAACTAAAGCTGTCAGATGAATGTAGTGGAGTAAAAAGTACAATATTTATCTCTGAAATGTAGCGGAGTAGAAGTAGAAAGTGGCATGAAAAGACTCAAGTAAAACACCTCAAATTTGCACTTGACTAAATGTACTTAGTTACATTCTAACACAACCTGACATCTCTCTCTGCTCTTTGTGAGACGGCATCTGACAGCCAACCAGCAAAATGTCTATATCAGCATTGGAAAACTTTACAAAAAACAGTTTTGGTGTGCAATGCTTTTTTTTATGCTCATCTGTGCATTGGCATTGCTTTGTCTGCATGGAGTCTGGAAAGAAAATTGACAGTAGTACAACAATAGGCCCTAACATTACCTCATTCCACCAGAGATTTTTTAGTTTTTATGACTTCAGATTAAAAATAAATAAATCAAATCAATGTGTATCTTTTATCGTGTAGTTGACTGAATGAATGAATTATTTATTTCGAACATGTAATAATAATAATAATAATAACATAATAATACCATAATAAAAACTAAAAGAACAAAAATTGAAAACAATCCAGTAGATTAATTCAGTACTAATGCTTATTCACAATGCTAATGCTGCTAATTCTGCTAATGCTAAACACAGACTTCCTGTACAAGAAGAGCCAAAGCCGTCTCCACCTGGAGGCTGAGGTCCTTTGGTGTGTGCAGGACTCTGTTAAAAACATTGTATGACTCTGTGGTTGCATTTGTAATCTTTTATGCAGTAGCCTGCTGGGGAGCTGGGAGCACAGAGAGGGACAGGAAAAGACTAAACAGACTGGTGAAGAGGGCTAGCTCTGTTCTGGTCTGCCCTCTGGACACCATAGAGGAGGTGGGGGAGAGGAGGATGTTAGCCAGGCTGGCATCAATCATGGGCAACACCTCTCACCCCCTACATGAGACTGGGAGTTCCCTGAGCAGCTCCTTCAGCAGCAGACTGCTGCACCCTCAGTGCTACGGCAGCTCCTTCATTCCAGCAGCAATCAGACTCTTTAATGCAACATCATAATGTAGCACTGCTAGCTGTTTCTGCAATATGGAGAATATCCTGCACTGCACTTTATTATTTATCCCTCTGTTACCTCCAACTGTGCAATATGTCATATCTTCATCCGCACCTTACTCATCTGTATATCTGTGTATAAACTGTCTATTATAGAAGGGTGTTTAATGTGTAAATATGTCTGTTTTTATTACTATTATTAGTATAACTGATTCTATTTTTTCTATTTCTTGTACTTAATGTATATTTTTTCGCCTATGTCCACTTAATGTGTATTTGTGTTAATCTGATGTGTGTACATTGTTTTTCTTTTGAGCTGCTGTAGCACAGGAATTTCCCCAGTGCGGGAATAATAAAGTCTATCTTATCTTATCTTATCTCTTATTCGTCCACCCCCTATTGGAATTATCACTTGGCAAACAAATGTCTGAAAACTCCGCTCTGCCTCTGTGCCCAATGTCTTTCAGTTGTAGTCTCTCTTTAAGTTTCTGTCACCATTTACAAGTTATAGCAAATATATCAACAGAAATGCAAATGAGCCGCACAACATGTATTCCAGTGCCTAAAACCATGGCTGTATTAGCCTAAAGCTCGTTGGATAACCACGTCACAATTAGAAATTAAGATATATGTGATTAGCTCGGAAGTGCTTTTGCAGTAACGTTACTAACTGCGCGACGAAATTGGGCAAAGCTTTTAAATACATGTTGTACAACTATCGCTGAACACATTGAATAGGACACACATCCCTGCTGCCGCCCATAAAGCTTCTTTTTTTTTACCATCTTTCAGAAGTGAATTCGTGGTAGATTCTCTCCCGTTCTCCATGTTGATACTTCCGCATGTGACGTTTAAAGTGAGAGACGAGCTGCACTCAGCATATAGAAATGGACCGACAGATCCCGTTGCTCTGGACGGAGACGAGTTCTCTTAATACATCCATAGTGTAGTCAAAGACAGTATATAGGGTGTAGTCAAAGAATTTTTAGTCTATATTTCGAAAAAATATATATAATATATGTAATATAATATAGTATATCCGTAGACGGGCTTTGGTGTAGTCTATTAGAAGCACTTTTCCGGTGATAGCCAAGCGTTTTCTGCGCAGCTGCAAACTGAGCTTGCCGACGTAGATGTGACGTGAGCAACGTGTCTGAACGTTGTAAGTCTTCTGGTAGCTGTGCCAAGAGAAATCTCAATCATTCCCAATCTATCAGAGACGGAGAGCGTAGGTATATGTAAGGAGATAACATAGGCACAGGCTAATTATTGCTAACTAAAATGCTAGTTAACATTAGTAATTAAACTAAACAGCTAATGTACGTCGAAACAGCCTACTAGTCAGAAAAAGAGTTGTTTCATTTTGGATATCTGTCATTAGAGTTTTTCCTATCAGCAATCAGCAATACATATCCAGTCTATCTATGAAATGTTAAAACAGCCACATACAATTTTAAATGATTTTAGAGATCTTAAATTTAGTTTTGACCAGTAAAATCAAAGTTGTAGATATCTTGACATACACTTTTTACCAGTAGAATCCTTATTTTGGATATCTCTATTGGCATTCTAACTAGTGAGAATTTTAACGAGTAGAAATGCTTTTATGGATATCTAAAATGTAATTATAGATGGGAATGTGATTTGATTTGATTAAATGTTAAAACTGGTTGCCATAATGGTTACTTCTTAACACTGGTATGGTAACAGTTTACCCTTATATTATGTTAGTAAATACCCACCATTTACTTTAATAAAAATAATGCTGAAGGAAAATAATTCTGTTGGGACAAAGAAAGTATACACTACAGATTTCTATCTCAATTTGTTTGTGCATTGTTTGCATTCATTCTTAAATGTATCCAAATGTTCAGAATTTTATCAACCTTAATTCATGTATTTTGTAAATATTCATTGGTTCATTCATTCATCCATCTATTCATCCACATATCGGTACACCCATGTAATTGACCAGCTGGCAAGAAATTCACCTTTCTTTTTGTGTTGTGTCTGTTGTTCTTGGTTATTTCAAATTATTGTAGCTGTTTAATAATGATCACCAGGCCTGATTTGTATTTTTCCTTTTTATTAATAAAATAATAAAAAAGACAAACATGATCACCCACTTTTTGAGATTTAATTTCATTTGATGTAATCATGTATTACATAACAGTATAGTCCTCAAGATAAGCAGGCAAACTTCCTAGGGAAGCCAACATTACACAACATAAACATCACAACACCAAAATGAGTGTAAACAATCTAACCATAACCAATCATAATTACAACATTGAGCAACAAACTGACGGATACCATAATAACAAGCACTCCTTATGTTATTGTATATCTCTTCTTTTGGATAACCCATAGTGACAGTGAAACAAAGTTCCACACAATACTGGTATGGCTTACCCCTCTCATTGCTTATTCCACACTACTAGCTAGTTAGCTAAATAGAAATTTAGACATATTTGCACTTCTTAGTCTATTTTTTTTATAAATATCCAACTTGCATTAGACAAGTCTGCAAATCTAACACTGTCTTTAAAGATCAGTCTACCATCACTTTGTGAAAGCATTGTGAACCAACAAACAAATTACACAAAACAATCACATTAAAATACTGAAATGTTTAACAAATGGATACAGAAAAAATAACGTATGCAAGAGACTTTCAGTATACAGACAGTGTCTTGAGGACATGGTTGCTAAAAGGAATAATTGTCATCACACATCTCTCTCACTCTATCCAGTTTAGCTATTTTCAATTGATAAGGAAATCCTACCTATCTACTTATTGAAAATAAACATTTTGGCAACAGCAAAAGCTACAGCTAACCTTGTATTCTTATTCTGCTTATCATTATTTAATAATGTGTGTGTGTGTGTGTGTATATATATATATATATATATATATATATATATATATATATATATATATATACACACACACACATATATATATATATATATATATATATATATATATATATTATTAAATATATATATTTAATTATATTTATATATATTGTTAAATAGACAGTCTCAGGGCTCTCACTGCTCCTTGAACGGTAGAAAATGTGCTTCTGGTGAAGCCAATGCAGAAGTGCCTCAAACCCACATCCTATCTATTTCCAGCATTGGGTGACTCCAATGTTTGCAAAAATAATTTCTTTTTTTATAGAAGTCTATGAGAAAATGACCCTGATTCTCACTTGATTGATTACCTCAGTAACCTCACCTGGTAGAGCGCGTACCCATATATAGAGGTATATGGAGCGGCCCCGGTTCCGACTCTGATCTGTGGCCCTTTGTTGCATATCATTCCCCCTCTCTCTCCACTTTCATGTGTTCAGCTGTCCTATAAAAATAAGGGCCAAAAAGTCCTGTCAATCATGATAAATGCTTTTAATGTAAACATGGCACTGTTTACATTAACCTGGAAAACAGAATCTGCCACATGGTGGCGCTACAATTAACGAAAAAAGCAATTGTGGAAAGAAAACGCCCCTCAGGCCGTAAGTCTGATTGACTTAAAATTTCTCACACATATGCAGCTCAATGTGCTCTACAAAAAAGCCTCTTGGACCAAAGAAGTGAACAGTGATGGAAGTTTTGGCTAATTTGCATAATGTGAAAAACAGTCAAATGAATAGAACTTAGTCAATTTTGATCCTATCAATACCAAAACTGAGATACACATTTCTACTATAAATGAGCAAGATTGGTGAAAAAACACGGCCGGCATTAATTAAAGAATTACGCCAAGGGTGGGGCTTAGCAGTAAATTGGCCATAACTCACTAATGGTTTAGTCAATCATAATAAAATTTGTAACATATCTTCAGTAACATGTAACATATTCCTTCATGAGGAATAGGCTGACACAAGAATTATGAGTTTAACCCATAGGGGGCGCCATAAATACCACAGGATTGTACCGCAAAACCCAGTAGACGGAATTTTCACCAAAATTGGTACACATGGTCTGGGGTCGAGTAGTAACCAGGATATATTGATTGGTGCATGTAGGCGTGGCCTATTTAGCATTATATGCTAAATTATGCATTTTCTCAAGTTACTGGGGGCTGGAACGAGCTAGAAACATGAAAACTGTCACCATAACTGATACTGATGTGCTCATGCATCCCAAAGGAATGCAATTCGGCCTGATAGTGGTGCTATAACTTAGAGGCCACGCCCCTCACATGGTGAGTCTGACTGACATGAAATTCCTCAAACAAGTCCAGTTGAATGTGTGCTATAAAAAAGCCTATTGGACCATAAACATCCATGATGATGGTATTTAGCTAATTTGCATAATGTGAAAAACAGTTAAATGTATATAACTTTGTCATTTTTAAATGAGCAAGATTCGCCATAAAACATGGCAGCCATCAATCAAACAACATCCTAAAGAGCGGGACTAGCAAGGAATTGCCTATAACTCAAGTTCTGCCATAGCAATCCAATCCGACTTGAACATACGTACCAAGTTTCGTTAAAATCCGATAAAGGGGGCGAAATTGCGGGACTTGCTTCACCTATTGTAGGGATGAAACAGGTGTGTGGTTGGTTTCACCACTCTTTTCATAGATCATTAAACCATCTGAATTGGTTTTGCTTAGTTTTGTGAAGGTACAAACCCGCTTAACTCTGCTTGCGGCTTTGACTTTGGTGATTTGGCATCTGCTCAATGCTGCTTGCTGCTTTGACTTTTGGTGATTGGGCTGCTCAGGGGCGCCATATATGGGGTAAAAGTTAGGACAATTCCAAGGGCCCATGACTGACAGGGGCCCCCAAAAATAGGTAAAAACTAATATAAAATTATAAAACCATCATCAGTCTAATTATATATATATATATATATATATATATATATATATATATATATATATATATATATTCAAATATAATAATAAAATAATGATCTCTTTGTTTTTACTTGTTTTTGGCAGTAAAAGTTAAATATCCCCATTGACCAAAAAGTAAACATCCATATTGACCGACCACCCCCCTGTATCTGCATGAAATGGTTTGGTCCTGCCTTAACACACTCAGTGACGGTGATTAGTTGCAGTCAGAACTTCAGTGACTATGGAGCTAGATTTGTGTCTTTATTACATGCGAGAAAATAAATGATCTGAGAGAAAAAAAAATGTTTGAGAGAAAAAGTTATCACACTGATAACAAAAAAGCATTTAATGACAGAAAAAAAATATTTGAGAAAAAAGTTTTCATACCAATAGCAAAAAATAATATTTTTCATAGAACATAAAAAATCTCTCTCAAAATATTTCTGAGAAAAAAAAATCTCTCAAATATATATTTTTTTGCTATCAGTGTGAAAACTTTCTCTCAAAACGCTTTTCTTCTCGCTCTCAAAACCTAAGTCTTTGCGCTCGACAATGTTTTAGGCGAGAAATGAACTGTTTAGATTTCGAATATAGGCGTTCTTCCGAAAATCGTTGCCGAATTGACAATTTGCTTCAAAGTTTTCGGAGTTGAGAAGATCCATAACGTGACTGTAAAGCCAGCTGGTGCAGTGGCCGGATCATGCTGGAACACACCGCTGGAGGTCTCTCAGGCTTTTATTTCGCCGTTGACGGATCGTTTGTTTAAATATCACAACACATATCCATCATAAGATTAAACCTGTGGTTAACTGCCTTTTCATTTCGAGAGACTTGTTTAAATTATGACATATCCTACATTAGATTTAGTATTTGCTCTGTAGACGGACTCTACAGCTCCGCGCGCGTGTGTGTGTGTGTACCAGCGAGACGGACTCTACAGCCCCGTGTCCGCTGGTGTTTTTTTTTAAATTATGACAAACAAACATGTTATAATAAATAGGTTATAATGGCATATGTATGTCTATGTCGGGACGGTTGAAAAAGCTGTTTCAACTGTCCCCGATCTGGCTGTAACTCCATGTATTTTAAGTAAATGCACAAATATATGTGTTTATACAATAATTTATGGAGGTGAGACATGGAAAAGCAGTTTTAGAAAAATTAAAATATATTTGAGTCCACCAGGTATAGGGGGTCGAGTTTCCCCATGTTATCCTATGGAGACTGACGGGCTGTGTGTAGTTAAGGGCAGTTATTTGGAGTGCAGTGCCCTAACCCACATAAAAAACGACATTATCCACAATAGACATACATAATAAACATTATATAAATGGGAACACTTACTGTTCTAACTATAAAAATGGCAGAATCATCCACAGTGCATGATATTTCAATAACCGCTTCATACGCGCTTCATGATGACGGCAATGAGTTGTTAACAGACATTCACAAAGACGTAAAGCCCAGCAACAATCTATCTAAAATAACACCTTTTGGGAGTACCATTCAGGATATGTAGTAAAATATTAAAGTTGTGGGAAGTTTATATGGCTTAAACTGTATGTTTCATCCGTCCCCGCATGCTGTTTCAGTCGTCCCGACCAGGAGGGACGGATGAAACATTACACACGCCCCACTGTTGCTGTAATAATTCCTGAACGGTTTTGTTCAAAGCTGAAGATGCATCTGTATTTGACAGATGACAGGTGGAGGTTGCTAGTGACAAAATATTAGCTTTCAGTGCGATACGATCGCTTTGTAAATTAGGCTACGTTTAATTAGTGTTTCAACTGTCCCGGCTCTCCCCTATTTGCTCTGTAGACGGACTCTACAGCCCCGCTTGTCTCTCTCTGTCCGCCGGTGGGTGGGGGTGTGGGTGTGTGTGTGGCTGTGGGTGTGGGTGACGAGCGAGGTTGTTAAGCCCGCAGGCGCTTGTGGAGTTTAACGCCAAAAAGGCAGTTAACCACAGGTTCCCGTTAATCTTATGATGGACATGTGTTGTGATATTTAAACAAACGATCCGTCAACGGCGGAATAAAAGCCTCCTACGAGACTGGTCTGAGAGACCTCCACATAGGGGGCGTCCCAGGATGAAAGGCCGACCGGCGAGCTAGCGGCGGGGCAGGCGCCTGCTGGCTGTCGCCTCACTTCATGGAGCTTCTCAACGACGGATCGTTTGTTTAAATATCACAACACATGTCCATCATAAGATTAACGGGGAGTTTAACGCCTTAACAACCTTGCTCACAAACACACACACACACACACACACACACACACACGGCTGTAGAGTCTGTCTACGAAGCAAATACTAAATCTAATGTAGGCTATGTCATAATTTAAAAAAGTCTCTCGAAGAGAAAAGGCAGTTAACCACAGGTTTAATCTTATGATGGATATGTGTTGTGATATTTAAACAAACAATCCGTCAACGGCGAAATAAAAGCCTGAGAGACCTCCAGCGGTGTGTTCCAGCATGATCCGGCCGCCACCAGCTGGCTTTACAGTCACGTTATGGATCTTCTCAACTCCGAAAACTTTGAAGCAAATTGTCAATTCGGCAACGATTTTCGGAAGAACTCCTATATTCGAAATCTAAACAGTTCATTTCTTGCCAAAAAAACGTTGTCAGAAGTGAATTTAATGATGAATACGATGGTGTGGAATTACAATAGTCCCTGTGCTTTCTGTGTCTGTTGTTGGTGGATTGTCGTTTGTCGTTTGTTTCATTCATCGTCTGGCTTCAGTGGAAGAGTTCCATCCTTGTGTTACGGTGTTTTTGTGCTCCTGGATTTTGACCCGTTCTTTCTGTGTTCCTGGATTTCCTCACCTGCTCTGCTTACATGTTTGTAAGTCATCTTCTGTTTTCATTCAATTATTTGAAACTGCTGCACGCTCCTCGCCTTCCTGCACTTTGGTCCAAGCCTGCATTCTGACAATCTTGACTAAACTTTGACTTATACCAGTCTGTGATAACCCATCAACATATGTTCCCATTGATCTCAACTGTTAGTCAATAATTCATAATTTCAGCTTTTTTTTAACTCAGAAATTAGGTATATTTTATATAAATGCATTTTTTTTTTGACCATATATTAAAAAATAAGTGTAAAACTAGTGGTAATAGGTTGGAAAGAAGTTGCTAAGAAGATGTAACACAGAATTGGGTAATCATTTATAAGTCATGCTTTATAAACTGGCAAAACAGACCGGGTCAAAATTGACCCGGGAGGACAACAAGTGCATGGTCGATGGGAGGAAAACACAAGGGTTAACCCGTTTTTAAAAATAAAACTATATTCCCATCAGTGATGAAAATTAGAACTAGTTTCTAGTAATTTGCATCACTGATGGAAATATAGTTTTAACTTACTTGCAGTTAGATAATGTTTAACAGAGGAGCAGGAGGGGAGGAGTGAGACGGAGGCTACGCAGAGCTGGATTGCGCCGCCTGCCACTTCCCATCCTTGGAAACGTGCAATCGTTAAGGAATAAAGTGGATAAACTGCAGGTAAACGTTAAATTCATACCGGAGTATAAGAATGCTTGTGTCATAGCTTTGACTGAGACTTGGTTAAAAGAACACGACTTGGCCCAGGATCTTGAAATCGATGGCTTTGGTCAGCCTATTCGGTTAGACAGGGACACACAGCTGACTGGCAAAACACAAGGAGGGGGCGTGTGCCTATACGTCAACTCACGCTGGTGCAAGACTATTGTAGTGAGGGAATCTAGCTGCAGCCCACATGAGACTCCAACCACTACCATCAGCATCAAGCAGACCACATTGTGAACACCAGGACTGTGTCTCAGAGGTCCATTGACAAAGCTATAGTGACTTATGTGGTCCAAGGACTCCGGCCATTCCATGTTGTTGAAGAACAACCATTTCAAGATTTTGTGAAGGAACTGCAGCCTAATGCAAAAATTATTTCAAGGCTGACTCTGTGCTCCATGATTGATAATGCCTCCAGGGGAATGAAGAGGGCTGTGACTGAGGCCATGAGGGGAGTTGACCATATCACCACCACCACCAACTGCTGGTCTGTCAGAAGGTGGAGCTTCATTGGTGTTACTGCCCATTGGATTGACCCGACAGTCTCAAAAGATGCTCAGCAGCCCTAGCCTGTAAACATCTGAGAGGTTCGCACACATTTGATGTGTTGGCAAGTACCCTGAATGAGATTCACTCTGAATTTGAAATTCGGGGAAAGATTGTGCGAACAACAACAGACAATGCCTCTAACTTCATAAAAGCGTTCAACATTTTTGGTGAAGATGAGAACAATAATGCCATTGGAAGTGATGGTGATCATGGCAGTGCATCTCAACCAGGAGAGGAAGAAGATCAAGAAGGGGATGAAGAAGTGGAGTCTGTTGTGTCAGCACTTCTGACTGAAGACGATGGTTTAGAGTTCCAGCTCCCAAAGCACCAGCGCTGTGCTTGTCACTTACTCAACCTAATAGCTACTGTTGATGCCATGAAAGCAACATCCAATGAGGCGTACAAGAAAGTGTATCGTTCAACATTTGGCAAGTGTAGTGCACTTTGGAACAAATGTGGAAAATCCACCTTTGCAGCCGAAACTGTTGAAAACGCTTGCTCCCTCCAGCTGCTGCGCCTCAATTCCACTGCATGGAACTCCCTATTCCTGGCAGTGGAAAGACTGCTGAGAATAATTAAAGAAAAGGGAGAGGGGACCATCAGTCATCTGCACTGACTTAAAGCTTCCAATGTAAGTAGGAATTGTTTTTTTTTATTTTGTTTTATTTCATCATAATCGAACATCTGGAATGTCTTTCTTTGTCCCATTCTTTTGTGGACACTAATAACTTTACATTACATTGTATCCCAACTTCCACTTATTATTGGTCAATTTTACTGAATTACTTTTCCAGCAGTTATTTTGATGAATCCAATGTTACAGTTACAGTGTTATAAAAACAATGTTGTTTTGTTTTCAACAAGTTTAATCCAGCTGAACTCGCCTTTCTCGCAGAGTATGCCGCTGTCATGAGCCCTGTCGCCCAGGCTACCAACATCTTGCTTGTAGAAGCAAATTTCATGATGGGGTGGCTACTTCAACCATCAACCTGCTCATGGTCAAACTTGACAAAGTCAAGTTTCCACTGAAGTTCTGCAAGCCTCTGGTGGATGCTCTACAGGTAACTTTTATTATTGTATGTATTTTCTATTGTCTTAACTCTTCAATTATTAATTAGATATATGTAAGTTTCTTTGGCACTTTGTCTCAATGCTTAAATGTTTTATGTAAAGTACATTTTGAATTGCCTTGTTGCTGAATGGTGCTATAAATAACCTCCCTTGCAGGTGGGATTCATGAACCATTTTGGCCACGTCAGGAGAACCAGAGTTGATCGCTTCTGCGATTCCGAAATTCCGAACGATGTGGACAAAGGATGAAGCCATAATCAAAACGGGTATGATATCATGGGGATTGTGAAAAATTAGGTGTATATATTTTCACAATTTGTCATACTGGCAATTCACAAATCAAGATTCTGATTGCTGCACAACAAATTTACCCTCGGTACTAATAAAGAAACCTTGAATTATAGGTGCATGGATCGTACATGAAACTAAAATAACAAACCTTAAATTAAAAGTTTGTGTTGGGGTCATGGCAGATTAGACGGTTGCATTAGTTGTATAATTCATATTTTTATCCACACTATTTCAGGAACTGACTACATCAGCCGGCATCTGCATTTCACAGCTTGAACTGACGTGCTGACGTTGACGGTAAAAGTATTGCCTCATTTCCGGTGTTTCTGTGTTGTGTTATGGTCGCTTGTTTGCTGCTCAAACAAAACTTAGCTATTCAACTCTGCTTTATTGTCTAATTTAGCGGCTATTTGCCTGGATTACATTAACTTAAACAAACCATGCTTGCTTAGAGCCCGCATCAACGGGGCATAAGCATAGCTAAACTCAAATTGTTTAATTTAGCGGTTATTTGTCTGGATTGCACTTAAACTAGCTAACTAACTAGGCCTAGCTACACTTGCTTGCTTAGAGCCCGCATAAACGGGGCATAAGCAAGCATCTGTTTAATTTAGCGGCTATTTGCCTGGATTACCTTAATTTAAAAACAAACCTTGCTTGCTTAGAGCCCGCATCAACGGGGCATAAGCATTTGTTTAATTTAGCGGTTATTTGCCTGGATTGCACTTAAACTGGCTAGGCCTACACTTGCTTGCTTGGAGCCCGCATCAACGGGGCATAAGCATAGCATCTGTTTAATTTAACGGCTATTTGCCTCAAATTGCATTTAAACTACACCAGTTACACCAAAGCACGTAGCTGTAGCTATCTTCCCTTACGACTGCCTCGCTGATCTCTGATTAGCAATGGCCAATTCCTCTCCATCTCCTGCTCTCTCTTGCTCTGTGTGTCAAATGTTCAGCTATTCATCTGCCTCCTTTAGTGATAATGACACTTGTAATAAATGTAGTTCATTCGCTGTTCTGGAGGCAAGGCTTAGTGAGTTTGCAGCACGGCTCCATACTATGGAATCAAAGTCGTATGCTTCCGTAGATAGTCAGCTTAGCGTAGCTGGTGCAGGCCAACCTGTAGCTTCTGCTAGCAGTCCCCCGGCAGACCCCAAGCAGTCGGGCGGGTGGGTGACTGTCCGAAGGAAGCATAGCAGTAACTGTAATCCGGGGGGTGCACATAGCGGTGGTCACTCTAAATCGGGGCATCCTCAACTTCCTAACAGGTTCTCCCCACTCATTGATACAACCGCTGAGAAGCCACTTCTGGTTATTGGGAGCTCTATACTGCGTAACGTTAGGATGTCGGCTCCAAAAGCCGCAGTCGTGTGCGTCCCTGGGGCCAGAGCGGGCGATATAGAATCTAATCTAAAGCTGCTGGCTAAACATAAAAATAACAGTAAATACAGTAAGATCATGGGCGTCAGTTTGGTTTGAAATGTGGTGGGGACAGAGACGCATTCGGAAGTGCATTTCCAGAAGTGGTGGGGACAACGACGCATTCATATTTTTTTTCTCTTTCGCGCAGGTCATGTTTTGAAAGACGTTCTCCAGGGGCCTGTAGGCTACTACAAATCAAGTTTAACATGCCCTGGATTCCTTTCAGTTCACTAACCCTAACAACCACGGTTAAACTGTGTCACAACATTTATCAACTAGTTGAATCAACCCAGGGTTTCCCAATCTAGAGACACGCACGTTCACATAAAAGAGGCGGTGTTTGCAGTCAATCTACCAGAGCCACATATTTTACATAAGAGCAATTCTACATAAATATGAAGAACACAGACACGGTTTACAAGCAAAAGGCAATCCAGTTGCTGCTTCCTAGAACAGGAAGAAAAAAGCCGACGCTGTAAATGTGTAAGTCACAACGCTTATCAGTCCCTCCAGACAAATGCAGAGTTTTGTGATTGTTGGGGGCAGAAATCCTTGATTATGCGGCACTTTTTCTTATAAAATGCGATGGAATATGTGGGATATTTGTACAATTTTATGCGATGAAATTGCAGTAACTGTCAAAAACTGTGGTTTGATGAAAAAGAGATTCCCCCAACCATGTTGTCAGTAGGAAGCGAAATTACGTCACTATATAACGTTCCCATGGCAACATGGGAAAATGGCTGCTCTTGTGTGAAGTAAACGCAACATTTTTCATCTTTCTGCTGAGATATATGTGACTTTTTTGCAACGAAAATGCGGGGATTATGAAATCATGCAAGCCCCGTATATTTTGCGAGGAAATTGGCAATTTATGCGGCTAAAGTGCGGCGTAGCCTATTTGAAAAAATGCGGCCCCCACATAAATATGCGGACTTTGGCTGATTATGCATTGAATTCTGCGATCGCATAATCACGTTTTTCTGGAAGGACTGGCTTATCAATCAGTCAGGCACAAGATGTGACCATAATTACACTTGTTCTTTCCATAAACTGTCGTTAGTCTATTCAGTTGCAACCCTGCAGTGGGAAGCGATCGTGAGCAAATAAAAAATATAAAAACATAATTCAAACCGATGTGCGCATTGGCAACACACGGCTCAAGAAGTTTACAATAGGCCTACGTTATTCCCTCCACTGGAAATCTATAGGCCCTACCTTTCATAAATACCCATCAGGGAATGTTAACGGGGTTGTCAGTCTCTAAATGTTTTAACTTTTAAGAGCGCACCTCTCTCTCTCTCTGTCTCTGTCTCTCTCTTTTTCTCTCTCTCTCTCTCTCTCTCTCTCTCTTTTTCTTCTTTTTTTCTCACTGAACTCCACCCATTCAGTCAATGAATCTTCTAAGAACGGTGATGCCGTTATCAATGGAGTAGGCCTATTGATTGGTCAGTAGGCGGTGCTTTTACACCAGTTGATCTCTGATCTCCAACATAACCATAATGCTCCCGACCAGGTTAGGCGTTCAGCATAAGTTACCACGGCGATTGAACCTGGTAACAACTAATCCACCGTGGTGGTACAGAAAACCCTGGGTTCAGTACAGGCCCCTGTAGCTTACTAATGTAAATAAATACAAATGTATTCAAAAATGTGATGATGTCCAACTCGTTTTATGAAGAAGAAAGCCTTAAGTTTTCAAAAAGCATTAGACACGACATATGTTCTGCTTCGTACCATGTTGACAATATGACATGACGTGGTTTAATGTACCTAAACAATAATAATTTCTCTCTCATATTGCTCCTTATAACCACCGAAAACTCTGAAAAAATCGAACCAAAAGTCCAATTATTATGGACGTTATCTGACATTAAGCTTGTTTCTGCTTCACATTTTCAGCAGCAGCGGCTGTGGGTTGACTCCCCACGGTTCTCATGGGCTTAATATAACGTGAAAAAGCTTGACGTGGTTTAATGCTCCTAAACAGAGATCAATGATCACATTTCTCTCTCATATTGCTCCTCATGTACAGTAAGTGCCGGTATCTGTGTTATGAACTTTATTTTTTAACTAAATTGAGCTCGAGGTTTAAAAAAAAGTGGTGGGTACAAAATGACTCATGACAAAATCTGGTGGGGACACGTCCCCACCGTCCCCCCCTAAAACGACGCCTATGAGTAAGATCATACTCCACGTAGGTGGCAATGATACCCGATTACGTAAATCGGAGATCACTAAAATTAATGTTGAGTCACTTTGTGCATATGCAAAGACTATGTCGGACTCAGGAGTCTTCTCTGGACCCCTGCCAAACCTGATCAGCGACGAAAAATACAGCCGCATGTCATCCTTCCACTGCTGGTTGAAGGAATGGTGCCCAGCTAATGATGTGGGCTACATAGATAACTGGGGGGTGTTCTGGGGAAGGCCTGGTCTGATTAAGAGGGACGGCATTCATCCCACTTGGGACGGAGCCGCTCTCATATCTAAACATCTGACCGAATTTATTATCGGTCATAAACCATGACAACCCAAGTTAGATATTAATAATCAGAGGTGCAATGAAACGCGTTCCTCTGTGCCTCCGTTAGAGCAGCCGCCCTCTCATAGTCTAATAACCACGGTGTCTGTCCCCCGACTCAGATCGGTTAAATCAAAGATTAATAAAAGAGGAGCTATACTTAACAACCTAATTGGAATTAAAACCATATCTGCAATGATGGAACAGAATAGGAAAATTAGATGTGGAATATTAAATATTAGATCTTTGTCTTCTAAAGCAGTATTAATAAATTAATTGATATCAGATAATCAAATTGATCTATTCTGTCTTACCGAAACCTGGCTGTGCAATGAAGAATATGTTAAATGAAGCCACTCCTCCCAGTCATAATAATACTCAAATACCTAGAGGATCAGGCCGAGGAGGGGGAGTTGCAGCCATATTTGATTCAAGCCTTTTAATTAATCCTAAACCTAAACTAAATTATAACTCGTTCGAAAGCCTAGTTCTTAATCTTCAACATCCAACATGGAAAACTGTACAGCCAATTATATTTGTTGTTGTTTACCGAGCTCCAGGTCCGTATTCAGAATTTTTATCTGAATTCTCTGAGTTTTTATCATGTTTAGTCCTAAAATCAGACAAAGTACTTATTGTAGGTGACTTTAATATTCACATGGACGTTGACACCGACAGCCTTAGTATTGCTTTCAACTCACTATTAGATTCAACTGTTTTAACCACACCCTCGACCTTGTGCTGGCATACGGCAATTGAAGATTTAATAGTATTTCCGCAGAATCGTTTATCGGACCATTTTTTTAATAACTTTCGAATTCTTACTACCCGACTACATGAAATCAGATAAAAGCTTCTACACTAGATGCCTATCTGACAGTGCTATAGCTAAATTTAAGGAAGATATTCCAACAGCATTTAACTCAATGCCGTGCTTTAATATAACAGAGGACCTTTTTGTTAACTTCAGTCCCTCCCAAATTGATAATTTTGTAGACAGTGCTACGGCCTGCCTACGACGACTTTAGACTCTGTTGCTCCTCTCAAAAAGAAGATGAGGAAGCAAAGGAAACTAGCACCTTGGTATAACTCCCAAACTCGCAAACTAAAACAAATCTCGCGAAAACTGGAAAGTAAATGGCGTTCCACCAAACTGGAAGAATCTCGTTTAGATTGGCAAGACAGTCTGAAAACCTATAGGAAGGCCCTCAGAAATGCCAGATCAGACTATTACTCATCAATAATAGAAGAAAATAAGAACAACCCAAGGTTTCTTTTCAGCACTGTAGCCAGGCTGACAGACAGTCACAGCTCTACTGAGCCATCTATTCCTATAGCTCTGAGTAGTGACAACTTCATGAGCTTCTTTGATGATAAAATTATAACAATTAGAGATAAAATTAATCACCTCTTGCCCTCAACTTCTAGCAGTTCACCTTCAAACGCAGGACTGCTAGAAGGAACAAGACCTGACATATACTTAGACTGCTTTTACCCTATAAACCTTCAACAATTAATGTTAAAGGTCTCTTCAGCTAAGCCATCTACCTGTCTCTTAGACCCCATCCCAACGAGGTTACTTAAAGAAGCGCTACCACTGGTTAACATTTCATTATTAGATATGATTAATATGTCCTTATTAACAGGTTATGTACCACATAGTCATTTAAAGTAGCTGTGATTAAACCTATTCTGAAAAAACCCACCCTCGATCCTGAGGTCTTAGCCAACTATAGACCTATATCTAATCTTCCCTTCCTCTCCAAAATCCTTGAGAAGGTAGTTGCTAATCAGTTATGTGATTTCCTACATAGCAATAGTTTATTTGAGGACTTTCAGTCAGGATTTAGACAGCATCATAGCACAGAGACGGCACTGGTGAAAATTACTAACGACCTTCTAACTGCTTCAGACAAAGGACTTGTCTCCATACTTGTCTTACTAGATCTTAGTGCTGCCTTTGACACTATTGACCATACCATCCTGTTACAGAGATTGGAACACTTAGTTGGTATTAAAGGAATCACACTGAGCTGGTTTAAGTCCTATTTCTCTGATCAATCTCAATTTGTTAATGTTAATGACAAATCCTCCAAGTACACTAAAGTTAACCATGGCGTTCCACAAGGCTCAGTGCTTGGACCAATTCTATTCTCCTTATATATGCTTCCTCTAGGCAATATTATTAGGAAACACTCAATTAACTTTCACTGTTATGCAGATGACACCCAATTATACTTATCAATCAAACCAGATGAAATCAGTCAATTAGCTAAACTTCAAGCATGTATTAAAGATATAAAAGCATGGATGACCCACAACTTTCTGATGCTAAACTCAAGCAAAACTGAGGTGATTGTGCTGGGTCCTAAACACCTCCGAACCTCATTATCCAAAGATATAGATGCCTTGGATGGTATTGCCCTGGGCTAGTTATTTTTGACCAGGATATATCCTTTAATGCCCACTTAAAACAAACCTCAAGAACAGCCTTTTTTCATCTTCGTAACATTGCCAAAATAAGGAACATCCTGTCTCAGAACGATGCTGAAAAACTAGTCCATGCATTCGTTACTTCCAGGCTGGACTATTGTAATTCCTTACTATCAGGAAGCTCAAACAAGTCACTTAAGACTCTCCAGCTGATCCAGAATGCTGCAGCTCGTGTACTGACAAGAACTAAGAAAAGAGATCATATCACTCCCGTATTAGCTTCTCTGCATTGGCTTCCTGTAAAATCCAGGATTGAATTTAAAATCCTCCTCCTGACCTACAAAGCTCTAAATGGTCAAGCACCATCATATCTTGAAGAGCTCATAGTACCTTACTGTCCCACTAGAGTACTGCGCTCCCAGAATGCCGAGTTACTTGTGGTTCCTAGAGTCTCTAAAAGTAGAATGGGAGCCAGAGCCTTTAGCTATCAGGCTCCACTCCTGTGGAACCAGCTCCCAGTCTGGAGGCAGATACTGTCACCACATTTAAGAGTAAACTTAAGACTCTCCTCTTTGATAAAGCTTATAGTTAGGGAGTGAGGAGTTGCAGCATCTGCCAAGCCGGGCCCACCTGCTTCTCTGTCCCAGAAATGCTTGTTACTAACCTAGCTCTGGGGAGCTGGCTCCCCGGAGTCTTTCTGTTTCTTTTTCACCCAGGATGAAATCCTGGGATTAGGGTGGCACCAAAATCATGGTTCCAGCTGTTGCCGTGGTTCTGCTGAAATACCCTGCTATGCCGTGTTGCTCCCTGCACTACTACAACCACTATTTCTAGTCACTGTTTATTTACTATACTGTGATGCACCCCAACGGCACGTCGGACACCTCCTACCAAGAGCCTGGGTCTGTCCGAGGTTTCTTCCTAAAAGGGAGTTTTTCCTTGCCACTGTTGCACTAGTGCTTGCTCTTGGGGGGATTTGTTGGGTTTTTTGTAAATTATAGAGTGTGGTCTAGACCTACTCTATCTGTAAAGTGTCTTGAGATAACTCCTGTTATGATTTGATACTATAAATAAAATTGAATTGAATCTGGAAGAGCCTCACTGCAGATAGGCGATGCCAGCAGGTCCACTTCATCTGATGAAGATGACTTTTTCTCTGCCCTGCAGTCGTCTCAAATGCAAGATGGCGCCAAACAGCTGGATGGGTACTTGGCCTGTTCAGCAGATCACATGGACTTGCTGAAGTCCTTCCAGCAGTGTGCAAGCTGTCTGTGAAGCTGAACACTCCGCTACCTGCCTCACCGGCCTGTGAAAGGCTATTTAGCATCGCAGGACTTGTCTTCAGTCCAAGAAGAGTAAGACTGAATTATGGCAACTTTGAAAACCTGTGTGTGTGTGTGTGTGTGTGTGTGTGTGTGTGTGTGTGTGTGTGTGTGTGTGTGTTCTGCACAGCCTTGTGGGGTCCAAAATGCTGGACCCCACAAGGTTAAAGGGCTGTTTGAGGGTTAGAATGAGGTTATGGTAAGGGTTAAGGTTAGGCATTTAGTTGTGATGGTAAGGGGCTAGGGAATGCATTGTCAATGATGGGTCCCCACAGAGATAGAGAAACAAACCTGTTTGTAATTTTTTTTTTTCATTTTTACCTGAAGTTCATACAAAAGTGAAATTTCTGTTTTTTCTTTGTCAGCTCTAAAAATATGCTGTTTGTTCTTTGAAAAGAATTGTGCCTGAAAAGTCCTAGAAAAGAATGTGATTTGATGAGTGAGATTAAGAAGATATGGGAACCCTGAATATGCTTTACTATAAGACCCACAATAAAAGTTCTAACCGCTTGCTTTCTAAAACAACAAAACATTTTTTAACTTTCTTCACTTACTACAATAAGTACATTAAATATCAGAAAATTACATTTGATACTTAAGTACAGTATATATCAGATACTTTAAGACTTTTACTTAAGTAATATTCGACAAGGTAACTTTCACTTCTACCAAAGTCTTTTTCTAGTACGATACTTGTACTTTTACTCAAGTATTGCTTTCTAGTACTTTATACAACACTGCCTGTTGGTAATGATATTACCGGTGGAAAAGCGAAGACGGTGATTCATAGCTTTTATCCTTTCCCCGCCTCCTAGTGGCAGGGAGGTGCATTCAAAGACGTGACAGCCAATGGGAAAAATTAACCTTTGTCTCCAGGTGTGAAACCATTGTGTTGCAGTTCTTTGTCTCGCCGCAAGTCTGCCATGTCAACCTCGTGTTTGAAGGTAAATTCCCCATTTTGTGACCTGTTTCCAAGTGGTGACCTGCAGGAGTTTGGTGAAAACAGGCTTTGGAATTTACATGCAGGCCAAGATCCCTTTGTCTTGCCCACGTGTCTTTTGTCTCTGTCAGTTCAATCTGAAGCCATGTTTGGTTAAAATCAGATTAACACAAACTTTTTCTTTGTAGCAACAAGACTGTTCACCCATTCTGTTGGCTCATTGACAGGTGTTATCACCTTCCTTTTCTGTAAGTCTTTCAGTGTCACTTTCAGTGAGTCCATGATAGAGAGGGGTACGTTTCTGCAGGCATGAATCACAGGTGTGGCAGTTGGGTCAATGTGTATGTGGTGGACTCCAGGAAATTCACCCAGTCCTGTGAAAACATCTGCGTACCTTTCTATCAGCTCCTTTTGGGTGGATGGTGGTTTACCTGGCAGCGGCAACTTTACTGTGAGTGCCTCGACCCTTCTCACCAGCTGCAGCTCCTCACATGCGTCTCCGCCCAGAATTGGCTTGTCTGCCTGGCTAGTCACATGGAAGTCTAGCACTGCTTCACTTCTGGTTGTCTGGCAATTTAGAGATACAACACCATCTGCGGGCACACGGGCTCCACCGAAGGCAATCAACACAGTCTGTGGGGGCCTAATCTGCATGGGACCTGGTAGCTGCCGATACATGGACATGGGAAGCACATTTGCATCGGCACCTGTGTCGAGCTTGAAATGAATCGCTACGCCTCTAATTATGGCTGTTTCATGCCACACAGTGCCTTTTGGTTGGCGTGCTGTTTCTTTGTGGTCATTACGAACCATGCCAATGTATAAAGAGTCCACTTCACTTTCTATATTATTTACAGTTTTTGTCTTATAGCTGCTGCTTTTTTCAGTGCCTGCTCTACATACCTTTGAGAAGTGGTTGTTTTTTCCACATTTGTGACACACTGCTCCATAAGCTGGGCACTGACGAGGCTCATGCTTGTTTCCACATTTATGGCAGACAATTGTTGTTTGCTTTTTGATGCTTGTTTTGCATTTGTTCCAGCTACCCGTTCGTGTTTGCCCTGTTGCTTTCCTTAATGCATCCACTGAGGTGTCGTGAGCGACAGGAGTCTGCATTGCCTGTATTTGTGTTTTCGCAAGCTCTGCAGATCTACAAATGTCTATGGCCTTGCGCAGAGTGAGCTCATTATCACGTAGCAGTCTCTCTTTTAGACGAGTGTCATTTATGCTGAAGACTAATTTATCCCTAATCATGTCATCTTCATTTCGACCAAACTCACAATCTTTGCTCTTCTGGCGCAGCTCCGTGATGAATCTGTCCACCGCTATTCCTGTTGACATAGTGTGTGACCAAAATTGGTGACGCTCGAAAACAACGTTCTTTTGTGGGCTGCAGTAATCTTTGAATGCTTTAAGAACTTCCTCCATCGTTGCGTTGTCCCCGGCTGCGGTAATTGTGAGTGTGTTGTACACTTCTAGTGCCTCTTCGCCAACAGTGTGAAAGAGAATGGCCACCTTGACCGTCTCTTCTGAGGTCAACGCAACTGACGCGACCATATACAGCCGAAACCGTTGCTCCCATCTGCGCCAATTCTCAGCTATGTTGCCGGTGAGTATCAGCGGTGACGGTGGTTTGAATTGCTCCATGTTCGCGCCGTCTGTTAGCTGTCGGCTAATCTTCAGTTAGCTTGCTAACAGTACGGTCCTCGGCTTGCTCCGTAACACCATCTTCTGACACCATGTTGTAGCTTTACGTATATACTACTTTAGTATTACTGTTCGTGGGTTAGGCTGCTATTAATGTATTTAATAATACACACGGAGGCAAGGCTGCAATACGAGCACGTCTTTTACTTGCACATAACTCCAACCAACAGAGGGCAGTAAACACTTCCCGAGCACACTGTAACAACACTGACAGTGCAATGTAGATCGAGCACCGAGTGCTCGATCTAATATACCACAGACAGCTAGTCTTCCTGGGGTCCAAACAATACATACAAAACCCAATAATTAGTCACAATTACTCACAAAAATATCATATATAATTACACATAAAAGAACAAAAAGAAGTAACAATACAAGAAGTACTGATTAAAATAATGCAAAACAACATAGCACATAATACAATCTCACTTAACCAATCCAGACGATATTATGATGTTGAAAACAAATACATTCTTAGTCTTTTTTTGAAACCAGATTTTCCCTTTCCCTTTCCTGTGGCTGGCTGTGGCTCAGTGGTAGAGCGGTTGCCTGGAAAGGTTGGTGGTTCGATCCCTGGCCCTGCAGTCCCATGTTGAAGTGTCCTTGGGCAAGACACTGAACCCCCGAATTGCTTCCAATGCTGCGGCTTCAGAGTGTAAATGAGTGTGAGTGATGAGCAGGTGGCACCTTGTATGGCAGCTTCGGCCACCAGTGTATGAATGTGTGTGTGTGTGTGAATGGTGGATGGTTCCATTATGTTAAAGCGCTTTGAGTAGTCTTTAAGACTAGAAAAGTGCTACATAAAAACAGTCCATTTACATCTGTATGTTATCATGATGCTACCCTTTTGACCCCCGCATCCACCACTGATGAAGGTGAGGATATGGAGTACTGGGGTTTTGGTGGTGTAGGGCATTGTGGGAGATCATGCAATATTCTTGGTGTGTAATGTTCTGTAGGGGTGTGAATGTTCACTGGTCTCACGATTCAATTACGATTATCCTGTCAACGATCTGATTCAATATCCCAATGCATCACGATGAATTACGAGGCGTCACCTCAATATTATTATATATTGCTACACAGGGTTTTTATCAACAAATTCAAGCAGTCAGATGAACTCCCCAAAAACAAGGCAAAAACAAAAAAAACAGCAACCGGAAAATCAACAAGCAACATCAGAAGGCAATAATCGGTTATGGTCTGTCACAGCAGCGATGCAATGATTCATTTCAACACCCCTAATGTTCTGGTGTACAAATCTGTATGTGTTACTGAATGTTAACTGTAGTTTGATTACACATGTATACAGTTATATGTGTGTATATCAGAGGATGTGTGCTGTAACGTCACTAGTGTTCTCTCAAATGCCCAAGACAATCTCTGATTCACTTTTTGTACATTCACCCAGATTGAATGAAATAATTGAACGAATGATACGGACCAAAAAGTACAAAGACTATCTAAAAATATAGCCGCAAGTGGTAATTTGCTGGTTCAAACCCTTTTTTCAGCTTCTCAAAGCATTTTTGCTTGTTACTTTCTTTCTTCTTGGTCTTTCATCCACAATCATACACTTTGAAATTAAAACCGGCAACCTTCTGATTGTTAGGCAAACGCTCTACTGCCTGAGATACAGCAGGCTTGGGAAGCAGCCCCAGGGGCGCCACCAGGAGTTTTGGGCCCCATGACAAAAAATCTAATTGGGGCCCCCTCTGCGCAGCTGTTGTCACCACATCTCTAGGACCTAACTGTCCCATCAAAAGCTTTACATAACTCTAATTAAAGCAGGTCTCCACACTAACCTTTTGCCTTGGTTGCACTGGTGCGCCTAACTTTTATTTAGGTGCACCAGCACAAAGTTTAGGTGCACCCAAATGTTTCCTCGCGGCGCTGTTAACGCTACAATTTCAAGGTTACCTTTTTATCACGCTCCATATACATTCATATATATATTATGTAAATTATTTTAAACAAGAATAAGGTGTAGGTAAATACTTTTTAGTTGAAGCACAATCATACTGCAAATAAATATATTAACAAAAACAAAGTTTGAGGTGCTTCACTGAGCTGCCAAACTAAAACATTTTTAAGGTATAATGGAGGATTTTCCCGAATTTTAGAAAAGAACTGCCCTCTCCACTTTTTTGAAAAAATGCTCCCGAGAGGGAACGCCTATTAAACGTGTGCACGAGAGAGCATGCACGAGCCTAGTTCTCCGCGTGCACGCTCTGTTTACAAGTTGCTGTCGGCATGGCTCTACAAGCCGACTTTCCAAAAGAAGATTTGCACTTTTTCCACTATGTCAGACTCGCCACCGGTAAGTGGAAATCTATTTACGACAAGCATCTTTATAGCTAACGTTAGCATGCTACAGGCCAACAAACAAGCTATCACCGAGAGCGGGGAGGCAGCGGTCGGAGGATTTTATATACTGTCTATGGTCGGACGCCGTGGTTGTCTGCTCGCTGACTTGTCATGGCACGTACGACGGCCTTACGTAAACATATCAGCAGAATGATTGACAACTAGGAAGACCAATAGTCTCGATGATCCACCCGGAAAAAGAAAATCCTCCACTATACCTTTAAGTAAAACATTTCAAAATAGAAAGTGCTACTGTTTCAAAGTGCTTCCCTGAACTGAGATCTAACATTTCATGGCTCAAAGTGTTATAGCGAATGCTTTGACGGGTCAGCGGCGTTACACACGTCTTGTGTATGAAATGTCTATCGTCACTGCGCTGCATTTTTATGAATTATGATTTTCTGGCCACGTCTCTTGCCCAGGTCCAGCAGGCTCCGTCTGAAGTTAGTTGCATTCAATAACTTTGTCTGTGTTTTTCGCCGTGCGGCGGCCGCAGTAACAGAGTTACCAGCGGAAACACTGGTACAAATACAGGTTTCCCTCTCATGTTTAACAATATAGAGCTGTGTTAATAACAATTAAAACTGTAGACAAATGTCGCAGTGTGGACCGATGCTGTCTCTCCATGTTGCACGGTGGCCGTGTGTGAGTGAATGGGGGCGGGGCTGCGCGGATGGGTCATGTAACGCAGCGGAGAGGACGTTGGGTGCACCGGTGCGACCTAGGAAAAATGTTAAATGTTGAAAAACGAATTAAAGGCTTGCAACTGTCTGGCTTCTTGTAGTTCAATACTAGTACTAGCACAATATTTACTGCTGGTGATTTGTACATGCATGTCTAGTATGCAGTTCACTATTTGATGCAAGATTAAAAGCAACCATAAAAAATGTGCGGAAGGCCATCTTTTACAGTCTCAATGTATTTCTATTGTAAAATTTGACAAAATGGAAAATTCTCTTAAAATTATTATTATTATTAATTATAATTAATGAAAGATTTAAAAAAAGAAACGAACAAACTTAAATATATAAATATATATTAACTGCCATTCATGATGAGAATAATAAAGTCTGTATATATAGATGTCATTCCATAATTCAATCTAAATGAACGTATCAAACTGGATTATTTTAATATTGTCTGTATCTTACATGCAGGCTCAGGTAAGCTCCTCACTGTTTCCAACTGTCCAGCATCCAGTACAGACAGTTGTTTTTTATTTTTATTTTATAATGATCATTTATACATAACTACCAAGATAACATATGGCGTCTATTTATTTGTATGTGATATCCATCGGTAATGTAGCCTGTGAATTTGTTAAGATGCATGAGAAATAAAGGTTTCTGGGATTGGTTGACAACTCAAACTTGCCGAGAACCTTTAGACAACCGTTTGATTATAGACTCGTGCATTACGGTCTCGGTCAGTAGCCTGGTGCGCGCCACGGTCTCTCCTCGAGACAGCCTGCCTACGATAATACATTTAACTTAACATAACTACAGAGATAACATGACGTGTATTTGTATGTGATATCCATCGGTAATGTAGCCTATGAATTTCTATGTACACAATCATCTAAGATGCACGAGAAATAAAGGTTTCTGGGATCAAACTTGCCAAGAACCGTTAGACAACCGTTTGATTACATAGACTCGAGCGGTTGTTAACGGTTACGTTCGGTCTCGGCAGTAGCCTGGTGCCCGCCCGGTCTGCTCGTGACAGCTTAACTTAACTAAGATAACATGATGTGTATTTGTATGTGATGCACTTCCCAATCAATAATGTGTGAATTGCCGAACACAATCACCTTAGATGCACCAGAAACAAGGCTTGGTTAATAACTCCAACTTGCAGCGAACTAGACACCCGTTTGATTATAGACTCGAGCGGTTGTTAACGGTTACGTTCGGTCTCGGTCAGTAGCCTGGTGCACGGCCGCGGTCTCTTCGAGACAGCCTGCCTACGTACCATGTAATAAACATTTAACTTAAAGGGATACTTCACCGCTGGAAAGCTGAATATATCTTTAAATTGGGTCACTTATGTAGCAGAAATGTGGAAAAAAAAATTAATTGGTGCCTTCTAGGCCGAGAAAAGCCAGAAAATGTGTTTTTGGCTCATATGGATGAAAGCCACCAAATCCCAGAATGCACTTCGCTTCGCTGCTTTGAGTCCACTTCCAAGCCACGCCTACTATCACCGCTTGACAGACAGACAGTGAGGCATTTGACTCAACTCAATGTGTTTTATTGTTATTTCAACCATATACACGAAACAACGTTTCATCGTGGCTCAAGTGGTGTTACACATTTAAAATATATAAAAACTACATTATATAAAAACGACATACGAAACAGGCTACCTTTAGTGCACACACACATTATAGGCTCCGTAAAGTTCAGCTAAGCATACTAGCATTAGGCTTGGTGGGCTGTAAACACCGAGTATAAACACAGCCGTGAATTAGCATGGGATGTAGAATGGTCGCCATGTAACAGTCACAAACTCCAGCGGTTAGCAGTTAGTTGGATACAAATCACCCCATTTCTGCACCAGTCCGTGTTAACACAGCCCACCTTCATACAGAGCATCTCTAGCTCGGATCGTCGGAGGGCTAGCAGGCCTGGTAGCTGGACAGTCCGGTTCACTGTTGTTCAGCCATGTTTCCACGAAAGCAAAAAACACAGTCTCTGAACTTGCGTTGGGAGCATCGTTGAAGTTGGATGTCGTCCAGTTTGTTCACTCTTAGATGTCGCTGTATTATGGGTAATTTTGATCAAGCGGGAACATTTTACAGTAATTTTATGATTGCTGTAACTTTGCTGTAACCTTGCTGTATATGCCATGGTAATAATACAGGATTACTGTAAGCAGCAGATGGAGAAAGAAGATTGCTGAAAGTTCTGTAAGTTGTGTTTATTTATTTGAGATTTTCCAGACAAACTTTATTATGTTAGCTGCATGATGTTATGCTCTAGTTTAACTAGCTAGCAACATTTTGTGTAAGACAACTAGCTAATAATATACATAGCTAAATAGCTAATGTGTTTTTGGTTAGATTAAAACCTTTTGACTTCAACTATTATTTGTAGGTTATTGATCTTATTGTCAACAAAGACATGTAAAATGCATGCCCTGGCAAAAGGAAGTTATATATTCAGCAAGGTCAAGCATAAGCTATTTTTTTTACTAACCTAGATGTATTGTTGGAGTGTGTGGAATACATAGTGATATACAGTATTACATCCCCAAAACTAACACATAACATCATTGAATCAGATTTAATTTGGTTTCTCATAGTTCTACAAGTGTGGTCCATTGTTTGCAACCATTCTGCTGGTCTAGTTTATGAGTTTTCTGTAAGTATTAACCATAATAATACATGTTTTTAAACTTGTTTTTAACTTTTTTTGTATTTTGTTTTGCTACAGATATATCTTTCACCATTTCTCTCTGTCCATCTCTCTCGGTGCTGTGGCTAACAGGTTTTGTCTTTGTGTGTTTTCTGTGTTGCAGTGTATGAGCTGAGTTTCCTCATTACTGTCCAGTTTTGATCATCAGTGAGGGGAACGATCTTCATCTGCTTCCCAGGCAGCCATCCAGTCCACTTATTAGTATTTCAACATTTTTATTAATGTTATTGAAAAATAATTCTTAAAAATGTTTTGAAAAGTTGTATATGTGAATAAAACATTTTTATGAAGAACACTGTTTGGTTTGCAATTTGATTTGTAATGTCATTCTGAAGTATAATTCAATAACAGTATGAGTAATATTTTAGATTATTATATAATTAAAATATATATTATCACAATTTGTAATAAAAGCAGTAATAGATCACTGCTGTAGATATTACAGTACAATACAATTTCATGAAATACAGTAAAATACTGTTGTATAGTACTACAGTACTGTCCTTTATACTTTAAATTGCTTTACAGTACAATTACAGTAGTTTATTGTAAATAAAAATACAGCAAGTTACTGGCAACCGTGCTGCCTGTAAATTACTGTAAATATACAAGGAAATGTTTAATGAACGGACACTTGCAAGCAGGATTGATGGGACAGGTGGCCGGCTAGCGTTAGCTTCCCACCTAGCCGACGTGGATGTCCCCTACCCGGCTCGGGGTACGAGCGAGACCGCTGGTCTCCGTGGCAGGCGAAGCTCTCGTAGTGGGCCGATTATTCCGTCTGTAATAATGTTCCCTGCATATTCTCCGATCTGTACCGATGTATCCCGGTGGTACACGTGCGGTAGTTTGAATGCACATAATTGCTGTAAAAGTTTGCTGCTGAGAAGTTCTCTTACTACATCCATGAGAGAGAGCCCTGTTTAGCGAGGATTCAAGATGGCTGACATTTCGTTTTTTTCCGGCTGAGATCGGCTCGCGTCGGGTGATGGGCGGGTTTAAAACATGCGGAAGTAGGTCCTACTACTGGCTGTAGTCTTTTGCTCTGGCCAAAAAAATCTTCTGATGACGCAAAAATCGTCATTTTACGTCATCGGAAGATTTTTTCCGGACCCCCCAATGCAGATATCTCCTGTCTCAGGGGGATATGAGGGAGGGACGCACGGTCATTCAGAAATACTACCGGGTTTCTACTGATACAAATCCCTTTAACATAACTACCGAGATAACATGACGTGTATTTGTATGTGATATCCATCGGTAATGTAGCCTATGAATTTCTATGTACACAATCATCTAAGATGCACCAGAAATAAAGGTTTCTGGGATCGGTTAATAACTCAAACTTGCCGAGAACCGTTAGACAACCGTTTGATTACATAGACCCGTGCAGTTGTTAACGGTTACATTCGGTCTCGGTCAGTAGCCTGGTGCCCGCCCTGTCTGCTCGTGACAGCCTGCAACATTCACTTCTTTAACATTTAACTTAACATAACTAAGATAATGTAATGGTAGATAAAATGGCCTAATATATTAGTTTAATTTAAAACAGTTACCTCCTTCTATTTTTTTATTTTATTACATTTGAGATAACATTTCCATGTATTTCACTTCATACCGGTAGATGGCGCTGTTGCACGGCGTCACTGTAGTGGGTTGCCGTGGAGACGGTAGCTCGAGCGCTCAGAAATAAACAGCCAGCGCTTGAGAAAGACATCATTTCTGTATCTCCACTTCTTTCCAACCCACAGGTATATTTTTAAACCTTGCCAATCTCTGTTAATATATATCAAAAGAGTATATCACCAGTACGGTTATCTATGTAATGTATATTGTCATGTTCTGTGTAGAAAGCTTATTATGATGTGTTTATATGTATTTGCTAGCAGAAGCTAGTTCAAGTTAGCCTGGCACCGTCAGTGAAGGTTCCGTTCTCTCGTCTTTGTGTACGGACTGTAAACAATGTTGTGTCGATTGAACAGCGGTATGTTTAGGTGTAATATGTACTGTCTATTAAGTCTCTCTGTACTTTGTAGCAGTTTGTTTGTATTGCCGGAGCTCCGTTCAGTATACAGTTTGTTTGCCGGAGCCTGTCAATGTTCTATGGAGGCTACGCCGCCGTCAGTTGGTGCGCGCGTGCCTGTAGACACACGCAAACGGCAGACCAATGCGTTGTGTTGGTGATTGATTATCGCCGGTGCTGCGCTGCTGTCAGTTGGTGTAGACACACGCAAACGGCAGACCGATGCGTTGTGTTGGTGATTGATTATCACACAGTCACGTGAACAGTTTAAATCTTAATATAGTATTCTTGGTATTTGATCTATGAAAATGTTATTTGTATGGTAATGTATTTTATGGTAATGTTGTGGAAAGTGGAAGTCCTCAGGATCTGGAGATATAAGTTGTGCCTGTCCCTCAGTCAATAAGAGAGGTAGATCAGCAATTGAGGAGGTCCACCCGACCAGTAAAACCCAGAAGCATCTTCATGTATGACCAGTCAGGAGAACCTTCCTACCAGCCTTGGAGAATGGGAACAAATGCCATGTACTATACCCCTCCTTCCATGCCTGCCTACCCAGTGTTTCATGAGATGTGCTACTATCCTCCCCCATTTGTATGGACATACAGTAGAACTGACATTGACCAGGACATGAAAGACATTGGCATACAATCTTACCTTCATACTACTTACCTGTGACTGACATATGCATTGGTGAATGATTATCGCCGGCGCTGCGCTGCTGTCAGTTGGTGTAGACACATGCAAACGGCAGACCGATGCGTTGTGTTGGTGATTGATTATCACACAGTTACGTGAACAGTTTAAATCTTAATATAGTATTCATGGTATTTGATCTATGAAAATGTTATTTGTATGGTAATGTATTTTATAGAAGTACTTCAATGTAGCCACTGATCTGTTGTATGCGTTCACTTTAAAGGAATAATCTAACATATAGCAAGATAGCCATGTAGCCTTTGTCTACATACTTGAATGTGCTATAGCAATTGTTTAAAGATGTAATATGATCTATAGTGTCATTTGTTGATGTATATTTGATATATTTTACAGTAAGACTGGTATCTATTTCACAATTATCAGTAATAGTTATTAATGGGTTTTGTATTTTATCTGATCTATACCAATGCTTTACAGAATGGTTTGTTTATTGTATTCAGTGAAGCTTAGCGTAATTTCATGCAGGAAGACTTTACAATTTATTCCTAATTGTCTCTTACTACCTTATCAAGTGCCGGAACACCCACTTTCTTTTAGCCAATCAAAAGAGGCCTCCGTTTTCTCCGAGCCAATCACAGCTGGTCTTCCCTGTTTTAAACTGCTGTGTGTCTCTCTCTCTCCCTTCTGTCAGCTGTCATTCTATTCTAGATCGATGTCGATTTACACGCACTGCACGTCTGTTGTCATCATCCGATTTTTATCCTCAGGACATCTGATTCTCCCTCTGCACTCGTTCCTCTCATCTGTTTTTTCTTTTTTGCCGGCTAGGCGGACAAACTTTTTTAAGAACGGTAGCATCCTGGCAGCTGTTTCTTCCAGGTTTTTACCGACTCTGTTTCTGCAATCCCCGTGGACGCTTTCTGGTCGTCAACTGATATTCTTCGCCAACTACATTGCCGCCCCAGCCCGGCTCCCGGCGGCGTTGAACGCGCATTCATCCGGTTCATCTCGGCAGGGATCAGTGTTTCGACTCTGCCAGAACTTCCAGCCCTCATAAGTTAAGTTGTCTTTTCTGGTTGTACTTGTGCACTATGCTGCCTCTCCACGGTTCGCCGTTCGCGGAGCGCTACATGACTCTGGCTTCGGCCGCGCTACTCCGCGTCTGCGGCTTTACTGCAGTCTATATATTGTTCGTTGCAAAATGTTCTACTTGCTTTTAGCAGGCACTTATATTTCGGACGCAGTAGGCAAGCCACTTGTTCTTGTGAGTTCTGCTCATTTTGTCCGTTTCCTATCACTGTCTATGGTTTCATATAGGAAGTGGCCTGTTGCGTGGATGTAACATCACTGGCGTTTCCCACACTGGTGGGGCTATCGGCTGGCTAGTTAGTTGCAACATCAGGGTGCTAGCTACGTGCCTACACAATGTTGTTACAGGCATAGTGATTTCATTGCTTTGGTTCTCTATTTTGATACACCCGAGGGCTGTATGCCGTAATGCTTGTAACGTGGATGAAGTATGAAGCATGGATGAGCTTGGTTCACTAAACTGCAGGCTAACTGCTAGTGCTGTTAGTAGCTAGTTAGCTAGTGGCACGACGTAATTATTATCTCCTTGGTTGTCTAGCCGAGACATCCATGGTTTATTTAGCTAAGCATATAAACGAAACTACAACGAAAACTCATGTTTAACGTCAGTGAATATTTTAGACATGAAAATGGCGAGTTGTGAGTTCGCCACTTGTAAGAGTCACGCTCATGAACGAGCATGTTGTTACCGGTTGCTAAGACAACGCAAATAAATTGTTGCTAGTGCGCGTGTCCGTCGTGACGTATGGGCCAAGAATGCGGAAAATCCGAGCTCCATGTTGTCTTAATGTGCTTTTGAGCACCCTCATTGGAACGTACGGGGCTTCCGCCGAACGCTGTATCCAGTTCTCCTTCTTCATGGTTCAATCTCTTTTTGGGGGTTGTCATATTGTCCACCGCGCCGTGTACGATTCTGCTACTCTATCTGACATGGAGTTTAGTGCGTTTGGTCTGTTTCTAACTGTTTATCCAGTCCGCCGTAATCTTTTATTTGGCCGTATTCTCGTATCTTATCTGCTGATTAATTTCATTGTTTGCGGAGCTTTCGATAAGTTCAAATAAACCAGCATGACTTTTATGCACATGTCTGACGCAATCTTCATGTTCACGTCTTTATTTTGCATCAGGTTTAAATAGAACCTCGCGTGTCATTTATATTATCCTTATATACATTTAAATAATCATGGTGAAATTTTCATAGCGCTTTCAATAAGGTTAACTTTGCTCGTATTTTCTGTACTTTTAGTAGAAGTTATTATTGCTTCTTATCTTCGCTGTGGTATGGACGTACGGGTTTTTCCTTCCGTCTTGGGTATAACCATCGTCATTTGCAGGCTATGCTAAGGCAGAAGTAGACCGATTTACGAAGGGTTCAAGGTAATTTTTGCTCAACATTTTTAGTAGATTACTACAGGCATGCACTACTTCATGAGAATTGCAATATCGTAACTGTCTCAATTCTAAGTTCATTGGGATAAAACAACAACAACTACAACAACAAGTTTTCACGTATTGGTGCATTCGGCTCCGGAGTTTTCGTGGCGTTAGTTTCACATAGCTGTATGGCTAGCATTGACAACATCATAGCTCACTCGTAGCAGCAAATGTCAACGTGGCTACCGGTGAGAGTGGGAAGTTGTTTCCATTAAGGACTAAATTCTTCTGTCGTTTGGAAATGGTCTGGTCTGCAACTTGAAACAGTGTAAGCGTGACTGTTTATCAACAGTCTGCTCTGCAGCGCAGCAGCTACCGACGTCGGAGGAACTCAGTCGTTGCATTCACTGAACCGGTTATCTGCAGCCTCGCCGTGCATTCAAATTATTGTAAAATATCTTCTTGCAGCAAGGACCCTCTTGCCACACTATTAACGGGTATCATTCTCCGACGATCAGCTCGATCATGTTTCATGACGTTTTGCAGCGCAGTCAACTAGCTTTCATAATTCTTCACATTCGCAGAACGTTGTCTGTCCTCCTTCTCTGCATGGGTATTCAGTCCCTTCTTTGAGCAAGCTCAACATAACTAATATCTTGTACTAAATAGAAGTTACGCTTTCCGCTTTTTGGTTCTTATTCCTTAAATATTTTCTTTCTATTCGCTGTCTATTTTATTCGTTTGTTTCATGTGTTGTGTTCTCTGCGTTATTTAAGTTAAGTATATTGTTTAGCCGTAGAGCATGTTCTAATGTTGTCTTACATAGTTTACCCGGTTAGTTAAGGTTTACTAATTTTAATCATTTTCAATTCACGTCGCTGCTATCGTAAATTCTAGTCTTTCGCATTTTTCTCATTATAGGACGGCTCTATGTATGCTTTGAAACCATTATTTGTATGTGTTCTTATTCTAACAGCATTAACATTTTCTCATGATCTCTGCTGAATGACAAGCTCGGCAAGCATGCCTCCACGCAACAGCAGAAGCTATCATGATACAGCAGTATGCAATCATATTTTCAGATTTCTAAGCCGCAATTCGGCATCATGCAAATAACTGGTGGTGGTGTCTGCTTAATGACAAGCACGGCAAACAAGCATGCCACCATGCAACAGCAAAAGCTATCATGGTACAGCAAGTATGCAATCATAATTTCAGATTTCTAAGCCACAATTCGGCATCATGCAAATAACTGGTGGTGGTGGTTCTATCCTATTTCTGATAGAATACATGTTTCGGCTCTCTTTGGTCGTTCTGCACTCATGTTGTTCTCTCTTTTGCATTCACTTTCGTTTTTAATTTTTTTTATTTTCGGCCTGTACGTTTACGAGGGTTAAGTTTAGCCTGCCTCGGACACTCAGCCTGGGTTTGGAGTAGGAAACACGGACATGCGGCCGTGGTCAAAAAATGGTTAGAAAAGCCCGACCTCGACGGCGGGTATGCTGGCTTTTACCAGACATGCAGCAAAAGGAGGCCTGCATGTCCTGGCTTTACCCAAGACATTCAGCAAGCTGAGCTCATGTCGGGTTAGGTGGTCAAGTGTGTCTTCCTTGCGTGTTTGTTCGCATGTATATGTATATACATTTATGCATATCCATAGGTTTACATGCGTATGTGCGTTTATATGTTGTGTGTATGTTGCGTATTTGTGTATGTATGCGCACGTGTGCTTGGTTTTACTTGCGTTTTATGTGCAGACGTGTTGCGTGCGCGCGCGTGTAGATATATAATATATGCATTTATGTATGTGTGTATATTTATGCATGCGTGCACGCGTATGTTTGCATGTATATATATAAAAAAAAAAAAATCGTTTAGCGTAAATAGATGCAGTTATATGGATACACGTCTTGCTAGTTAGTTACTGATTAGAGTATTGTTAGTCATGTCTTGCATGCTGTACTAGTGGGTATATGGTTGTGGTTTGGTGTATTTTATCATTTGTTCATGGTATTTATATCTATATATCTGTATCTATAAAAAATAGGGTTAAGGTATGATTGGATCACCAAAATTATATCCAATGTAATTGTAAGCAGCATTTTCCAACAGGCAGCGTGAATCTCGTCATGCAAAAAAAAATAAAAAAAAAAAATAAAAAATAAATAAATAAATAAATATATATATATGTATCGTCATATATATTATGAAAAAAAAATAAATGCATGTATAAATAAATCTATAAATAATTAAAATTTTATGTAAATAATTTAGTATAATTATTATAAATAAATAAAAATAATATGGATTTAAAAAAAAAAAAAAAAAAAATGTATATATAATAAAGAAAAAGACTGTCTCATTATGCGTCATCACGAAGTGTATATCTCTCAACAAGCGTGAGCTCACAAACTTGTGTGTAGCACTCTTCAAGCGTGAAGCACGCTACCTCCGTGTTGCATATCTCAATGCGTCATATCGCAACCAATCAGTGTGATTCACAAATCAAGCTGAGTCGTCAGCACGCAAACAAACAATCAGGTGAATCACACATCAAGCGAAACTCTCGCTGAAACATGCCTATCGTGGCAATGCCTGTCGTGGCCGTGCCACGTTCGCTGAGTCGTCAGCACGCACCTGGTGCCTGGTTTCATTTGAATTGCCGCCGAGCGGGGTTCATGTTTCCACGGCCTTTCCCCTTCTTTTTTCTGTCTAGTCCGCATTTTAGTACATTCGTGTATATGATAGGGGCTTTTCTCTCTTTTTGGCTGTCTGTCTTCCCCCTTTCTCAATGAGTCTCCGGCCTCATTTCTTTTTTTGGGGGTCTTGGAGCCTAATCACTTCAGTTCCTGCATATCAAGTAAGTGCGTTCTTTCACCAATTCATTCACGTTTTTGGGGGAGGTCTTCGGCTCCGACCCCTTCTAATATATTATTGTATTAATATATTTGTGATGGAGTCTAATCTCCAAACACCATTCATGTCAAGTTATACTTGTGAATAAATTTTGCGTTTTTGCAACAAAGTCTCTACTGATTGAAGTGAAGCTTAGCGTAGGAAGACTTTACAATTTATTCCTAATTGTCTCTTACTACCTTATCAAGTGCCGGAACACCCACTTTCTTTTAGCCAATCAAAAGAGGCCTCCGTTTTCTCCGAGCCAATCACAGCTGGTCTTCCCTGTTTTAAACTGCTGTCTCTCTCTCTCCCTTCCGTCAGCTGTCATTCTATTCTAGATCGACCCTCCTCCTCCCCTCCACCTCCGGTCACCAGCTCTCGTGGCTCCCTGGGCTTCCTTCCTCTTTTCGGCTGGCTCCTCGTTCGGGCTTCCTCACACCACCGCCAGTGTCTAGACTCCATCAGGGGGAGGTCTTCGGCTCCGACCCCTTCTAATATATTATTGTATTAATATATTTGTGATGGAGTCTAATCTCCAAACACCATTCATGTCAAGTTATACTTGTGAATAAATTTTGCGTTTTTGCAACAAAGTCTCTCCTGATTGAAGTGTAATTATAGACCATTTATTTGGCTCAGAAATAAACAGCCAGCGCTTGAGAAAGACATCATTTCTGTATCTCCACTTCTTTCCAACCCACAGTGCTATCCAGCCTGTGGCCGGTAACAATAACATGTGTGTTTGTATGTGATGCACTTCCCAATCAATAATGTGTGAATTGCCGAACACAATCACCTTAGATGCACCAGAAACAAGGCTTGGTTAATAACTCCAACTTGCAGCGAACTAGACACCCGTTTGATTATAGACTCGAGCGGTTGTTAACGGTTACGTTCGGTCTCGGTCAGTAGCCTGGTGCGCGGTCTCTACAACTCTCTTAACAACTCTTTCGGTCCAATGAATCGTGCTGCTGGCTCGATTCTACTACCACTTCAGTGGAGGCGCTAATGAGGTAAAAAACAGGAGTGAGTTGGTTCATTGACGTATGGCACTCGATTCTCCCGGCTCAGTGACACGAATCGGGTTAATCACCGGCTCTTCGATCAGTTTGTCAACACTATCTGCTAAAAGGGGCAGGGACAATTCTTTAATATGAATATCTTGCTAAACGTTTCCCTGTGTAGCAGTATGAGTTTAACTCTAACTACCTGGCGCTCTGTTGGCCAATCACTGCCGCAGCGCCCCGTTTTAAAACCATAGACCTATATATAATATGGACCCAGCTACTCCGCTGTTTTTGACGGAGACCAGTGAAGCCTATTACCAGCACTTTTCCGGTGATAGCCGAGCGTTACTGCGCAGCTGAAAACTGAGCTTCCCGCCGTAGATGTGATGTGACCAACGTGTCTGCAAGTTGTAAGTCTTCTGGTAGCTGTGCCAAGAGGAATCTGAATCATTCCGAACAGGGCCGGATTGGGACTCATTTTCAGCCCTGGAGTTTCATGCCTTAGACCGGCCCACTTTAGTTCACGACTAAAGGCTTAATTCATATTACTTTTATTCCATTCTCTTTCAATCGTGGGCTTTGTATATTCATTATTGTTTGATTAAAAACATAATGGGTCACTAGTAACACTTGGGCATAGAAAGTTGTTATATTGTAACTAATGTGATCACTGCAAAAAAAAATGCTTTTCTTACTTAGTATTTTTGTCTTGTTTCCAGTCCAAATATCTAAAAAAAATCTTACATCAAGATGCATTTACTAAACAAGTATGAAAAAACACCTCAAAATTAAGTGATTTTTGCTTAAAACAAGCTACATTATCTGCCAAAAATAATTGTTTTAGATTTAGCTTGTTTTAAGCAACAAGAAAAAAACAAAATCACTTAATTTTTAGTTTTCTTTTTCAGAAAACAAGACATAATTTCACTTGTCTAGTAAATGTATCTTGAATTAAGAATATTTAGATATTTGAACTGGAAACAGGTAAGATACTAAGTAAGAAAAGCATTTTTTTCAGTGATAATGTTTTCTTATTAACACATTATAGGGAGTCAAAAGATAATCACGTCATCATTAACCTGCAGGCTGCACTCTGCGAGAAAATATTAAATAAAAAAGAGTGGGACTGCGATAAAATAATGAATGAAAAGAGTGGGGCTGCTGTGAGTGCAGGCAGCCATAGGGACAGCATCCATATTTCAACCCAGTGCCATGACAACAACGGCCCTCGCGGCCCAAAAAACAGACCGGCCCACCGGGAATTTTCCCGGTGCCGCCAGAGATCTGTTAGCTGTTTAGCTTTCCAACTACCGGCTGCTGTTTTGCCTGGACGGCTTCTTGCCAAAGTGATATTCCTGCTTACAGACTGGCTTGCCTACCTGTCGTGTTGCCCACAGACTGGTTTGCCTATTCAGCGTGGTACAAGTGTTGTACGGAGTGACTACGCCTATGCCATGTGGTCATATGTGTGGGCCATGGTCTTAATTGTATGAATGTAGTGAAAAAGGGGTTAGCACTCCACATTATAATTTGGTTTGTTTCTTTTAGTTTGTTTTGTTTTCAATTTAGTTAGAAGTGGCAATCATATTTTGTTTAGTTTTCTGTTCATTAGTGAGTTTTCTACTTAAAAATTGAGTTTCTTTGGTTATGTTTAATTATAATTAGGGTTTTGTTTTGTTCTTTTTGGGATTTGTTGCCAAATCTTTTCTTTTGAATTTATTTTTGTATTATACTGCCTCCTGGAACCACTAGTGGTTCTGGCAGTTTATATTGTGTCTATATTGTGTTCAATTTCTTTCAGTTTGTTCTCTTTATAACCTCGTATATTGATTTTGATGTTCTTTTGGAGTGAACCCTGCTAAGTGTGTGTGTGTGTGTGTGTGTGTGTGTGTGTGTGTGTGTGTTCCCCATTTTTGTCCCCATTTTAGTTGCTGAGAGCCGACGGTGGTGGTGTTCGGGTGGTGGTATTCCCCTCCTTGTGTGCTGTGTCTCCCTGTTTTCATTTGCTGTGTCCACTGTTGTGTTTTTGTGTGTGTTCACGGGTGACTTTCCCTGGGATCCCTCACTGCCCTCGCATTCCCATATCCTCCACTGGTAAGCCTCAGCACAATTATTTTCTCCCCCTTTTTGGTAAGAATGTGTTAAACTGTTTTGTTTTTAAATTGATTGAAATAAAATGTGCTTCTTTTAAAAATTGAACCTCGTCTCTGGCTGCGTTGTATACCTGTATGACCTGTGTGACCTTTTAAATATATCAATCTTGCAATTGGAAGTAAAATCATTCATTAGTAATTGAAATTATTCTCTGGGTGAAATTCCCAGGGTGGCGTTGTCGGTGTGTTTGAGGTGGGATTCATTTAGAATACCACCTTCTCTATTCTGTTCGCTCTCGCGCCGCCACACCTGCACTGATTAAATGGTGATTAAATGTAGGCTAACACTAGTCTGTAGCTAGCTAGCTTATTTCACTATGGACATGAAGCCAACAGGTTAATACCACTCACAGACTACAGGATACCCACCTTTCTTGGTGAAAAACTGGGGTACAGTTTGACACCCTTTCCTTTGTCTTTCCTCTCTCTCTTTTCTCTCTTTCCTTTTTTGAAAACCAGATTTTGATTTCATGTTACTTGGCAACATTGTGGTCACTTATGGAGCTAGATTTGTGTCTTTATTACATGCGAGAAAATAAATGATCTGAGAGAAAAAAAATGTTTGAGAGAAAAAGTTTTGATACCAATAGCAAAAAATAATATTTGAGACTAAAAAAAAGTTTTGAGAAAATGTATTTTTTCATAGAACATAATAAATATAAATTTTAATTTTTTTAAATTATTTCAATATCAAAATTGACCCGGTCTGTTTTGGCTATTAAGGTACACAAAGGCACTAATTCATTTATGCCCCCTTGACTGCCGTTTAGCTAAGTGGAGCGGTGGGCATTAGCTGCAGCAGCTCCGTCTATTTAGCTGCTGTTGCGCTAACTGTTTTTGCTATAGACAGGTCTCGCATAGTTTTATTTAGCAAGATTAACGTAAAAATTGGCCGGAGTTCCCCTTTAAGCAGAGGCGGACTTTACCATTAGGCAAAGGTCGGCAATTGCCTTGGGCCCCGAGCTACCTAGGGGCCCCCAAAATGCCCCATTAACTTATGCTTAAGGTTTTTTTTTACTTTTAGCAAATTATATATTTCTAAAACTCCATTTGCGAAAATGGCATCAAATCATTAGTTTCGCAGACCGGAGGGGGCCCCCCCACCTTACTACATGATTGGACTATTCCATTATCTCACTTACTGTGCATCTGCGAAAGTGACAAGGCTGTAATGCGCCAAAAAACGGAGGAAATAAACAGGAAATAAAGTGACAGACAGACAGAGTGCGTGTGCAGAGTGACAGACAGTGTACAGAGTAAAGAAACAATGAAGCGAAACTATCCGAGCGGTGTTGAAAAAAGGAGGAAGCGGGAGGAAAGCAAAACGTTTTTTGTGATGCCCGCCGCTGATAATGACAACAACGCTACAACCACCATCACGACCGTTAGCACTGCTGCTAGCGAGGAGGAGCTACCCGTTGCTGCCAACAGTGCCAGCCCAGCCTGCTCAAGCGATATTGCTGGTAACGTTACATCCAAGGCAACTTTACAGGATGAGGAGGATCCTTCAACTTCAGGTAACAAAACTTCTGCGTTCACTTTCAGTGACAGTGATAATAATGATGACGACGTCTATGACGAAAAAGACGACAATTCCAATGAACAACTAAGGAGTACTAGCAGTCATTCTGACCAGTGTGTTACTCTTGAAGATGACCCAGCACTCTGGCCAAAACATCTCACTGACAAAGAGCGCTGCTCAATAGTGCAGAGAGGCCCAGTTCAGAGCAAGGACGACAGAATTTATCCTAAAAACCAAGAGGGGCGAAGATTTACAAGCAGCAATTATTACCTGCAAATGAAGAATGGAGAAAAAAATAAGGAGGTTCTGGCTCATGTACAGTGAAAAAAATGACTGTTATGTGCTTTAGACATGACAATACAGACACTCACTCACTCACACACAGACACTCACCCACTCACACACACACTCACTCACACACACACAGACACACTCACACACACAGACACTCACCCACTCACTCACACAAACACACAGTCACCCACCCACTCACTCACACAGACACACTCACACACACACTCACCCGCAGACACTCTCACACAGACACTCACCCAGTCACTCACTCACTTCACGAGAATACATAGAAGAAAGATGAGATGAAGAGAAAGACGGACAAATACAAATAGAACAGGGAGAAGAAAAAGACAGGCAAAGACCAAAGGGAGAAGATGAGAAAGACAGATGCAAAAACAGACAATGGAAATGAAGAAATGGTCAGAAAAAGGGAGAGCAGGAGAAAGTCAGTGAAAGAAAAAAGGTAAACATTTTAAACGGTAAGTTATTTTTATTAAAATTATGTCTCCATAATTGATCACTTATTCTCTTGTGTGTTTCTTCTCACTTTAGTAACACAAGACAGAAGTCCACAAACAACAGCAGCAAGCAGATCCATAAGAGAAACTATCAGAGAGCCAACCAAGGTACATGACAACCAATGGCAGCTCTTCCCTATAAAAAGACAATACATATTATTGTACAGAGAAAATTTTAAATACAATTTTACAGTGGATGCATCTGTTAAACAGAATGTTCTGTGTTTTGTTTCTTACAGATGCAACTCCAGATGTCTAGACACCATTGCTGTGTGAAGAAGAAGTTACAAGTAGGACTTTCTTAGAAAAATAAGGATTGACGAAAGGGGGGAAACGAGATGTAGAGGGCCCTAAATGATTAAATCCGCCCCTGCCTTTAAGTAACACTCATAGGTGTTGAATACTGTTAACTCTGTGATGTTACGCCTACAATAGTACGTTTTTCACTAGGACATAGCTCATTCTATCAGAACCAACACCAGAACCTCAACACTTTACTCTAAACTGGTCTAACGCTACAATTTTGACTCTAGTGAATTTGCTGTGTAGCTAGGAGAGGTTCATTTTTTGGACATGTGGGTTTCAAAAACTGATAAAAACACTCTTCTCTTGGCGAGTAGTTTTCACCCCACCCCACTAAAAAGAGGTCTACCCAAAAGCCAATTCTTTAGACTCAGAAGAATATGTGAGACCACCGAGGACTATATGGAAAAAGTCAATGAGATGAAAGACAGATTTGCACAGCGAGGTTACCCAACAGAATGGGTTGACAAAGCTTACAAAACAGCCCTGAATAAACCTTGGTCAGACTTGCTAAAGAAAAGCGAGAAAAAAGAAAAGAGTTTTTTGTCACTTGTATTACAACTTACTCTCCTCTCTCACATATCATAAATCATGTTGTGCAGATTTTTTAAATGTTTTTTTATGTTTTCTCCTTGTTGTTTATATGTGTTTATCCTCAGGAACTGTTCATTGTACAAGTACATAGTGACTGATACAATGTCACTTAACCAGTGTAATGATCCACCTTTGAATGGACTGTGTCCTCTCTGATTTAGTATAAAAAAATATTGGGCTAATGACAAAGCATTGACTATGAGCCTACAACATACTGTAACTGGTCGGATCATCCATTGTTTTTAAATTTATTGAATGGCATGCTCTTTGTTTTTTCCTGTTCACAGTCCGTGATGGGAGTGCCATTTTTTGTGAATGAATGACGTCATTCAAGAGCCGGACCTGATTGGTCCTGGTTAGTCAACCAAACTATATAAGGTTTGGGTTGAGGTGAATGTGCAAATTTACCTGATGAAGGTCTAGGACCGAAACGTAATTAAATTGTTGCTTGCGTAATGGTCAGTGTGCGGGACCTTTTTTCTAACCAACATAATAATGAAAGGAAGCACTGGAGAGAGTATAGGTGCAGGCAAATGTCACTTAGGAATGTGAGTTTGATTGATGGGTGTGAGGTCAAAGGTCACGAGCTGTCAAAAATGGGCGGTAAAATGTGATGGATGGGTCCAGGTGTGTGGGGGGTTGTGTCCGTGACGAATTTGGTAGGAAATGATGCAATCGGACCGTGTCATCGATGCCAGATGCTGTCTTTAGACATCTGTGTCAAGCATGGGGCGGAAATGACGTCTTTAGCAGACATGGGGGACTCGAGTCACATGACTTGACTCGAGTTAGACTCGAGTCGCAAATTTTAGGACTTGAGACTTGCTTGATAAACATTCATAAAAGACTCGACTTGACTTTGACTTGATACTCATGACTTGAGACTTGACTTAGACTTGAGTCAAATGACTTGAAATGACTTGATTTTCTGTTTAATAAATATATATTTTTCCTCTCTGATATTGAGGAGGAGTTAACGTTACGATTTTAGTGCTGTTGCATGCGCGGGAGCCCGTTGTTATGGTGACGCGCCACACGGCGGCAGACCTGCAGTAAACGAGACTGGCTACGGCTGTTATTTAACGTCATGGATTCCTCTGCACCGAAAATAATAAAGTTTGGCCATAAGGATTACACGTCTGACCAGGCAAAGAAGAAACGACCGGCAGTTTGCAAGGTCTGCAGTACAAAATACTCCGATGTCAACCACCACCACGGCGAATTTCATCAGACACTTCAAATCGGGAGAGATTCAGGTTCCAGTCCCCATATTCAGCTGAACCACTATTTGGACGCTTGTGATGAACAGAACTCCCTTCAGTTTTGGGCCATGAATAAGCACCCCCTCCCCCCTTTGTTCAAGGTGGCGGTAAGAGCGAATACAGCTAGGCACACTGTTGCTCTCTCTCTCTCTCTCTCTCTCTCTCTCTCTCTCTCTCTCTCTCTCTCTCACACACACATGCAGACACACACGCAGTTGTGCAGATGAAGTATGTGAATGAAGCTAGGCACACACACACACACACACTGCACTCACACACACCACATGCACACATTCACTCACCAATATTAATAACTTTTCATTCACTCTCTCTCTCAAACACGCACACATTCACTCACAAATACACTGACAAATATTAACATATAGCCTACTATTCAATCTCTCCAAATTATGCAAAGGTGATGGGATTCAGCTACTCTTAAAGAATATGTTGTTTTTCTTTAAGAGAAGGAAAGGTTAAATGTGTTTCCGTCCCATAAAAGTGAGGCATGTTTGAAGAATATTATTTGACTTAGAAACCATTATACTTGAATTGTTTGAATGAATTTCATGATTTGAGGTCATGTTTGAGGCATATTGATATTTTTGTTGGCCTAATATCAGTTTTAGGCTGTGCTTTTTTAAATCTTTATACATTTAAACTGTTCAGATATATGTGGCTTGGACGCAATGTCTTTTGAATATTGAGTAGGAAAAAATGCAAATAAAACTCCAGCAGTTATAACCACTGTCTTTAGCTTGTTTAAAAATGGAAACTTTTGTATGACTTGACTTGACTTGCTTGACCAAAGCTATGACTTGACTTGACTTGCTTGATTGTCACACAAAATGACTTGGACTTGCTTGAGACTTGAAGGTTAAGACTTGAGACTTGCTTGTGACTTGCCCATGTGTGACTTACTCCCATCTCTGGTCTTTAGAATGTGTCTGTATAAAGGGTGTTCTTTCCGGCAGTTCTGCTAAAGGTTTTGCATTATACAGCTAAAGGGGATTATGTAGAATTATATATTTCCTGTCACTTGCTCTTGGCTAAGATTGACGGTTCTTTGCTGACTGACTCTGGGCCCCCCTCAATGTCAGGCAACTTTATGTAGGTTGGAGAGGTGTCAGGGGGGAGACCTGTTTGTCTGTGTGTGTGTGTGTGTGTGGGGGGGTTGTGTGTGTGTGTGTGTGTGTGTGTGTGTGTGTGTGTGTGTGTGTGTGTGTGTGTGTGAAAATGCTTTAAAGAAGACATCTGCCACACAGTCCTAAACAACAGCCTTTTCCAATGAGACCTGCAGATGTTGTTAAAATCAAAGTGGTCAAACTCTGGCGTGCTAATTGATGATTTAAAAAGGAGCCATCCACACAGACCCAGCAGAGCATGCATAACCAGTAAGTGAAAGCACAGAGCCGGTAATAAAATCAACCAGTGTTTGTTTTTAAGAAGATAGCCATCTGATCCTGGTGAAGAAGCACCCCCGAACAACAAATGCACACCTTTTTCCAATGAGACCAACAGCTGTTGCTAAAACTTTTGGTGTGCTAATTGGTGCACCATGAAGGAAAAAAGTGTTAAGCCAAGTCAGGAGCATGTCAGACCCAGCCATGAGGTATCCTGGTGAGTCAAATACTTTTTATTAATGGATTATTGCGTTGTATAATTGAAAAAAGAATAATTCAAGCTATGTCTGTCAACAGTTACCGACAGCGAATTTGAGGACATAAATTTTACCCAATCAGATTACGCTAAATTGTTATGTTATTTTTCTATAAGCTTTTTTTATGATGTAGAAAAAATAAAAATGACACAGACTTTTATTAATCAGAGAGGAACTCACGGTAAAACCTTTTTAAAAACCTGAACAGAGCATGAGAGACAGAGAGAGAGGAAAGGGTGGGGGGTGATGTGGCGTGAGGGGCAGCTGTGCGGGGTTCCCCCCAGTGTGTGTGTGTGTGTGTGTGTGTGTGTATGTGTGTGTGTGTGTGTGTGTGTGGGTGGGGGGTGATGTGGCGTGTGTGTGTGTGTGTGAGGGTGTGGGTGTGTGCAGGGAGGGGTAGGTGAGATGCAGAGAGAGCAGAAAGAGCAGAGAAAAAGGGGAGAGGAAGGGGAGGGGGGACAGAATGAAAAGCCTCACAATTCAGGATTCCTATAAACGGCTTTTATTTGCAATGACGTGCAGAATTTAAGTCAAAGAATTACCGCCTCACGGTTGTATGCTTCCACAAACCAGGCAAGTTGTAGCAAGCTTTGTGACAATCACTTGAAACTCAATATCAGAAAAACAAATGAGCTTGTGGTGGAATACCAGAGGAAAGGAGGCCCCCTGTCCTGGTTGTCATGTGTTCACATGCTTGGCCAATAAAACAGATTCTGATAGAACACAAAGTTGTAGCCATGACAGCAGACAATGCTTTAAATATGGATGTTGACGCAAAGAAGCTACGAATTCTAAAACGTGGATGCTTCACACACCTCTTCAACCAGGTAGCACAGAAGATCTATGCAATCACCACAAAACGTGGGCACCCAAAAATTAGTGTCACCAATTCAGTGTTCGACCAAATCTCTCCCCTTCTGTTCCTGTGTTATGGCATTGAATAATGGCCAGAAAAGTATTTTTGCCGAACATTATCATGTCACAGTGAAGTTGACCTTTTGGATTTAAAATGTCCTCACTTCATTTTTATCCTATTAGACATTTGTGTGAAATGTTGTCATAATCACCATAGGAATTCTTGAGTTATGGCCATATGGATGTTGCAATGGGACAGACATGAGGTCACAGTGAACGTTACCACCAAAATTTAATCAGTTCATCCTTCAGAGATGAATAGGCAAATTATTACTCAGCTGGAGTCCCTCTGGCTCAAGAGTAGAGTATTAAGTATACACTTATTTGTGATCTACAGTAGGGGGCTACACTAGTGAGTTTGGTCTCTAAAAACCTCTCCTTAATATGGACAAAAAAGTTCTGCCGCTTCAGCTTGGCCGACTATTAACCACCACTGACCACTTTTTAACCCAAAGCTTTCTAGGAAAAGTTTTGAATGTTTCCCAGAGGCCTTAGAGTGAGGCGCACACAGAGGTTATTGGTGCCTGCAACTTCAGTCCAGGTCAGCTGTGTTTGGATGTGCCAAATAAAAGGAGTCCAAGAGGAGGAAAGCAACTGCCGTGTTTCCTGGCTTTGGTTTAGATTGAGGAACTCTGGTCAAAATATGAGCGAAGCATTGGGTTATGCAACTGTCTACAGTGAACAAAACATTGCTCTCATCCAGGATTTGCTGCTGAAAAAAACACAAGTTGTTTGTTTGTTTGTTTAAACTTTATTTGTCCCTGTAGGGCAATTGGTTTTGCAGCGAGACATAGACACAGGACACAAGTGCAAAAAGTGAAAAACATAAAATACTTAAGTTACACATTCAAGTTGTACACCAAGGTATTGAGAAAATACATACAATGAAATAAATAAATAAATAGGCCTAAGAGCTACAGAATAAAATGCTCCATTTCTGAAGTAGAATAAATAAACAAGTAGGCCTCCCATTCGACGGCCACTTGTTGAGAGAACCATCTGACAATATTTGTCATGAAATTAATATATCAACACAAGAGAACATTTCCATACCAATCACCATTCCATCGACAACATCGTCAACAGCTATCATACTATCCATGTTTTAACAACCCCATCCCTATTTAATTGTTAAGTCTATCTACACCTGCGGGCTGAGTTTAAAGAAGAACAAATGAGTGCCTGTATCTATTGCTCTTAACTGGAGGTAATCTATACCGAGACCCAGAAGGTAAGATATGAAACTCTAAATGAAGGGGGTGGGAGCTATCACAAATTACTGATTTGGCCTTCCTAACTACCTGTCTATTATACAGGTCAGTGAGGCTACACTGCCGGACACCTATAATTTTACTGCTGACCTTAACTATGTTTGAAAGAGCAGTTTTGGACTTGACAGCGAGATTTCCATACCAGCAGATTACTGAGAATGCTAATACAGACTCAATGTATGATTTATAAAAAAAGGTCATCAGGGTCTTGTCAATACGAAATTTGGACAATTTGCGAAGTTGTAAGTATCTCAACTCGTATATGCACTTATGTGTGCAGTAACTTAAAGGATGCATCAGTGATATTAAACCCAATTTCCTCTAAATTACTTTACAAAACTAATGTGCATATGTTTGTTATAACATAAACACTAAACAACACAGAAGTTACATAAAACTAACTTGGAGCTGCAACAAAATACTGTGAAATACTTCACAGGCATAATAGTGCTCTTACTGCATTAGGGCTTTGTTCAGAATAGCTGCCCATTTCTCTTGGAAACTTTAGCTTCATTTTACACATAATATGGAAATATGAAATATGGGCCTGTAGTTGTACAGGCCATTATGAAATGTTATGATGGATGTGGAATGAAAAGCAAAAGAGATCATTTCTCAATTGCATATTTCTGAAATGCATAACATGAATGTTAAATATATTGGAGAGGCTTATCCAATTTTAGATGCAATAGTTAGGGCCCGAGCGCCGACAGCGGCGAAGGCCCTATTGGAACTGAAGGAATTATTATTAGGGCCCGAGCGCCGACAGGGGCCCTAATTATTAGGGGTCCAAGCCCGAGGCTGCGAGAATCGGCGGTAGCGAAGCTACGCCGTTCGCACAGCAGGGCTGTGGAACCCTATTGGAATTGTAAGGTTTCTTATTATTATTCTTCCGATAAAACTGATACTGCAGCCTAAACCGTAAGTGGTGGGAAGTTGCCGTTTTCAGGTCTGGTCCAAAACCCTGCAGGGACCTCGGACGAAAAAATTCAGCCACTTTCACCAATAGGTGGCGCTATAGCAGAAACAACGCGTTTGGCCTTATAACTCCCGAACCGTACATCGCACATTAAAAAAACACATATCCATGCGTTCCCTGAAGCCAGCTGAATCTCGAGATGTAGGCCACCTACATCCAATCTTTCGATTCTTGTTTCACATGAGCCTCTTAGTGTAAGAAACTAATTTTACAAAATTTGGTCAATAGGGGGCGCCAAAAGTACCAAAAGTTAATATCTCATGAACGGCTCATCCGATTTTCAGAAAATTTGGTAAATACCATCTAGGCCCACCCTTGAGGCCAGGCCTACAGTGGGGTACTGATTCGTCAAAGTGGGCGTGGCCTATGGGTCCCATGTTTTGATCTACCACTTACACTAAAGTGAGCAACTTAAAATTTACAGTGTCGATGTGCAATGGTTCATGGACCTGACATACCAAATATTACATTATTGGACCACTAGGTGGCGCTACAATGACGTAAAACGTGTTTTTGCCAATAACTCCCACAGGCTACATCGCAGACAGGAAATATATACATCCACTTGTTCCTTGTATCTATGTGAAGCTGATGATATAGGTCCTGCCCATTTGCACTAAGAATTTTCTTCGCAAAATTGTGTAATGCACAAATAAATGTTTTCGTACTCGTCCTAGGCCATGGGACCAATTCGCACGAAACTTGGTAGATACCATTTGGGTATGGAGTTGACCAAAAGTTATCAAAGGAATGTCGCTACATTACACCGTTCGCAATTTACAACTAAACTAATTCGTTGTAGCTAGCCACAAAACACGAACTTTGGCATATCTCGGCCAAATTAATAGTTATCACAATGAAACCTGGTGGGCTTCTTTAACATCCCATTCTGAGCCTCCATACCAAATGTGGTCAGAAGTGGCCGTCAGGGGGCGCTATAATTAACGTAGAGGCTTTTTCGGCAAATAAGTCAATGCATTTGAATGGGAATACTTTGCAATGTAAATATCTCTGCAGCATTAAATGCTATCATCACAAACCCTGGGAGTATTTTGTTCGTCATGCCACTCTGCAGCTTCCCACCAAATTTACTGAAAATCGGCCGTTAGGGGGCACTATAATTAACGTAGAGACCTTTTGGCAAATAAGTCAATGCATTTAAATATGTTTTTGCGTATAACTCCCACAGTTTGCATTGCAGATGAGAAGTTCTTAGATCTCCTTGTTCCTTGAATCCATATGAATCTGATGATACAGGGTAATCCCATTTCCACAAAGAAGTTATTTCGTAAAATCACACAATGCGCAAAACAAAGTTTTCATACTCGTCCTAGGCCATGCGACCGATGTGCACGAAACTTGGTAGATACCATCTGGGTATGGAGCTGACCAAAAGTTATCAAAGGAATTTTGCTACATTACACCGTTCGCACTTTACAACTAAACTAATTTGTTGTAGCTAGCCAAAAAACACGAACTTTGGCATATCTCTCCCAAATTAATAGTTATCAGAAAGAAACCTGGAAGTCTTCTTCAACATCCCATTCTGAGCCTCCACACCAAATTTGGTCAGAATCGGCCGCCAGGGGGCGCTACAATTAACGTAGAGGCCTTTCGGCAAATGAGTCAATGCATTTAAATGGGAATAATTTGCAATGTGAATATCTCTGCAGCAGTAAATGCCATCATCACTAAACTTGAGAGTATTGGTCGACATGCCACTCCGAGCCTCCATACCAAAATTGGTCAGAATCGGCGGACAGGGGGCGCTACAATTAACGTAGAGGCCTTTCGGCAAATGAGTCAATTCATTTAAATAGGAATAATTTGCAATGGAAATATCCCTGCAGCAGTAAATGCTATCATCACAAAACTTGAGATTATTGTTCGCCATGCCACTCTGTGGCTCTTCACCAGATTTGGCGACGATCGCCCCTTAGGGGGCGCTACAATCGAAGTAGAAGCGTTTGGGCCTTTTATGCAACGAAGAGGAAATTTGCAATTGCATTTCACTACGGACTTTGGAGCTCGCGCTCGGCCAAATTTACTGACTTTGGCCTCGGCGGCGCTTCTGGTTCTCCTTTCGCGGGCTCCGTTTTCGCGGGCTCTCGGCGTCGCCGGGGGGGGGGGCTCGCGCCGGGGGGGACCGGCGCACGAGGCTTGGACCCCGTTCATAACTGCTTGCAGTTCTAGTTATTAGGGCCCGAGCGCCGACAGCGGCGAAGGCCCTATTGGAATTGAAGGAATTATTAGGGCCCGAGCGCCGACAGCGGCGAAGGCCCTATTGGAACTGAAGGAATTATTAGGGCCCGAGCGCCGACAGCGGCGAAGGCCCTATTGGAATTGAAGGAATTATTATTAGGGCCCGAGCGCCGACAGCGGCGAAGGCCCTATTGGAATTGAAGGAATTATTATTATTATTAGGGCCCGAGCGCCGACAGCGGCGAAGGCCCTATTGGAATTGAAGGAATTATTAGGGCCGAGCGCCGACAGCGGCGAAGGCCCTATTGGAATTGAAGGAATTATTATTAGGGCCCGAGCGCCGACAGCGGCGAAGGCCCTATTGGAATTGAAGGAATTATTATTATTATTATTAGGGGTCCAAGTCCGAGTCTGGAAGAAACGGCGGTAGCAATAGCTACGCCGTTCGCACAGTAGGACTGTGGAACCCTATTGTTTTTGTACTTTTATTATTAGGGGTCCAAGCCCGAGGTTGTGAGAACCGGCGGTAGCGAAGCTACGCCGTTCGCACAGCAGGGCTGTGGAACCCTATTGAAATTGTAAAAATTCTTATTATTAGGGGTCCAAGCCCGAGGGTGCGAGAACCGGCGGTAGCGAAGCTACGCCGTTCGCACAGCAGGGCTGTGGAACCCTATTGGAATTGTAAGGTTTCTTATTATTAGGGGTCCAAGTCCGAGTCTGGAAGAAGCGGCGGTAGCAATAGCTACGCCGTTCGCACAGTAGGACTGTGGAACCCTATTGTTTTTGTACTGATTTTCCATTCATACATTATTAGGGGTCCAAGTCCGAGTCTGGAAGAAGCGGCGGTAGCAATAGCTACGCCGTTCGCACAGTAGGACTGTGGAACCCTATTGTTTTTCTCATGATTTTCCATATTCTTATTATTATTCTTCTTCTTCTTCTTCTTCTTCTCCGCGTAAAAGTCCCGCTGCAGCCTAAACCGTACATGGTGGGCGGGTGCCCTTTTCAGGACTGGTCCAGAACCTGGCAACGACCTCAGGCACAAGAATGTCCCCACTTCCACCACTAGGTGGCGCTATAGCAGAAAAAACGCGTTTGACCCTATAACTTCCAAACCGTATGTCGCACCTTAAAAATACACATATCCACGCGTTCACTGGATTCTAGGAAATCTCAAGATATAGGCCACGCCCATTTCCGCCTATAGTTTTATGCGTGAAAAATCGCAATTTATCAAAAACCTACTTTTTTGAACTCCTCCTAGACCGTGTGACCGATTTGCACGAAACTTGGCAGGTAGCACCTTCAGACCAACCCGACAAATAACTATAAACAGAATTGTTATAGGACACAAATTGCATATATTACGCACAACCAAATTTGTGTAGCTAACAATGAAAACACGAACTTTGCCATATCTCGGTCAAAATAAATGTTATCAATGCACAACTTCAGATTCTTGTTTCCCATGTCCCCCTGGAGGGGCCCAATACATATTACAAAAATTGACCAGTAGGGGGCGCTACAAGTACAAAATGTTTATATCTCATGAACGGCTCATTCGATTTTTACCAAATTTGGAGGGTACTATCTAGAGTCACTCATGAGACCACCCCTACCGTGGGGTACGGATTGGTCAAAGTGGGCGTGGCCTATGAGACTCACGTCTAGATTCACCCTTTACCCTGATGTGAGCCAATTGAAATTTACATGGTAGATGTAGAATGGGGCATGGACTGCAGTTACAAAGAATTACACATGTAGACCACTAGGTGGCGCTATAGTGTTTTTTTGCTTTTAACTCCCACACTACGTATCGCACATTAGAAATCCATATGTCCCCGTGTTCCTTGAGTCCATCTGAATCTCATGATGTAGGCCAAGCCCATTTCTGCTGAGAATTGTTTTCGCAATATCGCGCAATGTGCAAAACCAACTTTTTCGAACTCGTCCAAGGCCGTGCAACCGATATGCACGAAACCTGGTACCTAGCACCTCTAGACAAACTTGAACAAAAATTATCCAAAGAATTTTGCTACGTTAAAGTATGCGCATTTTACGACCAAACTAATTTTCCTAGCTAGCTACGAAGCACAAACTTAACCATATGTCCGCCAATTTAAAAGGTATAAGCAAACCACTTAACAACCTTGTGCAACATTGCACTCTGTTGCTGTTTACCAAAGTTGGGGAAGATCGGCCATTAGGGGGCGCTATAATAAACATTTAAGTTTTTCAGCAAATAACTCAATGCATTTAAATGGGAAGATTTCAATTACAATATCTCGGCCACCGTACATGCTATCAACGCGAAACTTGGGTTGCTTTGTCGGCATGCCGCCCTGAGGCTCTATACCAAATTTGGTAAAGATCGGCCATTAAGGGGCGCTAAAGTCAACGTAAACCCGATCGGGCCCTTTTGCTCCATCGACGTCAATGGGATATTTGCATCGCAACGTACCGCAGACCTTGCGGCTCATGCCTCTCGATATTTACTAACGTTTGCCTCCACGCCGTCGGGCTTTGGGTTCAGGGACCTCAGGCTCAACAATTGACCCACTTCCACTACTATGTGGCGCTATAGCAGAAAAAATGTGTTGTGCGACAGTAAATGCTATCAACATGTAACGTGATGCTGGTTCGGCATGCTGTTCTGAGGCTTTGTATCAAATTTGGCGAAGTTTGGCCATTAGTGGGCGCTATAGTCAACGTAGATGTGTTTTGACCATTTTAGGCAATCAATGTTAAAGGTGCTCTAAGTGATGTTGGGTGATGTCACTTATTGTTGATGTTCAAAGTATTGTCCATCAATATGGAAGCTAGTTTTCCCCTCCCTCCTCCTCATTGTGTCTCCTTCCCCACCTCCTAATTTCCACGCAGTAACCCTCTAACCCCCACCCCGCCCAAACACAAGAAGTGTTCAGTATTTGGTATGGCCACTAGTTCCATTGAGTATTGCAGTGCATCTTTTTCTTATGCAGACTGAATTCCTGAAAGTGCATATGTAGGAAATGTCAATTCGTATTTCATTATTTGCGTGTTATCAATACTCCAATTGATGTTGGTTGGGGTGGTGGATGAGTAAAACATTGGACTTTCACTTGGGGCCAGCCATGTATAGGTGTAAAAGACTATTTTTGGAAGAAAAAAAAGGAAAAACTATTCCTGACCGGAAGCCTCTCAGGGTTCAAATTACCAACCAAAATGTCCTGTATTTAGTTCATAATATTATGCTACAGCATGTCTGTATTACAGAAAGTAATTAGGTTTAGTCTTTTTAAACGTTTTATGTTAACTTTAATTCAATATTTATGTATTTCAGGATGATAGCAATATGATTGGACCTTATGATTTGAAGGTTATGACAATAGTATTTTAACGTGCTTCTACTGGTAAAAGTTGAATTGAACTTAACAATAGTATATTATATAATTACACAAAATTCCACAGCACAATATATATATATATATATATATATATATATATATATATATATATATATATACAACCCAAATCAGAAAAAGTTGGGACAGTATGGAAAACACAAATAAAAAAAGAAAGTAGTGATTTCTAAATCACAAATTGTTACAAGTAAATATAGATCTATATTTACTGAATTAGTTATTATTAAAATATTACACATTTAAAGACATATTCACACTGTTACAGGGGACACTAGTGTGCATGTGAAGGTTCTGAGAAACTATGTGATGATGATCAGTTTAAAAGGTATACGCAAACCACTAGAGAAACTTGTGCAACATAGCACTCTGATGCTCGGTACCAAATTTGGGGAAGATCAGTAATTAGGGGGCGCTATAATAAATGGGAAAATGTAAATTGCAGTATCTCGGCCACAGTACACGCTATCAACGCGAAACGTTGGGTGCTTTGTCGGCATGCTGCCCTGAGGCTCTATACCAAATCTGGTAAAGATCGGCCATTAGGGGGCGCTAAAGTCAACGTAGACCAGATCGGGGCCTTTTGCTCCATCGAAGTCGATGGGATATTTGCATCGCAACGTACCGCAGACCTTGCGGCTCACGCCTCTCGATATTTACCAACGTTTGCCTCCGCGCCGTCGGGCTTTGGGTTCCGCTTTTGCACGCTCCTCGGGGCGTCGGGGACGAGTTGCATCGGAGACTTGGGCCCCGTCATAACTGCTTGCAGTTCTAGTTATTATTCTTCTCCGTGTAAAAGTCCCGCTGCAGCCTAAACCGTACAAGGTGGGCGGGTGCCCTTTTCAGGACTGGTCCAGAACCTGGCACCGACCTCAGGTGCAAGAATTTTCCCACTTCCACCACTAGGTGGCGCTATAGCAGAAAAAACGCGTTTGACCCTATAACTTCCAAACCGTATGTCGCACATTTAAAATACACATATCCACGCGTTCCCTGGATCCTAGGAAATCTCACGATATAGGCCACGCCCATTTCCGCCTATACTTTTATGCGTGAAAAATCACAATTTATCAAAAACCTACTTTTTCGAACTCCTTCTAGACCGTAAGACCGATTCGCATGAAACTTGGCACGTAGCACCTTCAGACCAACCTGACAAAAAATTATAAACAGAATTGTTATAGGACACAAATTGCATATATTACGCACAACCAAATTTGTGTAGCTAACTATGAAAACACGAACTTTGCCATATCTCGGTCAAAATAAATGTTATCAATGCGCAACTTCAGATTCTTGTTTCCCATGACCCTCTGTAGGGGCCCAATACATGTTACAAAAATTGACCAGTAGGGGGCGCTACAAGTACAAAATGTTTATATCTCATGAACGGCTCATTCGATTTTTACCAAATTTGGTGGGTATTATCTAGGGTCACTCATGAGACCACCCCTATTGTGGGGTACGGATTGGTCAAAGTGGGCGTGGCCTATGAGACTCACATCTAGATTCACCCCCTACCCTGATGTGATTCACTTGAAATTTACAAGGTAGATGTAGAATGGGCCATGGACTGCAGTTACCAAACATTACACATGTAGACCACTAGGTGGCGCTATAGTGTTTTTTTGCCTTTAACTCCCACACTACATATCGCACATTAGAAATCCATATGTCCCCGTGTTCCTTGAGTCCATCTGAATCTTATGATGTAGCCCACGCCCATTTCGGCTGAGAATTGTTTTCGCAATATCGCGCAATGTGAAAAACCAACTTTTTCGAACTCGTCCAAGGTCGTGCAATCGATATGCACGAAACCTGGTAACTAGTACCTCTAGACAGACGTGAACAAAAATTATCCAAAGAATTTTGCTACATTAAAGTATGCGCATTTTACGACCAAACTAATTATCCTAGCTAGCTGCCAAGCACAAACTTAATCATATCTCGGCCAATTTTAAATATATAAGCAAACCATTTAAGGATATTGTCCAACATAGGACTCTTATGATCTCTACCAAATTTGGGGGAGATCGGCCATTAGGGGGCGCTATAATAAACGTTTAGGTTTTTCAGCAAATAACTCAATGCATTTAAATGGGAAGATTTCAATTACAATATCTCGGCCAGAGTACATGCTATCAACGCGAAACTTGGGTTGCTTTGTTGCCATGATGCTTTGAGGCTCTATACCAAATTTGGTAAAAATCGGGCATTAGGATGCACCATAGCATTCCGATGCTCTGAATTTGCACCAAGGGGTGCTTTGTCGGCATGCCGCCCTGACACTCTATACCACATTTGGTAAAGATCGGCCATTAGGGGGCACTATAGTCAACATAGACTGTGTAAAACTCTAGCTACAGCCTAAACTGCAACGGATGGGGAGGTGCAATTTTCAGGATTGGTCCGGAACTCTGCAGGGACCTCAGGCACAACAATTGACCCACTTCCACTACTAGGTGGCGCTATAGCAGAAAAAATGTGTTTTGCGACAGTAAATGCTATCAACATGTAACGTGATGCTGGTTCGGCATGCTGTTCTGCGGCATGCTGTTCTGAGGCTTTGTATCAAATTTGGCGAAGATTGGCCATTAGCGGGCGCTATAGTCAACGTAGATGTGTTTTGAGCATTTTAGGCAATCAATGTTAAAGGTGCTCTAAGTGATGTTGGGTGATGTAGCTTATTGTTGATGTTCAAAATGTTGTCCCTTAATATGGAAGCTAGTTTGCCACTCCCTCCTCTCTAAAAAAAATCGTGGCAAAGAATTGTGATATCAATTTTAAGTAAAACAAAATCGTGATTCATATTTTTCCCTGAATTGTGCAGCTCTAATGGCCACTATTTCCATTGAGTATTGCAGTGTATCTTTTTATTATGCATACTGAATTTCTGAAAGTGCATATATACGAGACGCCAATTTGTATATTATTTGCGTGTTATCAAGATGTATACTTGCTTTTTAGTGTTTTTCTATACTGTTTGGCGTTCATTGACCTTTGTTTATGTTTGAAAATGAAAATTGAAAATGAAAAATGTTTTATGTTTGAAGAGTACTTATTGGACTTTAATTATCATTACACTTACAATAACGAGCGTGTAGCTGTCCTGAATTTAGCTCATCCTGTACATCATACCTGCAGTTATTCCTGTGTGTGGAAAAGGAAAAGATTAATCTGACCCACCTTTACCCTGTTTCAGCATAGTCTACACATGAATACAGCTATGTCAAGATACGTCAAGCTATTATTGTCTTCTATAATAAGCAGACCTTGCGGCTCACGCCTCTCGATATTTACCGTTTGCCTCCGCGCCGTCGGGCTTTGGGTTCCGCTTTCGCACGCTCCTCGGGGCGTCAGGGACGAGTTGCATCGGAGACTTGGACCCCGTCATAACTGCTTGCAGTTCTAGTTATTAGGGGTCCAAGTCCGAGTCTGGAAGAAGCGGCGGTAGCAATAGCTACGCCGTTCGCACAGTAGGACTGTGGAACCCTATTGTTTTTCTCATGATTTTTTTCCATATTATTATTAGGGGTCCAAGTCCGAGTCTGGAAGAAGCGGCGGTAGCAATAGCTACGCCGTTCGCACAGTAGGACTGTGGAACCCTATTGTTTTTCTCAAGATTTTTATTATTTTTATTATTTTTCTTCTCCGCGTAAAAGTCCCGCTGCAGCCTAAACCGTACATGGTGGGCCGGTGCCCTTTTCAGGACTGGTCCAGAACCCAGCAACGACCTCAGGTGCAAGAATTTCCCCACTTCCACCACTAGGTGGCGCTATAGCAGAAAAAACGCGTTTGACCCTATAACTTCCAAACCGTACATCACACATTAAAGATACACATATCCACGCGTTCACTGGATGCTACTGAATCTCGTGATATAGGCCACGCCCATTTCCGCCTAGACTTTTATGCGTGAAAAATCGTAATTTATCAAAAACCTACTTTTTCGAACTCCTTCTAGATTGTGCGACCGATTCGCACAAAACTTGGTGAGTAGCACCTTCAGACCAACGTGACAAAAAATTATAAACAGAATTGTTATAGGACACAAATTGCATATATTACGCACAACCAAATTTGTGTAGCTAACTATGAAAACACGAACTTTGCCATATCTCGGTCAAAATAAATGTTATCAATGCGCAACTTCAGATTCTTGTTTCCCATGTCCCTCTGGAGGGGCCCAATACATGTTACAAAAATTGACCAGTAGGGGGCGCTACAAGTACAAAATGTTTATATCTCATGAACGGCTCATTCGATTTTTACCAAATTTGGAGGGTACTATCTAGGGTCACTCATGAGACCACCCCTACCGTGGGGTACGGATTGGTCAAAGTGGGCGTGGCCTATGAGACTCACGTCTAGATTCACCCCTTACCCTGATGTGAGCCACTTGAAATTTACATGGTAGATGTAGAATGGGCCATGGACTGCAGTAACCAAACCCTATTGTTTTTCTCAAGATTTTTATTATTAGGGGTCCAAGTCCGAGTCTGGAAGAAACGGCGGTAGCAATAGCTACGCCGTTCGCACAGTAGGACTGTGGAACCCTATTGTTTTTGTACTGATTTTCCATTATTATTATTCATTATTCATTCATTATTATTCTTCTCCGTGTAAAAGTCCCGCTGCAGCCTAAACCGTACAAGGTGGGCGGGTGCCCTTTTCAGGACTGGTCCAGAACCTGGCAACGACCTCAGGCGCAAGAATTTTCCCACTTCCACCACTAGGTGGCGCTAAAGCAGAAAAAACGCGTTTGACCCTATAACTTCCAAACCGTATGTCGCACATTTAAAATACACATATCCACGCGTTCACTGGATCCTATGAAATCTCACGATATAGGCCACGCCCATTTCCGCCTAGACTTTTATGCGTGAAAAATCGCAATTTATCAAAAACCTACTTTTTCGAACTCCTTCTAGACCGCAAGACCGATTCGCATGAAACTTGGCACGTAGCACCTTCAGACCAACCTGACAAAAAATTATAAACAGAATTGTTATAGGACACAAATTGCATATATTACGCACAACCAAATTTGTGTAGCTAACTATGAAAACACGAACTTTGCCATATCTCAGTCAAAATAAATGTTATCAATGCGCAACTTCAGATTCTTGTTTCCCATGACCCTCTGTAGGGGCCCAATACATGTTACAAAAATTGACCAGTAGGGGGCGCTACAAGTACAAAATGTTTATATCTCATGAACGGCTCATTCGATTTTTACCAAATTTGGTGGGTACTATCTAAGTTCACTCATGAGACCACCCCTATTGTGGGGTACGGTTTGGTCAAAGTGGGCGTGGCCTATAAGACTCACATCTAGATTCACCCCTTACCCTGATGTGAGCCACTTGAAATTTACAAGGTAGATGTAGAATGGGCCATGGACTGCAGTTACCAAAAATTACACATGTAGACCACTAGGTGGCGCTATAGTGTTTTTTTGCCTTTAACTCCCACACTACATACCGCACATTAGAAATCCATATGTCCCCGTGTTCCTTGAGTCCATCTGAATCTCATGATGTAGGCCACGCCCATTTCTGCTGAGAATTCTTTTCGCAATATTGCGCAATGTGCAAAACCAACTTTTTCCAACTTGTCCAAGGCCGTGCAACCGATATGCACGAAACCTGGTACCTAGCACCTCTAGACACACTTGAACAAAAATTATCCAAAGAATTTTGCTACGTTAAAGTATGCGCATTTTACGACCAAACAAATTATCCTAGCTAGCTACCAACCACAAACTTAATCATATGTCGGCCGATTTTAAAGCTATAAGCAAACCACTTGACAACCTTGTGCTACATAGCACTCTAATGCTCTGTACCAAATATAGGGAAGATCGGCCATTAGGGGGCGCTATAATAAACGTTTAAGTTTTTCAGCAAATAACTCAATGCATTTAAATGGGAAGATTTCAATTACAATATCTCGGCCACCGTACATGCTATCAACGCGAAACTTGGGGTGCTTTGTCGGCACGCCGCCCTGACACTTTATACCACATTTGGTAAAGATCGGCCATTAGGGGGCGCTATAGTCAACATAGACTGTGTAAAACTCTAGCTACAGCCTAAACTGCAACGGATGGGGAGGTGCAATTTTCAGGATTGGTCCGGAACTCTGCAGGGACCTCAGGCACAACAATTGACCCACTTCCACTACTAGGTGGCGCTATAGCAGAAAAAATGTGTTGTGCGACAGTAAGTGCTATCAACATGTAACGTGATGCTGGTTCGGCATGCTGTTCTGCGGCATGCTGTTCTGAGGCTCTGTATCAAATTTGGCGAAGATTGGCCATTAGCGGGCGCTATAGTCAACGTAGATGTGTTTTGAGCATTTTAGGCAATCAATGTTAAAGGTGCTCTAAGTGATGTTGGGTGATGTAGCTTATTGTTGATGTTCAAAATGTTGTCCCTTAATATGGAAGCTAGTTTGCCACTCCCTCCTCTCTAAAACAAATCGTGGCAAAGAATTGTGATATCAATTTTAAGTAAAACAAAATCGTGATTCATATTTTTCCCTGAATTGTGCAGCTCTAATGGCCACTATTTCCATTGAGTATTGCAGTGTATCTTTTTATTATGCATACTGAATTTCTGAAAGTGCATATACCGTAAAACTTCAAATAATAGCCGAGTCCCAAATAGACGCCTGTCTCTTTTAAACGCCTGGTGTGACAACAGATTTGGGTAAATAAAAGCCGGTCTCAAATAGAGGCCTGGTCTGTTTTTTGTTGTTTTGTTTTTTTTCTTCGTGTCGGGTTGTATTTGATCTTTTAAAACCTGTTGGATCGTTTGTTCTATGTTTTGATTTGATTTCACGTGACAGACGCAACCGTTCATAAACGACTCATCACTATGGCAACATAACAACAGGTTAACAAACTTTCTTTTAGTCTTCAGTTTTTCTTAATTCTCTCAATACCACCATGGAGACAAAAAGAAAAAAGTATGATTTGACATTTAAGCTGACAGTTGTCAAATTTGCCGAACAAAATTCGTGAGAAGCAGCGGCGAGACATGCATAACACACCGTTGCCATGCAAAAGAAGAGCGTTGCTATGGATGCAGTTCTGTTCGCTCTGGAGGCCAGCTATCAATCAATCCGCTGAAAGAAGTCGGATAATTTATCAGCTGTGGCAAAAAGTGGAGAAACGCCGTCGAGCAACTTCTGTCCTCCAATTCAAGCAATGACAGCAGATCTGGTGAGCGCCATCACTACATCTTTATATACGGTCTATGATTGCTACGCAGGGACAACAACGCTAATTAGTTAGCTTACATTGCACGTTTAGGTGTGTCAACATGCAACGGCTGTGTAAAAAGGAAACGAGATGAATGAGGACATGAAGCCATTTACCTCGTCTCACTTCACCGTCAACAGAAATGTTCAGTTTAATGTGAATACGAGCAGCCGATAGCCCGCTAGCTTACTACAACGCGTCAGCTAATGTCACGTCAAGTCCTGCAGTGATTAAAACAGCAGCTGGGTCATTTGTCCACCACGGCAGCACCCCATAATGTATACGGCTACTACCACAGCCCGTAAGGTGGTGGAGAGTAATAGATGAAGGGTTGCATTAGCTTAACAGATACAGAGTTTACGTTGCTATGGACGCATGGACTTCAGGCTGATTCAAGACACCTCCGCTTCATGTCGGGGTCCTGATCACCCTGTCGGGGTTGTATTCGCTATAACAACCGCCTCGCTCTACATTATCCCTTACATAATACGAATTAAAAAAAATAATATAATGTGGTAACCTCCTATTGTCAATTAAAGGCCTGTCTCTTATAGACGCCTGTCTCAAATACAAGCCGGTCCATTTCGGCGATTTGGGTAAATAGAAGCCCGGGCTATTATTTGAAGTTTTACGGTATACGAAACGCCAATTTGTATATTATTTGCGTGTTATCAAGATGTATACTTGCTTTTTATTGTTTTTCTATACTGTTTGGCGTTCATTGACCTTTGTTTATGTTTGAAAATGAAAAATGAAAATGAAAAATGTTTTATGTTTGAAAAGTTCTTATTGGACTTTAATTATCATTACACTTACAATAACGAGCGTGTAGCTGTCCTGAATTTAGCTCATCCTGTACATCATACCTGCAGTTATTCCTGTGTGTGGAAAAGGAAAAGATTAATCTGACCCACCTTTACCCTGTTTCAGCATAGTCTACACATGAATACAGCTATGTCAAGATACGTCAAACTATTATTGTCTTCTATAATAAGCAGACCTTGCGGCTCACGCCTATCGATATTTACCAACGTTAGCCTCCGCGCCGTCCGGCTTTGGGTTCCGCTTTCGCACGCTCCTCGGGGCGTTGGGGACGAGTTGCATCGGAGACTTGGACCCCGTCATAACTGCTTGCAGTTCTAGTTAGGGGTCCAAGTCCGAGTCTGGAAGAAACGGTGGTAGCAATAGCTACGCCGTTCGCACAGTAGGACTGTGGAACCCTATTGTTTTTCTCAAGATTATTATTCTTCTTTTCCATTATTCTTCTCCGCGTAAAAGTCCCGCTGCAGCCTAAACCATAAATGGGGCGGGGGTGCCCTTTTCAGGACTGGTCCAGAACCCGGCAACGACCTCAGGCGCAAGAATTTCCCCACTTCCACCACTAGGTGGCGCTATAGCAGAAAAAACGCGTTTGACCCTATAACTTCCAAACCGTATGTCGCACATTAAAAATACACATATCCACGCGTTCACTGGATCCTAACAAATCTCATGATATAGGCCACGCCCATTTCCGCCTAGAGTTTTATGCGTGAAAAATCGCAATTTATCACAAAAGTACTTTTTTTAACTCCTCCTAGATTGTGCAATCAATTCGCACGAAACTTGGCACGTAACACCTTCACATCAACCTGACAAAAAATTATAAACAGAATTGTTATAGGACACAAATTGCATATATTACGCACAACCAAATTTGTGTTGCTAACTATGAAAACACGAACTTTGCCATATCTCGGTCAAAATAAATCTTATCAATGCGCAACTTCAGATTCTTGTTTCCCATGTCCCTCTGGAGGGGCCCAATACATATTACAAAAATTGACCAGTAGGGGGCGCTACAAGTACAAAATGTTTATATCTCATGAACGGCTCATTCGATTTTTACCAAATTTGGAGGGTACTATCTAGGGTCACTAATGAGACCACCCCTACCGTGGGGTACGGATTGGTCAAAGTGGGCGTGGCCCATGAGACTCACGTCTAGATTCACCCCTTACCCTGATGTGAGCCACTTGAAATGTACATGGTAGATGTAGAATGGGCCATGGACTGCAGTAACCAAAAATTACACATGTAGACCACTAGGTGGCGCTATAGTGTTTTTTTGCCTTTAACTCCCACACTACATATCGCACATTAGAAATCCATATGTCCCCGTGTTCCTTGAGTCCATCTGAATCTCATGATGTAGGTCACGCCCATTTCTGCTGAGAATTGTTTTCGCAATATCGCGCAATGTGCAAAACCAACTTTTTCGAACTCGTCCAAGGCCGTGCAACCGATATGCACGAAACCTGGTACGTAGCACCTCTAGACACACTTGAACAAAAATTATCCAAAGAATTTTGCTACGTTAAAGTATGCGCATTTTACGACCAAACACATTTTCCTAGCTAGCTACGAAGCACAAACTTAACCACATGTCGGCCAATTTAAAAGGTATAAGCAAACCACTTAACAACCTTGTGCAACATTGCACTTTGATGCTGTGTACCATATTTGGGGGAAGATTGGCTATTAGGGGGCGCTATAATAAACGTTTAAGTTTTTCAGCAAATAACTCAATGCATTTAAATGGGAAGATTTCAATTACAATATCTCGGCCACAGTACATGCTATCAACGCAAATCTTGGGGTGCTTTGTCGGCATGCCGCCCTGAGGCTCTATACCAAATTTGGTAAAGATCGGCCATTAAGGGGCGCTAAAGTCAACGTAAACCAGATCGGGCCCTATTGCTCCATCGACGTCAATGGGATATTTGCATCGCAACGTACCGCAGACCTTGCGGCTCATGCCTCTCGATATTTACTAACGTTTGCCTCCACGCCGTCGGGCTTTGGGTTCAGGGACCTCAGGCTCAACAATTGACCCACTTCCACTACTATGTGGCGCTATAGCAGAAAAAATGTGTTGTGCGACAGAAATGCTATCAACATGTAACGTGATGCTGGTTCGGCATGCTGTTCTGAGGCTTTGTATCAAATTTGGCGAAGTTTGGCCATTAGTGGGCGCTATAGTCAACGTAGATGTGTTTTGACCATTTTAAGCAATCAATGTTAAAGGTGCTCTAAGTGATGTTGGGTGATGTCACTTATTGTTGATGTTCAAAGTATTGTCCATCAATATGGAAGCTAGTTTTCCCCTCCCTCCTCCTCATTGTGTCTCCTTCCCCACCTCCTAATTTCCACGCAGTAACCCTCTAACCCCCACCCCGCCCAAACACAAGAAGTGTTCAGTATTTGGTATGGCCACTAGTTCCATTGAGTATTGCAGTGCATCTTTTTCTTATGCAGACTGAATTCCTGAAAGTGCATATGTAGGAAATTTCAATTCGTATTTCATTATTTGCGTGTTATCAATACTCCAATTGATGTTGGTTGGGGAGGTGGATAAGTAAAACATTGGACTTTCACTTGGGGCCAGCCATGTATAGGTGTAAAAGACTATTTTTGGAAGAAAAAAAAGGAAAAACTATTCCTGACCGGAAGCCTCTCCAAAAGAACAGGGTTCAAATTACCAACCAAACTGTCCTGTATTTAGTTCATAATATTATGCTACAGCATGTCTGTATTACAGAAAGTAATTAGGTTTAGTCTTTTTAAACGTTTTATGTTAACTTTAATTCAATATTTATGTATTTCAGGATGATAGCAATATGATTGGACCTTATGATTTGAAGGTTATGACAATAGTATTTTAACGTGCTTCTACTGGTAAAAGTTGAATTGAACTTAACAATAGTATATTATATAATTATACAAAATTCCACAGCACAATATACCCAAATACCCAAATCAGAAAAAGTTGGGACAGTATGGAAAACACAAATAAAAAAAGAAAGTAGTGATTTCTAAATCACAAATTGTTACAAGTAAATATAGATCTATATTTACTGAATTAGTTATTATTAAAATATTACACATTTAAAGACATATTCACACTGTTACAGGGGACACTAGTGTGCATGTGAAGGTTCTGAGAAACTATGTGATGATGATCAGTTTAAAAGGTATACGCAAACCACTATAGAAACTTGTGCAACATAGCACTCTGATGCTCGGTACCAAATTTGGGGAAGATCAGTAATTAGGGGGCGCTATAATAAATGGGAAAATTTAAATTGCAGTATCTCGGCCACAGTACACGCTATCAACGCGAAACGTTGGGTGCTTTGTCGGCATGCTGCCCTGAGGCTCTATACCAAATCTGGTAAATATCGGCCATTAGGGGGCGCTAAAGTCAACGTAGACCAGATCGGGGCCTTTTGCTCCATCGAAGTCGATGGGATATTTGCATCGCAACGTACCGCAGACCTTGCGGCTCACGCCTCTCGATATTTACCAACGTTTGCCTCCGCGCCGTCGGGCTTTGGGTTCCGCTTTTGCACGCTCCTCGGGGCGTCGGGGACGAGTTGCATCGGAGACTTGGGCCCCGTCATAACTGCTTGCAGTTCTAGTTAGGGGTCCAAGCCCGAGGCTGTGAGAATCGGCGGTAGCGAAGCTACGCCGTTCGCACAGCAGGGCTGTGGAACCCTATTGGAATTGTAAGGTTTCTTATTAGGGGTCCAAGCCCGAGGTTGTGAGAACCGGCGGTAGCGAAGCTACGCCGTTCGCACAGCAGGGCTGTGGAACCCTATTGGAATTGTAAGGTTTCTTATTATTATTCTTCCGCCTCTAAAACTGATACTGCAGCCTAAACCGTAAATGGTGGGAGGTTGCCGTTTTCAGGTCTGGTCCAAAACACTGCAGGGACCTCGGACGAAAAAATTCAGCCACTTTGACCACTAGGTGGCGCTATAGCAGAAAAAACGCGTTTCTGCTTATAACTCCCGAACCGTACATCGCACATTAAAAATACACATATCCACGCGTTCCTTGGATCCAGCTGAATCTTGTGGTGTAGGCCATTTCTATTTCCGCCCCGACTTTTATGCGTGAAAAATCGCGATTTATTGTAAACCTGCTTTTTCGTACTTCTCCTACACCGTGCAACGGATCTGCATGAAACTTGGTCTGTAGCATCAGTAGACCGACCTGACAAAAAGTTATCAAAAGATTTTTTTTCGGATGAAAATTTCGTAAACTACGCACAAACAAATTTGTGTAGCTAGCTACGAAGACACAAACGTTGCCATATCTCGGCCAAAATAAAAGATATCATCACAAATCTTTAGATTCTTGTTTCACATGAGCCTCTTAGTGTAGGCAATTAATTTTACAAAATTTGGTCAATAGGGGGCGCCAAAAGTACCAAAAGTTAATATCTCATGAACAGCTCATCCGATTTTCACGAAATTTGGTGTGTACCATCTAGGCCAACTCTTGAGGCAAGGCCTACAGTGGCGTACTGATTCGTCAAAGTGGGCGTGGCCTTTGGGACCCATGTTTGGATCTACCACTTACACTAAAGTGAGCAACTTAAAATTTACAGAGTCGATGTGCAATCGTTCATGGACCTGACATACCAAATATTACATTATTGGACCACTAGGTGGCGCTACAATGACGTAAAACGTGTTTTTGCATATAACTCCGAAAGGCTACATCGCAGACCGAATATTTATAGATGCACTTGTTGCTTGAATCGACCTGAATCTGACGATATAGGACAGGTCCATTTATACTAAAAAGTTTTATCGCAAAATCGTGTAGTGCGAAAAAAAATGTTTTCGTACTCGTCCTAGGCCATACAACCAATGTGCACGAAACTTGGTAGATACAATCTGGGTATGGAGCTGACCAAAAGTTATCAAAGGAATTTCGCTACATTACACCGTTCGCAATTTACAACTAAACTAATTCGTTGTAGCTAGCCACAAAACACGAACTTTGGCATATCTCGGTCAAATTAATAGTTATCACAATGAATCCTGGTGGGCTTCTTCAACATCCCATCCCTAGCCTCCACACCAAATTTGGTCAAAATCGGCCGTTAGGGGGCGCTATAATTAACGTAGAGGCTTTTTCGGCAAATAAGTCAATGCATTTGAATGGGAATACTTTGCAATGTAAATATCTCTGCAGCATTAAATGCTATCATCACAAACCCTGGATGTATTTTGTTTGTCATGCCACTCTGCAGCTTCCCACCAAATTTGGTGAAAATCGGCCGTTAGGGGGCGCTATAATTAACGTAGAGACCTTTTGGCAAATAAGTCAATGCATTTAAATATGTTTTTGCATATAACTCCCACAGTCTGCATTGCAGATGAGAAGTTCTTAGATTTCTTTCTTCATTGAATCCATATGAATCTGATGATACAGGGTAATCCCATTTCTACGAAGAAGTTATTTCGTAAAATCACACAATGCGCAAAACAAAGTTTTCGTACTCGTCCTAGGCAATGCGACCAATGTGCACGAAACTTGGTAGATACCATCTGTTTATGGAGATGACCAAAAGTTATCAAAGGAATTTTGCTACATTACACCGTTCGCACTTTACAACCAAACTAATTTGTTATAGCTAGCCATAAAACACAAACTTTGGCATATCTCGGCCAAATTAATAGTTATCACAATGAAACCTGGTGGGCTTCTTCAACATCCCCTTCTGAGCCTCCACACCAAATCTGGTCAAAATCGGCCGTTAGGGGGCACTATAATTAACGTAGAGGCTTTTTCGGCAAATAAGTCAATGCATTTGAATGGGAATACTTTGCAATGTAAATATCTCGGCAGCATTAAATGCTATCATTACAAACCCTAGGAGTATTTTGTTCATCATGGCACTCTGCAGGTTCCCACCAAATTTGGTGAAAATCGGCCGTTAGGGGGCGCTATAATTAACGTAGAGGCCTTTTGGCAAATGAGTCAATGCATTTAAATGGGAGTAATTTGCAATGGATATGTCTCTGCAGCAGTGAATGCTATCATCACAAAACTTGAGATTATTGTTCGCCATGCCACTCTGCAGCTCTTCACCAGATTTGGCGACGATCGCCCTTTAGGGGGCATTACAACCGAAGTAGAAGCGTTTGGGCCTTTTACGCAACGAAGAGGAAATTTCACTACGAACTTTGGAGCTCGCACTCGGTCAAATTTCCCGACTTTTGCCTCGCCGCAGCGGCGCTTCGGGTTGTCCTGTCGCGGGCTCCGTTTTCGCGGGCTCTCGGCGTCGCCGGGGGCGACCCGCGCCGGGGGGGACTGGCACACGAGGCTTGGACCCCGTTCATAACTGCTTGCAGTTCTAGTTAGGGGTCCAAGCCCGAGGTTGCGAGAACGGGCGGTAGCGAAGCTACGCCGTTCGCACAGCAGGGCTGTGGAACCCTATTGGAATTGTAAAAATTCTTATTAGGGGTCCAAGCCCGAGGTTGCGAGAACGGGCGGTAGCGAAGCTACGCCGTTCGCACAGCAGGGCTGTGGAACCCTATTGGAATTGTAAAAATTCTTATTATTAGGGGTCCAAGCCCGAGGTTGCGAGAACGGGCGGTAGCGAAGCTACGCCGTTCGCACAGCAGGGCTGTGGAACCCTATTGGAATTGTAAAAATTCTTATTATTATTATTATTATTTTTCCGCCTCTAAAACTGATACTGCAGCCTAAACCGTAAATGGTGGGAGGTTGCCGTTTTCAGGTCTGGTCCAAAACACTGCAGGGACCTCGGACGAAAAAATTGAGCCACTTTCACCACTAGGTGGCGCTATAGCAGAAAAAACGCGTTTGGCTTTATAACTCCCGAACCGTACATCGCACATTAAAAATACACATATCCACGCGTTCCTTGGATCCAGCTGAATCTCGTGGTATAGGCCACGCCCATTTCCGCCCCGACTTTTATGCGTGAAAAATCGCGATTTATCGTAAACCTGCTTTTTCGTACTCCTCCTAGACCGTGCAACGGATCTGCATGAAACTTGGTCTGTAGCATCAGTAGACCGACCTGACAAAAAGTTATCAAAAGATTTTTTTTCGGATGAAAATTGCGTAAACTACGCACAAACAAATTTGTGTAGCTAGCTACGAAGAAACAAACGTTGCCATATCTCGGCCAAAATAAATGATATCATCACAAATCTTTAGATTCTTGTTTGGAATGAGCCTCTCAGTGTCTGAAACAAATTTAAAAAAATTTGGTCAATAGGGGGCGCCAAAAGTACAAAAAGTTATTATCTCATGAACGGCTCATCCGATTTTTACGAAATTTGGAGCGTACCATCTAGGCCCACTCCTGAGGCCAGGACTACAGTGGGGTACTGATTCGTCAAAGTGGGCGTGGCCTATGGGACCCAGGTTTATATCTACCACTTACACTAATGTGAGCAACTTCAAATTTACAGTGTAGATGTACAATGGTGTCTGAACCACAGGTACCAAATATTACAAAAGTGGACCACTAGGTGGCGCTACAATCACGTAAAACGTGTTTTTGCCTATAACTCCCACAGAATACATCGCAGATGGAATATTTATAGATCCACGTGTTCTTTCTATGCATCTGAATCTGATGATATAGGAAAAGTCAATTTCTACGAAAAGAAATTTTCGCAAAATTGCGCAATGCAAAAAAAAATGTTTTCGTACTCGTCCTAGGCCGTGTGACCAATGTGCACGAAACTTGGTAGATATCATCTTTATATAAAGTTGACCAAAAGTTATCAAAATAATTTTGCTACGTTACACGGTTTGCACTTTACAATCAAACCAATTTGTCGTAGCTAGCCACAAAACACGAACTTTGGCATATCTCGGCCAAATTATTAGATATCAGTACAACTTGTGGTATACATGTTTAACCTGCCATTTCCAGCCTCGATACCAAATTTGGTCAAAATCTGTCGTCAGGGGGCGCTATAATTAACGTAGAGGCCTTTCGGTAAATAAGTCAATGCATTTAAATGGGAATATTTGCAATGTAAATATCTCTGCAGCAGTAAATGCTATCATCACAAACCCGGAGACTATTTTGTTCGGCATGGCACTCTGTGGCATCCCACCAAATTTGGTCAAAATCGGCCGTCAGGGGGCGCTATAATTAACGTAGAGGCCTTTAGGCAAATGAGTCAATGCATTTAAATGGGAATAATTTGAAATGTGAATATCTCTGCAGCAGTAAAGGCCATCATCACGAAACTTGAGAGTATTGTTCGACATGCCACTCTGCGGCTCTCCAGCGGATTTGGCGACGATCGCCCTTTAGGGGGCGCTACAATTGAAGTAGAAGCGTTTGGGCCTTTTACACAAGGAATAGGAAATTTGCAATTACATTTCACTACGGACTTTGGAGCTCGCGCTCGGTCAAATTAGTTGACTTTCGCCTCGCCGCGGCGGCGCTTCGGGTTCTCCTTTCGCGGGCTCCGTTTTCGCGGGCTCTCGGCATCGCCGGGGGCGACTCTCGCCGGGGGGGACCGGCGCACGAGGCTTGGACCCCGTTCATAACTGCTTGCAGTTCTAGTTATTATTATTCGTCTTATTTTTCTTCCGCCTCTAAAACTGATACTGCAGCCTAAACCGTAAATGGTGGGAGGTTGCCGTTTTGAGGTCTGGTCCAAAACCCTGCAGGGACCTCGCACGAAAAAATTCAGCCACTTTCACCGCTAGGTGGCGCTATAGCAGAAAAAACGCGTTTGGCCTTATAACTCCCGAACCGTACATCGCACAATAAAAATAAACATATCCATGCGTTCACTGAATCCAGCTGAATCTCGTGATGTAGGCCACGCCCATTTCCGCCCCGACTTTTTTCCGTGAAAAATCGTGATTTATTGTAAACCTACTTTTTTATACTCCTCCTAGACCGTGCAACTGATTTGCATAAAACTTGGTAAGAAGCATCTATAGATCGACCTGACAAAAAGTTATCAAAAGAATTATTTTCGGATAAAAATTGCGTAAACTACGCCCAAACAAATTTGTGTAGCTAGCTACGAAGACACAAATGTTGCCATATCTTGGCCAAAATAAATGATATCATCACAAGTCTTTAGATTCTTGTTTCACATGAGCGTCTCAGTGTAGGAAACTAATTTTACAAAATTTGGTCAATAGGGGGCGCCAAAAGTACCAAAAGTTAATATCTCATGAACGGCTCATCCGATTTTCACGAAATTTGGTGCGTACCATCTAGGCCCACTCCTGAGGCCAGGCCTACAGTGCGGTACTGATTCGTCAAAGTGGGCGTGGCCTATGGGACCCATGTTTGGATCTACCACTTACACTAAAGTGAGCAACTTAAAATTTACAGTGTAGATGTGCAATGTCTCACGGACCTGACCTACCAAATATTACATAAGTGGACCACTAGGTGGCGCTACAATGACGTAAAACGTGTTTTTGCCTATAACTCCGAAAGGCTACATCGCAGACCGAAAATGTATAGATCCCCTTGTTCCTTATATCGCCCTGAATCTGACGATATAGGACAGGTCCATTTAAACAAAAAAGTTCTTTCGCAAAATCGCGCAATGCAAAAACAAATGTTATCATACTCGTCCTAGGCCGTGTGACCGATGTGCACAAAACTTGGTAGATATCTTCTTTATATAGAGCTGACCAAAAGTTATCAAAAGAATTTTGCTACGTTACACCGTTCGCACTCTACACGCAAACAAATTTGTCGTAGCTAGCCACAAAACACGAACTTTGGCATATCTCGGCCAAATTAATAGTTATCAGAACAAATCTTGGTAGAGATCTTTGACATCCCATTCCTAGTCTTGATACCAAATTTGGTTCAAATCGGCCGTCAGGGGGCGCTATAATTAACGTAGAGGCCTTTCGGTAAATAAGTCAATGCATTTAAATGGGAATAATTTGCAATGTAAATATCTCCTGCAGAAGTAAATACTATCATCACAAAACTTGAGGGTATTGTTCGACATGCCACTCAGAGCCTCCACGCCGAATTTGGTGAAAATCCGCCGTCAGGGGGCGCTACAATTAACGTAGAGGCCTTTCGGCAAATGAGTCAATGCATTTAAATGGGAGTAATTTGCGATGTGAATATCTCTGCAGCAGTAAAGGCCATCATCACAAAACTTGAGGCTATTGTTCGACATGCCACTCCGAGCCTCCAAACCAAATTTGGTGAAAATCGGCCGCTAGGGGGCGCTATAATCAACGTAGACGCCTTACGGTAAATGAGTCAATGCATTTAAATGGGAATAATTTTCAATGTCAATATCTCTGCAGCACTAAATGCTATCATCACAAAACTTGACAAAATTGTTTGTCATTAAACTCCGAGCCTCCACACCAAATTTGGTGAAAATCCGCCGTCAGGGGGCGCTACAATTAACGTAGAGGCCTTTTAGCAAATGAGTCAATGCATTTAAATGGGAGCAATTTGCAAGGGATATGTCTCTGCAGCAGTAAATGCTATCATCACAAAACTTGAGATTATTGTTCGCCATGCCACTCTGTGGCTCTTCGCCAGATTTGGCAACGATCGCCGGGGGCGACTCACACCGGGGGGGGCGGCCGCACGAGGCTTGGACCCCGTTCATAACTGCTTGCAGTTCTAGTTAGGGGTCCAAGCCCGAGGTTGCGAGAATCGGCGGTAGCGAAGCTACGCCGTTTGCACAGCAGGGCTGTGGAACCCTATTGAAATTGTAAAAATTCTTATTATTATTATTCTTCCGCCTCTAAAACTGATACTGCAGCCTAAACCGTAAATGGTGGGAGGTTGCCGTTTTCAGGTCTGGTCCAAAACACTGCAGGGACCTCGGACGAAAATATTCAGCCACTTTGACCACTAGGTGGCGCTATAGCAGAAAAAACGCGTTTCTGCTTATAACTCCCAAACCGTACATCGCACATTAAAAATACACATATCCACGCGTTCCTTGGATCCAGCTGAATCTCATGGTATAGGCCACGCCCATTTCCGCCACGACTTTTATGCGTGAAAAATCGCGATTTATCGTAAACCTGCTTTTTCGTACTCCTCCTAGACCGTGCAACGGATCTGCATGAAACTTGGTCTGTAGCATCAGTAGACCGACCTGACAAAAAGTTATCAAAAGATTTGTTTTCAGATAAAAATTGCGTAAACTACGCACAAACAAATTTGTGTAGCTAGCTACGAAGACACAAACGTTGCCATATCTCGGCCAAAATAAATGATATCATCACAAATCTTTAGATTCTTGTTTCACATGAGCCTCTTAGTGTAGGCAACTAATTTTACAAAATTTGGTCAATAGGGGGCGCCAAAAGTACCAAAAGTTAATATCTCATGAACAGCTCATCTGATTTTCACGAAATTTGGTGCGTACCATCTAGGCCCACTCTTGAGGCCAGTCCTACAGTGGCGTACTGATTCGTCAAAGTGGGCGTGGCCTATGGGACCCATGTTTGGATCTACCACTTACACTAAAGTGAGCAACTTTAAATTTACAGACTCGATGTGCAATGGCTCATGGACCTGACCTACCAAATATTACATAAGTGGACCACTAGGTGGCGCTACAATGACGTAAAACGTGTTTATGCCTATAACTCCCACAAGCTACAACGCAGACAAGAAATGTATACATCCACTTGTTCCTTGTATCCATTTGAAGCTGCTGATATAGGTCCTGCCCATGTGCACTAAGAATTCTTTTCGCAAAATCGTGTAATGCGAAAAAAAATGTTTTCGTACTCGTCCTAGGCCATACACCCGCTGTGCACGAAACTTGGTAGATACCATCTGTGTATGGAGCTGACCAAAAGTTATCAAAGGAATTTCGCTACATTACACCGTTCGCACTTTACAACTAAACTAATTTGTTGTAGCTAGCCACAAAACACAAACTTTAGCATATCTCGCCCAAATTAATAGTTATCAGAAAGAAACCAGGTACGCTTCTTCAACATCCCATTCCGAGCCTCCACACCAAATTTGGTCAAAATCGGCCGTTAGGGGGCGCTATAATTAACGTAGAGGCTTTTTCGGCAAATAAGTCAATGCATTTAAATATGTTTTTGCGTATAACTCCCACAGTTTGCATTGCAGATGAGAAGTTCTTAGATCTCCTTGTTCCTTGAATCCATATGAATCTGATAATACAGGGGAATCCCATTTCCATGAAGAAGTTATTTCGTAAAATCACACAATGCGCAAAACAAAGTTTTCGTACTCGTCCTAGGCCATATGACCGATGTGCACGAAACTTGGTAGATACCATCTGTGTAAGAGGCTGACCAAAAGTTATCAAAGGATTTTTGCTACATTACACCGTTCGCACTTTACAACTAAACTAATTTGTTGTAGCTAGCCACAAAACACGAACTTTGGCATATCTCGCCCAAATTAATAGTTATCAGAAAGACACCAGGTAGGCTTCTTCAACATCCCATTCTGAGCCTCCACACCAAATTTGGTCAAAATCGGCAGTTAGGGGGCGCTATAATTAACGTACAGGCTTTTTCGGCAAATAAGTCAATGCATTTGAATGGGAATACATTGCAATGTAAATATCTCTGCAGCATTAAATGCTATCATCACAAACCCTGGGTGTATTTTGTTCAGGATGCCACTCTGCGGCTTCCCACAAAATTTGGTGAAAATCGGCCGTTAGGGGGCGCTACAATTAACGTAGATGCCTTTTGGCAAATGAGTCAATGCATTTAAATGGGAATAATTTGCAATGTGAATATCTCTGCAGCAGTAAATGCCATCATCACGAAACTTGAGAGTATTGTTCGTCATGCCACTCTGCGGCTCCCCACTGGATTTGGCGACGATCGCCCTTTAGGGGGCGCTAAAATCGAAGTAGAAGCGTTTGGGCCTTTTACGCAACGAAGAGGAAATTGGCAATTGCGTTTCGCTACGGACTTTGGAGCTCGCGCTCGGTCAAATTTCCCGACTTTCGCCTCGCCGCGGCGGCGCTTCGGGTTCTCCTTTCGGGGGCTCCGTTTTCGCGGGCTCTCGGCGTCGCCGGGGGGCACCGGCGCACGAGGCTTGGACCCCGTTCATAACTGCTTGCAGTTCTAGTTAGGGGTCCAAGCCCGAGGTTGCGAGAACGGGCGGTAGCGAAGCTACGCCGTTCGCACAGCAGGGCTGTGGAACCCTATTGGAATTGTAAAAATTCTTATTAGGGGTCCAAGCCCGAGGTTGCGAGAACCGGCGGTAGCGAAGCTACGCCGTTCGCACAGCAGGGCTGTGGAACCCTATTGAAATTGTAAAAATTCTTATTATTATTATTATTTTTCCGCCTCTAAAACTGATACTGCAGCCTAAACCGTACATGGTAGGAAGTTGCCGTTTTCAGGACTGGTCCAGATCCCTGCAGGGACCTCGGATAACAAAATTCAGCCACTAGGTGGCGCTATACCAGAAGATACGCGTTTGCCCCTATAACTCCCAAACCGTACATCGCACATTAGAAATACACATATCCACGCGTTCCCTGAATCCAACTGAATCTCGTGATGTAGGCCACGCCCATTTCCGCCCCGACTTTTTTACGTGAAAAATCGCGATTTATTGTAAACCTACTTTTTCATACTCCTCCTAGACCGTACAACCGATTTGCATAACACTTGGTAGGTAGCATCTATAGACCGACCTGACAAAAAGTTATCAAAAGAATTTTTTTTGGATGAAATTTGCGTACATTACGCAAAAACAAATTTGTGTAGCTAGATACGAAGACACAAACGTTGCCATATCTCGGCCAAAATAAATGATATGATTGTGAATCTTTAGATCCTTGTTTGACATGAGCCTCTAAGTCAAGAAAACTAATTTTACAAAATTTGGTCAATAGGGGGCGCCAAAAGTACAAAAAGTTTATATCTCATGAACGGCTCATCCGATTTTTACGAAATTTAGAGTTTGCCATCTAGACCCATACCTGAGGCCACGCCTACAGTGGGGTACGGATTCGTTAAAGTGGGCGTGGCCTATGGAATCCAGGTTTAGATTCACCACTTGCCCTAATGTGAGCAACTTAAAATTTACAGGGTAGATGAACAATGTATTGCAGATCTTACATACCAAATATTACTTACGTAAACCACTAGGTGGCGCTATAATGACGTAAAATGTGTTTTTGCCTATAACTCCCACAGGCTACATCAAAGACAAGAAACGTATACATCTTCTTGTTCGTTGAATCCATATGAATCTGATGATATAGGTTATGCCCATGTGCACTAAGAATTATTTTCGCAAAATTGTATAATGCGGAAAAAAATGTTTTTGTACTCGTCATAGGCCATGCGACCGATGTGCACGAAACTTGGGAAATACGATCAGTATATGGAGCTGACCAAAAGTTATCAAAGGAATTTCGCTAAAATTCACCGTTCGCACTTTACAACCAAACTAATTCGTTGTAGCTAGCCACAAAACACAAACTTTAGCATATCTCGCCCAAATTAATAGTTAGCAGAAAGAAACCAGGTAGGCTTCTTCAACATCCCATGCTGAGCCTCCACACCAAATTTGGTCAAAATCGGCCGTTAGGGGGCGCTATAATTAACGTAGAGGCTTTTTCGGCAAATAAGTCAATGCATTTGAATGGGAATACTTTGCAATGTAAATATCTCTGCAGCATTAAATGCTATCATCACAAACCATGGGAGTATTTTGTCCGTCATGCCACTCTGCAGCTTCCCACCAAATTTGGTGAAAATCGGCCGTTAGGGGGCGCTATAATTAACGTAGAGACCTTTTGGCAAATAAGTCAATGCATTTAAATATGTTTTTGCGTATAACTCCCACAGTTTGCATTGCAGATGAGAAGTTCTTAGATCTGCTTGTTCCTTGAATCCATATGAATCTGATGATATAGGGTAATCCCATTTCCACGAAGAATTTATTTCGTAAAATCACACAATGCGCAAAACAAAGTTTTCGTACTCGTCCTAGGCCATGCGACCGATGTGCACGAAACTTGGTAGATAACATCTGTGTATGGAGCTGACCAAAAGTTATCAAAAGAATTTCGCTACATTACACCGTTCGCACTTTACAACTAAACTAAGTTGTTGTAGCTAGCCACAAAACACGAACTTTGGCATATCTCGGCCAAATTAATAGTTATCAGAAATAAACCTGGTAGACTTCTTCAACATCCCATTCTGAGCCGCCACACCAAATTTGGTAAAAATCGGCCGTCAGGGGGCGCTATAATTAACGTGGAGGCCTTTCGGTAAATAAGTCAATACATTTAAATGGGAATACATTTCAATGTAAATATCTCTGCAGCAGTAAATACTATCATCACAAAACTTGAGATTATTGTTCGCCATGCCACTCTGTGGCTCTTCACCAGATTTGGCAACGATCGCCGGGGGCGACTCGCGCCAGGGGCGACTCGCGCCAGGGGGGACCGGCGCACGAGGCTTGGACCCCGTTCATAACTGCTTGCAGTTCTAGTTAGGGGTCCAAGCCCGAGGTTGCGAGAACCGGCGGTAGCGAAGCTACGCCGTTCGCACAGCAGGGCTGTGGAACCCTATTGGAATTGTAAGGTTTCTTATTATTCTTCCCTATTTTTCTTCCGCCTCTAAAACTGATACTGCAGCCTAAACCGTAAATGGTGGGAGGTTGCCGTTTTCAGGTCTGGTCCCAAACCCTGCAGGGACCTCGGACGAAAAAATTCAGCCACTTCCACCACTAGGTGGCGCTATAGCAGAAAAAACGCGTTTGGCCTTATAACTCCCAAACCGTACATCGCACAAAGAAAATGCACATATCCACGCGTTCCCTGGATCCCGTTGAATCTAGTTATGTAGGTCACGCCCATTTCCGCCCCGACTTTTGTGCGTTAAAAATCGCGATTTATCGTAAACCTACTTTTTCATACTCCTCCTAGACCGTGCAACCGATTTGCATAAAACTTGGTCAGTAGCATCTATAGACCGACTTGACAAAAAGTTATCAAAAGATTTTTTTTCGGATGAAAATTGCGTAAACTACGCGCAAACAAATTTGTGTAGCTAGCTATGAAGACACAAACGTTGCCATATCTCGGCCAAAATAAATGATATCATCACAAATCTTTAGATTCTTGTTTCACATGAGCCTTTTAGTGTAGGAAACAAATTTTACAAAATTTGGTCAATAGGGGGCGCCAAAAGTACCAAAAGTTAATATCTCATGAACAGCTCATCCGATTCTCACGAAATTTGGTGCGTACCATCTAGGCCCACTCTTGAGGCCAGGCCTACAGTGGGGTACTGATTCGTCAAAGTGGGCGTGGCCTATGGGTGCCATGTTTGGATCTACCACTTACACTAAAGTGAGCAACTTAATATTTACAGAGTCGATGTGCAATGGTTCATGGACCTGACTTACCAAATATTACATTATTGGACCACTAGGTGGCGCTACAATGACGTAAAACGTGTTTTTGCATATAACTCCGAAATGCTACATTGCAGACCGAATATTTATAGATGGACTTGTTCCTTGTATCGACCTGAATCTGACGATATAGGACAGGTCCATTTATACTAAAAAGTTTTTTCGCAAAATCGTGTAGTGCGAAAAAAAATGTTTTCGTACTCGTCCTAGGCCATACAACCGATGTGCACGAAACTTGGTAGATACCATCTGTGTATGGAGCTGACCAAAAGTTATCAAAGGAATTTCGCTATATTACACCGTTCGCACTTTACAACCAAACTAATTCGTTGTAGCTAGCCACAAAACACGAACTTTAGCATATCTCGCCCAAATTAATAGTTATCAGAAAGAAACCAGGTAGTCTTCTTCAACATCCCATTCTGAGCCTCCATACCATATTTGATAAAAATCGGCCCTTAGGGGGCGCTATAATTAACGTAGAGGCTTTTACGGCAAATACGTCAATGCATTTGAATGGGAATACTTTGCAATGTAAATATCTCTGCAGCATTAAATGCTATCATCACAAACCCTGGGAGTATTTTGTTCGTCATGCCACTCTGCAGCTTCCCACCAAATTTGGTGAAAATCGGCCGTTAGGGGGCGCTATAATTAACGTAGAGACCTTTTGGCAAATAAGTCAATGCATTTAAATATGTTTTTGCGTATAACTCCCACAGTTTGCATTGCATATGAGAAGTTCTTAGATCTCCTTTTTCCTTTAATCCATATGAATCTGATAATACAGGGTAATCCCATTTCCACGAAGAAGTTATTTCGTAAAATCACACAATGCGCAAAACAAAGTTTTCGTACTCGTCCTAGGCCATGCGACCGATGTGCACGAAACTTGGTAGATACCATCTGTGTATGGAGCTGACCAAAAGTTATCAAAGGACTTTCGCTACATTACACCGTTCGCACTTTACAACTAAACTAATTTGTTGTAGCTAGCCACAAAACACGAACTTTGGCATATCTCGCCCAAATTAATAGTTATCAAAAAGAAACCAGTTAGTCTTCTTCAACATCCCATTCTGAGCCTCCATACCATATTTGGTCAAAATCGGCCCTTAGGGGGCGCTATAATTAACGTAGAGGCTTTTACGGCAAATACGTCTATGCATTTGAATGGGAATACTTTGCAATGTAAATATCTCTGCAGCATTAAATGCTATCATCACAAACCCTGGAAGTATTTTGTTTGTCATGCCACTCTGCAGCTTCCCACCAAATTTGGTGAAAATCGGCCGTTAGGGGGCGCTATAATTAACATAGAGGCCTTTTGGCAAATGAGTCAATGCATTTAAATGGGAGTAATTTGCAATGGATATGTCTCTGCAGCAGTGAATGCTATCATCACAAAACTTGAGATTATTGTTCGCCATGCCACTCTGCAGCTCTTCACCAGATTTGGCGACGATCGCCCTTTAGGGGGCATTACAACCGAAGTAGAAGCGTTTGGGCCTTTTACGCAACGAAGAGGAAATTTGCAATTGCATTTCACTACGAACTTTGGAGCTCGCACTCGGCCAAATTTACCGACTTTTGTCTCGCCGCGGCGCCGCTTCGGGTTTTCCTTTCGCATGCTCCGTTTTCGCGGGCTCTCGGCATCGCCGGGGGCGGCTCGCGCCGGATAGGACTGGCGCACAAGGCTTGGACCCCGTTCATAACTGCTTGCAGTTCTAGTTAGGGGTCCAAGCCCGAGGTTGTGAGAACCGGCGGTAGCGAAGCTACGCCGTTCGCACAGCAGGGCTGTGGAACCCTTTTGAAATTGTAAAAATTCTTATTATTATTATTATTCTTCCGCCTCTAAAACTGATACTGCAGCCTAAACCGTAAATGGTGGGAGGTTGCCCTTTGCAGGACTGGTCCAGATCACTGCAGGGACCTCGGACGAAAAAATTCGCCCACTTTGACCACTAGGTGGCGCTATAGCAGAAAAAACGCGTTTGGCCTTATAACTCCCGAACCGTACATCGCACATTAAAAATACACATATCAACGCGTTCCTTGGATCCAGCTGAATCTCGTGGTATAGGCCACGCCCATTTCCGCCTAGACTTTTATACGTGAAAAATCGCGATTTATCGTAAACCTGCTTTTTCGTACTCCTCCTAGACCGTGCGACGGATCTGCATGAAACTTGGTCTGTAGTATCTCTAGGCCGACCTGACGAAAAGTTATCAAAAAAATTTTTTTCGGATGAAAATTTCGTAAACTACGCACAAACAAATTTGTGTAGCTAGCTACAAAGACACAAACGTTGCCATATCTCGGCCAAAATAAAGGGTATCATCACAAGTCTTTAGATTCTTGTTTGCCATGAGCCTCTCAGTGTCTGCAACAAATTTTACAAAATTTGGTCGATAGGGGGCGCCAAAAGTACAAAAAGTTAATATCTCATGAACGGCTCATCCGATTTTCACGAAATTTGGTGCGTACCATCTAGGCCCACTCCTGAGGCCAGGACTACAGTGGGGTACTGATTCGTCAAAGTGGGCGTGGCCTATGGGACCCATGTTTGGATCTACCACTTAGACTAAAGTGAGCAACTTAAAATTTACAGTGTCGATGTGCAATGGCTTATGGACCTGACCTACCAAATATTACATAAGTGGACCACTAGGTGGCGCTACAATGACGTAAAACGTGTTTTTGCCTATAACTCCGAAAGGCTACATCGCAGACCGAAAATGTATAGATCCCCTTGTTCCTTGTATCGCCCTGAATCTGACGATATAGGACAAGTCCATTTCAACAACAAAGTTCTTTCGCAAAATCGTGCAATGCAAAAACAAATGTTATCATACTCGTCCTAGGCCTTGTGACCGATGTGCACGAAACTTGGTAGATATCTTCTGTATATAGAGCTGACCAAAAGTTATCAAAAGAATTTTGCTACGTTACACCGTTCGCACTCTACACGCAAACAAATTTGTCGTAGCTAGCCACAAAACACGAACTTTAGCATATCTCGGCCAAATTAATAGTTATCAGAACAAATCTTGGTAGAGATCTTTGACATCCCATTCCTAGCCTCCTTACCAAATTTGGTTAGAATCGGCCATCAGGGGGCGCTATAATTAACGTAGAGGCCTTTCGGTAAATAAGTCAATGCATTTAAATGGGAATAATTTGCAACGTAAATATCTCCGCAGAAGTAAATACTATCATCACAAAACTTGAGGGTATTGTTCGACATGCCACTCCGAGCCTCCACGCCGAATTTGGTGAAAATCCGCCGTCAGGGGGCGCTACAATTAACGTAGAGGCCTTTCGGCAAATGAGTCAATGCATTTAAATGGGAATAATTTGCAATGTAAATATCTCTGCAGCATTAAATGCTATCATCACAAACCCTGGGTGTATTTTGTTCAGCATGCCACTCTGCGGCTTCCCACAAAATTTGGTGAAAATCGGCAGTCAGGGGGCGCTACAATTAACGTAGAGGCCTTTTGGCAAATGAGTCAATGCATTTAAATGGGAGTAATTTGCAATAGATATGTCTCTGCAGCAGTAAATGCTATCATCACAAAACTTGAGATTATTGTTCGCCATGCCACTCTGTGGCTCTTCACCAGATTTGGCAACGATCGCCGGGGGCGACACGCGCCGGGGTGGACAGGCGCACGAGGCTTGGACCCCGTTCATAACTGCTTGCAGTTCTAGTTAGGGGTCCAAGCCCGAGGCTGTGAGAATCGGCGGTAGCGAAGCTACGCCGTTCGCACAGCAGGGCTGTGGAACCCTATTGGAATTGTAAGGTTTCTTATTATTATTCCGCTTTTTCTTCCGCCTCTAAAACTGATACTGCAGCCTAAACCGTAAATGGTGGGAGGTTGCCGTTTTCAGGTCTGGTCCAAAACCCTGCAGGGACCTCGGACGAAAAAATTCAGCCACTTTCACCACTAGGTGGCGCTATAGCAGAAAAAACGCGTTTGGCCTTATAACTCCCAAACCGTACATCGCACATTAAAAATACACATATCCACGCGTTCCTTGGATCCAGCTGAATCTCGTGGTATAGGCCACGCCTATTTCCGCCCCGACTTTTATGCGTGAAAAATCGCGATTTATCGTAAACCTGCTTTTTCGTACTCCTCCTAGACCGTGCAACGGATCTGCATGAAACTTGGTCTGTAGCATCAGTAGACCGACCTGACAAAAAGTTATCAAAAGATTTGTTTTCGGATGAAAATTGCGTAAACTACGCACAAACAAATTTGTGTAGCTAGCTACGAAGACACAAACGTTGCCATATCTCGGCCAAAATTAATGATATCATCACAAATCTTTAGATTCTTTTTTCACATGAGCCTCTTAGTGTAGGAAACTAATTTTACAAAATTTGGTCAATAGGGGGCGCCAAAAGTACCAAAAGTTAATATCTCATGAACAGCTCAACCGATTTTCACGAAATTTGGTGTGTACCATCTAGGCCAACTCTTGAGGAAAGGCCTACAGTGGCGTATTGATTCGTCAAAGTGGGCGTGGCCTATGGGACCCATGTTTGGATCTACGACTTACACTAAAGTGAGCAACTTAAAATTTACAATGTCGATGTGGAATGGTTCATGGACCAGACATACCAAATATTACATACGTGGACCACTAGTTGGCGCTACAATGACGTAAAACGTGTTTTTGCATATAACTCCGAAAGGCTACATCGCAGACCGAATATTTATAGATCACCTTGTTCCTTGTATCGACGTGAATCTGACGATATAGGACAGGTCCATTTATACTAAAAAGTTTTTTCGCAAAATCGTGTAGTGCGAAAAAAAATGTTTTCGTACTCGTCCTAGGCCATACAACCGATGTGCACGAAACTTGATAGATACCATCTGTGTATGGAGCTGACCAAAAGTTATCAAAGGAATTTCGCTACACTACACCGTTCGCACTTTACAACCAAACTAATTTGTTGTAGCTAGCCACAAAACACGAACTTTAGCATATCTTGGCCAAATTAATAGTTATCAGAATGAAACCTGGTGGGCTTCTTCAACATCCCATCCCTAGTCCCCCTACCAAATTTGGTGAAAATAGGCCATCGGGGGGCGCTATAATTGACGTAGAAGCTTTTCGGCAAATAAGTCAATGCATTTGAATGGGAATATTTGCATTGTAAATATCTCTGCAGCATTAAATGCTATCATCACAAACCCTGGAAGTATTTTGTTTGTCATGCCACTCTGCAGCTTCCCACCAAATTTGGTGAAAATCGGCCGTTAGGGGTCGCTATAATTAACGTAGAGACCTTTTGGCAAATAAGTCAATGCATTTAAATATGTTTTTACGTATAACTCCCACAGTCTGCATTGCAGATGAAAAGTTCTTAGATATCCTTGTTCCTTGAATCCATATGAATCTGATGATACAGGGTAATCCCATTTCCACGAAGAAGTTATTTCGTAAAATCACACAATGCGCAAAACAAAGTTTTCGTACTCGTCCTAGGCCATGCGACCGATGTGCACAAAACCTGGTAGATACCATCTGTGTATGGAGCTGACTAAAAGTTATCAAAGGAATTTTGCTACATTACACCGTTCGCACTTTACAACTAAACTAATTTGTTGTAGCTAGCCACAAAACACGAACTTTGGCATATCTCGCCCAAATTAATAGTTATCAAAAAGCAACCAGGTAGGCTTCTTCAACATCCCCTTCTGAGCCTCCACACCAAATCTGGTCGAAATCGGCCGTTAGGGGGCGCTATGATTAACGTAGAGGCTTTTTCGGCAAATAAGTCAATACATTTGAATGGGAATACTTTGCAATGTAAATATCTCGGAAGCATTAAATGCTATCATCACAAACCCTGGGAGTATTTTGTTCGTCATGCCACTCTGCAGCTTCCCACCAAATTTGGTGAAAATCGGCCGTTAGGGGGCGCTATAATTAACGTAGAGGCCTTTTGGCAAATGAGTCAATGCATTTAAATGGGAGTAATTTGCAATGGATATGTCTCTGCAGCAGTGAATGCTTTCATCACAAAACTTGAGATTATTATTCGCCATGCCACTCTGCAGCTCTTCACCAGATTTGGCGACGATCGCACTTTAGGGGGCGTTACAACCGAAGTAGAAGCGTTTGGGGCTTTTACACAACGAAGAGGAAATTTGCAATTGCATTTCACTACGAACTTTGGAGCTCGCACTCGGCCAAATTTACCGACTTTTGTCTCGCCGCGGCGGCGCTTCGGGTTTTCCTTTCGCATGCTCCGTTTTTGCGGGCTCTCGGCATCGCCGGGGGCGGCTCGCGCCGGATAGGACTGACGCACGAGGCTTGGACCCCGTTCATAACTGCTTGCAGTTCTAGTTAGGGGTCCAAGCCCGAGGTTGCGAGAACGGGCGGTAGCGAAGCTACGCCGTTCGCACAGCAGGGCTGTGGAACCCTATTGGAATTGTAAAAATTCTTATTATTAGGGGTCCAAGCCCGAGGTTGCGAGAACGGGCGGTAGCGAAGCTACGCCGTTCGCACAGCAGGGCTGTGGAACCCTATTGAAATTGCAAAGTTTCTTATTATTATTATTATTATTATTATTCTTCTTTTTCTTCCGCCTCTAAAACTGATACTGCAGCCTAAACCGTAAATGGTGGGAGGTTGCCGTTTTGAGGTCTGGTCCAAAACCCTGCAGGGACCTCGGACGAAAAAATTCAGCCACTTTCACCACTAGGTGGCGCTATAGCAGAAAAAACGCGTTTGGCCTTATAACTCCCAAACCGTACATCGCACATTAAAAATACACATATCGACGCGTTCCTTGGATCCAGCTGAATCTCGTGGTACAGGCCACGCCCATTTCCGCCTAGACTTTTATACGTGAAAAATCGCGATTTATCGTAAACCTGCTTTTTCGTACTCCTCTTAGACCGTGTAACGGATCTGCATGAAACTTGGTCTCTAGCATCTATAGGCCAACCTGAGAAAAAAAGTATCAAAAGATTTTTTTTTGGATAAAAATTGCGTAAACTACGCACAAACAAATTTGTGTAGCTAGCTACGAAGACAAAAACGTTACCATATCTCGGCCAAAATAAATGATATCATCACAAATCTTTAGATTCTTGTTTGGAATGAGCCTCTCAGTGTCTGAAACAAATATTAAAAAATTTGGTCAATAGGGGGCGCCAAAAGTACAAAAAGTTAATATCTCATGAACAGCTCATCCGATTTTTACGAAATTTGGAGCGTACCATCTAGGCCCACTCCTGAGGCCAGGACTACAGTGGGGTACTGATTCGTCAAAGTGGGCGTGGCCTATGGGACCCAAATGGGACCCAGGTTTATATCTACCACTTACACTAATGTGAGCAACTTCAAATTTACAGTGTAGATGTACAATGGTTTCTGGACCACAGGTACCAAATATTACAAAAGTGGACCACTAGGTGGCGCTACAATCACGTAAAACGTGTTTTTGCCTATAACTCCCACAGAATACATCGCAGATGGAATATTTATAGATCCACTTGTTCCTTGTATGCATCTGAATCTGATGATATAGGAAAAGTCCATTTCTACGAAAAGAAATTTTCGCAAAATTGCGCAATGCAAAAAAAAATGTTTTCGTTCTCGTCCTAGGCCGTGTGACCAATGTGCACGAAACTTGGTAGATATCATCGTTATAGAAAGCTGACCAAACCTTGTCAAAATAATTTTTCTACGTTACACCGTTCGCACTTTACAAGCAAACTAATTTGTCATAGCTAGCCACAAAAAACGAACTTTGGCATATCTCGGCCAAATTATTAGATATCAGAACAAGTCTTGGTAGAGATCTTTGACATGCCATTCCAAGCCTACTCACCAAATTTGGTCAAAATCGGCCTTCAGGGGGCGCTATAATTAACGTGGAGGTCTTTCGGTAAATAAGTCAATGCATTTAAATGGGAATAATTTGCAATGTAAATATCTCTGCAGCAGTAAATGCCATCATCACAAAACTTGAGGGTATTGTTCGTCACGCCACTCCGAGCCTCCAACCCAAATTTTGTGAAAATCCGCCGCCAGGGGGCGCTACAATTAACGTAGAGGCCTTTCGGCAAATGAGTCAATGCATTTAAATGGGAATAATTTGCAATGTGAATATCTCTGCAGCAGTAAATGCTATCAACACGAAACTTGAGAGTATTGTTCGCCATGCCACTCTGCGGCTCCCCACCGGATTTGGCGACGATCGCCCTTTAGGGGGCGCTACAATCGAAGTAGAAGCGTTTGGGCCTTTTACGCAACGAAGAGGAAATTGGCAATTGCGTTTCGCTACGGACTTTGGAGCTCGCGCTCGGTCAAATTTCTCGACTTTCGCCTCGCCGCGGCGGCGCTTCGGGTTCTCCTTTCGCGGGCTCCGTTCTTGCGGGCTCTCGGCGTCGCCGGGGGCGGCTCGCGCCAGGGGGCACCGGCGCACGAGGCTTGGACCCCGTTCATAACTGCTTGCAGTTCTAGTTATTATTATTATTATTATTCTTCCGCCTCTAAAACTGATACTGCAGCCTAAACCGTAAATGGTGGGAGGTTGCCCTTTGCAGGACTGGTCCAGATCACTGCAGGGACCTCGGACGAAAAAATTCGGCCACTTTGACCACTAGGTGGCGCTATAGCAGAAAAAACGCGTTTGGCCTTATAACTCCCAAACCGTACATCGCACATTAAAAATACACATATCGACGCGTTCCTTGGATCCAGCTGAATCTCGTGGTATAGGCCACGCCCATTTCCGCCTAGACTTTTATACGTGAAAAATCGCGATTTATCGTAATCCTGCTTTTTCGTACTCCTCTTAGACCGTGTAACGGATCTGCATGAAACTTGGTCTCTAGCATCTATAGGCCGACCTGAGACAAACATATCAAAAGATTTTTTTTCGGATGAAAATTGCGTAAACTACGCACAAACAAATTTGTGTAGCTAGCTACGAAGACACAAACGTTGCCATATCTCGGCCAAAATAAATGATATCATCACAAATCTTTAGATTCTTGTTTTCCATGAGCCTCTTAGTGTAGGAAACTAATTTTACAAAATTTGGTCAATAGGGGGCGCCAAAAGTACCAAAAGTTAATATCTCATGAACAGCTCATCCGATTTTCACGAAATTTGGTGCGTACAATCTAGGCCCAGTCCTGAGGCCAAGCCTACAGTGGTGTACTGATTCGTCAAAGTGGGCGTGGCCTATGGGACCCATGTTTGGATCTACCACTTACACTAAAGTGAGCAACTTAAAATTTACAGAGTCGATGTGCAATGGTTAATGGACCTGACATACCAAATATTACATTATTGGACCACTAGGTGGCGCTACAATGACGTAAAACGTGTTTTTGCATATAACTCCGAAAGGCTACATCGCAGACCGAATATTTATAGATCAACTTGTTCCTTGTATCGACGTGAATCTGACGATATAGGACAGGTCCATTTATACTAAAAAGTTTTTTCGCAAAATCGTGTAGTGCGAAAAAAAATGTTTTCGTACTCGTCCTAGGCCATACAACCGATGTGCACGAAACTTGGTAGATACCATCTGTCTATGGAGCTGACCAAAAGTTATCAAAGGAATTTCGCTACACTACACCGTTCGCACTTTACAACCAAACTAATTCGTTGTAGCTAGCCACAAAACACGAACTTTAGCATATCTTGGCCAAATTAATAGTTATCAGAATGAAACCTGGTGGGCTTCTTCAACATCCCATCCGTAGTCCCCCTACCAAATTTGGTGAAAATAGGCCGTCGGGGGGCGCTATAATTGACGTAGAAGCTTTTCGGCAAATAAGTCAATGCATTTGAATGGGAATATTTGCATTGTAAATATCTCTGTAGCATTAAATGCTATCATCACAAACCCTGGAAGTATTTTGTTCGGCATACAACTCTGTGGCTTCCCACCAAATTTGGTGAAAATCGGCAGTTAGGGGGCGCTGTAATTAACGTAGAGACCTTCTGGCAAATAAGTCAATGCATTTAAACGTGTTTTTGCCTATAACTCCGAAAGGCTACATCGAAGACCGAATATTTATATATCCCCTTGTTCCTTGTATGGACTTGAATCTAAAGATATAGGACAGGTTCATATATACTAAAACGTTTTTTCGCAAAATCGCGTAATGCAAAAACAAATGTTATCGTACTCGTCCTAGGCCGTGTGATCGATGTGCATGAAACTTGGTAGATTTCTTCTCTATATAGAGCTGACCAAAAGTTATCAAAGGAATGTCGCTACACTACACCGTTCGCACTTTACAACCAAACTAATTCGTTGTAGCTAGCCACAAAACACAAACTTTAGCATATCTTGGCCAAATTAATAGTTATCAGAATGAAACCTGGTGGGCTTCTTCAACATCCCATCCCTAGTCCCCCTACCAAATTTGGTGAAAATAGGCCGTCGGGGGGCGCTATAATTGACGTAGAAGCTTTTCGGCAAATAAGTCAATGCATTTGAATGGGAATATTTGCATTGTAAATATCTCTGTAGCATTAAATGCTATCATCACAAACCCTGGAAGTATTTTGTTCGGCATACAACTCTGTGGCTTCCCACCAAATTTGGTGAAAATCGGCAGTTAGGGGGCGCTACAATTAACGTAGATGCCTTTTGGCAAATGAGTCAATGCATTTAAATGGGAATAATTTGCAATGTGAATATCTCTGCAGCAGTAAAGGCCATCATCACGAAACTTGAGAGTATTGTTCGTCATGCCACTCTGCGGCTCCCCACCGGATTTGGCGACGATCGCCCTTTAGGGGGCGCTAAAATCGAAGTAGAAGCGTTTGGGCCTTTTACGCAACGAAGAGGAAATTTGCGATTGCGTTTCACTACGGACTTTGGAGCTCGCGCTCGGTCAAATTTCCCGACTTTCGCCTCGCCGCGGCGGCGCTTCGGGTTCTCCTTTTGGGGGCTCCGTTTTCGCGGGCTCTCGGCGTCGCCGGGGGCGGCTCGCACGAGGCTTGGACCCCGTTCATAACTGCTTGCAGTTCTAGTTATTATTATTATTATTATTTTTCCGCCTCTAAAACTGATACTGCAGCCTAAACCGTAAATGGTGGGAGGTTGCCGTTTTCAGGTCTGGTCCAAAACACTGCAGGGACCTCGGACGAAAAAATTGAGCCACTTTCACCACTAGGTGGCGCTATAGCAGAAAAAACGCGTTTGGCTTTATAACTCCCGAACCGTACATCGCACATTAAAAATACACATATCCACGCGTTCCTTGGATCCAGCTGAATCTCGTGGTATAGGCCACGCCCATTTCCGCCTAGACTTTTATACGTGAAAAATCGCGATTTATCGTAAACCTGCTTTTTCGTACTCATCCTAGACCGTGCGACGGATCTGCATGAAACTTGGTCTGTAGTATCTCTAGGCCGACCTGACGAAAAGTTATCAAAAGATTTTTTTTCGGATGAAAATTTCGTAAACTACGCACAAACAAATTTGTGTAGCTAGCTACAAAGACACAAACGTTGCCATATCTCGGCCAAAATAAAGGGTATCATCACAAGTCTTAAGATTCTTGTTTGCCATGAGCCTCTCAGTGTCTGCAACAAATTTTACAAAATTTGGTCGATAGGGGGCGCCAAAAGTACAAAAAGTTAATATCTCATGAACGGCTCATCCGATTTTCACGAAATTTGGTGCGTACCATCTAGGCCCACTCCTGAGGCCAGGACTACAGTGGGGTACTGATTCGTCAAAGTGGGCGTGGCCTATGGGACCCATGTTTGGATCTACCACTTAGACTAAAGTGAGCAACTTAAAATTTACAGTGTCGATGTGCAATGGCTTATGGACCTGACCTACCAAATATTACATAAGTGGACCACTAGGTGGCGCTACAATGACGTAAAACGTGTTTTTGCCTATAACTCCGAAAGGCTACATCGCAGACCGAAAATGTATAGATCCCCTTGTTCCTTGTATCGCCCTGAATCTGACGATATAGGACAAGTCCATTTCAACAACAAAGTTCTTTCGCAAAATCGCGCAATGCAAAAACAAATGTTATCATACTCGTCCTAGGCCTTGTGACCGATGTGCACGAAACTTGGTAGATATCTTCTGTATATAGAGCTGACCTAAAGTTATCAAAAGAATTTTGCTACGTTACACCGTTCGCACTCTACACGCAAACAAATTTGTCGTAGCTAGCCACAAAACACGAACTTTAGCATATCTCGGCCAAATTAATAGTTATCAGAACAAATCTTGGTAGAGATCTTTGACATCCCATTCCTAGCCTCGATACCAAATTTGGTTAGAATCGGCCGTCAGGGGGCGCTATAATTAACGTAGAGGCCTTTCGGTAAATAAGTCAATGCATTTAAATGGGAATAATTTGCAATGTAAATATCTCCGCAGAAGTAAATACTATCATCACAAAACTTGAGGGTATTGTTCGACATGCCACTCCGAGCCTCCACGCCGAATTTGGTGAAAATCCGCCGTCAGGGGGCGCTACAATTAACGTAGAGGCCTTTCGGCAAATGAGTCAATGCATTTAAATGGGAATAATTTGCAATGTAAATATCTCTGCAGCATTAAATGCTATCATCACAAACCCTGGGTGTATTTTGTTCAGCATGCCACTCTGCGGCTTCCCACAAAATTTGGTGAAAATCGGCAGTCAGGGGGCGCTACAATTAACGTAGAGGCCTTTTGGCAAATGAGTCAATGCATTTAAATGGGAGTAATTTGCAATAGATATGTCTCTGCAGCAGTAAATGCTATCATCACAAAACTTGAGATTATTGTTCGCCATGCCACTCTGTGGCTCTTCACCAGATTTGGCAACGATCGCCGGGGGCGACACGCGCCGGGGTGGACAGGCGCACGAGGCTTGGACCCCGTTCATAACTGCTTGCAGTTCTAGTTAGGGGTCCAAGTCCGAGTCTGGAAGAAGCGGCGGTAGCAATAGCTACGCCGTTCGCACAGTAGGACTGTGGAACCCTATTGTTTTTCTCATGATTTTCCATATTCTTATTATTATTCTTCTTCTTCTCCGCGTAAAAGTCCCGCTGCAGCCTAAACCGTACATGGTGGGCGGGTGCCCTTTTCAGGACTGGTCCAGAACCCGGCAACGACCTCAGGCGCAAGAATTTCCCCACTTCCACCACTAGGTGGCGCTATAGCAGAAAAAACGCGTTTGACCCTATAACTTCCAAACCGTATGTCGCACATTAAAAATACACATATCCACGCGTTCACTGGATTCTAGGAAATCTCACGATATAGGCCACGCCCATTTCCGCCTATAGTTTTATGCGTGAAAAATCGCAGTTTATCAAAAACCTACTTTTTCGAACTCCTCCTAGACCGTGTGACCGATTTGCACGAAACTTGCCACGTAGCACCTTCAGACCAACCAGACAAATTATTATAAACAGAATTGTTATAGGACACAAATTGCATATATTACGCACAACCAAATTTGTGTAGCTAACAATGAAAACACGAACTTTGCCATATCTCGGTGAAAATAAATGTTATCAATGCACAACTTCAGATTCTTGTTTCCCATGTCCCCCTGGAGGGGCCCAATACATATTACAAAAATTGACCAGTAGGGGGCGCTACAAGTACAAAATGTTTATATCTCATGAACGGCTCATTCGATTTTTACCAAATTTGGAGGGTACTATCTAGAGTCACTCATGAGACCACCCCTACCGTGGGGTACGGTTTGGTCAAAGTGGGCGTGGCCTATGAGACTCACGTCTAGATTCACCCTTTACCCTGATGTGAGCCAATTGAAATTTACATAGTAGATGTAGAATGGGGCATGGACTGCAGTTACAAAGAAGTACACATGTAGACCACTAGGTGGCGCTATAGTGGGTTTTTGCTTTTAACTCCCACACTACGTATCGCACATTAGAAATCCATATGTCCCCGTGTTCCTTGAGTCCATCTGAATCTCATGATGTAGGCCACGCCCATTTCTGCTGAGAATTGTTTTCGCAATATCGCGCAATGTGCTAAACCAACTTTTTCGAACTCTTCCAAGGCCGTCCAACCGATATGCACGAAACCTGGTACCTAGCACCTCTAGACACACTTGAACAAAAATTATCCAAAGAATCTTTCTACGTTAAAGTATGCGCATTTTACGACCAAACAAATTATCCTAGCTAGCTACCAAGCACAAACTTAATCATATGTCGGCCGATTTTAAAGCTATAAGCAAACCATTTGACAACCTTGTGCTACATAGCACTCCAATGCTGTGTACCAAATTCTGGGAAGATCGGCCATTACGGGGCGCTATAATAAACGTTTAAGTTTTTCAGCAAATAACTCAATGCATTTAAATGGGAAGATTTCAATTACAATATCTCGGCCACCGTACATGCTATCAACGCGAAACTTGGGGGGCTTTGTCGGCATGCCAACCTGAGGCTCTACACCAAATTTGGTAAAGATCAGCCATTAGGGGGTGCTATAATCAACGTTTATTTGCGTTGGCCAATAAGTCAATGCATTTAAATGGGGACTTTGTGATTTTCAATATCTTTGCGACAGAGATCCATACATACATACATACATACATACATACATGCCCTGTACATACATACATCCATGCTATCCATGCCCTGTAACCCCGGTACAGTAAGTACAGTAACGTTCAAAACATCGTTTTAGACATCTTTAGTCTATTGGCTATTTAGATTTTGTCCTGGAACACGTCACTTACACATTTGGCGTCTTGTGTAGACTCTTTACATATTTATAAACATATGTACATTTTATCTACTAGTGTTATTGTTGAATAGATTGTGAATACATATTTCTAACATTGTATGATGTTTTTGTTGAGTTATTTTTACACAATACTTTTTCTGAGCTTTTTGAACCTTGTCCCATGACAAATGTACAACTACAATAACCTTGACTCGGACAAAACATGCATACAAAATTGTTTGTGTGAAGAGTTTTTTGAAATAAATTCAGTTAAAAAAATAACTCAATGCATTTAAATGGGAAGATTTCAATTACAATATCTCGGCCACAGTACATGCTATCAACGCGAAACTTGGGCTGCTTTTACGGAATGTCATTTTGAGGCCCTGTACCGAATTTCGTAAACATAGGCCTTTAGGGGGTGCTATATTCAACGTGGACCTGTTTTTGCCCTTGTGCGCCCACATGGTGGGCGGGTGCCATTTCCAGGACTGGTCCAGAACCCTGCAAGGACCTCAGGCGCAACAATTCACCTATTTCCACCACGAGGTGGCAATAAAGCAGAAAAAAACGTGTTGCTGCGACAGTTAATGCTATCAACATGAAACGTGATGCTTGTTCGGCATGCTGTTCTGAGCCTTTGTATCACATTTGGCGAAGATTGGCCATTAGCGGACGCTATTGTCAATGTAGATGTGTTTTGACCATTTTAGTCAATCAATGTTAAAGGTGCTCTAAGAGATGTTGGGTGATGTAGCTTATTTTTGATGTTCAAAGTGTTGTCCCTTAATATGGAAGCTAGTTTGCCACTCCTTCCTCTTCATCCCGTCCCCTTCCCCTCCTCCTAACTTCCATGCAGTAACCCTCTAACCCCCATCCCAGCCCAACACAAGAAGTGTTCAGTATTTTGCATGACCACAAGATTAATCATTATAAAAATCGCGATCTTGATTCACCCTGCTTTTTAGTCATGTGTTTCACTCGTCGAGTGAGCCCAGGCACTAGTGACAAAAATCAGCCAACCACTCAGTCTCAAACTGAACTCATACAGAAAAAACATACATAACAGAGAAACACAAACAAAAACAAACCTTTTTTTCCATTTGCATTCATTGGCCAAGTGACCACAGGGACTGGTAAGGGAGTGATGACAAGTGCTGCAACGGTCTTAATTAGACGGCACGCCACAAGTTCCGGGTTGGCAGTGGGCATGACTATGCCCATGGTGGGAGAACCCCTTATGTTTGCAGGCGTGTGGTGATGTGCAATGTGCTATACATGCCCAAAAAATCAGTTTGGTACTGACAATTTTTTTTGTTTTGCCATGGTTCATGTATGCAATAAACATTACACTTGTTGAGAAAAAAAATCGTGTCAAGGAATGGTGATATCAATTTTAAGCAAAACAAAATCGTGATTCATATTTTTCACTGAATTGTCCAGCTCTAATGGCCACTATTTCCATTGAGTAGTGCAGTGTATCTTTTTATTATGCATACTGAATTTCTGAAAGTGCATATATACGAAACGCCAATTTGTATATTATTTGCATGTTATCAAGATGTATACTTGCTTTTTGCTACGTTTTTGAATTTTGCTACGTTAAAGTATGCGCATTGATGACCAAACAAATTTTCCTAGCAAGCTACCAAGCACAAACTTAATCATATCTTGGCCAATTTTAAATATATAAGCAAACCACTCAAGAATACTGTCCAACATAGCACTCTGATGCTCTCTACCAAATTTGGGGAAGATCAATTGCAGTATCTTGGCAAGATTACAGGCTATCAACGTGAAACTTGGGGGGTCGTCGTCGGCATGCCGCCCTGAGGCTCCAAACCCAATTTGGTAAAGATCGGTCATTAGGGGGCGCTAAAGTCAACTTAAATCAGACCGGGCCCTTTTGCTCCATTGACCTTGATGGGATATTTGCATTGCAACGTACCGCAGACCTTGCGGCTCACGCCTCTCGATATTTACCAACGTTTGCCTCCACTCAGTCGGGCTTTGGGTTCCACTTTGGCACGCTCCTCGGTGCGTCGGGGACGAGTTGCATCGGAGACTTGGACCCCGTCATAACTGCTTGCAGTTCTAGTTAGGGGTCCAAGCCCGAGGTTGCGAGAACGGGCGGTAGCGAAGCTACGCCGTTCGCACAGCAGGGCTGTGGAACCCTATTGGAATTGTAAGGTTTCTTATTAGGGGTCCAAGCCCGAGGTTGCGAGAACGGGCGGTAGCGAAGCTACGCCGTTCGCACAGCAGGGCTGTGGAACCCTATTGGAATTGTAAGGTTTCTTATTATTATTCTTTTTCTTCCGCCTCTAAAACTGATACTGCAGCCTAAACCGTACATGGTAGGAAGTTGCCGTTTTCAGGACTGGTCCAGATCCCTGCAGGGACCTCGGATAACAAAATTCAGCCACTAGGTGGCGCTATACCAGAAGATACGTGTTTGCCCCTATAACTCCCAAACCGTACATCGCACATTCGAAATACACATATCCACGCGTTCCCTGAATCCAACTGAATCTCGTGATGTAGGCCACGCCCATTTCCGCCCCGACTTTTTTACGTGAAAAATCGCGATTTATTGTAAACCTACTTTTTCATACTCCTCCTAGACCGTACAACCGATTTGCATAAAACTTGGTAGGTAGCATCTATAGACCGACCTGACAAAAAGTTATCAAAAGAATTTTTTTCGGATGAAATTTGCGTACATTACGCAAAAACAAATTTGTGTAGCTAGCTACGAAGACACAAACGTTGCCATATCTCGGCCAAAATAAATGATATGATTGTGAATCTTTAGATCCTTGTTTGGCATGAGCCTCTAAGTCAAGAAAACTAATTTTACAAAATTTGGTCAATAGGGGGCGCCAAAAGTACAAAAAGTTTATATCTCATGAACGGCTCATCCGATTTTTACGAAATTTGGAGTTTGCCATCTAGACCCATACCTGAGGCCACGCCTACAGTGGGGTACGGATTCGTTAAAGTGGGCGTGGCCTATGGAATCCAGGTTTAGATTCACCACTTGCCCTAATGTGAGCAACTTAAAATTTACAGGGTAGATGAACAATGTATTGCAGATCTTACATACCAAATATTACTTACGTAAACCACTAGGTGGCGCTGCAATGACGTAAAACGTGTTTTTGCCTATAACTCCCAAAGTCTACATCGCACATTAAAAATGCTTACATGCTCTTATTCCTTCATTTCATCTGAATCTGAAAATATAGGCTTCGCCTATATAGACTACAAGGTATTTTCGCAAAAGTGCGCAATGCAAAAACAAATGTTATCGTACTCGTCCTAGGCCGTGTGACCGATGTGCACGAAACTTGGTAGATATCTTCTCTATATAGAGCTGACCAAAAGTTATCAAAGGAATTTTGCTACATCACACCGTTCGCACTTTACAAGCAAACAAATCTGTCAAAGCTAGCCACAAAACACGAACTTTGGCATATCTCGGCCAAATCATTAGACACCATAGCAAGTCTTGGTAGAGATGTTTGACATGCCATTCCTAGCCTCGATACCAAATTTGGTCGAAATCGGCCGTCAGGGGGCGCTATAATTAACGTAGAGGCTTTTCAGTAAATAACTCAATGCATTTAAATGGGAATAATTTGCAATGGATATGTCTCTGCAGCAGTAAATGCTATCATCACAAAACTTGAGGGTATTGTTCGGCATGTCACTCCGAGCCTCCAGGCCAAATTTGGTGAAGATAGGCCGTCGGGGGGCGCTATAATTGACGTAGAGGCTTTTCGGCAAATAAGTCAATGCATTTGAATGGGAATAATTTGCAATGTAAATATCTCTGCAGCATTAAATGCTATCATCACAAACCCTGGGTGTATTTTGTTCAGGATGCCACTCTGCGGCTTCCCACAAAATTTGGTGAAAATCGGCCGTTAGGGGGCGCTACAATTAACGTAGATGCCTTTTGGCAAATGAGTCAATGCATTTAAATGGGAATAATTTGCAATGTGAATATCTCTGCAGCAGTAAATGCCATCATCACGAAACTTGAGAGTATTGTTCGTCATGCCACTCTGCGGCTCCCCACCGGATTTGGCGACGATCGCCCTTTAGGGGGCGCTAAAATCGAAGAAGAAGCGGTTGGGCCTTTTACGCAACGAAGAGGAAATTTGCGATTGCGTTTCACTACGGACTTTGGAGCTCGCGCTCGGTCAAATTTCCCGACTTTCCCCTCGCCGCGGCGGCGCTTCGGGTTCTCCTTTTGGGGGCTCCGTTTTCGCGGGCTCTCGGCGTCGCCGGGGGCGGCTCGCACGAGGCTTGGACCCCGTTCATAACTGCTTGCAGTTCTAGTTATTATTCTTTTTCTTCCGCCTCTAAAACTGATACTGCAGCCTAAACCGTACATGGTAGGAAGTTGCCGTTTTCAGGACTGGTCCAGATCCCTGCAGGGACCTCGGATAACAAAATTCAGCCACTAGGTGGCGCTATACCAGAAGATACGTGTTTGCCCCTATAACTCCCAAACCGTACATCGCACATTCGAAATACACATATCCACGCGTTCCCTGAATCCAACTGAATCTCGTGATGTAGGCCACGCCCATTTCCGCCCCGACTTTTTTACGTGAAAAATCGCGATTTATTGTAAACCTACTTTTTCATACTCCTCCTAGACCGTACAACCGATTTGCATAAAACTTGGTAGGTAGCATCTATAGACCGACCTGACAAAAAGTTATCAAAAGAATTTTTTTCGGATGAAATTTGCGTACATTACGCAAAAACAAATTTGTGTAGCTAGCTACGAAGACACAAACGTTGCCATATCTCGGCCAAAATAAATGATATGATTGTGAATCTTTAGATCCTTGTTTGGCATGAGCCTCTAAGTCAAGAAAACTAATTTTACAAAATTTGGTCAATAGGGGGCGCCAAAAGTACAAAAAGTTTATATCTCATGAACGGCTCATCCGATTTTTACGAAATTTGGAGTTTGCCATCTAGACCCATACCTGAGGCCACGCCTACAGTGGGGTACGGATTCGTTAAAGTGGGCGTGGCCTATGGAATCCAGGTTTAGATTCACCACTTGCCCTAATGTGAGCAACTTAAAATTTACAGGGTAGATGAACAATGTATTGCAGATCTTACATACCAAATATTACTTACGTAAACCACTAGGTGGCGCTGCAATGACGTAAAACGTGTTTTTGCCTATAACTCCCAAAGTCTACATCGCACATTAAAAATGCTTACATGCTCTTATTCCTTCATTTCATCTGAATCTGAAAATATAGGCTTCGCCTATATAGACTACAAGGTATTTTCGCAAAAGTGCGCAATGCAAAAACAAATGTTATCGTACTCGTCCTAGGCCGTGTGACCGATGTGCACGAAACTTGGTAGATATCTTCTCTATATAGAGCTGACCAAAAGTTATCAAAGGAATTTTGCTACATCACACCGTTCGCACTTTACAAGCAAACAAATCTGTCAAAGCTAGCCACAAAACACGAACTTTGGCATATCTCGGCCAAATCATTAGACACCATAGCAAGTCTTGGTAGAGATGTTTGACATGCCATTCCTAGCCTCGATACCAAATTTGGTCGAAATCGGCCGTCAGGGGGCGCTATAATTAACGTAGAGGCTTTTCAGTAAATAACTCAATGCATTTAAATGGGAATAATTTGCAATGGATATGTCTCTGCAGCAGTAAATGCTATCATCACAAAAGTTGAGGGTATTGTTCGGCATGTCACTCCGAGCCTCCATGCCAAATTTGGTGAAGATAGGCCGTCGGGGGGCGCTATAATTGACGTAGAGGCTTTTCGGCAAATAAGTCAATGCATTTGAATGGGAATAATTTGCAATGTAAATATCTCTGCAGCATTAAATGCTATCATCACAAACCCTGGGTGTATTTTGTTCAGGATGCCACTCTGCGGCTTCCCACAAAATTTGGTGAAAATCGGCCGTTAGGGGGCGCTACAATTAACGTAGATGCCTTTTGGCAAATGAGTCAATGCATTTAAATGGGAATAATTTGCAATGTGAATATCTCTGCAGCAGTAAATGCCATCATCACGAAACTTGAGAGTATTGTTCGTCATGCCACTCTGCGGCTCCCCACCGGATTTGGCGACGATCGCCCTTTAGGGGGCGCTAAAATCGAAGAAGAAGCGGTTGGGCCTTTTACGCAACGAAGAGGAAATTTGCGATTGCGTTTCACTACGGACTTTGGAGCTCGCGCTCGGTCAAATTTCCCGACTTTCGCCTCGCCGCGGCGGCGCTTCGGGTTCTCCTTTTGGGGGCTCCGTTTTCGCGGGCTCTCGGCGTCGCCGGGGGCGGCTCGCACGAGGCTTGGACCCCGTTCATAACTGCTTGCAGTTCTAGTTAGGGGTCCAAGCCCGAGGCTGCGAGAATCGGCGGTAGCGAAGCTACGCCGTTCGCACAGCAGGGCTGTGGAACCCTATTGGAATTGTAAGGTTTCTTATTATTATTCTTCCGCCTCTAAAACTGATACTGCAGCCTAAACCGTAAGTGGTGGGAAGTTGCCGTTTTCAGGTCTGGTCCAAAACCCTGCAGGGACCTCGGACGAAAAAATTCAGCCACTTTCACCAATAGGTGGCGCTATAGCAGAAAAAACGCGTTTGGCCTTATAACTCCCGAACCGTACATCGCACATTAAAAATACACGTATCTGTGCGTTCCCTGAATCCACCTGAATCTCGTGATGTAGGCCACGCCCATTTCCGCCCCGACTTTTTTCCGTGAAAAATCGTGATTTATCGTAAACCTACTTTTTTATACTCCTCCTAGACCGTGCAACTGATTTGCATAAAACTTGGTAAGAAGCATCTATAGACCGATCTGACAAAAAGTTATCAAAAGAATTATTTTCGGATAAGAATTGCGTAAACTACGCCCAAACAAATTTGTGTAGTTAGCTACGAAGACACAAATGTTGCCATATCTTGGCCAAAATAAATGATATCATCACAAATCTTTAGATTCTTGTTTCACATGAGCGTCTCAGTGTAGGAAACTAATTTTACAAAATTTGGTCAATAGGGGGCGCCAAAAGTACCAAAAGTTAATATCTCATGAACAGCTCAACCGATTTTCACGAAATTTGGTGCGTACCATCTAGGCCCACTCTTGAGGCCAGGCCTACAGTGGCGTACTGATTCGTGAAAGTGGGCGTTGCCAATGGGACCCATGTTTGGATCTACCACTTACACTAAAGTGAGCAACTTAAAATTTACATTGTCGATATGCAATGGTTCATGGACCTGACCTACCAAATATTACATAAGTGGACCACTAGGTGGCGCTACAATGACGTAAAACGTGTTTTTGCCAATAACTCCCACAGGCTACATCGCAGACAGGAAATATATACATCCACTTGTTCCTTGTATCCATGTGAAGCTGATGATATAGGTCCTGCCCATTTCCACTAAGAATTTTCTTCGCAAAATTGTGTAATGCACAAAAAAATGTTTTCGTACTCGTCCTAGGCCATGGGACCAATTCGCACGAAACTTGGTAGATACCATCTGGGTATGGAGTTGACCAAAAGTTATCAAAGGAATTTCGCTACATTACACCGTTCGCAATTTACAACTAAACTAATTCGTTGTAGCTAGCCACAAAACACGAACTTTAGCATATCTCGCCCAAATTAATAGTTATCAGAAAGAAACCAGGTAGGCTTCTTCAACATCCCATTCTGAGCCTCCACACCAAATTTGGTCAAAATCGGCCGTTAGGGGGCGCTATAATTAATGTAGAGGCTTTTTCGGCAAATATGTCAATGCATTTGAATGGGAATACTTTGCAATGTAAATATCTCTGCAGCATTAAATGCTATCATCACAAACCCTGGGAGTATTTTGTTCGTCATGCCACTCTGCAGCTTCCTACCAAATTTGGTGAAAATCGGCCGTTAGGGGGCGCTATAATTAACGTAGAGACCTTTTGGCAAATAAGTCAATGCATTTAAATATGTTTTTGCGTATAACTCCCACAGTTTGCATTGCAGATGAGAAGTTCTTAGATCTCCTTGTTCCTTGAATCCATATGAATCTGATAATACAGGGTAATCCCATTTCCACGAAGAAGTTATTTTGTAAAATCACACAATGCGCAAAACAAAGTTTTCGTACTCGTCCTAGGCCATGCGACCGATGTGCACAAAACTTGGTAGATACCATCTGTGTATAGAGCTGACCAAAAGTTATCAAAGGAATTTCGCTACATTACACCGTTCGCACTTTACAACTAAACTAATTTGTTGTAGCTAGCCACAAAACACGAACTTTGGCATATCTCGCCCAAATTAATAGTTATCAAAAAGAGACCAAGTAGTCTTCTTCAACATCCCATTCTGAGCCTCCATACCATATTTGGTCAAAATCGGCGCTTAGGGGGCGCTATAATTAACGTAGAGGCTTTTACGGCAAATACGTCAATGCATTTGAATGGGAATACTTTGCAATGTAAATATCTCTGCAGCATTAAATGCTATCATCACAAAACCTGGGAGTATTCTGTTTTTCATGCCACTCTGCAGCTTCCCACCAAATTTGGTGAAAATCGGCCGTTAGGGGGCGCTATAATTAACGTAGAGGCCTTTTGGCAAATGAGTCAATGCATTTAAATGGGAGTAATTTGCAATGGATATGTCTCTGCAGCAGTGAATGCTATCATCACAAAACTTGAGATTATTGTTTGCCATGCCACTCTGCAGCTCTTCACCAGATTTGGCGACGATCGCCCTTTAGGGGGCATTACAACCGAAGTAGAAGCGTTTGGGCCTTTTACGCAACGAAGAGGAAATTTCACTACGAACTTTGGAGCTCGCACTCGGTCAAATTTCCCGACTTTTGCCTCGCCGCAGCGGCGCTTCGGGTTGTCCTGTCGCGGGCTCCGTTTTCGCGGGCTCTCGGCATCGCCGGGGGCGGCTCGCGCCGGATAGGACTGGCGCACAAGGCTTGGACCCCGTTCATAACTGCTTGCAGTTCTAGTTAGGGGTCCAAGCCCGAGGTTGTGAGAACCGGCGGTAGCGAAGCTACGCCGTTCGCACAGCAGGGCTGTGGAACCCTTTTGAAATTGTAAAAATTCTTATTAGGGGTCCAAGCCCGAGGCTGTGAGAATCGGCGGTAGCGAAGCTACGCCGTTCGCACAGCAGGGCTGTGGAACCCTATTGGAATTGTAAGGTTTCTTATTATTATTCCGCTTTTTCTTCCGCCTCTAAAACTGATACTGCAGCCTAAACCGTAAATGGTGGGAGGTTGCCGTTTTCAGGTCTGGTCCAAAACCCTGCAGGGACCTCGGACGAAAAAATTCAGCCACTTTCACCACTAGGTGGCGCTATAGCAGAAAAAACGCGTTTGGCCTTATAACTCCCAAACCGTACATCGCACATTAAAAATACACATATCCACGCGTTCCTTGGATCCAGCTGAATCTCGTGGTATAGGCCACGCCTATTTCCGCCCCGACTTTTATGCGTGAAAAATCGCGATTTATCGTAAACCTGCTTTTTCGTACTCCTCCTAGACCGTGCAACGGATCTGCATGAAACTTGGTCTGTAGCATCAGTAGACCGACCTGACAAAAAGTTATCAAAAGATTTGTTTTCGGATGAAAATTGCGTAAACTACGCACAAACAAATTTGTGTAGCTAGCTACAAAGACACAAACGTTGCCATATCTCGGCCAAAATTAATGATATCATCACAAATCTTTAGATTCTTTTTTCACATGAGCCTCTTAGTGTAGGAAACTAATTTTACAAAATTTGGTCAATAGGGGGCGCCAAAAGTACCAAAAGTTAATATCTCATGAACAGCTCAACCGATTTTCACGAAATTTGGTGTGTACCATCTAGGCCAACTCTTGAGGAAAGGCCTACAGTGGCGTATTGATTCGTCAAAGTGGGCGTGGCCTATGGGACCCATGTTTGGATCTACGACTTACACTAAAGTGAGCAACTTAAAATTTACAATGTCGATGTGCAATGGTTCATGGACCAGACCTACCAAATATTACATACGTGGACCACTAGGTGGCGCTACAATGACGTAAAACGTGTTTTTGCATATAACTCCGAAAGGCTACATCGCAGACCGAATATTTATAGATCACCTTGTTCCTTGTATCGACGTGAATCTGACGATATAGGACAGGTCCATTTATACTAAAAAGTTTTTTCGCAAAATCGTGTAGTGCGAAAAAAAATGTTTTCGTACTCGTCCTAGGCCATACAACCGATGTGCACGAAACTTGATAGATACCATCTGTCTATGGAGCTGACCAAAAGTTATCAAAGGAATTTCGCTACACTACACCGTTCGCACTTTACAACCAAACTAATTCGTTGTAGCTAGCCACAAAACACGAACTTTAGCATATCTTGGCCAAATTAATAGTTATCAGGATGAAACCTGGTGGGCTTCTTCAACATCCCATCCCTAGTCCCCCTACCAAATTTGGTGAAAATAGGCCATCGGGGGGCGCTATAATTGACGTAGAAGCTTTTCGGCAAATAAGTCAATGCATTTGAATGGGAATATTTGCATTGTAAATATCTCTGCAGCATTAAATGCTATCATCACAAACCCTGGAAGTATTTTGTTTGTCATGCCACTCTGCAGCTTCCCACCAAATTTGGTGAAAATCGGCCGTTAGGGGTCGCTATAATTAACGTAGAGACCTTTTGGCAAATAAGTCAATGCATTTAAATATGTTTTTACGTATAACTCCCACAGTCTGCATTGCAGATGAAAAGTTCTTAGATATCCTTGTTCCTTGAATCCATATGAATCTGATGATACAGGGTAATCCCATTTCCACGAAGAAGTTATTTCGTAAAATCACACAATGCGCAAAACAAAGTTTTCGTACTCGTCCTAGGCCATGCGACCGATGTGCACAAAACCTGGTAGATACCATCTGTGTATGGAGCTGACTAAAAGTTATCAAAGGAATTTTGCTACATTACACCGTTCGCACTTTACAACTAAACTAATTTGTTGTAGCTAGCCACAAAACACGAACTTTGGCATATCTCGCCCAAATTAATAGTTATCAAAAAGCAACCAGGTAGGCTTCTTCAACATCCCCTTCTTAGCCTCCACACCAAATCTGGTCGAAATCGGCCCTTAGGGGGCGCTATGATTAACGTAGAGGCTTTTTCGGCAAATAAGTCAATACATTTGAATGGGAATACTTTGCAATGTAAATATCTCGGAAGCATTAAATGCTATCATTAAAAACCCTGGGAGTATTTTGTTCGGCATGGCACTCTGCAGCTTCCCACCAAATTTGGTGAAAATCGGCCGTTAGGGGGCGCTATAATTAACGTAGAGGCCTTTTGGCAAATGAGTCAATGCATTTAAATGGGAGTAATTTGCAATGGATATGTCTCTGCAGCAGTGAATGCTTTCATCACAAAACTTGAGATTATTATTCGCCATGCCACTCTGCAGCTCTTCACCAGATTTGGCGACGATCGCACTTTAGGGGGCGTTACAACCGAAGTAGAAGCGTTTGGGGCTTTTACACAACGAAGAGGAAATTTGCAATTGCATTTCACTACGAACTTTGGAGCTCGCACTCGGCCAAATTTACCGACTTTTGTCTCGCCGCGGCGGCGCTTCGGGTTTTCCTTTCGCATGCTCCGTTTTTGCGGGCTCTCGGCATCGCCGGGGGCGGCTCGCGCCGGATAGGACTGACGCACGAGGCTTGGATCCCGTTCATAACTGCTTGCAGTTCTAGTTATTATTATTAGGGGTCCAAGCCCGAGGTTGCGAGAACGGGCGGTAGCGAAGCTACGCCGTTCGCACAGCAGGGCTGTGGAACCCTATTGAAATTGTAAAAATTCTTATTAGGGGTCCAAGCCCGAGGTTGTGAGAACCGGCGGTAGCGAAGCTACGCCGTTCGCACAGCAGGGCTGTGGAACCCTATTGGAATTGTAAGGTTTCTTATTATTATTCTTCCGCCTCTAAAACTGATACTGCAGCCTAAACCGTAAATGGTGGGAGGTTGCCGTTGTCAGGTCTGGTCCAAAACACTGCAGGGACCTCGGACGAAAAAATTCAGCCACTTTGACCACTAGGTGGCGCTATAGCAGAAAAAACGCGTTTCTGCTTATAACTCCCGAACCGTACATCGCACATTAAAAATACACATATCCACGCGTTCCTTGGATCCAGCTGAATCTTGTGGTGTAGGCCACGCCTATTTCCGCCCCGACTTTTATGCGTGAAAAATCGCGATTTATTGTAAACCTGCTTTTTCGTACTTCTCCTACACCGTGCAACGGATCTGCATGAAACTTGGTCTGTAGCATCAGTAGACCGACCTGACAAAAAGTTATCAAAAGATTTTTTTTCGGATGAAAATTTCGTAAACTACGCACAAACAAATTTGTGTAGCTAGCTACGAAGACACAAACGTTGCCATATCTCGGCCAAAATAAAAGATATCATCACAAATCTTTAGATTCTTGTTTCACATGAGCCTCTTAGTGTAGGCAACTAATCTTACAAAATTTGGTCAATAGGGGGCGCCAAAAGTACCAAAAGTTAATATCTCATGAACAGCTCATCCGATTTTCACGAAATTTGGGGTGTACCATCTAGGCCAGCTCTTGAGGCAAGGCCTACAGTGGCGTACTGATTCGTCAAAGTGGGCGTGGCCTATGGGACCCATGTTTGGATCTACCACTTACACTAAAGTGAGCAACTTACAATTTACAGAGTCGATGTGCAATGGTTCATGGACCTGACATACCAAATATTACATTATTGGACCACTAGGTGGCGCTACAATGACGTAAAACGTGTTTTTGCATATAACTCCGAAAGGCTACATCGCAGACCGAATATTTATAGATGCTCTTGTTGCTTGTATCGACCTGAATCTGACGATATAGGACAGGTCCATTTATACTAAAAAGTTTTATCGCAAAATCGTGTAGTGCGAAACAAAATGTTTTCGTACTCGTCCTAGGCCATACAACCAATGTGCACGAAACTTGGTAGATACCATCTGGGTATGGAGTTGACCAAAAGTTATCAAAGGAATTTCGCTACATTACACCGTTCGCAATTTACAACTAAACTAATTCGTTGTAGCTAGCCACAAAACACGAACTTTGGCATATCTCGGTCAAATTAATAGTTATCACAATGAATCCTGGTGGGCTTCTTCAACATCCCATCCCTAGCCTCCACACCAAATTTGGTCAAAATCGGCCGTTAGGGGGCGCTATAATTAACGTAGAGGCTTTTTCGGCAAATAAGTCAATGCATTTGAATGGGAATACTTTGCAATGTAAATATCTCTGCAGCATTAAATGCTATCATCACAAACCCTGGATGTATTTTGTTTGTCATGCCACTCTGCAGCTTCCCACCAAATTTGGTGAAAATCGGCCGTTAGGGGGCGCTATAATTAACGTAGAGACCTTTTGGCAAATAAGTCAATGCATTTAAATATGTTTTTGCATATAACTCCCACAGTCTGCATTGCAGATGAGAAGTTCTTAGATTTCTTTCTTCATTGAATCCATATGAATCTGATGATACAGGGTAATCCCATTTCTACGAAGAAGTTATTTCGTAAAATCACACAATGCGCAAAACAAAGTTTTCGTACTCGTCCTAGGCAATGCGACCAATGTGCACGAAACTTGGTACATACCATCTGTTTATGGAGATGACCAAAAGTTATCAAAGGAATTTTGCTACATTACACCGTTCGCACTTTACAACCAAACTAATTTGTTATAGCTAGCCATAAAACACAAACTTTGGCATATCTCGGCCAAATTAATAGTTATCACAATAAAACCTGGTGGGCTTCTTCAACATCCCCTTCTGAGCCTCCACACCAAATCTGGTCAGAATCGGCCGTTAGGGGGCACTATAATTAACGTAGAGGCTTTTTCGGCAAATAAGTCAATGCATTTGAATGGGAATACTTTGCAATGTAAATATCTCGGCAGCATTAAATGCTATCATTACAAACCCTGGGAGTATTTTGTTCATCATGGCACTCTGCAGGTTCAAACCAAATTTGGTGAAAATCGGCCGTTAGGGGGCGCTATAATTAACGTAGACGCCTTTAGGCAAATGAGTCAATGCATTTAAATGGGAGTAATTTGCAATGGATATGTCTCTGCAGCAGTGAATGCTATCATCACAAAACTTGAGATTATTGTTCGCCATGCCACTCTGCAGCTCTTCACCAGATTTGGCGACGATCGCCCTTTAGGGGGCATTACAACCGAAGTAGAAGCGTTTGGGCCTTTTACGCAACGAAGAGGAAATTTCACTACGAACTTTGGAGCTCGCACTCGGTCAAATTTCCCGACTTTTGCCTCGCCGCAGCGGCGCTTCGGGTTGTCCTGTCGCGGGCTCCGTTTTCGCGGGCTCTCGGCGTCGCCGGGGGCGACCCGCGCCGGGGGGGACTGGCACACGAGGCTTGGACCCCGTTCATAACTGCTTGCAGTTCTAGTTATTATTATTATTATTATTTTTCCGCCTCTAAAACTGATACTGCAGCCTAAACCGTACATCGTGGGAAGTTGCCCATTTCAGGACTGGTCCAGATCACTGCAGGGACCTCGGACGAAAAAATTCACCCACTTTCACCACTAGGTGGCGCTATAGCAGAAAAAACGCGTTTGGCCTTATAACTCCCGAACCGTACATCGCACATTAAAAATACACATATCCACGCGTTCCTTGGATCCAGCTGAATCTCGTGGTATAGGCCACTCCCATTTCCGCCCAGACTTTTATGCGTGAAAAACCGCGATTTATCGTAAACCTGCTTTTTCATACTCCTCCTAGACCGTGCGACGGATCTGCATGAAACTTGGTCTGTAGCATCTCTAGGCCGACCTGACGAAAAGTAATCAAAAGATTTTTTTTCGGATAAAAATTTCGTAAACTACGCACAAACAAATTTGTGTAGCTAGCTACGAAGACACAAACGTTGCCATATCTCGGCCATAATATATGATATCATTGCAAATCTTTAGATTATTGTTTGCCATGAGCCTCTTAGTGTCTGAAACTAATTTTAAAAAATTTGGTCAATAGGGGGCGCCAAAAGTACAAAAAGTTAATATCTCATGAACGGCTCATCCGGTTTTTACGAAATTTGGAGCGTACCATCTAGGCCCACTCCTGAGGCCAGGACTACAGTGGGGTACTGATTCGTCAAAGTGGGCGTGGCCTATGGGACCCAAATGGGACCCAGGTTTATATCTACCACTTACACTAATGTGAGCAACTTTAAATTTACAGTGTCGATGTACAATGGCTCCGTGAACAGACTTTCCAAATATTACAAAAGTGGACCACTAGGTGGCGCTACAATCACGTAAAACGTGTTTTTGCCTATAACTCCCACATAATACATCACAGATGGAATATTTATAGATCCACGTGTTCCTTGTATGCGTCTGAATCTGATGATATAGGAAAAGTCTATTTTACGAAAAGAAATCTTCGCAAAAATTGCGCAATGCAAAGAGAAATGTTTTCGTACTCGTCCTAGGCCGTGTGACCAATGTGCACGAAACTTGGTAGATATCATCTCTATATAGCGCTGACCAAAAGTTATCAAAAGAATTTTGCTACGTTAAACCGTTCGCACTTTACAGGCAAACAAATTTGTCATAGCTAGCCACAAAACACGAACTTTGGCATATCTCGGCCACATCATTAGATATCAGAACAATTCTTGGTAGAGATCTTTGGCATGTCATTCCAAGCCTCCATACCAAATTTGGTCAAAATCGGCCTTCAGGGGGCGCTATAATTAACGTGGAGGTCTTTCAGTAAATAAGTCAATGCATTTAAATGGGAATAATTTGCAATGTGAATATCTCTGCAGCAGTAAACGCCATCATCACAAAACTTGAGGGTATTGTTCAACATGCCACTCCGAGCCTCCACGCCGAATTTGGTGAAAATCGTCCGTCAGGGGGCGTTACAATTAACATAGAGGCCTTTTGGCAAATGAGTCAATGCATTTAAATTGGAGTAATTTGCAATAGATATGTCTCTGCAGCAGTAAATGCTATCATCACAAAACTTGAGATTATTGTTCGCCATGCCACTCTGTGGCTCTTCACCGGATTTGGCAACGATCGCCGGGGGCGACTCGCGCCGGGGGGGACAGGCGCACGAGGCTTGGACCCCGTTCATAACTGCTTGCAGTTCTAGTTATTCTTCCGCCTCTAAAACTGATACTGCAGCCTAAACCGTAAATGGTGGGAGGTTGCCCTTTGCAGGACTGGTCCAGATCACTGCAGGGACCTCGGACGAAAAAATTCGCCCACTTTGACCACTAGGTGGCGCTATAGCAGAAAAAACGCGTTTGGCCTTATAACTCCCGAACCGTACATCGCACATTAAAAAGACACATATCAACGCGTTCCTTGGATCCAGCTGAATCTCGTGGTATAGGCCACGCCCATTTCCGCCTAGACTTTTATACGTGAAAAATCGCGATTTATCGTAAACCTGCTTTTTCGTACTCCTCCTAGACCGTGCGACGGATCTGCATGAAACTTGGTCTGTAGTATCTCTAGGCCGACCTGACGAAAAGTTATCAAAAAAATTTTTTTCGGATGAAAATTTCGTAAACTACGCACAAACAAATTTGTGTAGCTAGCTACAAAGACACAAACGTTGCCATATCTCGGCCAAAATAAAGGGTATCATCACAAGTCTTTAGATTCTTGTTTGCCATGAGCCTCTCAGTGTCTGCAACAAATTTTACAAAATTTGGTCGATAGGGGGCGCCAAAAGTACAAAAAGTTAATATCTCATGAACGGCTCATCCGATTTTCACGAAATTTGGTGCGTACCATCTAGGCCCACTCCTGAGGCCAGGACTACAGTGGGGTACTGATTCGTCAAAGTGGGCGTGGCCTATGGGACCCATGTTTGGATCTACCACTTAGACTAAAGTGAGCAACTTAAAATTTACAGTGTCGATGTGCAATGGCTTATGGACCTGACCTACCAAATATTACATAAGTGGACCACTAGGTGGCGCTACAATGACGTAAAACGTGTTTTTGCCTATAACTCCGAAAGGCTACATCGCAGACCGAAAATGTATAGATCCCCTTGTTCCTTGTATCGCCCTGAATCTGACGATATAGGACAAGTCCATTTCAACAACAAAGTTCTTTCGCAAAATCGTGCAATGCAAAAACAAATGTTATCATACTCGTCCTAGGCCTTGTGACCGATGTGCACGAAACTTGGTAGATATCTTCTGTATATAGAGCTGACCAAAAGTTATCAAAAGAATTTTGCTACGTTACACCGTTCGCACTCTACACGCAAACAAATTTGTCGTAGCTAGCCACAAAACACGAACTTTAGCATATCTCGGCCAAATTAATAGTTATCAGAACAAATCTTGGTAGAGATCTTTGACATCCCATTCCTAGCCTCCTTACCAAATTTGGTTAGAATCGGCCATCAGGGGGCGCTATAATTAACGTAGAGGCCTTTCGGTAAATAAGTCAATGCATTTAAATGGGAATAATTTGCAACGTAAATATCTCCGCAGAAGTAAATACTATCATCACAAAACTTGAGGGTATTGTTCGACATGCCACTCCGAGCCTCCACGCCGAATTTGGTGAAAATCCGCCGTCAGGGGGCGCTACAATTAACGTAGAGGCCTTTCGGCAAATGAGTCAATGCATTTAAATGGGAATAATTTGCAATGTAAATATCTCTGCAGCATTAAATGCTATCATCACAAACCCTGGGTGTATTTTGTTCAGCATGCCACTCTGCGGCTTCCCACAAAATTTGGTGAAAATCGGCAGTCAGGGGGCGCTACAATTAACGTAGAGGCCTTTTGGCAAATGAGTCAATGCATTTAAATGGGAGTAATTTGCAATAGATATGTCTCTGCAGCAGTAAATGCTATCATCACAAAACTTGAGATTATTGTTCGCCATGCCACTCTGTGGCTCTTCACCGGATTTGGCAACGATCGCCGGGGGCGACTCGCGCCGGGGGGGACAGGCGCACGAGGCTTGGACCCCGTTCATAACTGCTTGCAGTTCTAGTTAGGGGTCCAAGCCCGAGGTTGCGAGAACCGGCGGTAGCGAAGCTACGCCGTTCGCACAGCAGGGCTGTGGAACCCTTTTGAAATTGTAAAAATTCTTATTATTATTATTCTTTTTCTTCCGCCTCTAAAACTGATACTGCAGCCTAAACCGTAAAAGGTGGGAGGTTGCCGTTTTGAGGTCTGGTCCAAAACCCTGCAGGGACCTCGGACGAAAAAATTCAGCCACTTTCACCACTAGGTGGCGCTATAGCAGAAAAAACGCGTTTGGCCTTATAACTCCCGAATTGTACATCGCACACTAAAAATACACATATCCAAGCATTCCTTGGATCCAGCTGAATCTCCTTGTATAGGCCACGCCCATTTCCGCCCCGACTTTTATGCGTGAAAAATCGCGATTTATCGTAAACCTGCTTTTTCGTACTCCTCCTAGACCGTACCACGGATCTGCATGAAACTTGGTCTGTAGCATCAGTAGACCGACCTGACAAAAACTTATGAAAAAATTTTTTTTCGGATGAAAATTGCGTAAACTACGCACAAACAAATTTGTGTAGCTAGCTACAAAGACACAAACGTTGCCATATCTCGGCCAAAATAAATGATATCATCACAAATCTTTAGAGTCTTGTTTTCCATAAGCCTCTTAGTGTAGGAAACAAATTTTACAAAATTTGGTCAATAGGGGGCGCCAAAAGTACCAAAAGTTAATATCTCATGAACAGCTCATCCGATTTTCACGAAATTTGGTGCATACCATCTAGGCCCAGTCCTGAGGCCAAGCCTACAGTGGCGTACTGATTCGTCAAAGTGGGCGTGGCCTATTGGACCCAAATGGGAACCAGGTTTATATATACCACTTACACTAATGTGAGCAACTTCATATTTACAGTGTCGATGTACAATGTTTCATGGACCTGACATACCAAATATTACCTAAGTGAACCACTAGGTGGCGCTACAATAACGTAAAACGTGTTTTTGCCTATAACTCCCACAGGCTACATCTCAGACAAGAAATATATACATGGACTTGTTCCTTGTATCCATGTGAAGCTGATGATATAGGTGAAGCCCATTTGCACTGCGATTTTTTTTTGCAAAATCGTGTAAAGCGAAAAAGAAAGTTTTCGTACTCGTCCTAGGCCATGCGACCGATGTGCACGAAACTTGGTGGATACCATCTGTGTATGGAGGTGACCAAAAGTTATCAAAGGAATTTTGCTACATTACACCGTTCGCACTTTACAACTAAATTAATTTGTTGTAGCTAGCCACAAAACACGAACTTTGGCATATCTCGCCCAAATTAATAGTTATCAGAAATAAACCAGGTAGGCTTCTTCAACATCCCATTCTGAGCCTCCACACCAAATTTGGTCAAAATCGGTCGTTAGGGGGCGCTATAATTAACGTAGAGGCTTTTTCGGCAAATAAGTCAATGCATTTGAATGGGAATACTTTGCAATGTAAATATCTCTGCAGCATTAAATGCTATCATCACAAACCCTGGGAGTATTTTTTTCGTCATGCCACTCTGCAGCTTCCCACCAAATTTGGTGAAAATCGGCCGTTAGGGGGCGCTACAATTAACGTAGATGCCTTTTGGCAAATGAGTCAATGCATTTAAATGGGAATAACTTGCAATGTGAATATCTCTGCAGCAGTAAATGCCATCATCACGAAACTTGAGGGTATTGTTCGTCATGCCACTGCGAGCCTCCAAGCCAAATTTGGTGAAAATCCGCCGCCAGGGGGCGCTACAATTAACGTAGAGGCCTTTCGGCAAATGAGTCAATGCATTTAAATGGGAATAATTTGCAATGTGAATAGCTCTGCAGCAGTAAATGCCATCATCACGAAACTTGAGAGTATTGTTCGTCATGCCACTGCGCGGCTCCCCACCGGATTTGGCGACGATCGCCCTTTAGGGGGCGCTAAAATCGAAGTAGAAGCGTTTGGGCCTTTTACGCAACGAAGAGGAAATTTACAATTGCGTTTCGCTACGGACTTTGGAGCTCGCGCTTGGTCAAATTTCCCGACTTTCGCCTCGCCGCGGCGGCGCTTCGGGTTCTCCTTTCGCGGGCTCCGTTTTCGCGGGCTCTCGGCGTGGCCGGGGCCGGCTCGCGCCGGGAGGGGCCGGCTCGCGCCGGGAGGGACCGGCGCACGAGGCTTGGACCCCGTTCATAACTGCTTGCAGTTCTAGTTAGGGGTCCAAGCCCGAGGCTGTGAGAATCGGCGGTAGCGAAGCTACGCCGTTCGCACAGCAGGGCTGTGGAACCCTATTGGAATTGTAAGGTTTCTTATTATTATTATTCGTCTTATTTTTCTTCCGCCTCTAAAACTGATACTGCAGCCTAAACCGTAAATGGTGGGAGGTTGCCGTTTTGAGGTCTGGTCCAAAACCCTGCAGGGACCTCGCACGAAAAAATTCAGCCACTTTCACCGCTAGGTGGCGCTATAGCAGAAAAAACGCGTTTGGCCTTATAACTCCCGAACCGTACATCGCACAATAAAAATAAACATATCCATGCGTTCCCTGAATCCAGCTGAATCTCGTGATGTAGGCCACGCCCATTTCCGCCCCGACTTTTTTCCGTGAAAAATCGTGATTTATTGTAAACCTACTTTTTTATACTCCTCCTAGACCGTGCAACTGATTTGCATAAAACTTGGTAAGAAGCATCTATAGACCGACCTGACAAAAAGTTATCAAAAGAATTATTTTCGGATAAAAATTGCGTAAACTACGCCCAAACAACTTTGTGTAGCTAGCTACGAAGACACAAATGTTTCCATATCTTGGCCAAAATAAATGATATCATCACAAGTCTTTAGATTCTTGTTTCACATGAGCGTCTCAGTGTAGGAAACTAATTTTACAAAATTTGGTCAATAGGGGGTGCCAAAAGTACCAAAAGTTAATATCTCATGAACGGCTCATCCGATTTTCACGAAATTTGGTGCGTACCATCTAGGCCCACTCCTGAGGCCAGGCCTACAGTGCGGTACTGATTCGTCAAAGTGGGCGTGGCCTATGGGACCCATGTTTGGATCTACCACTTACACTAAAGTGAGCAACTTAAAATTTACAGTGTAGATGTGCAATGTCTCACGGACCTGACCTACCAAATATTACATAAGTGGACCACTAGGTGGCGCTACAATGACGTAAAACGTGTTTTTGCCTATAACTCCGAAAGGCTACATCGCAGACCGAAAATTTATAGATCCCCTTGTTCCTTATATCGCCCTGAATCTGACGATATAGGACAGGTCCATTTAAACAAAAAGGTTCTTTCGCAAAATCGCGCAATGCAAAAACAAATGTTATCATACTCGTCCTAGGCCGTGTTACCGATGTGCACAAAACTTGGTAGATATCTTCTTTATATAGAGCTGACCAAAAGTTATCAAAAGAATTTTGCTACGTTACACCGTTCGCACTCTACACGCAAACACATTTGTCGTAGCTAGCCACAAAACACGAACTTTGGCATATCTCGGCCAAATTAATAGTTATCAGAACAAATCTTGGTAGAGATCTTCGACATCCCATTTCTAGTCTGGATACCAAATTTGGTTCAAATCGGCCGTCAGGGGGCGCTATAATTAACGTAGAGGCCTTTCGGTAAATAAGTCAATGCATTTAAATGGGAATAATTTGCAATGTAAATATCTCCTGCAGAAGTAAATACTATCATCACAAAACTTGAGGGTATTGTTCGACATGCCACTCCGAGCCTCCACGCCGAATTTGGTGAAAATCCGCCGTCAGGGGGCGCTACAATTAACGTAGAGGCCTTTCGGCAAATGAGTCAATGCATTTAAATGGGAGTAATTTGCAATAGATATGTCTCTGCAGCAGTAAATGCTATCATCACAAAACTTGAGGGTATTGTTCGGCATGCCACTCCGAGCCTCCATACCAAATTTGGTGAAAATAGGCCGTCAGGGGGCGCTATAATTGACGTAGAGGCTTTTCGACAAATAAGTCAATGCATTTGAATGGGAATAATTTGCAATGTAAATATCTCTGCAGCATTAAATGCTATCATCACAAACCCTGGGAGTATTTTGTTCGGCATGCAACTCTGTGGCTTCTTACCAAATTTGGTGAAAATCGGACGTTAGGGGGCGCTGTAATTAACGTAGAGACCTTCTGGCAAATAAATCAATGCATTTAAACATGTTTTTGCCTATAACTCCCACAGGGTACATCGCAGATGGAATATTTATAGATGTGCGTGTTCCGTTTATCAATCTGAATCTGATGATATAGGACACGTCCATTTATACTAAAATATTATTTCGCAAAATCGCGCAAAGCAAAAAAATATGTTTTCGAACTCGTCCTAGGCCGTGTGACCGATGTGCACGAAACTTGGTCGATATCATCTGTATAGAGAGTTGCCCAAAAGTTATCAAAATAATTTTGCTACGTTACACCGTTCGCACTTTACAGGCTAACAAATTTGTCGTATCTAGCCACAAAACACGAACTTTGTAATATCTCGGCCAAATTATTAGATATCAGAACAAATCTTGGTAGAGATCTTTGACATGCCATTCCAAGCCTCCATACCAAATTTGGTCAAGATCAGTCTTCAGAGGGCGCTATAATTAACGTGGAGGTCTTTCGGTAAATAAGTCAATGCATTTAAATGGGAATAATTTGCAATGTGAATATCTCTGCAGCAGTACACGCCATCATCACAAAACTTGAAGGTATTGTTCAACATGCCACTCCGAGCCTCCACGCCGAATTTGGTGAAAATCCGTGGTCAGGGGGCGCTACAATTAACGTAGAGGCCTTTCGGCAAATGAGTCAATGCATTTAAATGGGAATAATTTGCAATGTAAATATCTCTGCAGCATTAAATGCTATTATCACAAACCCCGGGTGTATTTTGTTCAGCATGCCACTCTGCGGCTTCCCACAAAATTTGGTGAAAATCGGCCGTCAGGGGGCGCTACAATTAACGTAGATGCCTTTCGGCAAATGAGTCAATGCATTTAAACGGGAGTAATTTGCAATAGATATGTCTCTGCAGCAGTAAATGCTATCATCACAAAACTTGAGATTATTGTTCGCCATGCCACTCTGTGGCTCTTCACCGGATTTGGCAACGATCGCCGGGGGCGACTCACGCCGGGGGGGACCGGCGCACGAGGCTTGGACCCCGTTCATAACTGCTTGCAGTTCTAGTTAGGGGTCCAAGCCCGAGGTTGCGAGAACCGGCGGTAGCGAAGCTACGCCGTTCGCACAGCAGGGCTGTGGAACCCTATTGGAATTGTAAGGTTTCTTATTATTATTATTCTTCCCTATTTTTCTTCCGCCTCTAAAACTGATACTGCAGCCTAAACCGTAAATGGTGGGAGGTTGCCGTTTTCAGGTCTGGTCCAAAACACTGCAGGGACCTCGGACGAAAAAATTCAGCCACTTTGACCACAAGGTGGCGCTATAGCAGAAAAAACGCGTTTGGCCTTATAACTCCCGAACCGTACATCGCACATTAAAAATACACATATCCACGCGTTCCTTGGATCCAGCTGAATCTTGTGGTATAGGCCACGCCCATTTCCGCCCCGACTTTTATGCGTGAAAAATCGCGATTTATCGTAAACCTACTTTTTCGTACTCCTCCTAGACCGTGCAACGGATCTGCATGAAACTTGGTGTGTAGCATCAGCAGACCGACCTGACAAAAAGTTATCAAAAGATTTTTTTTCGGATAAAAATTGCGTAAACTACGCACAAACAAATTTATGTAGCTAGCTACGAAGACACAAACATTGCCATATCTCGGCCAAAATAAATGATAGCATCGCAAATCTTTAGATCCTAGTTTGACATGAGCCTCTTAGTTTCTGAAACTAATTTTACAAAATTTGGTCAATGGGGGGCGCCAAAAGTACCAAAATTTAATATCTCATGAACAGCTCATCCGATTTTCACGAAATTTGGTGCGTACCATCTAGGCCCACTCCTGAGGCCAGGCCTACAGTGGGGTACTGATTCGTCAAAGTGGGCGTGGCCTATGGGACCCATGTTTGGATCTACCACTTACACTAAAGTGAGCAACTTAAAATTTACAATGTCGATGTAGTATGGTTCATGGACCTGACGTACCAAATATTACATAAGTGGAACACTAGGTGGCGCTACAATGACGTAAAACGTGTTTTTGCCTATAACTCCCACAAGCTACAACGCAGACAAGAAATGTATACATCCACTTGTTCCTTGTATCCATTTGAAGCTGCTGATATAGGTCCTGCCCATTTGAACTAAGAATTCTTTTCGCAAAATCGTGTAATGCGAAAAAAAATGTTTTCGTACTCGTCCTAGGCCATACAACCAATGTACACGAAACTTGGTAGAAACCATCTGTGTATGGAGCTGACCAAAAGTTATCAAAGGAATTTCGCTACATTACACTGTTCGCACTTTACAACCAAACTAATTTGTTGTAGCTATCCACAAAACACGAACTTTGGCATATATCGGCCAAATTAATAGCTATCACAATGAAACCTGGTGGGCTTCTTCAACATCCCATCCCTAGCCTCCATACCAACTTTGGTGAAAATAGGCCGTCAGGGGGCGCTATAATTGACGTAGAGGCTTTTCGGCAAATAAGTCAATGCATTTGAATGGGAATAATTTGCAATGTAAATATCTCTGCAGCATTAAATGCTATCATCACAAACCCTGGGACTATTTTGTTCGGCATGCAACTCTGTGGCTTCCCACCAAATTTGGTGAAAATCGGCCGTTAGGGGGCGCTGTAATTAACGTAGAGACCTTCTGGCAAATAAGTCAATGCATTTAAACGTGTTTTTGCCTATAACTCCAAAAGGCTACATCACAGACCGAATATTTATAAATCGCCTTGTTCCTTGTATCGACCTGAATCTGATGATATAGGATTGGTCCATTTCAACCAAAAAGTTTTTTCGCAAAATCGCGCAATGCAAAAACAAATGTTATCGTACTCGTCCTAGGCCGTGTGACCGATGTGCACGAAACTTTGTAGATATCTTCTTTATAGAGAGCTGACCAAAAGTTATCAAAAGAATTTTGCTACGTTACACCGTTCGCACTTTAAAACCAAATAAATTTGTCTTAGCTAGCCACAAAACACGAACTTTGGCATATCTCGGCCAAATTATTAGATATCAGAGCAAATCTTGGTAGAGATCTTTGACATCCCATTCCTAGCGTTGATACCAAATTTGGTTAAAATCGGCCGTCAGGGGGCGTTATAATTAACGTAGAGGCCTTTCGGTAAATAAGTCAATGCATTTAAATGGGAATAATTTGCAATGTAAATATCTCTGCAGCATTAAATGCTATCATCACAAACCCTGGGTGTATTTTGTTCAGCATGCCACTCTGCAGCTTCCCACAAAATTTGGTGAAAATCGGCCGCCAGGGGGCGCTACAATTAACATAGAGGCCTTTTGGCAAATAAGTCAATGCATTTAAATGGGAGTAATTTGCAATAGATATGTCTCTGCAGCAGTAAATGCTATCATCACAAAACTTGAGATTATTGTTCGCCATGCCACTCTGTGGCTCTTCGCCAGATTTGGCAACGATCGCCGGGGGCGACTCGCGCCGGGGGGGACCGGCGCACGAGGCTTGGACCCCGTTCATAACTGCTTGCAGTTCTAGTTATTATTATTCTTCTGCGGCTTTTTCTTCCGCCTCTAAAACTGATACTGCAGCCTAAACCGTAAATGGTGGGAGGTTGCCGTTTTCAGGTCTGGTCCAAAACCCTGCAGGGACCTCGGACGAAAAAATTCAGCCACTTTCACCACTAGGTGGCGCTATAGCAGAAAAAACGCGTTTGGCCTTATAACTCCCAAACCGTACATCGCACATTAAAAATACACATATCCACGCTTTCCTTGAATCCAGCTGAATCTCTTGATGTAGGCCACGCCCATTTCCGCCCCGACTTTTTTCCGTGAAAAATCGTGATTTATCGTAAACCTACTTTTTTATACTCCTCCTAGACCGTGCAACCGATTTGCATAAAACTTGGTACGAAGCATCTATAGACTGACGGGACAAAAAGTTATCAAAAGAATTTTTTTCGGATAAAAATTGCGTAAACTACGCACAAACAAATTGGTGTAGCTAGCTACGAAGACACAAACGTTGCCATATCTCGGCCAAAATAAATGATATCATCACAATTCTTTAGATTCTTGTTTCACATGAGCCTTTTAGTGTACGAAACTAATTTTACAAAATTTGGTCAATAGGGGGCGCCAAAAGTACCAAAAGTTAATATCTCATGAACGGCTCATCCGATTTTCACAAAATTTGGTGCTTACCATCTAGGCACACTGTTGAGGCCAGGCCTACAGTGGGGTACTGATTCGTCAAAGTGGGCGTTGCCTATGGGTCCCATGTTTGGATCTACCACTTACACTAAAGTGAGCAAATTAAAATTTACAGTGTCGATGTGCAATGGTTCATGGACCTAACCTACCAAATATTACATAACTGGACCACTAGGTGGCGCTACAATGACGTAAAACGTGTTTTTGCATATAACTCCGAAAGGCTACATCGCAGACCGAATATTTATAGATCCACTCGGTCCTTGTATCGACCTGAATCTGACGATATAGGACAGGTCCATTTATACTAAAAGGTTTTTTCGCAAAATCGTGTAGTGCGAAAAAAAATGTTTTCGTACTCGTCCTAGGCCATACAACCGATGTGCACGAAACTTGGTAGATACCATCTGTGTATGGAGCTGACCAAAAGTTATCAAAGGAATTTCGCTACATTACACCGTTCGCACTTTACAACCAAACTAATTCGTTGTAGCTAGCCACAAAACACGAACTTTGGCATATCTCGGCCAAATTAATAGTTATCAGAATAAAACCTGGTGGGCTTCTTCAACATCCCATTCCTAGTCTCCTTACCAAATTTGGTGAAGATAGGCCGTCGGGGGGCGCTATAATTAACGTAGAGGCTTTTTCGGCAAATAAGTCAATGCATTTGAATGGGAATACTTTGCAATGTAAATATCTCTGCAGCATTAAATGCTATCATCACAAACCCTGGAGTATTTTGTTCGTCATGCCACTCTGCAGCTTCCCACCAAATTTGGTGAAAATCGGCCGTTAGGGGGCGCTATAATTAACGTAGAGACCTTTTGGCAAATAAGTCAATGCATTTAAATATGTTTTTGCGTATAACTCCCACAGTTTGCATTGCATATGAGAAGTTCTTAGATCTCCTTGTTCCTTGAATCCATATGAATCTGATGATACAGGGTAATCCCATTTCCACGAAGAATTTATTTCGTAAAATCACACAATGCGCAAAACAAAGTTTTCGTACTCGTCCTAGGCCATGCGACCGATGTGCACGAAACTTGGTAGATACCATCTGTGTATGGAGCTGACCAAAAGTTATCAAAGGAATTTTGCTACATTACACCGTTTGCACTTTACAACTAAACTAATTTGTTGTAGCTAGCCACACAACACGAACTTTGGCATATCTCGCCCAAATTAATAGTTATCAAAAAGAAACCAGGTAGTCTTCTTCAACATCCCATTCTGAGCCTCCACACCAAATTTGGTCAAAATCGGCCGTTAGGGGGCGCTATAATTAACGTAGAGGCTTTTTCGGCAAATAAGTCAATGCATTTGAATGGGAATACTTTGCAATGTAAATATCTCTGCAGCATTAAATGCTATCATCACAAACCCTGGGAGTATTTTGTTCGTCATGCCACTCTGCAGCTTCCCACCAAATTTGGTGAAAATCGGCCGTTAGGGGGCGCTATAATTAACGTAGAGGCCTTTTGGCAAATGAGTCAATGCATTTAAATGGGAGTAATTTGCAATGGATATGTCTCTGCAGCAGTGAATGCTATCATCACAAAATTTGAGAGTATTGTTCGCCATGCCACTCTGCGGCTCCCCACTGGATTTGGCGACGATCGCCCTTTAGGGGGCGCTACAATCGAAGTAGAAGCGTTTGGGCCTTTTACGCAACGAAGAGGAAATTTGCGATTGCATTTCACTACGGACTTTGGAGCTCGCGCTCGGTCAAATTTCCCGACTTTTGCCTCGCCGCGGCGGCGCTTCGGGTTCTCCTTTCGGGGGCTCCGTTTTCGCGGGTTCTCGGCGTCGCCGGGGGCGGCTCGCGCCGGGGGGGACCAGCGCACGAGGCTTGGACCCCGTTCATAACTGCTTGCAGTTCTAGTTATTCTTCTTCTTCTTCTTCTTCTCCGCGTAAAAGTCCCGCTGCAGCCTAAACCGTACATGGTGGGCGGGTGCCCTTTTCAGGACTGGTCCAGAACCCGGCAACGACCTCAGGCACAAGAATGTCCCCACTTCCACCACTAGGTGGCGCTATAGCAGAAAAAACGCGTTTGACCCTATAACTTCCAAACCGTATGTCGCACATTAAAAATACACATATCCACGCGTTCACTGGATTCTAGGAAATCTCACGATATAGGCCACGCCCATTTCCGCCTATAGTTTTATGCGTGAAAAATCGCAATTTATCAAAAACCTACTTTTTCGAACTCCTCCTAGACCGTGTGACCGATTCGCACGAAACTTGGCACGTAGCACCTTCAGACCAACCACACAAATAATTATAAACAGAATTGTTATAGGACACAAATTGGATATATTACGCACAACCAAATTTGTGTAGCTAACAATGAAAACACGAACTTTGCCATATCTCGGTCAAAATAAATGTTATCAATGCACAACTTCAGATTCTTGTTTCCCATGTCCCTCTGGAGGGGCCCAATACATATTACAAAAATTGACCAGTAGGGGGCGCTACAAGTACAAAATGTTTATATCTCATGAACGGCTCATTCGATTTTTACCAAATTTGGAGGGTACTATCTAGAGTCACTCATGAGACCACCCCTACCGTGGGGTACGGATTGGTCAAAGTGGGCGTGGCCTATGAGACTCACGTCTAGATTCACCCTTTACCCTGATGTGAGCCAATTGAAATTTACATGGTAGATGTAGAATGGGGCATGGACTGCAGTTACAAAGAATTACACATGTAGACCACTAGGTGGCGCTATAGTGGTTTTTTGCTTTTAACTCCCACACTACGTATCGCACATTAGAAATCCATATGTCCCCGTGTTCCTTGAGTCCATCTGAATCTCATGATGTAGGCCACGCCCATTTCTGCTGAGAATTGTTTTCGCAATATCGCGCAATGTGCAAAACCAACTTTTTCGAACTCGTCCAAGGCCGTCCAACCGATATGCACGAAACCTGGTACCTAGCACCTCTAGACACACTTGAACAAAAATTATCCAAAGAATCTTTCTACGTTAAAGTATGCGCATTTTACGACCAAACAAATTATCCTAGCTAGCTACCAAGCACAAACTTAATCATATGTCGGCCGATTTTAAAGCTATAAGCAAACCATTTGACAACCTTGTGCTACATAGCACTCCAATGCTGTGTACCAAATTTTGGGAAGATCGGCCATTACGGGGCGCTATAATAAACGTTTAAGTTTTTCAGCAAATAACTCAATGCATTTAAATGGGAAGATTTCAATTACAATATCTCGGCCACCGTACATGCTATCAACGCGAAACTTGGGGGGCTTTGTCGGCATGCCAACCTGAGGCTCTTCACCAAATTTGGTAAAGATCAGCCATTAGGGGGTGCTATAATCAACGTTTATTTGCGTTGGCCAATAAGTCAATGCATTTAAATGGGGACTTTGTGATTTTCAATATCTTTGCGACAGAGATCCATACATACATACATACATACATGCCCTGTACATACATACATCCATGCCATCCATGCCCTGTAACCCCGGTACAGTAAGTACAGTAACGTTCAAAACATCGTTTTAGACATCTTTAGTCTATTGGCTATTTAGGTTTTGTCCTGGAACACGTCACTTACACATTTGGCGTCTTGTGTAGACTCTTTACATATTTATAAACATATGTACATTTTATCTACTAGTGTTATTGTTGAATAGATTGTGAATACATATTTCTAACATTGTATGATGTTTTTGTTGAGTTATTTTTACACAATACTTTTTCTGAGCTTTTTGAACCTTGTCCCATGACAAATGTACAACTACAATAACCTTGACTCGGACAAAACATGCATACAAAATTGTTTGTGTGAAGAGTTGTTTGAAATAAATTCAGTTAAAAAAACTGTATTTTTTAATAACTCAATGCATTTAAATGGGAAGATTTCAATTACAATATCTCGGCCACAGTACATGCTATCAACGCGAAACTTGGGCTGCTTTTACGGAATGTCATTTTGAGGCCCTGTACCGTATTTCGTAAAGATAGGCCTTTAGGGGGTGCTACATTCAACGTGGACCTGTTTTTGCCCTTGTGCACCCACATGGTGGGCGGGTGCCTTTTCCAGGACTGGTCCAGAACCCTGCAAGGACCTCAGGCGCAACAATTCACCTATTTCCACCACGAGGTGGCAATAAAGCAGAAAAAAACGTGTTGCTGCGACAGTTAATGCTATCAACATGAAACGTGATGCTTGTTCGGCATGCTGTTCTGAGCCTTTGTATCACATTTGGCGAAGATTGGCCATTAGCGGACGCTATTGTCAATGTAGATGTGTTTTGACCATTTTAGTCAATCAATGTTAAAGGTGCTCTAAGAGATGTTGGGTGATGTAGCTTATTTTTGATGTTCAAAGTGTTGTCCCTTAATATGGAAGCTAGTTTGCCACTCCCTCCTCTTCATCCCGTCCCCTTCCCCTCCTCCTAACTTCCATGCAGTAACCCTCTAACCCCCATCCCAGCCCAACACAAGAAGTGTTCAGTATTTTGCATGACCACAAGATTAATCATTATAAAATCGCGATCTTGATTCACCCTGCTTTTTAGTCATGTGTTTCACTCGTCGAGTGAGGCCAGGCACTAGTGACAAAAATCAGCCAACCACTCAGTCTCAAACTGAACTCATACAGAAAAAAGGTACATAACAGAGAAACACAAACAAAAACAAACCTTTTTTCCATTTGCATTCATTGGCCAAGTGACCACAGGGACTGGTAAGGGAGTGATGGCAAGTGCTGCAACGGTCTTAATTAGACGGCACGCCACAAGTTCCGGGTTGGCAGTGGGCATGACTATGCCCATGGTGGGAGAACCCCTTATGTTTGCAGGCGTGTGGTGATGTGCAATGTGCTATACATGCCCAAAAAATCAGTTTGGTACTGACAATTTGTTTTGTTTTGCCATGGTTCATGTGTGCAATAAACATTACACTTGTTGAGAAAAAAAATCGTGTCAAGGAATGGTGATATCAATTTTAAGCAAAACAAAATCGTGATTCATATTTTTCACTGAATTGTCCAGCTCTAATGGCCACTATTTCCATTGAGTAGTGCAGTGTATCTTTTTATTATGCATACTGAATTTCTGAAAGTGCATATATACGAAACGCCAATTTGTATATTATTTGCATGTTATCAAGATGTATACTTGCTTTTTGCTACGTTTTTGAATTTTGCTACGTTAAAGTATGCGCATTGATGACCAAACAAATTTTCCTTGCAAGCTACCAAGCACAAACTTAATCATATCTCGGCCAATTTTAAATATATAAGCAAACCACTCATGAATACTGTCCAACATAGCACTGTGATGCTCTCTACCAAATTTGGGGAAGATCAATTGCAGTATCTCGGCAAGATTACAGGCTATCAACGTGAAACTTGGGGGGTCGTCGTCGGCATGCCGCCCTGAGGCTCCAAACCCAATTTGGTAAAGATCGGTCATTAGGGGGCGCTAAAGTCAACTTAAATCAGACCGGGCCCTTTTGCTCCATTGACCTTGATGGGATATTTGCATCGCAACGTACCGCAGGCCTTGCGGCTCACGCCTCTCGATATTTACCAACGTTTGCCTCCACTCAGTCGGGCTTTGGGTTCCACTTTCGCACGCTCCTCGGGGCGTCGGGGACGAGTTGCATCGGAGACTTGGACCCCGTCATAACTGCTTGCAGTTCTAGTTAGGGGTCCAAGTCCGAGTCTGGAAGAAGCGGCGGTAGCAATAGCTACGCCGTTCGCACAGTAGGACTGTGGAACCCTATTGTTTTTGTACTGATTATTATTATTATTAGGGGTCCAAGTCCGAGTCTGGAAGAAGCGGCGGTAGCAATAGCTACGCCGTTCGCACAGTAGGACTGTGGAACCCTATTGTTTTTCTCAAGATTTTTATTATTTTTATTATTTTTCTTCTCCGCGTAAAAGTCCCGCTGCAGCCTAAACCGTACATGGTGGGCCGGTGCCCTTTTCAGGACTGGTCCAGAACCCAGCAACGACCTCAGGTGCAAGAATTTCCCCACTTCCACCACTAGGTGGCGCTATAGCAGAAAAAACGCGTTTGACCCTATAACTTCCAAACCGTACATCACACATTAAAGATACACATATCCACGCGTTCACTGGATGCTACTGAATCTCGTGATATAGGCCACGCCCATTTCCGCCTAGACTTTTATGCGTGAAAAATCGTAATTTATCAAAAACCTACTTTTTCGAACTCCTTCTAGATTGTGCGACCGATTCGCACAAAACTTGGTGAGTAGCACCTTCAGACCAACGTGACAAAAAATTATAAACAGAATTGTTATAGGACACAAATTGCATATATTACGCACAACCAAATTTGTGTAGCTAACTATGAAAACACGAACTTTGCCATATCTCGGTCAAAATAAATGTTATCAATGCGCAACTTCAGATTCTTGTTTCCCATGTCCCTCTGGAGGGGCCCAATACATGTTACAAAAATTGACCAGTAGGGGGCGCTACAAGTACAAAATGTTTATATCTCATGAACGGCTCATTCGATTTTTACCAAATTTGGAGGGTACTATCTAGGGTCACTCATGAGACCACCCCTACCGTGGGGTACGGATTGGTCAAAGTGGGCGTGGCCTATGAGACTCACGTCTAGATTCACCCCTTACCCTGATGTGAGCCACTTGAAATTTACATGGTAGATGTAGAATGGGCCATGGACTGCAGTAACCAAACCCTATTGTTTTTCTCAAGATTTTTATTATTAGGGGTCCAAGTCCGAGTCTGGAAGAAACGGCGGTAGCAATAGCTACGCCGTTCGCACAGTAGGACTGTGGAACCCTATTGTTTTTGTACTGATTTTCCATTATTATTATTCATTATTCATTCATTATTATTCTTCTCCGTGTAAAAGTCCCGCTGCAGCCTAAACCGTACAAGGTGGGCGGGTGCCCTTTTCAGGACTGGTCCAGAACCTGGCAACGACCTCAGGCGCAAGAATTTTCCCACTTCCACCACTAGGTGGCGCTAAAGCAGAAAAAACGCGTTTGACCCTATAACTTCCAAACCGTATGTCGCACATTTAAAATACACATATCCACGCGTTCACTGGATCCTATGAAATCTCACGATATAGGCCACGCCCATTTCCGCCTAGACTTTTATGCGTGAAAAATCGCAATTTATCAAAAACCTACTTTTTCGAACTCCTTCTAGACCGTAAGACCGATTCGCATGAAACTTGGCACGTAGCACCTTCAGACCAACCTGACAAAAAATTATAAACAGAATTGTTATAGGACACAAATTGCATATATTACGCACAACCAAATTTGTGTAGCTAACTATGAAAACACGAACTTTGCCATATCTCGGTCAAAATAAATGTTATCAATGCGCAACTTCAGATTCTTGTTTCCCATGACCCTCTGTAGGGGCCCAATACATGTTACAAAAATTGACCAGTAGGGGGCGCTACAAGTACAAAATGTTTATATCTCATGAACGGCTCATTCGATTTTTACCAAATTTGGTCGGTACTATCTAGGTTCACTCATGAGACCACCTCTATTGTGGGGTATGGTTTGGTCAAAGTGGGCGTGGCCTATGAGACTCACATCTAGATTCACCCCCTACCCTGATGTGAGCCACTTGAAATTTACAAGGTAGATGTAGAATGGGCCATGGACTGCAGTTACCAAAAATTACACATGTAGACCACTAGGTGGCGCTATATTGTTTTTTTGCCTTTAACTCCCACACTACATACCTCACATTAGAAATCCATATGTCCCCGTGTTCCTTGAGTCCATCTGAATCTCATGATGTAGGCCACGCCCATTTCTGCTGAGAATTCTTTTCGCAATATTGCGCAATGTGCAAAACCAACTTTTTCCAACTTGTCCAAGGCCGTGCAACCGATATGCACGAAACCTGGTACCTAGCACCTCTAGACACACTTGAACAAAAATTATCCAAAGAATTTTGCTACGTTAAAGTATGCGCATTTTACGACCAAACAAATTATCCTAGCTAGCTACCAACCACAAACTTAATCATATGTCGGCCGATTTTAAAGCTATAAGCAAACCACTTGACAACCTTGTGCTACATAGCACTCCAATGCTCTGTACCAAATATAGGGAAGATCGGCCATTAGGGGGCGCTATAATAAACGTTTAAGTTTTTCAGCAAATAACTCAATGCATTTAAATGGGAAGATTTCAATTACAATATCTCGGCCACCGTACATGCTATCAACGCGAAACTTGGGGTGCTTTGTCGGCACGCCGCCCTGACACTTTATACCACATTTGGTAAAGATCGGCCATTAGGGGGCGCTATAGTCAACATAGACTGTGTAAAACTCTAGCTACAGCCTAAACTGCAACGGATGGGGAGGTGCAATTTTCAGGATTGGTCCGGAACTCTGCAGGGACCTCAGGCACAACAATTGACCCACTTCCACTACTAGGTGGCGCTATAGCAGAAAAAATGTGTTGTGCGACAGTAAGTGCTATCAACATGTAACGTGATGCTGGTTCGGCATGCTGTTCTGCGGCATGCTGTTCTGAGGCTCTGTATCAAATTTGGCGAAGATTGGCCATTAGCGGGCGCTATAGTCAACGTAGATGTGTTTTGAGCATTTTAGGCAATCAATGTTAAAGGTGCTCTAAGTGATGTTGGGTGATGTAGCTTATTGTTGATGTTCAAAATGTTGTCCCTTAATATGGAAGCTAGTTTGCCACTCCCTCCTCTCTAAAACAAATCGTGGCAAAGAATTGTGATATCAATTTTAAGTAAAACAAAATCGTGATTCATATTTTTCCCTGAATTGTGCAGCTCTAATGGCCACTATTTCCATTGAGTATTGCAGTGTATCTTTTTATTATGCATACTGAATTTCTGAAAGTGCATATACCGTAAAACTTCTAATAATAGCCGAGTCCCAAATAGACGCCTGTCTCTTTTAAACGCCTGGTGTGACAACAGATTTGGGTAAATAAAAGCCGGTCTCAAATAGAGGCCTGGTCTGTTTTTTGTTGTTTTTTTTTTTTCTTCGTGTCGGGTTGTATTTGATCTTTTAAAACCCGTTGGATCGTTTGTTCTATGTTTTGATTTGATTTCATGTGACAGACGCAACCGTTCATAAACGACTCATCACTATGGCAACATAACAACAGGTTAACAAACTTTCTTTTAGTCTTCAGTTTTTCTTAATTCTCTCAATACCACCATGGAGACAAAAAGAAAAAAGTATGATTTGACATTTAAGCTGACAGTTGTCAAATTTGCCGAACAAAATTTGTGAGAAGCAGCGGCGAGACATGCATAACACACCGTTGCCATGCAAAAGAAGAGCGTTGCTATGGATGCAGTTCCGTTCACTCTGGAGGCCAGCTATCAATCAATCCGCTGAAAGAAGTCGGATAATTTATCAGCTGTGGCAAAAAGTGGAGAAACGCCGTCGAGCAACTTCTGTCCTCCAATTCAAGCAATTACAGCAGATCTGGTGAGCGCCATCACTACATCTTTATATACGGTCTATGATCGCTACGCAGGGACAACAACGCTAATTAGTTAGCTTACATTGCACGTTTAGGTGTGTCAACATGCAACGGCTGTGTAAAAAGGAAACAAGATGAATGAGGACATGAAGCCATTTACCTCGTCTCACTTCACCGTCAACAGAAATGTTCAGTTTAATGTTAATACGAGCACTCGATAGCCTGCTAGCTTGCTACAACGCGTCAGCTAATGTCACGTCAATTCCTGCAGTGATTAAAACAGCAGCTGGGTCATTTGTCCACCACGGCAGCACCCCATAACATATACGGCTACTACCACAGCCCGTAAGGTGGTGGAGAGTAATAGATGAAGGGTTGCATTAGCTTAACAGATACAGAGTTTACGTTGCTATGGACGCATGGACTTCAGGCTGATTCAAGACACCTCCGCTTCACGTCGGGGTCCTGATCACCCTGTCGGGGTTGTATTCGCTATAACAACCGCCTCACTCTAAATTATCCCTAACATAATACGAATTAAAAAAAATAATATAATGTGGTAACCTCCTATTGTCAATTAAAGGCCTGTCTCTTATAGACGCCTGTCTCAAATACAAGCCGGTCCATTTCGGCGATTTGGGTAAATAGAAGCCCGGGCTATTATTTGAAGTTTTACGGTATACGAAACGCCAATTTGTATATTATTTGCGTGTTATCAAGATGTATACTTGCTTTTTATTGTTTTTCTATACTGTTTGGCATTCATTGACCTTTGTTTATGTTTGAAAATGAAAAATGAAAATGAAAAATGTTTTATGTTTGAAAAGTTCTTATTGGACTTTAATTATCATTACACTTACAATAACGAGCGTGTAGCTGTCCTGAATTTAGCTCATCCTGTACATCATACCTGCAGTTATTCCTGTGTGTGGAAAAGGAAAAGATTAATCTGACCCACCTTTACCCTGTTTCAGCATAGTCTACACATGAATACAGCTATGTCAAGATACGTCAACCTATTATTGTCTTCTATAATAAGCAGACCTTGCGGCTCACGCCTCTCCATATTTACCAACGTTAGCCTCCGCGCCGTCCGGCTTTGGGTTCCGCCTTCGCACGCTCCTCGGGGCGTCGGGGACGAGTTGCATCGGAGACTTGGACCCCGTCATAACTGCTTGCAGTTCTAGTTCATTATTATTCTTCCCCGCGTAAAAGTCCCGCTGCAGCCTAAACCGTACATGGTGGGCGGGTGCCCTTTTCAGGACTGGTCCAGAACCCGGCAACGACCTCAGGCGCAAGAATTTCCCCACTTCCACCACTAGGTGGCGCTATAGCAGAAAAAACGTGTTTGACCCTATAACTTCCAAACCGTACAACACACATTAAAGATACACATATCCACGCGTTCACTGGATGCTACTGAATCTGGTGATATAGGCCACGCCCATTTCCGCCTAGCCTTTTATGCGTGAAAAATCGTAATTTATCCAAAACCTACTTTTTCGAACTCCTCCTAGACCGTCCAACCGATTCGCATGAAACTTGGCAGGTAGCACCTACAGACCGACTTGACAAAAAATTGTAAAAGGAATTTTTATAGGATATAAATTGCGCATATTACGCACAACCAAATTTGTGTAGCTAACTATGAAAACACCAACTTTGCCATATCTTGGTCAAAATAAATGTTATTAATGCGCAACTTCAGATTCTTGTTTCCCATGACCTTCTGGAGGGGCCCAATACATGCTACAAAAATTGACCAGTAGGGGGCGCTACAAGTACAAAATGTTTATATCTCATGAATGGCTCATTTGATTTTTACCAAATATGGTGGGTACTATCTAGGGTCACTCATGAGACCACCTCTACCGTGGGGTACGGATTGGTCAAAGTGGGCGTGGCCAATGAGACTCACGTCTAGATTCCCCCCTTACCCTGATGTGAGCCACTTGAAATTTACATGGTAGATGTAGACTGGGCCATGGACTGCAGTAACCAAAAATTACACATGTAGACCACTAGGTGGTGCTATAGTGTTTTTTTGCCTTTAACTCCCACACTACATATCGCACATTAGAAATCCATATGGCCCCGTGTTCTTTGAGTCCATCTGAATCTCATGATGTAGGCCACGCCCATTTCTGCTGAGAATTCTTTTCGCAATATTGCGCAATGTGCAAAACCAACTTTTTCGAACTCGTCCAAGGGCCGTGCAACCGATATGCACGAAACCTGGTAGCTAGCACCTCTAGACACACTTGAACAAAAATTATCCAAAGAATTTTGCTACGTTAAAGTATGCGCATTTTACGACCAAACAAATTATCCTAGCTAGCTACCAACCACAAACTTAATCATATGTCGGCCGATTTTAAAGCTATAAGCAAACCACTTGACAGCCTTCTGCTACATAGCACTCCAATGCTCTGTACCAAAGTTAGGGAAGATCGGCCATTAGGGGGCGCTATAATAAACGTTTACGTTTTTCAGCAAATAACTCAATGCATTTAAATGGGAAGATTTCAATTACAATATCTCGGCCACAGTACATGCTATCAACACGAAACTTGGGCTGCTTTTACGGAATGTCATTTTGAGGCCCTGTACCAAATTTCGTAAACATAGGCCTTTAGGGGGTGCTACATTCAACGTGGACCTGTTTTTGCCCTTGTGCGCCCACATGGTGGGCGGGTGCCATTTCCAGGACTGGTCCAGAACCCTGCAAGGACCTCAGGCGCAACAATTCACCTACTTCCACCACGAGGTGGCAGTAAAGCAGAAAAAAACGTGTTGCTGCGACAGTTAATGCTATCAACATGAAACGTGATGCTTGTTCGGCATGCTGTTCTGAGCCTTTGTATCAGATTTGGCGAAGATTGGCCATTAGCGGACGCTATTGTCAATGTAGATGTGTTTTGACCATTTTAGTCAATCAATGTTAAAGGTGCTCTAAAAGATGTTGGGTGATGTAGCTTATTTTTGATGTTCAAAGTGTTGTTCCTTAATATGGAAGCTAGTTTGCCACTCCCTCCTCTTCATTCCGTCCCCTTCCCCTCCTCCTAACTTCCATGCAGTAACCCTCTAACCCCATCCCAGCCCAACACAAGAAGTGTTCAGTATTTTGCATGACCACAAGATTAATCATTATAAAATCGCGTTCTTGATTCACCCTGCTTTTTAGTCATGTGTTTCACTCGTCGAGTGAGCCCAGGCATTAGTGACAAAAATCAGCCAACCACTCAGTCTCAAACTGAACTCATACAGAAAAAAGGTACATAACAGAGAAACACAAACAAAAACAAACCTTTTTTTCCATTTGCATTCATTGGCCAAGTGACCACAGGGACTGGTAAGGGAGTGATGGCAAGTGCTGCAACGGTCTTAATTAGACGGCACGCCACAAGTTCCGGGTTGGCAGTGGGCATGACTATGCCCATGGTGGGAGAACCCCTTATGTTTACAGGCGTGTGGTGATGTGCAATGTGCTATACATGCCCAAAAAATCAGTTTGGTACTGACAATTTGTTTTGTTTTGCCATGGTTCATGTGTGCAATAAACATTACACTTGTTGAGAAAAAAAATCATGGCAAGGAATCGTGATATCAATTTTAAGCAAAACTAAATCGTGATTCATATTTTTCACTGAATTGTCCAGCTCTAATGGTCACTATTTCCATTGAGTATTTCAGTGTATCTTTTTATTATGCATACTGAATTTCTGAAAGTGCATATATACGAAACGCCAATTTGTATATTATTTGCATGTTATCAAGATGTATACTTGCTTTTTGCTACGTTTTTGAATTTTGCTATGTTAAAGTATACGCATTTGATGACCAAACAAATTTTCCTAGCTAGCTACCAAGCACAAACTTTATCATATCTCGGCCAATTTTAAATATATAAGCAAACCACTCAAAAATATTGTCCAACATAGCACTCTGATGCTCTCTACCAAATTTGGGGAAGATCGGCCATTAGGGGGCGCTATAATAAACGTTTAAGTTTTTTAGCAAACAACTCAATGCATTTAAATGGGAAAATTTCAATTGCAGTATCTCGGCCACATTACAGGCTATCAACGTGAAACTTGGGGGGGCGTCGTCGGAATGCCGCCCTGAGGCTCCAAACCCAATTTGGTAAAGATCGGTCATTAGGGGGCGCTAAAGTCAACTTAAACCAGACCGGTCCCTTTGCTCCATTGACCTTGATGGGATATTTGCATCGCAACATACCGCAGACCTTGCGGCTCACGCCTCTCGATATTTACCAATGTTTGCCTCCACGCCGTTGGGCTTTGGGTTCCGCTTTCGCACGCTCCTCGGGGCGTCGGGGACGAGTTGCATCGGAGACTTGGACCCCGTCATAACTGCTTGCAGTTCTAGTTATTATTATTCTTCCCCGCATAAAAGTCCCGCTGCAGCCTAAACCGTACATGGTGGGCGGGTGCCCTTTGCAGGACTGGTGCAGAACTCGGCAAGGACCTCAGGCGCAATAACTGACCCACTTCCACCACTAGGTGGCGCTATAGCAGAAAAAACGCGTTTGACCCTATAACTTCCAAACCGTACAACACACATTAAAGATACACATATGCACGCGTTCACTGGATGCTACTGAATCTCGTGATATAGGCCACGCCCATTTCCGCCTAGACTTTTATGCGTGAAAAATCGTAATTTATCCAAAACCTACTTTTTCAAACTCCTCCTAGACCGTGCGACCGATTCGCACGAAACTTGGCACGTAGCACCTTCAGACTAACCAGACAAAAAATTATAAACAGAATTGTTATAGGATACAAATTGCATATATTACGTACAACCAAATTTGTGTAGCTAACTATGAAAACACGAACCTTGCCATATCTCGGTCAAAATGAATGTTATCAATGCACAACTTCAGATTCTTGTTTCCCATGTCCCTCTGGAGGGGCCCAATACATATTACAAAAATTGACAAGTAGGGGGCGCTACAAGTACAAAATGTTTATATCTCATGAACGGCTCATTCGATTTTTACCAAATTTGGAGTGTACTATCTAGAGTCACTCATGAGACCACCCCTACCGTGGGGTACGGATTGGTCAAAGTGGGCGTGGCCTATGAGACTCACGTCTAGATTCACCCTTTACCCTGATGTGAGCCAATTGAAATTTACATGGTAGATGTAGAATGGGCCATGGACTGCAGTAACCAAAAATTACACATGTAGACCACTAGGTGGCGCTATAGTGTTTTTTTGCCTTTAACTCCCACACTACATACCGCACATTAGAAATCCATATGTCCCCGTGTTCGTTGAGTCCATCTGAATCTCATGATGTAGGCCACGCCCATTTCTGCTGAGAATTCTTTTCGCAATATTGTGCAATGTGCAAAACCAACTTTTTCGAACTTGTCCAACGGCGTGCAACTGATATGCACGAAACCTGGTACCTAGCACCTCTAGACACACTTGAACAAAATTATCCAAAAGAATTTTGCTACGTTAAAGTATGCGCATTTTACGACCAAACAAATTATCCTAGCTAGCTACCAACCACAAACTTAATCATATGTCGGCCGATTTTAATGCTATAAGCAAACCACTTGACAACCTTCTGCTACATAGCACTCCAATGCTCTGTACCAAATTTAGGGAAGATCGGCCATTAGGGGGCGCTATAATAAACGTTTACGTTTTTCAGCAAATAACTCAATGCATTTAAATGGGAAGATTTCAATTACAATATCTCGGCCACAGTACATGCTATCAACACGAAACTTGGGCTGCTTTTACGGAATGTCATTTTGAGGCCCTGTACCAAATTTCGTAAACATAGGCCTTTAGGGGGTGCTACATTCAACGTGGACCTGTTTTTGCCCTTGTGCGCCCACATGGTGGGCGGGTGCCATTTCCAGGACTGGTCCAGAACCCTGCAAGGACCTCAGGCGCAACAATTCACCTACTTCCACCACGAGGTGGCAGTAAAGCAGAAAAAAACGTGTTGCTGCGACAGTTAATGCTATCAACATGAAACGTGATGCTTGTTCGGCATGCTGTTCTGAGCCTTTGTATCAGATTTGGCGAAGATTGGCCATTAGCGGACGCTATTGTCAATGTAGATGTGTTTTGACCATTTCAGTCAATCAATGTTAAAGGTGCTCTAAGAGATGTTGGGTGATGTAGCTTATTTTTGATGTTCAAAGTGTTGTTCCTTAATATGGAAGCTAGTTTGCCACTCCCTCCTCTTCATTCCGTCCCCTTCCCCTCCTCCTAACTTCCATGCAGTAACCCTCTAACCCCATCCCAGCCCAACACAAGAAGTGTTCAGTATTTTGCATGACCACAAGATTAATCATTATAAAATCGCGATCTTGATTCACCCTGCTTTTTAGTCATGTGTTTCACTCGTCGAGTGAGCCCAGGCATTAGTGACAAAAATCAGCCAACCACTCAGTCTCAAACTGAACTCATACAGAAAAAAGGTACATAACAGAGAAACACAAACAAAAACAAACCTTTTTTTCCATTTGCATTCATTGGCCAAGTGACCACAGGGACTGGTAAGGGAGTGATGGCAAGTGCTGCAACGGTCTTAATTAGACGGCACGCCACAAGTTCCGGGTTGGCAGTGGGCATGACTATGCCCATGGTGGGAGAACCCCTTATGTTTACAGGCGTGTGGTGATGTGCAATGTGCTATACATGCCCAAAAAATCAGTTTGGTACTGACAATTTGTTTTGTTTTGCCATGGTTCATGTGTGCAATAAACATTACACTTGTTGAGAAAAAAAATCATGGCAAGGAATCGTGATATCAATTTTAAGCAAAACTAAATCGTGATTCATATTTTTCACTGAATTGTCCAGCTCTAATGGTCACTATTTCCATTGAGTATTTCAGTGTATCTTTTTATTATGCATACTGAATTTCTGAAAGTGCATATATACGAAACGCCAATTTGTATATTATTTGCATGTTATCAAGATGTATACTTGCTTTTTGCTACGTTTTTGAATTTTGCTACGTTAAAGTATACGCATTTGATGACCAAACAAATTTTCCTAGCTAGCTACCAAGCACAAACTTTATCATATCTCGGCCAATTTTACATATATAAGCAAACCACTCAAAAATATTGTCCAACATAGCACTCTGATGCTCTCTACCAAATTTGGGGAAGATCGGCCATTAGGGGGCGCTATAATAAATGTTTAAGTTTTTTAGCAAACAACTCAATGCATTTAAATGGGAAAAATTCAATTGCAGTATCTCGGCCACATTACAGGCTATCAACGTGAAACTTGGGGGGGCGTCGTCGGGAATGCCGCCCTGAGGCTCCAAACCCAATTTGGTAAAGATCGGTCATTAGGGGGCGCTAAAGTCAACTTAAACCAGACCGGTCCCTTTGCTCCATTGACCTTGATGGGATATTTGCATCGCAACATACCGCAGACCTTGCGGCTCACGCCTCTCGATATTTACCAATGTTTGCCTCCACGCCGTTGGGCTTTGGGTTCCGCTTTCGCACGCTCCTCGGGGCGTCGGGGACGAGTTGCATCGGAGACTTGGACCCCGTCATAACTGCTTGCAGTTCTAGTTCTTCCCTATTTTTCTTCCGCCTCTAAAACTGATACTGCAGCCTAAACCGTAAATGGTGGGAGGTTGCCGTTTTCAGGTCTGGTCCGAAACCCTGCAGGGACCTCGGACGAAAAAATTCAGCCACTTCCACCACTAGGTGGCGCTATAGCAGAAAAAACGCGTTTGGCCTTATAACTCCCAAACCGTACATCGCACAAAGAAAATGCACATATCCACGCGTTCCCTGGATCCCGATGAATCTAGTTATGTAGGTCACGCCCATTTCCGCCCCGACTTTTGTGCGTTAAAAATCGCGATTTATCGTAAACCTACTTTTTCATACTCCTCCTAGACCGTGCAACCGATTTGCATAAAACTTGGTAAGTAGCATCTATAGACCGACTTGACAAAAAGTTATCAAAAGAATTTTTTTCGGATAAAAATTGCGTAAATTACGCACTAACAAATTTGTGTAGCTAGCTACGAAGACACAAACGTTGCCATATCTCGGCCAAATCAAATGATATCATCGCAAATCTTTAGAGTCTTGTTTAGGTTGAGGTTCTTAGTCAAGAAAACCAATTTTATAAAATTTGGTCACTAGGGGGCGCCAAAGGTACAAAAAGTTTATATCTCATGAACGGCTAATCCGATTTTTACGAAATTTGGAGCCTACCATCTAGGCCCACTCCTGAGGCCAGGACTACAGTGTGGTACTGATTCGTCAAAGTGGGCGTGGCCTATGGGACCCAAATGGGAACCAGGTTTATATATACCACTTACACTAATGTGAGCTACTTCAAATTTACAGTGTCGATGTACAATGTTTCATCGACCTGACATACCAAATATTACCTAAGTGAACTACTAGGTGGCGCTACAATGACGTAAAACGTGTTTTTGCCTATAACTCCCACAGGCTACATCTCAGACAAGAAATATATACATGGACTTGTTCCATGTATCCATGTGAAGCTGATGATATAGGTCAAGCCCATTTGCACTGCGATTTTTTTTTGCAATATCATGTAAAGCGAAAAAAAAGGTTTTCGTACTCGTCCTAGGCCATGCGACCGATGTGCACGAAACTTGGTAGATACCATCTGTGTATGGAGATGACCAAAAGTTATCAAAGGAATCTTGCTACATTACACCGTTCGCACTTTACAACTAAACTAATTTGTTGTAGCTAGCCACAAAACACGAACTTTGGCATATCTCGCCCAAATTAATAGTTATCAGAAAGAAACCAGGTAGGCTTCTTCAACATCCCATTCTGAGCCTCCACACCAAATTTGGTCAAAATCGGCCGTTAGGGGGCGCTATAATTAACGTAGAGGCTTTTTCGGCAAATAAGTCAATGCATTTGAATGGGAATACTTTGCAATGTAAATATCTCTGCAGCATTAAATGCTATCATCACAAACCCTGGGAGTATTTTGTTCGTCATGCCACTCTACAGCTTCCCACCAAATTTGGTGAAAATCGGCCGTTAGGGGGCGCTATAATTAACGTAGAGACCTTTTGGCAAATAAGTCAATGCATTTAAATATGTTTTTGCGTATAACTCCCACAGTTTGCATTGCAGATGAGAAGTTCTTAGATCTCCTTGTTCCTTGAATCCATATGAATCTGATGATACAGGGTAATCCCATTTCCACGAAGAAGTTATTTCGTAAAATCACACAATGCGCAAAACAAAGTTTTCGTACTCGTCCTAGGCCATGTGACCGATGTGCACGAAACTTAGTAGATACCATCTGTCTAAGAGGCTGACCAAAAGTTATCAAAGGATTTTTGCTACATTACACCGTTCGCACTTTACAACTAAACTAATTTGTTGTAGCTAGCCACAAAACACGAACTTTGGCATATCTCGACCAAATTAATAGTTATCAGAAAGACACCAGGTAGGCTTCTTCAACATCCCATTCTGAGCCTCCACACCAAATTTGGTCAAAATCGGCAGTTAGGGGGCGCTATAATTAACGTAGAGGCTTTTTCGGCAAATAAGTCAATGCATTTGAATGGGAATACTTTGCAATGTAAATATCTCTGCAGCATTAAATGCTATCATCACAAATCCTGGGTGTATTTTGTTCAGGATGCCACTCTGCGGCTTCCCACAAAATTTTGTGAAAATCGGCCGTTAGGGGGCGCTACAATTAACGTAGATGCCTTTTGGCAAATGAGTCAATGCATTTAAATGGGAATAATTTGCAATGTGAATATCTCTGCAGCAGTAAATGCCATCATCACGAAACTTGAGAGTATTGTTCGTCATGCCACTCTGCGGCTCCCCACCGGATTTGGCGACGATCGCCCTTTAGGGGGCGCTAAAATCGAAGTAGAAGCGTTTGGGCCTTTTACGCAACGAAGAGGAAATTTACGATTGCGTTTCGCTACGAACTTTGGAGCTCGCGCTCGGTCAAATTTCCCGACTTTCGCCTCGCCGCGGCGGGGCTTCGGGTTCTCCTTTCGGGGGCTCCGTTTTTGCGGGCTCTCGGCGTCGCCGGGGGGCACCGGCGCACGAGGCTTGGACCCCGTTCATAACTGCTTGCAGTTCTAGTTAGGGGTCCAAGCCCGAGGTTGCGAGAACGGGCGGTAGCGAAGCTACGCCGTTCGCACAGCAGGGCTGTGGAACCCTATTGAAATTGTAAAAATTCTTATTAGGGGTCCAAGCCCGAGGTTGCGAGAACGGGCGGTAGCGAAGCTACGCCGTTCGCACAGCAGGGCTGTGGAACCCTATTGGAATTGTAAAAATTCTTATTATTAGGGGTCCAAGCCCGAGGTTGTGAGAACCGGCGGTAGCGAAGCTACGCCGTTCGCACAGCAGGGCTGTGGAACCCTATTGAAATTGTAAAAATTCTTATTATTAGGGGTCCAAGCCCGAGGTTGCGAGAACGGGCGGTAGCGATTCTGGACCAGACGTACCAAATATTACAAAAGTGGACCACTAGGTGGCGCTACAATGACGCACAACGTGTTTTTGCTTATAACTCCAACAGGCTACATCGCAGACGGAATATTTATAGATCCACGTATTCCTTGTATGCATCTGAATCTGATGATATAGGAAACGTCCATTTCTACCAAAAATTGTTTTCGCAAAATCGCGCAATGCAAAAAAAAATGTTTTCGTACTCGTCCTAGGCCGTGTAACCAATGTCCACGAAACTTGGAAGATATCATCTGTATATAGAGCTGACCAAAAGTTGTCAAAAGAATTTTGCTACGGTACACCGTTCGCACTTTACAAGCAAACTAATTTGACGTGGCTAGCCACAAAACACGAACTTTGGCATATCTCGGCCAAATTATTTGATATCAGAACAAATCTTGGTACAGATCTTCGACATGCCATTCCAAGCCTCCATACCAAATTTGGTCAAAATCGGCCTTCAGGGGGCGCTATAATTAACGTGGAGGTCTTTCGGTAAATAAGTCAATGCATTTAAATGGGAATAATTTGCAATGTGAATATCTCTGCAGCAGTAAAGGCCATCATCACAAAACTTGAGGGTATTGTTCGTCATGCCACTACGAGCCTCCAAACCAAATTTGGTGAAAATCCGCCGTCAGGGGGCGCTACAATTAACGTAGAGACCTTTCAGCAAATGAGTCAATGCATTTAAATGGGAGCAATTTGCAAGGGATATGTCTCTGCAGCAGTAAATGCTATCATCACAAAACTTGAGATTATTGTTCGCCATGCCACTCTGTGGCTCTTCGCCAGATTTGGCAACGATCGCCGGGGGCGACTCGCGCCGGGGGGGACCGGCGCACGAGGCTTGGACCCCGTTCATAACTGCTTGCAGTTCTAGTTAGGGGTCCAAGCCCGAGGTTGCGAGAACCGGCGGTAGCGAAGCTACGCCGTTCGCACAGCAGGGCTGTGGAACCCTATTGGAATTGTAAGGTTTCTTATTATTCTTCCCTATTTTTCTTCCGCCTCTAAAACTGATACTGCAGCCTAAACCGTAAATGGTGGGAGGTTGCCGTTTTCAGGTCTGGTCCAAAACCCTGCAGGGACCTCGGACGAAAAAATTCAGCCACTTCCACCACTAGGTGGCGCTATAGCAGAAAAAACGCGTTTGGCCTTATAACTCCCAAACCGTACATCGCACAAAGAAAATGCACATATCCACGCATTCCCTGGATCCCGATGAATCTAGTTATGTAGGTCACGCCCATTTCCGCCCCGACTTTTGTGCGTTAAAAATCGCGATTTATCGTAAACCTACTTTTTCATACTCCTCCTAGACCGTGTAACCGATTTGCATAAAACTTGATAAGTAGCATCTATAGACCGACTTGACAAAAAGATATCAAAAGAATTTTATTCGGATGAAAATTGCGTAAATTACGCACTAACAAATTTGTGTAGCTAGCTACGAAGACACAAACGTTGCCATATCTCGGCCCAATCAAATGATATCATCGCAAATCTTTAGAGTCTTGTTTAGGTTGAGGTTCTTAGTCAAGAAAACCAATTTTATAAAATTTGGTCACTAGGGGGCGCCAAAGGTACAAAAAGTTTATATCTCATGAACGGCTAATCCGATTTTTACGAAATTTGGAGCCTACCATCTAGGCCCACTCCTGAGGCCAGGACTACAGTGGGGTACTGATTCGTCAAAGTGGGCGTGGCCTATGGGACCCAAATGGGAACCAGGTTTATATATACCACTTACACTAATGTGAGCTACTTCAAATTTACAGTGTCGATGTACAATGTTTCATCGACCTGACATACCAAATATTACCTAAGTGAACCACTAGGTGGCGCTACAATGACGTAAAACGTGTTTTTGCCTATAACTCCCACAGGCTACATCTCAGACAAGAAATATATACATGGACTTGTTCCTTGTATCCATGTGAAGCTGATGATATAGGTGAAGCCCATTTGCACTGCGATTTTTTTTGCAAAATCGTGTAAAGCGAAAAAAAAAGTTTTCGTACTCGTCCTAGGCCATGCGACCGATGTGCACGAAACTTGGTAGATACCAGCTGTGTATGGAGCTGACCAAAAGTTATCAAAGGAATTTTGCTACATTACACCGTTCGCACTTTACAACTAAACTAAGTTGTTGTAGCTAGCCACAAAACACGAACTTTGGCATATCTCGGCCAAATTAATAGTTATCAGAAATAAACCTGGTGGGCTTCTTCAACATCCCCTTCTGAGCCTCCATACAAAATTTGGTAAAAATCGGCCGTCAGGGGGCGCTATAATTAACGTGGAGGCCTTTCGGTAAATAAGTCAATACATTTAAATGGGAATACATTTCAATGTAAATATCTCTGCAGCAGTAAATACTATCATCACAAAACTTGAGGGTATTGTTTGTCATGCCACTCCGAGCCTCCACACCAAATTCGGTGAAAATCCGCCGTCAGGGGGCGCTACAATTAACGAAGAGACCTTTCGGCAAATTAGTCAATGCATTTAAATGGGAATAATTTGCAATGGAAATATCCCTGCAGCAGTAAATGCTATCATCACAAAACTTGAGATTATTGTTCGCCATGCCACTCTGTGGCTCTTCACCAGATTTGGCAACGATCGCCGGGGGCGACTCGCGCCGGGGGGGACCGGCGCACGAGGCTTGGACCCCGTTCATAACTGCTTGCAGTTCTAGTTATTAGGGGTCCAAGCCCGAGGTTGCGAGAACCGGCGGTAGCGAAGCTACGCCGTTCGCACAGCAGGGCTGTGGAACCCTATTGAAATTGCAAAGTTTCTTATTATTATTATTATTAGGGGTCCAAGCCCGAGGTTGCGAGAACGGGCGGTAGCGAAGCTACGCCGTTCGCACAGCAGGGCTGTGGAACCCTATTGGAATTGTAAAAATTCTTATTAGGGGTCCAAGCCCGAGGTTGCGAGAACGGGCGGTAGCGAAGCTACGCCGTTCGCACAGCAGGGCTGTGGAACCCTATTGGAATTGTAAAAATTCTTATTATTATTATTAGGGGTCCAAGCCCGAGGCTGTGAGAATCGGCGGTAGCGAAGCTACGCCGTTCGCACAGCAGGGCTGTGGAACCCTATTGGAATTGTAAGGTTTCTTATTATTATTATTCGTCTTATTTTTCTTCCGCCTCTAAAACTGATACTGCAGCCTAAACCGTAAATGGTGGGAGGTTGCCGTTTTGAGGTCTGGTCCAAAACCCTGCAGGGACCTCGCACGAAAAAATTCAGCCACTTTCACCGCTAGGTGGCGCTATAGCAGAAAAAACGCGTTTGGCCTTATAACTCCCGAACCGTACATCGCACAATAAAAATAAACATATCCATGCGTTCCCTGAATCCAGCTGAATCTCGTGATGTAGGCCACGCCCATTTCCGCCCCGACTTTTTTCCGTGAAAAATCGTGATTTATTGTAAACCTACTTTTTTATACTCCTCCTAGACCGTGCAACTGATTTGCATAAAACTTGGTAAGAAGCATCTATAGACCGACCTGACAAAAAGTTATCAAAAGAATTATTTTCGGATAAAAATTGCGTAAACTACGCCCAAACAAATTTGTGTAGCTAGCTACGAAGACACAAATGTTGCCATATCTTGGCCAAAATAAATGATATCATCACAAGTCTTTAGATTCTTGTTTCACATGAGCGTCTCAGTGTAGGAAACTAATTTTACAAAATTTGGTCAATAGGGGGCGCCAAAAGTACCAAAAGTTAATATCTCATGAACGGCTCATCCGATTTTCACGAAATTTGGTGCGTACCATCTAGGCCCACTCCTGAGGCCAGGCCTACAGTGCGGTACTGATTCGTCAAAGTGGGCGTGGCCTATGGGACCCATGTTTGGATCTACCACTTACACTAAAGTGAGCAACTTAAAATTTACAGTGTAGATGTGCAATGTCTCACGGACCTGACCTACCAAATATTACATAAGTGGACCACTAGGTGGCGCTACAATGACGTAAAACGTGTTTTTGCATATAACTCCGAAAGGCTACATCGCAGACCGAATATTTATAGATCGACTTGTTCCTTGTATCGACCTGAATCTGATGATATAGGACAGTTCCATTTATACTAAAAGTTTTTTTCGCAAAATCGTGTAGTGCGGAAAAAAATGTTTTCGTACTCGTCCTAGGCCATACAACCGATGTGCACGAAACTTGGTATATACCATCTGTATATGGAGCTGACCAAAAGTTATCAAAGGAATTTCGCTAAATTACACCGTTCGCACTTTACAACCAAACTAATTCGTTGTTGCTAGCCACAAAACACGAACTTTGGCATATCTCGGCCAAATTAATAGTTATCAGAATTAAACCTGGTGGGATTCTTCAACATCCCATTCCTAGTCTCCATACCAAATTTGGTGAAGATAGGCCGTCGGGGGGCGCTATAATTGACGTAGAGGCTTTTCGGCAAATAAGTCAATGCATTTGAATGGGAATAATTTGCAATGTAAATATCTCTGCAGCATTAAATGCTATCATCACAAACCCTGGGAGTATTTTGTTCGGCATACAACTCTGTGGCTTCCCACCAAATTTGGTGAAAATCGGCCGTTAGGGGGCGCTGTAATTAACGTAGAGACCTTCTGCCAAATAAGTCAATGCATTTAAACGTGTTTTTGCATATAACTCCGAAAGGCTACATCGAAGACCGAATATTTATAGATCCACTTGTTCCTTGTATGGACCTGAATCTGAAGATATAGGACAGGTTCATATATACTAAAAAAATTTTTCGCAAAATCGCATAATGCAAAAACAAATGTTATCGTACTCGTCCTAGGCCGTGTGACCAATGTCCACGAAACTTGGAAGATATCATCTGTATATAGAGCTGACCAAAAGTTGTCAAAAGAATTTTGCTACGGTACACCGTTCGCACTTTACAAGCAAACTAATTTGACGTGGCTAGCCACAAAACACGTACTTTGGCATATCTCGGCCAAATTATTTGATATCCGAACAAATCTTGGTACAGATCTTTGACATGCCATTCCAAGCCTCGATACCAAATTTGGTCAAAATCGGCCTTCAGGGGGCGCTATAATTAACGTGGAGGTCTTTCAGTAAATAAGTCAATGCATTTAAATGGGAATAATTTGCAATGTGAATATCTCTGCAGCAGTAAATGCCATCATCACAAAACTTGACAGTGTTGTTCGTCATGCCACCCCGAGCCTCCACACCAAATTTGGTGAAAATTCGCCGCCAGGGGGCGCTACAATTAACGTAGAGGCCTTTCGGCAAATGAGTCAATGCATTTAAATGGGAGCAATTTGCAATGTGAATATCTCGGCAGCAGTAAATGCCATCATCACGAAACTTGAGACTAATGTTCGACATGCCACTCTGCGGCTCCCCAACGGATTTGGCGACAATCGCCCTTTAGGGGGCGCTATAATCAAGGTAGAAGCGGTTTGGCCTTTTACGCAACGAAGAGGAAATTTGCAATTGCATTTCACTACATTCTTTGGAGCTCGCGCTCGTTCAGGCGGCGGCGCTTCGGGTTCTCCTTTCGCGGGCTCCGTTTTCGCCGGGGGGGACCGGCGCACAAGGCTTGGACCCCGTTCATAACTGCTTGCAGTTCTAGTTATTATTATTATTCTTCCGCCTCTAAAACTGATACTGCAGCCTAAACCGTAAATGGTGGGAGGTTGCCGTTTTCAGGAATGGTCCAGATCACTGCAGGGACCTCGGACGAAAAAATTCAGCCACTTTGACCACTAGGTGGCGCTATAGCAGAAAAAACGCGTTTGTCCTTATAACTCCCAAACCGTACATCGCACATTAAAAATACACATATCGACGCGTTCCTCGGATCCAGCTGAATCTCGTGGTATAGGCCACGCCCATTTCCGCCTAGACTTTTATACGTGAAAAATCGCGATTTATCGTAAACCTGCTTTTTCGTACTCCTCCTAGACCGTGCGACGGATCTGCATGAAACTTGGTCTGTAGTATCTCTAGGCCGACCTGACGAAAAGTTATCAAAAGATTTTTTTTCGGATGAAAATTTCGTAAACTACGCACAAACAAATTTGTGTAGCTAGCTACAAAGACACAAACGTTGCCATATCTCGGCCAAAATAAAGGGTATCATCACACGTCTTTAGATTCTTGTTTGGCATGAGCCTCTCAGTGTCTGCAACAAATTTTACAAAATTTGGTCGATAGGGGGCGCCAAAAGTACAAAAAGTTAATATCTCATGAACGGCTCATCCGATTTTCACGAAATTTGGTGCGTACCATCTAGGCCCACTCCTGAGGCCAGGACTACAGTGGGGTACTGATTCGTCAAAGTGGGCGTGGCCTATGGGACCCATGTTTGGATCTACCACTTAGACTAAAGTGAGCAACTTAAAATTTACAGTGTCGATGTGCAATGGCTTATGGACCTGACCTACCAAATATTACATAAGTGGACCACTAGGTGGCGCTACAATGACGTAAAACGTGTTTTTGCCTATAACTCCGAAAGGCTACATCGCAGACCGAAAATGTATAGATCCCCTTGTTCCTTGTATCGCCCTGAATCTGACGATATAGGACAAGTCCATTTCAACAACAAAGTTCTTTCGCAAAATCGCGCAATGCAAAAACAAATGTTATCATACTCGTCCTAGGCCTTGTTACCGATGTGCACGAAACTTGGTAGATATCTTCTGTATATAGAGCTGACCAAAAGTTATCAAAAGAATTTTGCTACGTTACACCGTTCGCACTCTACACGCAAACAAATTTGTCGTAGCTAGCCACAAAACACGAACTTTAGCATATCTCGGCCAAATTAATAGTTATCAGAACAAATCTTGGTAGAGATCTTTGACATCCCATTCCTAGCCTCCTTACCAAATTTGGTTAGAATCGGCCATCAGGGGGCGCTATAATTAACGTAGAGGCCTTTCGGTAAATAAGTCAATGCATTTAAATGGGAATAATTTGCAACGTAAATATCTCCGCAGAAGTAAATACTATCATCACAAAACTTGAGGGTATTGTTCGACATGCCACTCCGAGCCTCCACGCCGAATTTGGTGAAAATCCGCCGTCAGGGGGCGCTACAATTAACGTAGAGGCCTTTCGGCAAATGAGTCAATGCATTTAAATGGGAATAATTTGCAATGTAAATATCTCTGCAGCATTAAATGCTATCATCACAAACCCTGGGTGTATTTTGTTCAGCATGCCACTCTGCGGCTTCCCACAAAATTTGGTGAAAATCGGCAGTCAGGGGGCGCTACAATTAACGTAGAGGCCTTTTGGCAAATGAGTCAATGCATTTAAATGGGAGTAATTTGCAATAGATATGTCTCTGCAGCAGTAAATGCTATCATCACAAAACTTGAGATTATTGTTCGCCATGCCACTCTGTGGCTCTTCACCAGATTTGGCAACGATCGCCGGGGGCGACACGCGCCGGGGTGGACAGGCGCACGAGGCTTGGACCCCGTTCATAACTGCTTGCAGTTCTAGTTATTATTATTATTATTATTATTATTCTTCCGCCTCTAAAACTGATACTGCAGCCTAAACCGTAAATGGTGGGAGGTTGCCGTTTTCAGGAATGGTCCAGATCACTGCAGGGACCTCGGACGAAAAAATTCAGCCACTTTGACCACTAGGTGGCGCTATAGCAGAAAAAACGCGTTTGTCCTTATAACTCCCAAACCGTACATCGCACATTAAAAATACACATATCGACGCGTTCCTCGGATCCAGCTGAATCTCGTGGTATAGGCCACGCCCATTTTCGCCTAGACTTTTATACGTGAAAAATCGCGATTTATTGTAATCCTGCTTTTTCGTACTCCTCTTAGACCGTGTAACGGATCTGCATGAAACTTGGTCTCTAGCATCTATTGGCCGACCTGAGACAAACGTATCAAAAGATTTTTTTTCGGATAAAAATTGCGTAAACTACGCACAAACAAATTTGTGTAGCTAGCTACGAAGACACAAACGTTGCCATATCTCGGCCAAAATAAATGATATCATCACAAATCTTTAGATTCTTGTTTGGAATGAGCCTCTCAGTGTCTGAAACAAATTTTAAAAAATTTGGTCAATAGGGGGCGCCAAAAGTACAAAAAGTTAATATCTCATGAACGGCTCATCCGATTTTTACGAAATTTGGAGCGTACCATCTAGGCCCACTTCTGAGGCCAGGACTACAGTGGGGTACTGATTCGTCAAAGTGGGCGTGGCCTATGGGACCCAAATGGGACCCAGGTTTATATCTACCACTTACACTATTGTGAGCAACTTCAAATTTACAGTGTAGATGTACAATGGTTTCCGGACCACAGGTACCATATATTACAAAAGTGGACCACTAGGTGGCGCTACAATCACGTAAAACGTGTTTTTGCCTATAACTCCCACAGAATACATCGCAGATGGAATATTTATAGATCCACGTGTTCCTTGTATGCATCTGAATTTGATGATATAGGAAAAGTCCATTTCTACGAAAAGAAATTTTCGCAAAATTGCGCAATGCAAAAAAAAATGTTTTCGTACTCGTCCTAGGCCGTGTGACCAATGTCCACGAAACTTGGAAGATATCATCTGTATATAGAGCTGACCAAAAGTTGTCAAAAGAATTTTGCTACGGTACACCGTTCGCACTTTACAAGCAAACTAATTTGACGTGGCTAGCCACAAAACACGTACTTTGGCATATCTCGGCCAAATTATTTGATATCCGAACAAATCTTGGTACAGATCCTTGACATGCCATTCCAAGCCTCGATACCAAATTTGGTCAAAATCGGCCTTCAGGGGGCGCTATAATTAACGTGGAGGTCTTTCAGTAAATAAGTCAATGCATTTAAATGGGAATAATTTGCAATGTGAATATCTCTGCAGCAGTAAATGCCATCATCACAAAACTTGACAGTGTTGTTCGTCATGCCACCCCGAGCCTCCACACCAAATTTGGTGAAAATTCGCCGCCAGGGGGCGCTACAATTAACGTAGAGGCCTTTCGGCAAATGAGTCAATGCATTTAAATGGGAGCAATTTGCAATGTGAATATCTCGGCAGCAGTAAATGCCATCATCACGAAACTTGAGACTAATGTTCGACATGCCACTCTGCGGCTCCCCAACGGATTTGGCGACAATCGCCCTTTAGGGGGCGCTATAATCAAGGTAGAAGCGGTTTGGCCTTTTACGCAACGAAGAGGAAATTTGCAATTGCATTTCACTACGTTCTTTGGAGCTCGCGCTCGTTCAGGCGGCGGCGCTTCGGGTTCTCCTTTCGCGGGCTCCGTTTTCGCCGGGGGGGACCGGCGCACAAGGCTTGGACCCCGTTCATAACTGCTTGCAGTTCTAGTTAGGGGTCCAAGCCCGAGGTTGTGAGAACCGGCGGTAGCGAAGCTACGCCGTTCGCACAGCAGGGCTGTGGAACCCTATTGAAATTGTAAAAATTCTTATTAGGGGTCCAAGCCCGAGGTTGTGAGAACCGGCGGTAGCGAAGCTACGCCGTTCGCACAGCAGGGCTGTGGAACCCTATTGGAATTGTAAGGTTTCTTATTAGGGGTCCAAGCCCGAGGTTGTGAGAACTGGCGGTAGCGAAGCTACGCCGTTCGCACAGCAGGGCTGTGGAACCCTATTGGAATTGTAAGGTTTCTTATTATTATTCTTCCGCCTCTAAAACTGATACTGCAGCCTAAACCGTAAATGGTGGGAGGTTGCCGTTTTCAGGTCTGGTCCAAAACCCTGCAGGGACCTCGGACGAAAAAATTCAGCCACTTTGACCACTAGGTGGCGCTATAGCAGAAAAAACGCGTTTCTACTTATAACTCCCGAACCGTACATCGCACATTAAAAATACACATATCAACGCGTTCCTTGGATCCAGCTGAATCTTTTGGTGTAGGCCACGCCTATTTCCGCCCCGACTTTTATACGTGAAAAATCGCGATTTATTGTAAACCTGCTTTTTCGTACTTCTCCTACACCGTGCAACGGATCTGCATGAAACTTGGTCTGTAGCATCAGTAGACCGACCTGACAAAAAGTTATCAAAAGATTTTTTTTCGGATGAAAATTTCGTAAACTACGCACAAACAAATTTGTGTAGCTAGCTACGAAGACACAAACGTTGCCATATCTCGGCCAAAATAAAAGATATCATCACAAATCTTTAGATTCTTGTTTCACATGAGCCTCTTAGTGTAGGCAACTAATTTTACAAAATTTGGTCAATAGGGGGCGCCAAAAGTACCAAAAGTTAATATCTCATGAACAGCTCATCCGATTTTCACGAAATTTGGTGTGTACCATCTAGGCCAACTCTTGAGGCAAGGCCTACAGTGGCGTACTGATTCGTCAAAGTGGGCGTGGCCTATGGGACCCATGTTTGGATCTACCACTTACACTAAAGTGAGCAACTTAAAATTTACAGAGGCGATGTGCAATGGTTCATGGACCTGACATACCAAATATTACAGTATTGGACCACTAGGTGGCGCTACAATGACGTAAAACGTGTTTTTGCATATAACTCCGAAAGGCTACATTGCAGACCGAATATTTATAGATCCACTTGTTCCTTGTATCGACATGAATATGATGATATAGGACAGGTCCATTTATACTAAAAAGTTTTTTCGCAAAATCGTGTAGTGCGAAAAAAAATGTTTTCGTACTCGTCCTAGGCCATACACCCGCTGTGCACGAAACTTGGTAGATACCATCTGTGTATGGAGCTGACCAAAAGTTATCAAAGGAATTTTGCTACATTACACCGTTCGCACTTTACAACCAAACTAATTCGTTGTAGCTAGCCACAAAACACGAACTTTAGCATATCTCGCCCAAATTAAAAGTTATCAGAAAGAAACCAGGTAGGCTTCTTCAAGATCCCATTCCAAACGTCCACACCAAATTTGGTCAAAATCGGCCGTTAGGGGGCGCTATAATTAACGTAGAGGCTTTTTCGGCAAATAAGTCAATGCATTTGAATGGGAATACTTTGCAATGTAAATATCTCTGCAGCATTAAATGCTATCATCACAAACCCTGGAAGTATTTTGTTCGTCATGCCACTCTGCAGCTTCCCACCAAATTTGGTGAAAATCGGCCGTTAGGGGGCGCTATAATTAACGTAGAGACCTTTTGGCAAATAAGTCAATGCATTTAAATATGTTTTTGCATATAACTCCCACAGTCTGCATTGCAGATGAGAAGTTCTTAGATCTCCTTGTTCCTTGAATCCATATGAATCTGATGATACAGGGTAATCCCATTTCCACGAAGAAGTTATTTCGTAAAATCACACAATGCGCAAAACAAAGTTTTCGTACTCGTCCTAGGCCATGCGACCGATGTGCACGAAACTTGGTAGATACCATCTGTGTATGGAGCTGACCAAAATTTATCAAAGGAATTTTGCTACATTACACCGTTCGCACTTTACAACTAAACTAATTTGTTGTAGCTAGCCACAAAACACGAACTTTGGCATATCTCGCCCAAATTAATAGTTATCAAAAAGAAACCAGGTAGTCTTCTTCAACATCCCATTGTGAGCCTCCATACCATATGTGGTCAAAATCGGCCCTTAGGGGGCGCTATAATTAACGTAGAGGCTTTTACTGCAAATACGTCAATGCATTTGAATGGGAATACTTTGCAATGTAAATATCTCTGCAGCATTAAATGCTATCATCACAAACCATGGGAGTATTTTGTTTGTCATGCCACTCTGCAGCTTCCCACCAAATTTGGTGAAAATCGGCCGTTAGGGGGCGCTATAATTAACGTAGAGGCCTTTTGGCAAATGAGTCAATGCATTTAAATGGGAGTAATTTGCAATGGATATGTCTCTGCAGCAGTGAATGCTATCATCACAAAACTTGAGATTATTGTTCGCCATGCCACTCTGCAGCTCTTCACCAGATTTGGCGACGATCGCCCTTTAGGGGGCATTACAACCGAAGTAGAAGCGTTTGGGCCTTTTACGCAACGAAGAGGAAATTTGCAATTGCATTTCACTACGAACTTTGGAGCTCGCACTCGGTCAAATTTCCCGACTTTTGCCTCGCCTGTCTCGTCCTGTCGCGGGCTCCGTTTTCGCGGGCTCTCGGCGTCGCCGGGGACGACCCGCGCCGGGGGGGACTGGCACACGAGGCTTGGACCCCGTTCATAACTGCTTGCAGTTCTAGTTATTATTATTAGGGGTCCAAGCCCGAGGTTGCGAGAACGGGCGGTAGCGAAGCTACGCCGTTCGCACAGCAGGGCTGTGGAACCCTATTGGAATTGTAAAAATTCTTATTAGGGGTCCAAGCCCGAGGTTGTGAGAACCGGCGGTAGCGAAGCTACGCCGTTCGCACAGCAGGGCTGTGGAACCCTTTTGAAATTGTAAAAATTCTTATTAGGGGTCCAAGCCCGAGGTTGCGAGAACCGGCGGTAGCGAAGCTACGCCGTTCGCACAGCAGGGCTGTGGAACCCTATTGTAATTGTAAGGTTTCTTATTATTATTCTTCCGCCTCTAAAACTGATACTGCAGCCTAAACCGTAAATGGTGGGAGGTTGCCGTTTTCAGGTCTGGTCCAAAACACTGCAGGGACCTCGGACGAAAAAATTCAGCCACTTTGACCACTAGGTGGCGCTATAGCAGAAAAAACGCGTTTCTGCTTATAACTCCCGAACCGTACATCGCACATTAAAAATACACATATCCACGCGTTCCTTGGATCCAGCTGAATCTTGTGGTGTAGGCCACGCCTATTTCCGCCCCGACTTTTATGCGTGAAAAATCGCGATTTATTGTAAACCTGCTTTTTCGTACTTCTCCTACACCGTGCAACGGATCTACATGAAACTTGGTCTGTAGCATCAGTAGACCGACCTGACAAAAAGTTATCAAAAGATTTTTTTTCGGATGAAAATTTCGTAAACTACGCACAAACAAATTTGTGTAGCTAGCTACAAAGACACAAACGTTGCCATATCTCGGCCAAAATGAAAGATATCATCACAAATCTTTAGATTCTTGTTTTACATGAGCCTCTTAGTGTAGTCAACTAATTTTACAAAATTTGGTCAATAGGGGGCGCCAAAAGTACCAAAAGTTAATATCTCATGAACAGCTCATCCGATTTTCACGAAATTTGGTGCGTACCATCTAGGCCCACTCGTGATGCGAGGGCTACAGTGGCGTACTGATTCGTCAAAGTGGGCGTGGCCTATGGGACCCATGTTTGGATCTACCACTTACACTAAAGTGAGCAACTTAAAATTTACAGAGTCGATGTGCAATGGCTCATGGACCTGACATACCAAATATTACATTATTGGACCACTAGGTGGCGCTACAATGACGTAAAACGTGTTTTTGCATATAACTCCGAAAGGCTACATTGCAGACCGAATATTTATAGATCCACTTGTTCCTTGTATCGACCTGAATATGATGATATAGGACAGTTCCATTTATACTAAAAAGTTTTTTCGCAAAATCGTGTAGTGCGAAAAAAAATGTTTTCGTACTCGTCCTAGGCCATACAACCGATGTGCACGAAACTTGGTAGATACCATCTGTGTATGGAGCTGACCAAAAGTTATCAAAGGAATTTCGCTACATTACACCGTTCGCACTTTACAACCAAACTAATTCGTTGTAGCTAGCCACAAAACACGAACTTTAACATATCTCGCCCAAATTAAACGTTATCAGAAAGAAACCAGGTAGGCTTCTTCAACATCCCATTCCGAACGTCCACACCAAATTTGGTCAAAATCGGCCGTTAGGGGGCGCTATAATTAACGTAGAGGCTTTTTCGGCAAATAAGTCAATGCATTTGAATGGGAATACTTTGCAATGTAAATATCTCTGCAGCATTAAATGCTATCATCACAAACCCTGGGAGTATTTTGTTTGTCATGCCACTCTGCAGCTTCCCACCAAATTTGGTGAAAATCGGCCTTTAGGGGGCGCTATAATTAACGTAGAGACCCTTTGGCAAATAAGTCAATGCATTTAAATATGTTTTTGCGTATAACTCCCACAGTCTGCATTGCAGATGAGAAGTTCTTAGATCTCCTTGTTCCTTTAATCCATATGAATCTGATGATACAGGGTAATCCCATTTCCACGAAGAAGTTATTTCGTAAAATCACACAATGCGCAAAACAAAGTTTTCGTACTCGTCCTAGGCCATGCGACCGATGTGCACGAAACTTGGTAGATACCATCTGCATATGGAGCTGACCAAAAGTTATCAAAGGAATTTCGCTACATTACACCGATCGCACTTTACAACTAAACAAATTTGTTGTAGCTAGCCACAAAACACGAACTTTGGCATATCTCGCCCAAATTAATAGTTATCAAAAAGAAACCAGGTAGTCTTCTTCAACATCCCATTCTGAGCCTACATACCATATGTGGTCAAAATCGGCCCTTAGGGGGCGCTATAATTAACGTAGAGGCTTTTACGGCAAATACGTCAATGCATTTGAATGGGAATACTTTGCAATGTAAATATCTCTGCAGCATTAAATGCTATCATCACAAACCATGGGAGTATTTTGTTTGTCATGCCACTCTGCAGCTTCCCACCAAATTTGGTGAAAATCGGCCGTTAGGGGGCGCTATAATTAACGTAGAGGCCTTTTGGCAAATGAGTCAATGCATTTAAATGGGAGAAATTTGCAATGGATATGTCTCTGCAGCAGTGAATGCTATCATCACAAAACTTGAGATTATTGTTCGCCATGCCACTCTGCAGCTCTTCACCAGATTTGGCGACGATCGCCCTTTAGGGGGCATTACAACCGAAGTAGAAGCGTTTGGGCCTTTTACGCAACGAAGAGGAAATTTGCAATTGCATTTCACTACGAACTTTGGAGCTCGCGCTCGGTCAAATTTCCCGACTTTTGCCTCGCCGCGGCGGCGCTTTGGGTTGTCCTGTCGCGGGCTCCGTTTTCGCGGGCTCTCGGCGTCGCCGGGGGCGACCCGCGCCGGGGGGGACCGGCGCACGAGGCTTGGACCCCGTTCATAACTGCTTGCAGTTCTAGTTAGGGGTCCAAGCCCGAGGTTGCGAGAACGGGCGGTAGCGAAGCTACGCCGTTCGCACAGCAGGGCTGTGGAACCCTATTGGAATTGTAAAAATTCTTATTATTAGGGGTCCAAGCCCGAGGTTGCGAGAACGGGCGGTAGCGAAGCTACGCCGTTCGCACAGCAGGGCTGTGGAACCCTATTGGAATTGTAAAAATTCTTATTATTATTAGGGGTCCAAGCCCGAGGTTGCGAGAACGGGCGGTAGCGAAGCTACGCCGTTCGCACAGCAGGGCTGTGGAACCCTATTGGAATTGTAAAAATTCTTATTATTATTATTATTATTATTATTATTCTTCCGCCTCTAAAACTGATACTGCAGCCTAAACCGTAAATGGTGGGAGGTTGCCGTTTTCAGGAATGGTCCAGATCACTGCAGGGACCTCGGACGAAAAAATTCAGCCACTTTGACCACTAGGTGGCGCTATAGCAGAAAAAACGCGTTTGTCCTTATAACTCCCAAACCGTACATCGCACATTAAAAATACACATATCGACGCGTTCCTCGGATCCAGCTGAATCTCGTGGTATAGGCCACGCCCATTTCCGCCTAGACTTTTATACGTGAAAAATCGCGATTTATCGTAAACCTGCTTTTTCGTACTCCTCCTAGACCGTGCGACGGATCTGCATGAAACTTGGTCTGTAGTATCTCTAGGCCGACCTGACGAAAAGTTATCAAAAGATTTTTTTTCGGATGAAAATTTCGTAAACTACGCACAAACAAATTTGTGTAGCTAGCTACAAAGACACAAACGTTGCCATATCTCGGCCAAAATAAAGGGTATCATCACACGTCTTTAGATTCTTGTTTGGCATGAGCCTCTCAGTGTCTGCAACAAATTTTACAAAATTTGGTCGATAGGGGGCGCCAAAAGTACAAAAAGTTAATATCTCATGAACGGCTCATCCGATTTTCACGAAATTTGGTGCGTACCATCTAGGCCCACTCCTGAGGCCAGGACTACAGTGGGGTACTGATTCGTCAAAGTGGGCGTGGCCTATGGGACCCATGTTTGGATCTACCACTTAGACTAAAGTGAGCAACTTAAAATTTACAGTGTCGATGTGCAATGGCTTATGGACCTGACCTACCAAATATTACATAAGTGGACCACTAGGTGGCGCTACAATGACGTAAAACGTGTTTTTGCCTATAACTCCGAAAGGCTACATCGCAGACCGAAAATGTATAGATCCCCTTGTTCCTTGTATCGCCCTGAATCTGACGATATAGGACAAGTCCATTTCAACAACAAAGTTCTTTCGCAAAATCGCGCAATGCAAAAACAAATGTTATCATACTCGTCCTAGGCCTTGTTACCGATGTGCACGAAACTTGGTAGATATCTTCTGTATATAGAGCTGACCAAAAGTTATCAAAAGAATTTTGCTACGTTACACCGTTCGCACTCTACACGCAAACAAATTTGTCGTAGCTAGCCACAAAACACGAACTTTAGCATATCTCGGCCAAATTAATAGTTATCAGAACAAATCTTGGTAGAGATCTTTGACATCCCATTCCTAGCCTCGATACCAAATTTGGTTAGAATCGGCCGTCAGGGGGCGCTATAATTAACGTAGAGGCCTTTCGGTAAATAAGTCAATGCATTTAAATGGGAATAATTTGCAATGTAAATATCTCCGCAGAAGTAAATACTATCATCACAAAACTTGAGGGTATTGTTCGACATGCCACTCCGAGCCTCCACGCCGAATTTGGTGAAAATCCGCCGTCAGGGGGCGCTACAATTAACGTAGAGGCCTTTTGGCAAATGAGTCAATGCATTTAAATGGGAATAATTTGCAATGTAAATATCTCTGCAGCATTAAATGCTATCATCACAAACCCTGGGTGTATTTTGTTCAGCATGCCACTCTGCGGCTTCCCACAAAATTTGGTGAAAATCGGCAGTCAGGGGGCGCTACAATTAACGTAGAGGCCATTTGGCAAATGAGTCAATGCATTTAAATGGGAGTAATTTGCAATAGATATGTCTCTGCAGCAGTAAATGCTATCATCACAAAACTTGAGATTATTGTTCGCCATGCCACTCTGTGGCTCTTCACCGGATTTGGCAACGATCGCCGGGGGCGACTCGCGCCGGGGGGGACAGGCGCACGAGGCTTGGACCCCGTTCATAACTGCTTGCAGTTCTAGTTATTATTATTATTATTCTTCCGCCTCTAAAACTGATACTGCAGCCTAAACCGTAAATGGTGGGAGGTTGCCGTTTTCAGGAATGGTCCAGATCACTGCAGGGACCTCGGACGAAAAAATTCAGCCACTTTGACCACTAGGTGGCGCTATAGCAGAAAAAACGCGTTTGTCCTTATAACTCCCAAACCGTACATCGCACATTAAAAATACACATATCGACGCGTTCCTCGGATCCAGCTGAATCTCGTGGTATAGGCCACGCCCATTTCCGCCTAGACTTTTATACGTGAAAAATCGCGATTTATCGTAAACCTGCTTTTTCGTACTCCTCCTAGACCGTGCGACGGATCTGCATGAAACTTGGTCTGTAGTATCTCTAGGCCGACCTGACGAAAAGTTATCAAAAGATTTTTTTTCGGATGAAAATTTCGTAAACTACGCACAAACAAATTTGTGTAGCTAGCTACAAAGACACAAACGTTGCCATATCTCGGCCAAAATAAAGGGTATCATCACACGTCTTTAGATTCTTGTTTGGCATGAGCCTCTCAGTGTCTGCAACAAATTTTACAAAATTTGGTCGATAGGGGGCGCCAAAAGTACAAAAAGTTAATATCTCATGAACGGCTCATCCGATTTTCACGAAATTTGGTGCGTACCATCTAGGCCCACTCCTGAGGCCAGGACTACAGTGGGGTACTGATTCGTCAAAGTGGGCGTGGCCTATGGGACCCATGTTTGGATCTACCACTTAGACTAAAGTGAGCAACTTAAAATTTACAGTGTCGATGTGCAATGGCTTATGGACCTGACCTACCAAATATTACATAAGTGGACCACTAGGTGGCGCTACAATGACGTAAAACGTGTTTTTGCCTATAACTCCGAAAGGCTACATCGCAGACCGAAAATGTATAGATCCCCTTGTTCCTTGTATCGCCCTGAATCTGACGATATAGGACAAGTCCATTTCAACAACAAAGTTCTTTCGCAAAATCGCGCAATGCAAAAACAAATGTTATCATACTCGTCCTAGGCCTTGTTACCGATGTGCACGAAACTTGGTAGATATCTTCTGTATATAGAGCTGACCAAAAGTTATCAAAAGAATTTTGCTACGTTACACCGTTCGCACTCTACACGCAAACAAATTTGTCGTAGCTAGCCACAAAACACGAACTTTAGCATATCTCGGCCAAATTAATAGTTATCAGAACAAATCTTGGTAGAGATCTTTGACATCCCATTCCTAGCCTCCTTACCAAATTTGGTTAGAATCGGCCATCAGGGGGCGCTATAATTAACGTAGAGGCCTTTCGGTAAATAAGTCAATGCATTTAAATGGGAATAATTTGCAACGTAAATATCTCCGCAGAAGTAAATACTATCATCACAAAACTTGAGGGTATTGTTCGACATGCCACTCCGAGCCTCCACGCCGAATTTGGTGAAAATCCGCCGTCAGGGGGCGCTACAATTAACGTAGAGGCCTTTCGGCAAATGAGTCAATGCATTTAAATGGGAATAATTTGCAATGTAAATATCTCTGCAGCATTAAATGCTATCATCACAAACCCTGGGTGTATTTTGTTCAGCATGCCACTCTGCGGCTTCCCACAAAATTTGGTGAAAATCGGCAGTCAGGGGGCGCTACAATTAACGTAGAGGCCTTTTGGCAAATGAGTCAATGCATTTAAATGGGAGTAATTTGCAATAGATATGTCTCTGCAGCAGTAAATGCTATCATCACAAAACTTGAGATTATTGTTCGCCATGCCACTCTGTGGCTCTTCACCAGATTTGGCAACGATCGCCGGGGGCGACACGCGCCGGGGTGGACAGGCGCACGAGGCTTGGACCCCGTTCATAACTGCTTGCAGTTCTAGTTAGGGGTCCAAGCCCGAGGTTGCGAGAACGGGCGGTAGCGAAGCTACGCCGTTCGCACAGCAGGGCTGTGGAACCCTATTGGAATTGTAAAAATTCTTATTATTATTATTATTATTATTATTATTCTTCCGCCTCTAAAACTGATACTGCAGCCTAAACCGTAAATGGTGGGAGGTTGCCGTTTTCAGGAATGGTCCAGATCACTGCAGGGACCTCGGACGAAAAAATTCAGCCACTTTGACCACTAGGTGGCGCTATAGCAGAAAAAACGCGTTTGGCCTTATAACTCCCGAACCGTACATCGCACATTAAAAATACACATATCCACGCGTTCCTTGGATCCAGCTGAATCTCGTGGTATAGGCCACGCCCATTTCCGCCTAGACTTTTATACGTGAAAAATCGCGATTTATCGTAAAACTGCTTTTTCGTACTCCTCCTAGACCGTGCGACGGATCTGCATGAAACTTGGTCTGTCGTATCTCTAGGCCTACCTTACGAAAAGTTATCAAAAGATTTTTTTTCGGATGAAAATTTCGTAAACTACGCACAAACAAATTTGTGTAGCTAGCTACAAAGACACAAACGTTGCCATATCTCGGCCAAAATAAAGGGTATCATCACAAGTCTTTAGATTCCTGTTTGCCATGAGCCTCTCAGTGTCTGCAACAAATTTTACAAACTTTGGTCAATAGGGGGCGCCAAAAGTACAAAAAGTTAATATCTCATGAACGGCTCATCCGATTTTCACGAAATTTGGTGCATACCATCTAGGCCCACTCTTGAGGCCAGGACTACAGTGGGGTACTGATTCGTCAAAGTGGGCGTGGCCTATGGGACCCATGTTTGGATCTACCACTTAGACTAAAGTGAGCAACTTAAAATTTACAGTGTCGATGTGCAATGGCTCATGGACCTGACCTACCAAATATTACATAAGTGGACCACTAGGTGGCGCTACAATGACGTAAAACGTGTTTTTGCCTATAACTCCGAAAGGCTACATCGCAGACCGAAAATGTATAGATCCCCTTGTTCCTTGTATCGCCCTGAATCTGACGATATAGGAAAAGTCCATTTCAACAACAAAGTTCTTTCGCAACATCGCGCAATGCAAAAACAAATGTTATCATACTCGTCCTAGGCCGTGTGACCGATGTGCACGAAACTTGGGAGATATCTTCTGTATATAGAGCTGACCAAAAGTTATCAAAAGAATTTTGCTACGTTGCACCGTTCGCACTTTACAATCAAACTAATTTGTCGTAGCTAGCCACAAAACACGAACTTTAGCATATCTCGGCCAAATTAATAGTTATCAGAACAAATCTTGGTAGAGATCTTTGACATCCCATTCCTAGCCTCGATACCAAATTTGGTTAGAATCGGCCGTCAGGGGGCGCTATAATTAACGTAGAGGCCTTTCGGTAAATAAGTCAATGCATTTAAATGGGAATAATTTGCAATGTAAATATCTCCGCAGAAGTAAATACTATCATCACAAAACTTGAGGGTATTGTTCGACATGCCACTCCGAGCCTCCACGCCGAATTTGGTGAAAATCCGCCGTCAGGGGGCGCTACAATTAACGTAGAGGCCTTTTGGCAAATGAGTCAATGCATTTAAATGGGAATAATTTGCAATGTAAATATCTCTGCAGCATTAAATGCTATCATCACAAACCCTGGGTGTATTTTGTTCAGCATGCCACTCTGCGGCTTCCCACAAAATTTGGTGAAAATCGGCAGTCAGGGGGCGCTACAATTAACGTAGAGGCCATTTGGCAAATGAGTCAATGCATTTAAATGGGAGTAATTTGCAATAGATATGTCTCTGCAGCAGTAAATGCTATCATCACAAAACTTGAGATTATTGTTCGCCATGCCACTCTGTGGCTCTTCACCGGATTTGGCAACGATCGCCGGGGGCGACTCGCGCCGGGGGGGACAGGCGCACGAGGCTTGGACCCCGTTCATAACTGCTTGCAGTTCTAGTTATTATTATTATTATTCTTCCGCCTCTAAAACTGATACTGCAGCCTAAACCGTAAATGGTGGGAGGTTGCCGTTTTCAGGAATGGTCCAGATCACTGCAGGGACCTCGGACGAAAAAATTCAGCCACTTTGACCACTAGGTGGCGCTATAGCAGAAAAAACGCGTTTGTCCTTATAACTCCCAAACCGTACATCGCACATTAAAAATACACATATCGACGCGTTCCTCGGATCCAGCTGAATCTCGTGGTATAGGCCACGCCCATTTCCGCCTAGACTTTTATACGTGAAAAATCGCGATTTATCGTAAACCTGCTTTTTCGTACTCCTCCTAGACCGTGCGACGGATCTGCATGAAACTTGGTCTGTAGTATCTCTAGGCCGACCTGACGAAAAGTTATCAAAAGATTTTTTTTCGGATGAAAATTTCGTAAACTACGCACAAACAAATTTGTGTAGCTAGCTACAAAGACACAAACGTTGCCATATCTCGGCCAAAATAAAGGGTATCATCACACGTCTTTAGATTCTTGTTTGGCATGAGCCTCTCAGTGTCTGCAACAAATTTTACAAAATTTGGTCGATAGGGGGCGCCAAAAGTACAAAAAGTTAATATCTCATGAACGGCTCATCCGATTTTCACGAAATTTGGTGCGTACCATCTAGGCCCACTCCTGAGGCCAGGACTACAGTGGGGTACTGATTCGTCAAAGTGGGCGTGGCCTATGGGACCCATGTTTGGATCTACCACTTAGACTAAAGTGAGCAACTTAAAATTTACAGTGTCGATGTGCAATGGCTTATGGACCTGACCTACCAAATATTACATAAGTGGACCACTAGGTGGCGCTACAATGACGTAAAACGTGTTTTTGCCTATAACTCCGAAAGGCTACATCGCAGACCGAAAATGTATAGATCCCCTTGTTCCTTGTATCGCCCTGAATCTGACGATATAGGACAAGTCCATTTCAACAACAAAGTTCTTTCGCAAAATCGCGCAATGCAAAAACAAATGTTATCATACTCGTCCTAGGCCTTGTTACCGATGTGCACGAAACTTGGTAGATATCTTCTGTATATAGAGCTGACCAAAAGTTATCAAAAGAATTTTGCTACGTTACACCGTTCGCACTCTACACGCAAACAAATTTGTCGTAGCTAGCCACAAAACACGAACTTTAGCATATCTCGGCCAAATTAATAGTTATCAGAACAAATCTTGGTAGAGATCTTTGACATCCCATTCCTAGCCTCGATACCAAATTTGGTTAGAATCGGCCGTCAGGGGGCGCTATAATTAACGTAGAGGCCTTTCGGTAAATAAGTCAATGCATTTAAATGGGAATAATTTGCAATGTAAATATCTCCGCAGAAGTAAATACTATCATCACAAAACTTGAGGGTATTGTTCGACATGCCACTCCGAGCCTCCACGCCGAATTTGGTGAAAATCCGCCGTCAGGGGGCGCTACAATTAACGTAGAGGCCTTTTGGCAAATGAGTCAATGCATTTAAATGGGAATAATTTGCAATGTAAATATCTCTGCAGCATTAAATGCTATCATCACAAACCCTGGGTGTATTTTGTTCAGCATGCCACTCTGCGGCTTCCCACAAAATTTGGTGAAAATCGGCAGTCAGGGGGCGCTACAATTAACGTAGAGGCCATTTGGCAAATGAGTCAATGCATTTAAATGGGAGTAATTTGCAATAGATATGTCTCTGCAGCAGTAAATGCTATCATCACAAAACTTGAGATTATTGTTCGCCATGCCACTCTGTGGCTCTTCACCGGATTTGGCAACGATCGCCGGGGGCGACTCGCGCCGGGGGGGACAGGCGCACGAGGCTTGGACCCCGTTCATAACTGCTTGCAGTTCTAGTTAGGGGTCCAAGCCCGAGGTTGCGAGAACCGGCGGTAGCGAAGCTACGCCGTTCGCACAGCAGGGCTGTGGAACCCTATTGAAATTGCAAAGTTTCTTATTATTATTATTATTATTATTCTTTTTCTTCCGCCTCTAAAACTGATACTGCAGCCTAAACCGTAAATGGTGGGAGGTTGCCGTTTTCAGGTCTGGTCCAGATCACTGCAGGGACCTCGGACGAAAAAATTCAGCCACTTTCACCACTAGGTGGCGCTATAGCAGAAAAAACGCGTTTGGCTTTATAACTTCCGAACCGTACATCGCACATTAAAAATACACATATCCACGCGTTCCTTGGATCCAGCTGAATCTCGTGGTATAGGCCACGCCCATTTCCGCCACGACTTTTATGCGTGAAAAATCGCGATTTATCGTAAACCTGCTTTTTCGTACTCCTCCTAGACCGTGCAACGGTTCTGCATGAAACTTGGTCTGTAGCATCAATAGACCGACCTGACAAAAAGTTATCAAAAGATTTTTTTTCGGATGAAAATTGCGTAAACTACGCACAAACAAATTTGTGTAGATAGCTACGAAGACACAAACGTTGCCATATCTCGGCCAAAATAAATGATATCATCACAAATCTTTAGATTCTTGTTTGCCATGAGCCTCTGAGTGTCTGAAACAAATTTTACAAAATTTGGTCAATAGGGGGCGCCAAAAGTACAAAAACTTAATATCTCATGAACGGCTCATCAGATTTTTACGAAATTTGGAGCGTACCATCTAGACCCACTCTTGAGGCCAGGACTACAGTGGGGTACTGATTCGTCAAAGTGGGCGTGGCCTATGGGACCCAAATGGGACCCAAGTTTATATCTACCACTTACACTAATGTGAGCAACTTTAAATTTACAGTGTCGATGTACAATGGCTCCGTGACCAGACTTACCAAATATTACAAAAGTGGACCACTAGGTGGCGCTACAATCACGTAAAACGTGTTTTTGCCTTTAACTCCCACATATTACATCACAGATGGAATATTTATAGATCCACGTGTTCCTTGTATGCGTATGAATCTGATGATATAGGAAAAGTCTATTTCTACGAAAAGAAATCTTCGCAAAATTGCGCAATGCAAAGAGAAATGTTTTCGTACTCGTCCTAGGCCGTGTGACCAATGTGCACGAAACTTGGTAGATATCATCTCTATATAGCGCTGACCAAAAGTTATCAAAAGAATTTTGCTACGTTAAACCGTTCGCACTTTACAGGCAAACAAATTTGTCGTAGCTAGCCACAAAACACGAACTTTGGCCTATCTCGGCCACAATATTAGATATCAGAACAATTCTTGGTAGACATCTTCGACATGCCATTCCAAGCCTCCATACCAAATTTGGTCAAAATCGGCCTTCAGGGGGCGCTATAATTAACGTGGAGGTCTTTCGGTAAATAAGTCAATGCATTTAAATGGGAATTATTTGCAATGTGAATATCTCTGCAGCAGTAAAGGCCATCATCACAAAACTTGAGGGTGTTGTTCGTCATACCACTCCGAGCCTCCAAACCAAATTTGGTGATAATCCGCCGTAAGGGGGCGCTACAATTAACGTAGAGGCCTTTCAGCAAATGAGTCAATGCATTTAAATGGGAGCAATTTGCAAGGGATATGTCTCTGCAGCAGTAAAGGCCATCATCACAAAACTTGAGATTATTGTTCGCCATGCCACTCTGTGGCTCTTCACCAGATTTGGCAACGATCGCCGGGGGCGGCTCGCGCCGGGGGCGGCTCGCGCCGGGGGGCACCTGCGCACGAGGCTTGGACCCCGTTCATAACTGCTTGCAGTTCTAGTTATTATTATTATTATTCTTCCGCCTCTAAAACTGATACTGCAGCCTAAACCGTAAATGGTGGGAGGTTGCCGTTTTCAGGAATGGTCCAGATCACTGCAGGGACCTCGGACGAAAAAATTCAGCCACTTTGACCACTAGGTGGCGCTATAGCAGAAAAAACGCGTTTGTCCTTATAACTCCCAAACCGTACATCGCACATTAAAAATACACATATCGACGCGTTCCTCGGATCCAGCTGAATCTCGTGGTATAGGCCACGCCCATTTTCGCCTAGACTTTTATACGTGAAAAATCGCGATTTATCGTAATCCTGCTTTTTCGTACTCCTCTTAGACCGTGTAACGGATCTGCATGAAACTTGGTCTCTAGCATCTATTGGCCGACCTGAGACAAACATATCAAAAGATTTTTTTTCGGATAAAAATTGCGTAAACTACGCACAAACAAATTTGTGTAGCTAGCTATGAAGACACAAACGTTGCCATATCTCGGCCAAAATAAATGATATCATCACAAATCTTTAGATTCTTGTTTGGAATGAGCCTCTCAGTGTCTGAAACAAATTTTAAAAAATTTGGTCAATAGGGGGCGCCAAAAGTACAAAAAGTTAATATCTCATGAACGGCTCATCCGATTTTTACGAAATTTGGAGCGTACCATCTAGGCCCACTTCTGAGGCCAGGACTACAGTGGGGTACTGATTCGTCAAAGTGGGCGTGGCCTATGGGACCCAAATGGGACCCAGGTTTATATCTACCACTTACACTATTGTGAGCAACTTCAAATTTACAGTGTAGATGTACAATGGTTTCCGGACCACAGGTACCAAATATTACAAAAGTGGACCACTAGGTGGCGCTACAATCACGTAAAACGTGTTTTTGCCTATAACTCCCACAGAATACATCGCAGATGGAATATTTATAGATCCACGTGTTCCTTGTATGCATCTGAATTTGATGATATAGGAAAAGTCCATTTCTACGAAAAGAAATTTTCGCAAAATTGCGCAATGCAAAAAAAAATGTTTTCGTACTCGTCCTAGGCCGTGTGACCAATGTCCACGAAACTTGGAAGATATCATCTGTATATAGAGCTGACCAAAAGTTGTCAAAAGAATTTTGCTACGGTACACCGTTCGCACTTTACAAGCAAACTAATTTGACGTGGCTAGCCACAAAACACGTACTTTGGCATATCTCGGCCAAATTATTTGATATCCGAACAAATCTTGGTACAGATCTTTGACATGCCATTCCAAGCCTCGATACCAAATTTGGTCAAAATCGGCCTTCAGGGGGCGCTATAATTAACGTGGAGGTCTTTCAGTAAATAAGTCAATGCATTTAAATGGGAATAATTTGCAATGTGAATATCTCTGCAGCAGTAAATGCCATCATCACAAAACTTGACAGTGTTGTTCGTCATGCCACCCCGAGCCTCCACACCAAATTTGGTGAAAATTCGCCGCCAGGGGGCGCTACAATTAACGTAGAGGCCTTTCGGCAAATGAGTCAATGCATTTAAATGGGAGCAATTTGCAATGTGAATATCTCGGCAGCAGTAAATGCCATCATCACGAAACTTGAGACTAATGTTCGACATGCCACTCTGCGGCTCCCCAACGGATTTGGCGACAATCGCCCTTTAGGGGGCGCTATAATCAAGGTAGAAGCGGTTTGGCCTTTTACGCAACGAAGAGGAAATTTGCAATTGCATTTCACTACGTTCTTTGGAGCTCGCGCTCGTTCAGGCGGCGGCGCTTCGGGTTCTCCTTTCGCGGGCTCCGTTTTCGCCGGGGGGGACCGGCGCACAAGGCTTGGACCCCGTTCATAACTGCTTGCAGTTCTAGTTATTATTATTCTTTTTCTTCCGCCTCTAAAACTGATACTGCAGCCTAAACCGTAAATGGTGGGAGGTTGCCGTTTTGAGGTCTGGTCCAAAACCCTGCAGGGACCTCGGACGAAAAAATTCAGCCACTTTCACCACTAGGTGGCGCTATAGCAGAAAAAACGCGTTTGGCCTTATAACTCCCGAACCGTACATCGCACATTAAAAATACCCATATCCAAGCATTCCTTGGATCCAGCTGAATCTCCTTGTATAGGCCACGCCCATTTCCGCCCCGACTTTTATGCGTGAAAAATCGCGATTTATCGTAAACCTGCTTTTTCGTACTCCTCCTAGACCGTACCACGGATCTGCATGAAACTTGGTCTGTAACATCAGTAGACCGACCTGACAAAAAGTTATGAAAAGATTTTTTTTCGGATGAAAATTGCGTAAACTACGCACAAACAAATTTGTGTAGCTAGCTACAAAGACACAAACGTTGCCATATCTCGGCCAAAATAAATGATATCATCACAAATCTTTAGTTTCTTGTTTTCCATGAGCCTCTTAGTGTAGGAAACTAATTTTACAAAATTTGGTCAATAGGGGGCGCCAAAAGTACCAAAAGTTAATATCTCATGAACAGCTCATCCGATTTTCACGAAATTTGGTGCGTACAATCTAGGCCCAGTCCTGAGGCCAAGCCTACAGTGGTGTACTGATTCGTCAAAGTGGGCGTGGCCTATGGGACCCATGTTTGGATCTACCACTTACACTAAAGTGAGCAACTTAAAATTTACAGAGTCGATGTACAATGGTTCATGGACCTGACCTACCAAATATTACATAAGTGGACCACTAGGTGGCGCTACAATGACGTAAAACGTGTTTTTGCATATAACTCCGAAAGGCTACATCGAAGACCAAATATTCATAGATCCACTTGTTCCTTGTATCGACCTGAATATGATGATATAGGACAGGTCCATTTATACTAAAAAGTTTTTTCGCAAAATCGTGTAGTGTGAAAAAAAATGTTTTCGTACTCGTCCTAGGCCATACAACCGATGTGCACGAAACTTGGTAGATACCATCTGTGTATGGAGCTGATAAAAAGTTATCAAAGGAATTTCGCTACATTACACCGTTCGCACTTTACAACCAAACTAATTCGTTGTGGCTAGCCACAAAACACGAACTTTGGCATATCTCAGCCAAATTAATAGATATCAGAATCAAACCTGGTGGCCTTCTTCAACATCCCATTCCTAGTCTCCATACCAAATTTGGTGAAAATAGGCCGTCGGGGGGCGCTATAATTGACGTAGAGGCTTTTCGGCAAATAAGTCAATGCATTTGAATGGGAATAATTTGCAATGTAAATATCTCTGCAGCATTAAATGCTATCATCACAAACTGAGGGAGTATTTTGTTTGGCATACAACTCTGTGGCTTCCCACCAAATTTGGTGAAAATCGGCCGTTAGGGGGCGCTGTAATTAACGTAGAGACCTTCTGGCAAATAAGTAAATGCATTTAAACGTGTTTTTGCCTATAACTCCGAAAGTCTACATCGAAGACCGAATATTTATAGATCCACTTGTTCCTTGTATGGACTTGAATCTGAAGATATAGGACAGGTTCATATATACTAAAAGGTTTTTTCGCAAAATTGCGTACTGCAAAAACAAATGTTATAGTACTCGTCCTAGGCCGTGTGATCGATGTGCACGAAACTTGGTAGATTTCTTCTCTATATAGAGTTGACCAAAATGTTATCAAAAGAATTTTGCTAAGTTACACCGTTCGCACTTTACAAGCAAAGAAATTTGTCGTACCTAGCCACAAAACACGAACGTTGGCCTATCTCGGACAAAATATTAGATATCAGAGCAAATCTTGGTAGAGATCTTGGACATGCCATTCCTAGCCTAGATACCAAATTTGGTCGAAATCAGCCGTCAGGGGGCGCTATAATTAACGTAGAGGCTTTTCGGTAAATAAGTCAATGCATTTAAATGGGAGTAATTTGCAATGTAAATATCTCTGCAGCATTAAATGCTATCATCAATAACTCTGGGTGTATTTTGTTCAGGATGCCACTCTGCGGCTTCCCACAAAATTTGGTGAAAATCGGCCGTTAGGGGGCGCTACAATTAACGTAGATGCCTTTTGGCAAATGAGTCAATGCATTTAAATGGGAATAATTTGCAATGTGAATATCTCTGCAGCATTAAATGCTATCATCACAAACCCTGGGTGTATTTTGTTCAGCATGCCACTCTGCAGCTTCCCACAAAATTTGGTGAAAATCGGCCACCAGGGGGCGCTACAATTAACATAGAGGCCTTTTGGCAAATAAGTCAATGCATTTAAATGGGAGTAATTTGCAATAGATATGTCTCTGCAGCAGTAAATGCTATCATCACAAAACTTGAGATTATTGTTCGCCATGCCACTCTGTGGCTCTTCGCCAGATTTGGCAACGATCGCCGGGGGCGACTCGCGCCGGGGGGGACCGGCGCACGAGGCTTGGACCCCGTTCATAACTGCTTGCAGTTCTAGTTATTATTCTTCCGCCTCTAAAACTGATACTGCAGCCTAAACCGTAAATGGTGGGAGGTTGCCGTTGTCAGGTCTGGTCCAAAACACTGCAGGGACCTCGGACGAAAAAATTCAGCCACTTTGACCACTAGGTGGCGCTATAGCAGAAAAAACGCGTTTCTGCTTATAACTCCCGAACCGTACATCGCACATTAAAAATACACATATCCACGCGTTCCTTGGATCCAGCTGAATCTTGTGGTGTAGGCCACGCCTATTTCCGCCCCGACTTTTATGCGTGAAAAATCGCGATTTATTGTAAACCTGCTTTTTCGTACTTCTCCTACACCGTGCAACGGATCTGCATGAAACTTGGTCTGTAGCATCAGTAGACCGACCTGACAAAAAGTTATCAAAAGATTTTTTTTCGGATGAAAATTTCGTAAACTACGCACAAACAAATTTGTGTAGCTAGCTACGAAGACACAAACGTTGCCATATCTCGGCCAAAATAAAAGATATCATCACAAATCTTTAGATTCTTGTTTCACATGAGCCTCTTAGTGTAGGCAACTAATCTTACAAAATTTGGTCAATAGGGGGCGCCAAAAGTACCAAAAGTTAATATCTCATGAACAGCTCATCCGATTTTCACGAAATTTGGGGTGTACCATCTAGGCCAACTCTTGAGGCAAGGCCTACAGTGGCGTACTGATTCGTCAAAGTGGGCGTGGCCTATGGGACCCATGTTTGGATCTACCACTTACACTAAAGTGAGCAACTTACAATTTACAGAGTCGATGTGCAATGGTTCATGGACCTGACATACCAAATATTACATTATTGGACCACTAGGTGGCGCTACAATGACGTAAAACGTGTTTTTGCATATAACTCCGAAAGGCTACATCGCAGACCGAATATTTATAGATGCTCTTGTTGCTTGTATCGACCTGAATCTGACGATATAGGACAGGTCCATTTATACTAAAAAGTTTTATCGCAAAATCGTGTAGTGCGAAACAAAATGTTTTCGTACTCGTCCTAGGCCATACAACCAATGTGCACGAAACTTGGTAGATACCATCTGGGTATGGAGTTGACCAAAAGTTATCAAAGGAATTTCGCTACATTACACCGTTCGCAATTTACAACTAAACTAATTCGTTGTAGCTAGCCACAAAACACGAACTTTGGCATATCTCGGTCAAATTAATAGTTATCACAATGAATCCTGGTGGGCTTCTTCAACATCCCATCCCTAGCCTCCACACCAAATTTGGTCAAAATCGGCCGTTAGGGGGCGCTATAATTAACGTAGAGGCTTTTTCGGCAAATAAGTCAATGCATTTGAATGGGAATACTTTGCAATGTAAATATCTCTGCAGCATTAAATGCTATCATCACAAACCCTGGATGTATTTTGTTTGTCATGCCACTCTGCAGCTTCCCACCAAATTTGGTGAAAATCGGCCGTTAGGGGGCGCTATAATTAACGTAGAGACCTTTTGGCAAATAAGTCAATGCATTTAAATATGTTTTTGCATATAACTCCCACAGTCTGCATTGCAGATGAGAAGTTCTTAGATCTCCTTGTTCCTTGAATCCGTATGAATCTGATGATACAGGGTAATCCCATTTCCACGAAGAAGTTCTTTTGTAAAATCACACAATGCGCAAAACAAAGTTTTCGTACTCGTCCTAGGCCATGCAACCGATGTGCACGAATCTTGGTAGTTACCATCTGTTTATGGAGCTGACCAAAAGTTATCAAAGCAATTTCGCTACATTACACCGTTCGCACTTTACAACTAAACTAATTTGTTGTAGCTAGCCACAAAACACGAACTTTGGCATATCTCGCCCAAATTAATAGTTATCAGAAAGAAACCAGGTACGCTTCTTCAACATCCCCTTCTGAGCCTCCACACCAAATTTGGTCAAAATCGGCCGTTAGGGGGCGCTATAATTAACGTAGAGGCTTTTTCGGCAAATAAGTCAATGCATTTGAATGGGAATACTTTGCAATGTAAATATCTCGGCAGCATTAAATGCTATCGTCACAAACCCTGGGAGTATTTTGTTCGTCATGGCACTCTGCAGCTTCCCACCAAATTTGGTGAAAATCGGCCGTTAGGGGGCGCTATAATTATCGTAGAGGCCTTTTGGCAAATGAGTCAATGCATTTAAATGGGAGTAATTTGCAATGGATATGTCTCTGCAGCAGTGAATGCTTTCATCACAAAATTTGAGATTATTGTTCGCCATGCCACTCTGCAGCTCTTCACCAGATTTGGCGACGATCGCCCTTTAGGGGGCGTTACAACCGAAGTAGAAGCGTTTGGGGCTTTTACGCAACGAAGAGGAAATTTGCAATTGCATTTCACTATGAACTTTGGAGCTCGCACTCGGCGCTTCGGGTTTTCCTTTCGCGGGCTCCGTTTTCGCGGGCTCTCGGCATCGCCGGGGGCGGCTCGCGCCGGATAGGACTGGCGCACAAGGCTTGGACCCCGTTCATAACTGCTTGCAGTTCTAGTTATTATTATTATTAGGGGTCCAAGCCCGAGGTTGCGAGAACGGGCGGTAGCGAAGCTACGCCGTTCGCACAGCAGGGCTGTGGAACCCTATTGGAATTGTAAAAATTCTTATTATTATTATTATTATTATTATTCTTCCGCCTCTAAAACTGATACTGCAGCCTAAACCGTAAATGGTGGGAGGTTGCCGTTTTCAGGAATGGTCCAGATCACTGCAGGGACCTCGGACGAAAAAATTCAGCCACTTTGACCACTAGGTGGCGCTATAGCAGAAAAAACGCGTTTGTCCTTATAACTCCCAAACCGTACATCGCACATTAAAAATACACATATCGACGCGTTCCTCGGATCCAGCTGAATCTCGTGGTATAGGCCACGCCCATTTCCGCCTAGACTTTTATACGTGAAAAATCGCGATTTATCGTAAACCTGCTTTTTCGTACTCCTCCTAGACCGTGCGACGGATCTGCATGAAACTTGGTCTGTAGTATCTCTAGGCCGACCTGACGAAAAGTTATCAAAAGATTTTTTTTCGGATGAAAATTTCGTAAACTACGCACAAACAAATTTGTGTAGCTAGCTACAAAGACACAAACGTTGCCATATCTCGGCCAAAATAAAGGGTATCATCACACGTCTTTAGATTCTTGTTTGGCATGAGCCTCTCAGTGTCTGCAACAAATTTTACAAAATTTGGTCGATAGGGGGCGCCAAAAGTACAAAAAGTTAATATCTCATGAACGGCTCATCCGATTTTCACGAAATTTGGTGCGTACCATCTAGGCCCACTCCTGAGGCCAGGACTACAGTGGGGTACTGATTCGTCAAAGTGGGCGTGGCCTATGGGACCCATGTTTGGATCTACCACTTAGACTAAAGTGAGCAACTTAAAATTTACAGTGTCGATGTGCAATGGCTTATGGACCTGACCTACCAAATATTACATAAGTGGACCACTAGGTGGCGCTACAATGACGTAAAACGTGTTTTTGCCTATAACTCCGAAAGGCTACATCGCAGACCGAAAATGTATAGATCCCCTTGTTCCTTGTATCGCCCTGAATCTGACGATATAGGACAAGTCCATTTCAACAACAAAGTTCTTTCGCAAAATCGCGCAATGCAAAAACAAATGTTATCATACTCGTCCTAGGCCTTGTTACCGATGTGCACGAAACTTGGTAGATATCTTCTGTATATAGAGCTGACCAAAAGTTATCAAAAGAATTTTGCTACGTTACACCGTTCGCACTCTACACGCAAACAAATTTGTCGTAGCTAGCCACAAAACACGAACTTTAGCATATCTCGGCCAAATTAATAGTTATCAGAACAAATCTTGGTAGAGATCTTTGACATCCCATTCCTAGCCTCCTTACCAAATTTGGTTAGAATCGGCCATCAGGGGGCGCTATAATTAACGTAGAGGCCTTTCGGTAAATAAGTCAATGCATTTAAATGGGAATAATTTGCAACGTAAATATCTCCGCAGAAGTAAATACTATCATCACAAAACTTGAGGGTATTGTTCGACATGCCACTCCGAGCCTCCACGCCGAATTTGGTGAAAATCCGCCGTCAGGGGGCGCTACAATTAACGTAGAGGCCTTTCGGCAAATGAGTCAATGCATTTAAATGGGAATAATTTGCAATGTAAATATCTCTGCAGCATTAAATGCTATCATCACAAACCCTGGGTGTATTTTGTTCAGCATGCCACTCTGCGGCTTCCCACAAAATTTGGTGAAAATCGGCAGTCAGGGGGCGCTACAATTAACGTAGAGGCCTTTTGGCAAATGAGTCAATGCATTTAAATGGGAGTAATTTGCAATAGATATGTCTCTGCAGCAGTAAATGCTATCATCACAAAACTTGAGATTATTGTTCGCCATGCCACTCTGTGGCTCTTCACCAGATTTGGCAACGATCGCCGGGGGCGACACGCGCCGGGGTGGACAGGCGCACGAGGCTTGGACCCCGTTCATAACTGCTTGCAGTTCTAGTTATTATTATTATTATTCTTCCGCCTCTAAAACTGATACTGCAGCCTAAACCGTAAATGGTGGGAGGTTGCCCTTTGCAGGACTGGTCCAGATCACTGCAGGGACCTCGGACGAAAAAATTCGGCCACTTTGACCACTAGGTGGCGCTATAGCAGAAAAAACGCGTTTGGCCTTATAACTCCCGAACCGTACATCGCACATTAAAAATACACATATCGACACGTTCCTTGGATCCAGCTGAATCTCGTGGTATAAGCCACGCCCATTTCCGCCCCAACTTTTATGCGTGAAAAATCGCGATTTATTGTAAACCTGCTTTTTCATACTCCTCCTAGACCGTGTAACGTATCTGCATGAAACTTGGTCTCTAGCATCTATATGCCAACTTGAGACAAAAGTATCAAAAGATTTTTTTTCGGATAAAAATTACGTAAACTACGCACAAACAAATTTGTGTAGCTAGCTACGAAGACACAAACGTTGCCATATCTCGGCCAAAATAAATGATATCATCACAAATCTTTAGATTCTAGTTTGGAATGAGCCTCTCAGTGTCTGAAACAAATTTTACAAAATTTGGTCAATAGGGGGCGCCAAAAGTACAAAAAGTTAATATCTCATGAACGGCTCATCCGAGTTTTACGAAATTTGGAGCGTACCATCTAGGCCCACTCCTGAGGCCAGGACTACAGTGGGGTACTGATTCGTAAAAGTGGGCGTGGCCTATGGGACCCAAATGGGACCCAGGTTTATATCTACCACTTACACTAATGTGAGCAACTTCAAATTTACAGTGTCGATGTACAATGGTTCTTGGACAAGATGTACCAAATATTACAAAAGTGGACCACTAGGTGGCGCTACAATGACGCAAAACGTGTTTTTGCCTATAACTCCGACACGCTACATCGCAGACGGAATATTTATAGATCCACGTGTTCCTTGTATGCATTTGAATCTGATGATATAGAAAAAGTCCATTTCTACCAAAAAGTGTTTTCGCAAAATCGCGCAATGCAAAAGAAATTGTTTTCTTACTCGTCCTAGGCCGTGTGACCAATGTGCACGAAACTTGGTAGATATCATCTGTATATAGAGCTGACCAAAAGTTGTTAAAATAATTTTGCTACTTCACACCGTTCGCACTTTACAAGCAAACTAATTTGACGTAGCTAGCCACAAAACACGAACTTTGGCATATCTCGGCCAAATTGTTTGATATCAGAACAAATCTTGGTACAGATGTTCGACATGCCATTCCAAGCCTCCATACAAAATTTGGTCAGAATCGGCCTTCAGGGGGCGCTATAATTAACGTGGAGGTCTTTCGGTAAATAAGTCAATGCATTTAAATGGGAATAATTTGCGATGTGAATATCTCTGCAGCAGTAAAGGCCATCATCACAAAACTTGAGGCTATTGTTCGACATGCCACTCCGAGCCTCCAAACTAAATTTGGTGAAAATCGGCCGTTAGGGGGCGCTATAATCAACGTAGACGCCTTTCGGTAAATGAGTCAATGCATTTAAATGGGAATAATTTTCAATGTCAATATCTCTGCAGCAGTAAATGCTATCATCACAAAACTTGAGAGTATTGTTCGCCATGCCACTCTGTGGCTCTTCGCCAGATTTGGCAACGATCGCCGGGGGCGACTCACACCGGGGGGGACGGCCGCACGAGGCTTGGACCCCGTTCATAACTGCTTGCAGTTCTAGTTATTATTATTCTTCTTTTTCTTCCGCCTCTAAAACTGATACTGCAGCCTAAACCGTAAATGGTGGGAGGTTGCCGTTTTGAGGTCTGGTCCAAAACCCTGCAGGGACCTCGGACGAAAAAATTCAGCCACTTTCACCACTAGGTGGCGCTATAGCAGAAAAAACGCGTTTGGCCTTATAACTCCCAAACCGTACATCGCACATTAAAAATACACATATCGACGCGTTCCTTGGATCCAGCTGAATCTCGTGGTATAGGCCACGCCCATTTCCGCCTAGACTTTTATACGTGAAAAATCGCGATTTATCGTAAACATGCTTTTTCGTACTCCTCTTAGACCGTGTAACGGATCTGCATGAAACTTGGTCTCTAGCATCTATAGGCCGACCTGAGACAAAAGTATCAAAAGATTTTTTTTCGGATAAAAATTGCGTAAACTACGCACAAACAAATTTGTGTAGCTAGCAACGAAGACACAAACGTTGCCATATCTCGGCCAAAATAAATGATATCATCACAAATCTTTAGATTCTTGTTTGGAATGAGCCTCTCAGTGTCTGAAACAAATTTTAAGAAATTTGGTCAATAGGGGGCGCCAAAAGTACAAAAAGTTAATATCTCATGAACGGCTCATCCGATTTTTACGAAATTTGGAGCGTACCATCTAGGCCCACTTCTGAGGCCAGGACTACAGTGGGGTACTGATTCGTCAAAGTGGGCGTGGCCTATGGGACCCAAATGTCACCCAGGTTTATATCTACCACTTACACCAATGTGAGCAACTTCAAATTTACAGTGTAGATGTACAATGGTTTCCGGACCACAGGTACCAAATATTACAAAAGTGGACCACTAGGTGGCGCTACAATCACGTAAAACGTGTTTTTGACTATAACTCCCACAGAATACATCGCAGATGGAATATTTATAGATCCACGTGTTCCTTTTATGCATCTGAATCTGATGATATAGGAAAAGTCCATTTCTACGAAAAGAAATTTTCGCAAAATTGCGCAATGCAAAAAAAAATGTTTTCGTACTCGTCCTAGGCCGTGTGACCAATGACCACGAAACTTGGAAGATATAATCTGTATATAGAGCTGACCAAAAGTTGTCAAAAGAATTTTGCTACGGTACACCGTTCGCACTTTACAAGCAAACTAATTTGACGTGGCTAGCCACAAAACACGAACTTTGGCATATCTCGGCCAAATTATTTGATATCCGAACAAATCTTGGTACAGATCTTTGACATGCCATTCCAAGCCTCCATACAAAATGTGGTCAAAATCGGCCTTCAGGGGGCGCTATAATTAACGTGGAGGTCTTTCAGTAAATAAGTCAATGCATTTAAATGGGAATAATTTGCAATGTGAATATCTCTGCAGCAGTAAATGCCATCATCACAAAACTTGATAGTGTTGTTCGTCATGCCACCCCGTGCCTCCACACCAAATTTGGTGAAAATCCGCCGCCAGGGGGCGCTACAATTAACGTAGAGGCCTTTCGGCAAATGAGTCAATGCATTTAAATGGGAGTAATTTGCAATGTGAATATCTCGGCAGCAGTAAATGCCATCATCACGAAACTTGAGACTAATGTTCGACATGCCACTCTGCGGCTCCCCAACGGATTTGGCGACTATCGCCCTTTAGGGGGCGCTATAATCAAGGTAGAAGCGGTTTGGCCTTTTACGCAACGAAGAGGAAATTTGCAATTGCATTTCACTACGTTCTTTGGAGCTCGCGCTCGTTCAGGCGGCGGCGCTTCGGGTTCTCCTTTCGCGGGCTCCGTTTTCGCCGGGGGGGACCGGCGCACGAGGCTTGGACCCCGTTCATAACTGCTTGCAGTTCTAGTTATTATTATTATTCTTCCGCCTCTAAAACTGATACTGCAGCCTAAACCGTAAATGGTGGGAGGTTGCCCTTTGCAGGACTGGTCCAGATCACTGCAGGGACCTCGGACGAAAAAATTCGGCCACTTTGACCACTAGGTGGCGCTATAGCAGAAAAAACGCGTTTGGCCTTATAACTCCCGAACCGTACATCGCACATTAAAAATACACATATCGACGCGTTCCTTGGATCCAGCTGAATCTCGTGGTATAAGCCACGCCCATTTCCGCCCCAACTTTTATGCGTGAAAAATCGCGATTTATTGTAAACCTGCTTTTTCATACTCCTCCTAGACCGTGTAACGGATCTGCATGAAACTTGGTCTCTAGCATCTATATGCCAACTTGAGACAAAAGTATCAAAAGATTTTTTTTCGGATAAAAATTACGTAAACTACGCACAAACAAATTTGTGTAGCTAGCTACGAAGACACAAACGTTGCCATATCTCGGCCAAAATAAATGATATCATCACAAATCTTTAGATTCTAGTTTGGAATGAGCCTCTCAGTGTCTGAAACAAATTTTAAAAAATTTGGTCAATAGGGGGCGCCAAAAGTACAAAAAGTTAATATCTCATGAACGGCTCATCCGATTTTTACGAAATTTGGAGCGTACCATCTAGGCCCACTCCTGAGGCCAGGACTACAGTGGGGTACTGATTCGTCAAAGTGGGCGTGGCCTATGGGACCCAAATGGGACCCAGGTTTATATCTACCACTTACACTAATGTGAGCAACTTCAAATTTACAGTGTCGATGTACAATGGTTCTTGGACAAGATGTACCAAATATTACAAAAGTGGACCACTAGGTGGCGCTACAATGACGCAAAACGTGTTTTTGCCTATAACTCCGACACGCTACATCGCAGACGGAATATTTATAGATCCACGTGTTCCTTGTATGCATTTGAATCTGATGATATAGAAAAAGTCCATTTCTACCAAAAAGTGTTTTCGCAAAATCGCGCAATGCAAAAGAAATTGTTTTCTTACTCGTCCTAGGCCGTGTGACCAATGTGCACGAAACTTGGTAGATATCATCTGTATATAGAGCTGAACAAAAGTTGTTAAAATAATTTTGCTACTTTACACCGTTCGCACTTTACAAGCAAACTAATTTGACGTAGCTAGCCACAAAACACGAACTTTGGCATATCTCGGCCAAATTGTTTGATATCAGAACAAATCTTGGTACAGATGTTCGACATGCCATTCCAAGCCTCCATACAAAATTTGGTCAGAATCGGCCTTCAGGGGGCGCTATAATTAACGTGGAGGTCTTTCGGTAAATAAGTCAATGCATTTAAATGGGAATAATTTGCGATGTGAATATCTCTGCAGCAGTAAAGGCCATCATCACAAAACTTGAGGCTATTGTTCGACATGCCACTCCGAGCCTCCAAACTAAATTTGGTGAAAATCGGCCGTTAGGGGGCGCTATAATCAACGTAGACGCCTTTCGGTAAATGAGTCAATGCATTTAAATGGGAATAATTTTCAATGTCAATATCTCTGCAGCAGTAAATGCTATCATCACAAAACTTGAGATTATTGTTCGCCATGCCACTCTGTGGCTCTTCGCCAGATTTGGCAACGATCGCCGGGGGCGACTCACACCGGGGGGGACGGCCGCACGAGGCTTGGACCCCGTTCATAACTGCTTGCAGTTCTAGTTATTAGGGGTCCAAGCCCGAGGCTGCGAGAATCGGCGGTAGCGAAGCTACGCCGTTCGCACAGCAGGGCTGTGGAACCCTATTGGAATTGTAAGGTTTCTTATTATTCTTCTTCCGCCGATAAAACTGATACTGCAGCCTAAACCGTAAGTGGTGGGAGGTTGCCGTTTTCAGGTCTGGTCCAAAACCCTGCAGGGACCTCGGACGAAAAAATTCAGCCACTTTCACCAATAGGTGGCGCTATAGCAGAAAAAACGCGTTTGGCCCTATAACTCCTGAACCGTACATCGCACATTAAAAAAACACATATCCATGCGTTCCCTGAATCCAGCTGAATCTCGTGATGTAGGCCACGCCCATTTCCGCCCCGACTTTTTCCCGTGAAAAATCGCGATTTATCGTAAGCCTACTTTTTTATACTCCTCCGAGACCGTGCAACCGATTTGCATAAAACTTGGTAAGAAGCATCTATAGACCGACCTGACAAAAAGTTATCAAAAGATCTTTTTTCAGATGAAAATTGCGTAAACTACGCACAAACAAATTTGTGTAGCTAGCTATAAAGACACAAACGTTGCCATATCTCGGCCAAAATAAATGATATCATCACAAATCTTTCGATTCTTGTTTCACATGAGCCTCTTAGTGTAAGCAACTAATTTTACAAAATTTGGTCAATAGGGGGCGCCAAAAGTACCAAAAGTTAATATCTCATGAATGGCTCATCCGATTTTCACAAAATTTGGTGAATACCATTAAGGCCCACTCTTGAGGCCAGGCCTACAGTGGGGTACTGATTCGTCAAAGTGGGCGTGGCCTATGGGTCCCATGTTTGGATCTACCACTTACACTAAAGTGAGCAACTTAAAATTTACAGTGTCGATGTGCAATGGTTCATGGACCTGACATACCAAATATTACATTATTGGACCACTAGGTGGCGCTACAATGACGTAAAACGTGTTTTTGCCAATAACTCCCACAGGCTACATCGCAGACAGGAAATATATACATGCACTTGTTCCTTGTATCCATGTGAAGCTGACGATATAGGTCCTGCCCATTTGCACTAAGAATTTTTTTCGCAAAATTGTGTAATGCACAAAAAAATGTTTTCGTACTCGTCCTAGGCCATGGAACCAATTCGCACGAAACTTGGTAGATACCATCTGGGTATGGAGTTGACCAAAAGTTATCAAAGGAATTTTGCTACATTACACTGTTCGCAATTTACAACTAAACTAATTTGTTGTAGCTAGCCACAAAACACAAACTTTGGCATATCTCGGCCAAATTAATAGTTATCACAATGAAACCTGGTGGGCTTCTTCAACATCCCATCCCTAGCCTCCATACCAAATCTGGTCAGAATCGGCCGTTAGGGGGCGCTATAATTAACGTAGAGGCTTTTTCGGCAAATAAGTCAATGCATTTGAATGGGAATACTTTGCAATGTAAATATCTCTGCAGCATTAAATGCTATCATCACAAACCCTGGGAGTATTTTGTTCGTCATGCCACTCTGCAGCTTCCCACCAAATTTGGTGAAAATCGGCCGTTAGGGGGCGCTATAATTAACGTAGAGACCTTTTGGCAAATAAGTCAATGCATTTAAATATGTTTTTGTGTATAACTCCCACAGTCTGCATTGCAGATGAGAAGTTCTTAGATCTCCTTGTTCCTTGAATCCATATGAATCTGCTGATACAGGGTAATCCCATTTCCACGAAGAAGTTATTTCGTAAAATCACACAATGCGCAAAACAAAGTTTTCGTACTCGTCCTAGGCCATGCGACCGATGTGCACGAAACTTGGTAGATACCATCTGTTTATGGAGCTGACCAAAAGTTATCAAAGCAATTTCGCTACATTACACCGTTCGCACTTTACAACTAAACTAATTCGTTGTGGCTAGCCAAAAAACACGAACTTTGGCATATCTCGCCCAAATTAATAGTTATCAGAAAGAAACCAGGTACGCTTCTTCACCATCCCCTTCTGAGCCTCCACACCAAAGTTGGTTAAAATCGGCCGTTAGGGGGCGCTATAATTAACGTAGAGGCTTTTTCGGCAAATAAGTCAATGCATTTGAATGGGAATACTTTGCAATGTAAATATCTCGGCAGCATTAAATGCTATCATCACAAACCCTGGGAGTATTTTGTTCGTCATGGCACTCTGCAGCTTCCCACCAAATTTGGTGAAAATCGGCCGTTAGGGGGCGCTATAATTAACGTAGAGGCCTTTTGGCAAATGAGTCAATGCATTTAAATGGGAGTAATTTGCAATGGATATGTCTCTGCAGCAGTGAATGCTTTCATCACAAAATTTGAGATTATTGTTCGCCATGCCACTCTGCAGCTCTTCACCAGATTTGGCGACGATCGCCCTTTAGGGGGCGTTACAACCGAAGTAGAAGCGTTTGGGGCTTTTACGCAACGAAGAGGAAATTTGCAATTGCATTTCACTACGAACTTTGGAGCTCGCACTCGGCCAAATTAACCGACTTTTGTCTCGCCGCGGCGGCGCTTCGGGTTTTCCTTTCGCGTGCTCCGTTTTCGCGGGCTCTCGGCATCGCCGGGGGCGGCTCGCGCCGGATAGGACTGGCGCACAAGGCTTGGACCCCGTTCATAACTGCTTGCAGTTCTAGTTATTAGGGGTCCAAGCCCGAGGTTGCGAGAACGGGCGGTAGCGAAGCTACGCCGTTCGCACAGCAGGGCTGTGGAACCCTATTGAAATTGTAAAAATTCTTATTATTATTAGGGGTCCAAGCCCGAGGCTGCGAGAATCGGCGGTAGCGAAGCTACGCCGTTCGCACAGCAGGGCTGTGGAACCCTATTGGAATTGTAAGGTTTCTTATTATTCTTCCGCCGATAAAACTGATACTGCAGCCTAAACCATAAATGGTGGGAGGTTGCCGTTTTCAGGTCTGGTCCAGAACCCTGCAGGGACCTCGGACAAAAAAATTCAGCCACTAGGTGGCGCTATACCAGAAGATACGCGTTTGGCCTTATAACTCCCAAACCGTACATCGCACATGAAAAATACACGCATCCACGCGTTCCCTGAATCCAGCTGAATCTCGTCATGTAGGCCACGCCCATTTCCGCCCCGACTTTTTTGCGTGAAAAATCGCGATTTATGGTAAACCTACTTTTTCATACTCCTCCTAGACCGTACAACCGATTTGCATAAAACTTGGTAGGTAGCATCTCTAGACCGACCTGAGAAAAAGTTATCAAAAGATTTTTTTTCTGATTAAAATTGTGTTGATTACGCTCAAACAAATTTGTGTAGCTAGCAACGAAGACACACACGTTGCCATATCTCGACCAAAATAAATGATATCATCGCGAGTCTTTAGATTCTTGTTTGACATGACCCTGTAAGGCTCGCTAATCAATTTTACAAAATTTGGCCATTAGGGGGCGCCACAAATACAAAAAGTTTATATCTCAAGAACGGCTCATCCGATTTTTACGAAATTTGGAGTTTGCTATCTAGACCCACTCCTGAGGCCACGCCTACAGTGGGGTACTGATTCGTCAAAGTGGGCGTGGCCTATGGAATCCAGGTTTAGATTCATCACTTGCCCTACTGTGAATAACTTAAAATTTACAGTGTAGATGGACAATGTATTGCAGATCTTACATACCAAATATTACTTACATGGACCACTAGGTGGCGCTATAATGACGTAAAACGTGTTTTCACCGATAACTCCCACAGTCTACCTCACAAATGAAAAATTCTTACATCCTTGTGTTCCTTGAATCCATCCAAATCTGGAAATAGAGGCCCCGCCTATTTAGACTAAAACGTTTTTTCGCAAAATCGCGCAATGTGAAAAAAAATGTTTTCGAACTCGTCCTAGGGCGCGTAACCGATGTGCACGAAACTTGGTAGATACCATCGGTATATGGAGTTGACAAAAAGTTATCAAAGGAATTTTGCTACATTACACCGTTCGCACTTTACAAGCAAACTAATTTGTTGTAGCTATCCACAAAACACGAACATTGGCATATCTCGGCCAAATTAATAGTTATCAGAATGAATCTTGGTGGGCTTCTTCAACATTCCATTCCTAATCCCCCTACCAAATTTGGTGAAAATAGGCCGTCGGGGGGCACTATAATTGACGTAGAGGCTTTTCGGCAAATAAGTCAATGCATTTGAATGGGAATATTTGCATTGTAAATATCTCTGTATCATTAAATGCTATCATCACAAACCCTGGGAGTATTTTGTTCGGCATACAACTCTGTGGCTTCCCACCAAATTTGGTGAAAATTGGCCGTTAGGGGGCGCTGTAATTAACGTAGACACCTTCTGGTAAATAAGTCAATGCATTTAAACGTGTTTTTGCCTATAACTCCGAAAGGCTAAATCGAAGACCGGATATTTATAGATCCACTTGTTCCTTGTATGGACTTGAATCTAAAGATATAGGACAGGTTCATATATACTAAAACGTTTTTTCGCAAAATCGCGTAATGCAAAAACAAATGTTATTGTACTCGTCCTAGGCCGTGTGATCGATGTGCACAAAACTTGGTAGATTTCTTCTCTATATAGAGTTGACCAAAAGTTATCAAAAGAATTTTGCTACGTTACACCGTTCGCACTTTACAAGCAAACAAATTTGTCGTAGCTAGCCACAAAACATGAACGTTGGCCTATCTCGGCCAAATTATTAGATATCAGAGCAAATCTTGGTAGAGATCTTTGACATGCCATTCCTAGCCTAGATACCAAATGTGGTCGAAATCGGCCGTCAGGGGGCGCTATAATTAACGTAGAGGCCTTTCGGTAAATAAGTCAATGCATTTAAATGGGAATAATTTGCAATGTAAATATCTCTGCAGCATTAAATGCTATCATCACAAACCCTGGGTGTATTTTGTTCAGCATGCCACTCTGCGGCTTCCCACAAAATTTGGTGAAAATCTGCTGTTAGGGGGCGCTACAATTAACGTAGATGCCTTTCGGCAAATGAGTCAATGCATTTAAATGGGAATAATTTGCAATGTGAATATCTCTGCAGCAGTAAATGCCATCATCACGAAACTTGAGAGTATTGTTCGTCATGCCACTCTGCGGCTCCCCACCGGATTTGGCGACGATCGCCCTTTAGGGGGCGCTAAAATCGAAGTAGAAGCGTTTGGGCCTTTTACGCAACGAAGAGGAAATTTGCGATTGCGTTTCGCTACGGACTTTGGAGCTCGCGCTCGGTCAAACTTCCTGACTTTCGCCTCGCCGCGGCGGCGCTTCGGGTTCTCCTTTCGGGGGCTCCGTTTTCGCGGGCTCTCGGTGTCGCCGGGGGCGGCTCGCGCCGGGGGGCACCGGCGCACGAGGCTTGGACCCCGTTCATAACTGCTTGCAGTTCTAGTTAGGGGTCCAAGCCCGAGGTTGCGAGAACGGGCGGTAGCGAAGCTACGCCGTTCGCACAGCAGGGCTGTGGAACCCTATTGAAATTGTAAAAATTCTTATTATTATTATTAGGGGTCCAAGTCCGAGTCTGGAAGAAGCGGCGGTAGCAATAGCTACGCCGTTCGCACAGTAGGACTGTGGAACCCTATTGTTTTTCTCATGATTTTTTTTATTATTATTCTTCTTCTCCGCGTAAAAGTCCCGCTGCAGCCTAAACCGTACATGGTGGGCGGGTGCCCTTTTCAGGACTGGTCCAGAACCCGGCAACGACCTCAGACACAAGAATGTCCCCACTTCCACCACTAGGTGGCGCTATAGCAGAAAAAACGCGTTTGACCCTATAACTTCCAAACCGTATGTTGCACATTAAAAATACACATATGCACGCGTTCACTGGATCCTAGGAAATCTCACGATATAGGCCACGCCCATTTCCGCCTAGACTTTTATGCGTGAAAAATCGCAATTTATCAAAAACCTACTTTTTCGAACTCCTTCTAGACCGTAAGACCGATTCGCATGAAACTTGGCACGTAGCACCTTCAGACCAACCTGACAAAAAATTATAAACAGAATTGTTATAGGACACAAATTGGATATATTACGCACAACCAAATTTGTGTAGCTAACTATGAAAACACGAACTTTGCCATATCTCGGTCAAAATAAATGTTATCAATGCACAACTTCAGATTCTTGTTTCCCATGACCCTCTGTAGGGGCCCAATACATGTTACAAAAATTGACCAGTAGGGGGCGCTACAAGTACAAAATGTTTATATCTCATGAACGGCTCATTCAATTTTTACCAAATTTGGTGGGTACTATCTAGGTTCACTCATGAGACCACCCCTATTGTGGGGTACGGTTTGGTCAAAGTGGGCGTGGCCTATGAGACTCACATCTAGATTCACCCTTTACCCTGATGTGAGCCACTTGAAATTTACAAGGTAGATGTAGAATGGGCCATGGACTGCAGTTACCAAAAATTACACATGTAGACCACTAGGTGGCGCTATAGTGTTTTTTTGCCTTTAACTCCCACACTACATACCGCACATTAGAAATCCATATGTCCCCGTGTTCCTTGAGTCCATCTGAATCTCATGATGTAGGCCACGCCCATTTCTGCTGAGAATTCTTTTCGCAATATTGCGCAATGTGAAAAACCAACTTTTTCGAACTCGTCCAAGGCCGTCCAACCGATATGCACGAAACCTGGTACCTAGCACCTCTAGACACACTTGAACAAAAATTATCCAAAGAATTTTGCTACGTTAAAGTATGCGCATTTTACGACCAAACAAATTATCCTAGCTAGCTACCAACCACAAACTTAATCATATGTCGGCCGATTTTAAAGCTATAAGCAAACCACTTGACAACCTTGTGCTATATAGCACTCCAATGCTCTGTACCAAATTTAGGGAAGATCGGCCATTAGGGGGCGCTATAATAAACGTTTAAGTTTTTCAGCAAATAACTCAATGCATTTAAATGGGAAGATTTCAATTACAATATCTCGGCCACCGTACATGCTATCAACGCGAAACTTGGGGTGCTTTGTCGGCACGCCGCCCTGACACTTTATACCACATTTGGTAAAGATTGGCCATTAGGGGGCGCTATAGTCAACATAGACTTTGTAAAACTCTAGCTACAGCCTAAACTGCAACGGATGGGGAGGTGCAATTTTCAGGATTGGTCCGGAACTCTGCAGGGACCTTAGGCACAACAATTGACCCACTTCCACTACTAGGTGGCGCTATAGCAGAAAAAATGTGTTGTGCGACAGTAAATGCTATCAACATGTAACGTGATGCTGGTTCGGCATGCTGTTCTGCGGCATGCTGTTCTGAGGCTCTGTATCAAATTTGGCGAAGATTGGCCATTAGCGGGCGCTATAGTCAACGTAGATGTGTTTTGAGCATTTTAGGCAATCAATGTTAAAGGTGCTCTAAGTGATGTTGGGTGATGTAGCTTATTGTTGATGTTCAAAATGTTGTCCCTTAATATGGAAGCTAGTTTGCCACTCCCTCCTCTCTAAAACAAATCGTGGCAAAGAATTGTGATATCAATTTTAAGTAAAACAAAATCGTGATTCATATTTTTCCCTGAATTGTGCAGCTCTAATGGCCACTATTTCCATTGAGTATTGCAGTGTATCTTTTTATTATGCATACTGAATTTCTGAAAGTGCATATACCGTAAAACTTCAAATAATAGCTGAGTCCCAAATAGACGCCTGTCTCTTTTAAACGCCTGGTGTGACAACAGATTTGGGTAAATAAAAGCAGGTCTCAAATAGAGGCCTGGTCTGTTTTTTGTTGTTTTGTTTTTTTTCTTCGTGTCGGGTTGTATTTGATCTTTTAAAACCCGTTGGATCGTTTGTTCTATGTTTTGATTTGATTTCACGTGACAGACGCAACCGTTCATAAACGACTCATCACTATGGCAACATAACAACAGGTTAACAAACTTTCTTTTAGTCTTCAGTTTTTCTTAATTCTCTCAATACCACCATGGTGACAAAAAGAAAAAAGTATGATTTGACATTTAAGCTGACAGTTGTCAAATTTGCCGAACAAAATTCGTGAGAAGCAGCGGCGAGACATGCATAACACACCGTTGCCATGCAAAAGAAGAGCGTTGCTATGGATGCAGTTCTGTTCACTCTGGAGGCCAGCTATCAATCAATCCGCTGAAAGAAGTCGGATAATTTATCAGCTGTGGCAAAAAGTGGAGAAACGCCGTCGAGCAACTTCTGTCCTCCAATTCAAGCAATGACAGCAGATCTGGTGAGCGCCATCACTACATCTTTATATACGTTCTATGATCGCTACGCAGGGACAACAACGCTAATTAGTTAGCTTACATTGCACGTTTAGGTGTGTCAACATGCAACGGCTGTGTAAAAAGGAAACAAGATGAATGAGGACATGAAGCCATTTACCTCGTCTCACTTCACCGTCAACAGAAATGTTCAGTTTAATGTGAATACGAGCAGCCGATAGCCCGCTAGCTTACTACAACGCGTCAGCTAATGTCACGTCAATTCCTGCAGTGATTAAAACAGCAGCTGGGTCATTTGTCCACCACGGCAGCACCCCATAATGTATACGGCTACTACCACAGCCCGTAAGGTGGTGGTGAGTAATAGATGAAGGGTTGCATTAGCTTAACAGATACAGAGTTTACGTTGCTATGGACGCATGGACTTCAGGCTGATTCAAGACCCCTCCGCTTCATGTCGGGGTCCTGATCACCCTGTCGGGGTTGTATTCGCTATAACAACCGCCTCACTCTACATTATCCCTTACATAATACGAATTAAAAAAAATAATATAATGTGGTAACCTCCTATTGTCAATTAAAGGCCTGTCTCTTATAGACGCCTGTCTCAAATACAAGCCGGTCCATTTCGGCGATTTGGGTAAATAGAAGCCCGGGCTATTATTTGAAGTTTTACGGTATACGAAACGCCAATTTGTATATTATTTGCGTGTTATCAAGATGTATACTTGCTTTTTATTGTTTTTCTATACTGTTTGGCGTTCATTGACCTTTGTTTATGTTTGAAAATGAAAAATGAAAATGAAAAATGTTTTGTTTGAAAAGTTCTTATTGGACTTTAATTATCATTACACTTACAATAACGAGCGTGTAGCTGTCCTGAATTTAGCTCATCCTGTACATCATACCTGCAGTTATTCCTGTGTGTGGAAAAGGAAAAGATTAATCTGACCCACCTTTACCCTGTTTCAGCATAGTCTACACATGAATACAGCTATGTCAAGATACGTCAACCTATTATTGTCTTCTATAATAAGCAGACCTTGCGGCTCACACCTCTCGATATTTACCAACGTTAGCCTCCACGCCGTCCGGCTTTGGGTTCCGCCTTCGCACGCTCCTCGGGGCGTCGGGGACGAGTTGCATCGGAGACTTGGACCCCGTCATAACTGCTTGCAGTTCTAGTTAGGGGTCCAAGCCCGAGGTTGCGAGAACGGGCGGTAGCGAAGCTACGCCGTTCGCACAGCAGGGCTGTGGAACCCTATTGAAATTGTAAAAATTCTTATTAGGGGTCCAAGTCCGAGTCTGGAAGAAGCGGCGGTAGCAATAGCTACGCCGTTCGCACAGTAGGACTGTGGAACCCTATTGTTTTTCTCAAGATTTTTATTATTAGGGGTCCAAGTCCGAGTCTGGAAGAAGCGGCGGTAGCAATAGCTACGCCGTTCGCACAGTAGGACTGTGGAACCCTATTGTTTTTCTCAAGATTTTTATTATTAGGGGTCCAAGTCCGAGTCTGGAAGAAGCGGCGGTAGCAATAGCTACGCCGTTCGCACAGTAGGACTGTGGAACCCTATTGTTTTTCTCATGATTCTTTTCCTTATTATTATTCTTCTTCTTCTTCTTCTTCTTCTCCGCGTAAAAGTCCCGCTGCAGCCTAAACCGTACATGGTGGGCGGGTGCCCTTTTCAGGACTGGTCCAGAACCCGGCAACGACCTCAGGCGCAAGAATTTCCCCACTTCCACCACTAGGTGGCGCTATAGCAGAAAAAACGTGTTTGACCCTATAACTTCCAAACCGTACAACACACATTAAAGATACACATATCCACGCGTTCACTGGATGCTACTGAATCTGGTGATATAGGCCACGCCCATTTCCGCCTAGACTTTTATGCGTGAAAAATCGTAATTTATCCAAAACCTACTTTTTCGAACTCCTCCTAGACCGTCCAACCGATTCGCATGAAACTTGGCAGGTAGCACCTACAGACCGACTTGACAAAAAATTATAAAAGGAATTTTTATAGGATATAAATTGCGCATATTACGCACAACCAAATTTGTGTAGCTAACTATGAAAACACGAACTTTGCCATATCTTGGTCAAAATAAATGTTATCAATGCGCAACTTCAGATTCTTGTTTCCCATGACCTTCTGGAGGGGCCCAATACATGTTACAAAAATTGACCAGTAGGGGGCGCTACAAGTACAAAATGTTTATATCTCATGAACGGCTCATTCGATTCTTACCAAATTTGGAGGGTACTATGTAGGGTCACTCATGAGACCACCCCTACCGTGGGGTACGGATTGGTCAAAGTGGGCGTGGCCTATGAGACTCACGTCTATTTTCACCCCTTACCCTGATGTGAGCCACTTGAAATTTACATGGTAGATGTAGAATGGGCCATGGACTGCAGTAACCAAAAATTACACATGTAGACCACTAGGTGGCGCTATAGTGGTTTTTTGCCTTTAACTCCCACACAACATAGCGCACATTAGAAATCCATATGTCCCCGTGTTCCTTGAGTCCATCTGAATCTCATGATGTAGGCCACGCCCATTTCTGCTGAGAATTGTTTTCGCAATATCGCGCAATGTGCAAAACCAACTTTTTTGAACTAGTCCAAGGCCGTGCAACCGATATGCACGAAACCTGGTACATAGCACCTCTAAACACACTTGAACAAAAATAATCCAAAGAATTTTGCTACCTTAAATTATGCGCATTTTACGACCAAACAAATTTTCCTAGCTAGCTACGAAGCACAAACTTAACCATATGTCGGCCAATTTAAAAGGTATAAGCAAACCACTTAAGAAACCTTGTGCAACATTGCACTCTGATGCTGTGTACCAAATTTGGGTAAGATTGGCCATTACGGGGCGCTATAATAAACGTTTAAGTTTTTCAGCAAATAACTCAATGCATTTAAATGGGAAGATTTCAATTACAATATCTCAGCCACCGTACATGCTATCAACGCGAAACTTGGGGTGCTTTGTCGGCACGCCGCCCTGACACTCTTTACCACATTTGGTAAAGATCGGCCATTAGGGGGCGCTATAGTCAACATAGACTGTGTAAAACTCTAGCTACAGCCTAAACTGCAACGGATGGGGAGGTGCAATTTTCAGGATTGGTCCGGAACTCTGCAGGGACCTCAGGCACAACAATTGACCCACTTCCACTACTAGGTTGCGCTATAGCAGAAAAAATGTGTTGTGCGACAGTAAATGCTATCAACATGTAACGTGATGCTGGTTCGGCATGCTGTTCTGCGGCATGCTGTTCTGAGGCTCTGTATCAAATTTGGCGAAGATTGGCCATTAGCGGGCGCTATAGTCAACGTAGATGTGTTTTGAGCATTTTAGGCAATCAATGTTAAAGGTGCTAAAAAGTAATGTTGGGTGATGTAGCTTATTGTTGATGTACAAAATGTTGTCCCTTAATATGGAAGCTAGTTTGCCACTCCCTCCTCTCTAAAACAAATTGTGGCAAAGAATTGTGATATCAATTTTAAGTAAAACAAAATTGTGGTTCATATTTTTCCCTGAATTGTGCAGCTCTAATGGCCACTATTTCCATTGAGTATTGCAGTGTATCTTTTTATTATGCATACTGAATTTCTGAAAGTGCATATATACGAAACGCCAATTTGTATATTATTTGCGTGTTATCAAGATGTATACTTGCTTTTTGCTACGTTTTTGAATTTTGCTACGTTACAGTATGCGCATTTGATGACCAAACAAATTTTCCTAGTTAGCTACCAAGCACAAACTTAATCATATCTCGGCCAATTGTAAATATATAAGCAAACCACTCAAGAATATTGTCCAACATAGCACTCTGATGCTCTCTACCAAATTTGGGGAAGATCAATTGCAGTATCTCGGCCACATTACAGGCTATCAACGTGAAACTTGGGGGGGCGTCGTCGGCATGCCGCCCTGAGGCTCCAAACCCAATTTGGTAAAGATCGGTCATTAGGGGGAGAATTGTTATAGGACACAAAATGCATATATTACGCACAACCAAATTTGTGTAGCTAACTATGAAAACACGAACTTTGCCATATCTCGGTCAAAATAAATGGTATCAATGCGCAACTTCAGATTCTTGTTTCCCATGACCCTCTGGAGGGGCCCAATACATGTTACAAAAATTGACCAGTAGGGAGCGCTAAGAGTACAAAATGTTTATATCTCATGAACGGCTCATTCGATTTTTACCAAATTTGGAGTGTACTATCTAGGGTCACTCATGAGACCACCCCTACCGTGGGGTACGGATTGGTCAAAGTGGGCGTGGCCTATGAGACTCAAGTCTAGATTCACCCCTTACCCTGATGTGAGCCAATTGAAATTTACATGGTAGATGTAGAATGGACCATGGACTACAGTACCCAAAAATTACACATGTAGACCACTAGGTGGCGCTATAGTCAGTCCCTCCAGAAAAACGCGGAGTTTTTTCGTGATTGTTGCGGGCAAAAATCCTTGATTATGCGGCACGTTTTCTTAAAAAATGCGATGGAATATGTGGGATATTTATGCCATTTTATGCGATGAAATTGCGGGAACTTGCAAAAATTGCGGGAACTTGCAAAAACTGCGGTTTGATGAAAAAGAGAAAAAAAGTGATTCCCCCAACACCGTGTTCTCAGTAGGTGAAATTACGTCACTTCATAACGGGCTGCTCTTGTGTGAAGTAAACGCAACATTTTTTAACTTTCTGCTGAGATATATGTAGGGTTGGGTATTGTTTGGTTTTTTTTCTGATACTGGCGCTAAATCGGTACTTTTAAAACGGTGCCTGAACCGATACTTTTTAAGAAAGTTTTTTAAAAAGAAGAAACAAGAAGGATAGGCCTACTCAACAACAGTCGGTGACATTAAGGACATGTTGTTTATTACTAAGGCCATATGGTCAAAATTAAATGATTTAATAGTAATGTAATAACTATAACTTATAATAAACAATAACTTATTTCACCAGTAAATTGCTGTTGGACGACAAAAACAGCAACCAGATGGGAAAAGGGTATTTTAGAATAACCAACCAAAACCAAACAATTACCAGTGTCCGTGAATGCACCATCTGTGCGTTTCCGACGTCGGCAGCTGCTGCGCTGCAGAGCAGACTGTTGATATACAGTCACACTTTACACTGTTTAACGTCACCTGTCAGCATTTTAACCGTGTTTAATCACGCTGCTAGCTAACAGTAGGCTAACGTTACCTGCTGTCCAGTGTAGTGTAAAGTCAGGCACCGAAATAAGGCACCGAAATCTTCGTTCTTATTCGGTCTCGTTAATTACTACCGTTTACGTCGGATCCGGGGGCCCATTGGCACCGAGTTTCGGTACCCAACCCTAGATATATGTGACTTTTTTGCAACGAAAATGCGGGGATTATGAAATCATGCAAGCCCCGCATATTTTGCGCGGAAATCGGCAATTTATGCGGCGAAAGTGCGGCGTTTTTAAAAAAATGCGGCCCCCGCATGAATATGCGGACATTGGCTGATTATGCATTGAATTCTGCGATCGCATAATCGCGTTTTTCTGGAGGGACTGTATAGTGTTTTTTTGTCTTTAACTCCCACACTACATATTGCACATTAGAAATCCGTACGTCCCCGTGTTCCTTGAGTCCGCAATATCGCGCAATGTGCAAAACCAACTTTTTCGAACTCGTCCAAGGCCGTGCAACCGATATGCACGAAACCTGGTACCTACCACCTCTAGACACACATGAACAAAAATATCCAAAGAATTTTGCTACATTAAAGTATGCGCATTTGACGACCAAACAAATTTTCCTAGCTAGCTACCAATCACAAACTTAATCATATGTCGGCCAATTTAAAACGTATCAGCAAACCACTTCGGAAGTTTGTGCTACATTGCACTTTGATGCTCTGTACCAAATTTGGGGATGATCGGCCATTAGGGGGCGCTATAATAAACGTTTAAGTTTTTCAGCAAATAACTCAATGCATTTAAATGGGAAGATTTAAATTGCAGTATCACGGCCACAGTGTATGCTATCATCACAAAACTTGGGGTGCTTCGTCGGCATGCCAACCTGAGGCTCTACACCAAATTTGGTAAAGATCAGCCATTAGGGGGTGCTATAATCAACGTTTATTTGCGTTGGCCAATAAGTCAATGCATTTAAATGGGGACTTTGTGATTTTCAATATCTCTGCGACAGAGATCCATACATACATACATCCATGCCCTGTACATACATCCATGCCCTGTAACCCCGGTACAGGGCATGGATGTATGGATACAGGGCCAGGCAGCATGACAAAGACAACCGTAGGACAGAGAACACTACAGGAGGGTTTTCAACGGCGACCCGATAGCTGCTGGTTAGTAAACACCAAAAGCAGGAGGAAGCGTGGGTTAATATGTGTATTGATACTGGGATGTCTACACAACTGTGTCGACTGACTTCAAAAAAGTTCGCAACTTTACTCGAACCAAAGTTCAAAACACCTTTTTAGACATCTTTAGTCTATTGGCTATTTAGGTTTTGTCCTTGAACACGTCACTTACACCTTTGGCATCTTGTGTAGACTCTTTACATATTTATGAACATATGTACATTTTATCTACTAGTGTTATTGTTGAATAGATTGTGAATACATATTTCTAACATTGTATGATGTTTTTGTCGAGTTATTTTTAATAAGTCAATGCATTTAAATGGGAAAATTTAAATTGCAGTATCTCGGCCACAGTACAGGCGATCAACGTGAAACTTGGGGGGGGGGGGGGGGGGCGTCGTCGACATGCCGCCCTGAGGCTCCAAACCAAATTTAGTAAAGATCGGCCATTAGGGGGCGCTAAAGTCAACTTAAACCAGACCGGGCCCTTTTGCTCCATTGACGTTGATGGGATATTGGCATCGCAACGTACCGCAGACCTTGCGGCTCACGCCTCTCGATATTTACCGCCGTTTGCCTCCGCGCCGTCGGGCTTTGGGTTCCGCTTTCGCACGCTCCTCGGGGCGTCGGGGACGAGTTGCATCGGAGACTTGGACCCCGTCATAACTGCTTGCAGTTCTAGTTAGGGGTCCAAGTCCGAGTCTGGAAGAAGCGGCGGTAGCAATAGCTACGCCGTTCGCACAGTAGGACTGTGGAACCCTATTGTTTTTGTACTGATTTTCCATTCATACATTATTATTATTCTTCTCCGTGTAAAAGTCCCGCTGCAGCCTAAACCGTACAAGGTGGGCGGGTGCCCTTTTCAGGACTGGTCCAGAACCTGGCACCGACCTCAGGTGCAAGAATTTTCCCACTTCCACCACTAGGTGGCGCTATAGCAGAAAAAACGCGTTTGACCCTATAACTTCCAAACCGTATGTCGCACATTTAAAATACACATATCCACGCGTTCCCTGGATCCTAGGAAATCTCACGATATAGGCCACGCCCATTTCCGCCTATACTTTTATGCGTGAAAAATCACAATTTATCAAAAACCTACTTTTTCGAACTCCTTCTAGACCGTAAGACCGATTCGCATGAAACTTGGCACGTAGCACCTTCAGACCAACCTGACAAAAAATTATAAACAGAATTGTTATAGGACACAAATTGCATATATTACGCACAACCAAATTTGTGTAGCTAACTATGAAAACACGAACTTTGCCATATCTCGGTCAAAATAAATGTTATCAATGCGCAACTTCAGATTCGTGTTTCCCATGACCCTCTGTAGGGGCCCAATACATGTTACAAAAATTGACCAGTAGGGGGCGCTACAAGTACAAAATGTTTATATCTCATGAACGGCTCATTCGATTTTTACCAAATTTGGTGGGTATTATCTAGGGTCACTCATGAGACCACCCCTATTGTGGGGTACGGATTGGTCAAAGTGGGCGTGGCCTATGAGACTCACATCTAGATTCACCCCCTACCCTGATGTGAGCCACTTGAAATTTACAAGGTAGATGTAGAATGGGCCATGGACTGCAGTTACCAAACATTACACATGTAGACCACTAGGTGGCGCTATAGTGTTTTTTTGCCTTTAACTCCCACACTACATATCGCACATTAGAAATCCATATGTCCCCGTGTTCCTTGAGTCCATCTGAATCTTATGATGTAGGCCACGCCCATTTCGGCTGAGAATTGTTTTCGCAATATCGCGTGAAAAACCAACTTTTTCGAACTCGTCCAAGGTCGTGCAATCGATATGCACGAAACCTGGTAACTAGTACCTCTAGACAGACGTGAACAAAAATTATCCAAAGAATTTTGCTACATTAAAGTATGCGCATTTTACGACCAAACTAATTATCCTAGCTAGCTGCCAAGCACAAACTTAATCATATCTCGGCCAATTTTAAATATATAAGCAAACCATTTAAGGATATTGTCCAACATAGGACTCTTATGATCTCTACCAAATTTGGGGGAGATCGGCTGTTAGGGGGCGCTATAATAAACGTTTAGGTTTTTCAGCAAATAACTCAATGCATTTAAATGGGAAGATTTCAATTACAATATCTCGGCCAGAGTACATGCTATCAACGCGAAACTTGGGTTGCTTTGTTGCCATGATGCTTTGAGGCTCTATACCAAATTTGGTAAAAATCGGGCATTAGGATGCACCATAGCATTCCGATGCTCTGAATTTGCACCAAGGGGTGCTTTGTCGGCATGCCGCCCTGACACTCTATACCACATTTGGTAAAGATCGGCCATTAGGGGGCACTATAGTCAACATAGACTGTGTAAAACTCTAGCTACAGCCTAAACTGCAACGGATGGGGAGGTGCAATTTTCAGGATTGGTCCGGAACTCTGCAGGGACCTCAGGCACAACAATTGACCCACTTCCACTACTAGGTGGCGCTATAGCAGAAAAAATGTGTTTTGCGACAGTAAATGCTATCAACATGTAACGTGATGCTGGTTCGGCATGCTGTTCTGCGGCATGCTGTTCTGAGGCTTTGTATCAAATTTGGCGAAGATTGGCCATTAGCGGGCGCTATAGTCAACGTAGATGTGTTTTGAGCATTTTAGGCAATCAATGTTAAAGGTGCTCTAAGTGATGTTGGGTGATGTAGCTTATTGTTGATGTTCAAATTGTTGTCCCTTAATATGGAAGCTAGTTTGCCACTCCCTCCTCTCTAAAAAAAATCGTGGCAAAGAATTGTGATATCAATTTTAAGTAAAACAAAATCGTGATTCATATTTTTCCCTGAATTGTGCAGCTCTAATGGCCACTATTTCCATTGAGTATTGCAGTGTATCTTTTTATTATGCATACTGAATTTCTGAAAGTGCATATATACGAGACGCCAATTTGTATATTATTTGCGTGTTATCAAGATGTATACTTGCTTTTTAGTGTTTTTCTATACTGTTTGGCGTTCATTGACCTTTGTTTATGTTTGAAAATGAAAATTGAAAATGAAAAATGTTTTATGTTTGAAGAGTACTTATTGGACTTTAATTATCATTACACTTACAATAACGAGCGTGTAGCTGTCCTGAATTTAGCTCATCCTGTACATCATACCTGCAGTTATTCCTGTGTGTGGAAAAGGAAAAGATTAATCTGACCCACCTTTACCCTGTTTCAGCATAGTCTACACATGAATACAGCTATGTCAAGATACGTCAAGCTATTATTGTCTTCTATAATAAGCAGACCTTGCGGCTCACGCCTCTCGATATTTACCGTTTGCCTCCGCGCCGTCGGGCTTTGGGTTCCGCTTTCGCACGCTCCTCGGGGCGTCAGGGACGAGTTGCATCGGAGACTTGGACCCCGTCATAACTGCTTGCAGTTCTAGTTAGGGGTCCAAGTCCGAGTCTGGAAGAAACGGCGGTAGCAATAGCTACGACGTTCGCACAGTAGGACTGTGGAACCCTATTGTTTTTGTACTGATTATTCATTCTTCTTATTATTATTCTTCCCCGCGTAAAAGTCCCGCTGCAGCCTAAACCGTACATGGTGCGGGGGTGCCCTTTGCAGGACTGGTCCAGAACTCGACAAGGACCTCAGGCGCAAGAATTTCCCCACTTCCACCACTAGGTGGCGCTATAGCAGAAAAAACGCGTTTGACCCTATAACTTCCAAACCGTACAACACACATTAAAGATACACATATCCACGCGTTCACTGGATGCTACTGAATCTCAAGATATAGGCCACGCCCATTTCCGCCTAGAGTTTTATGCGTGAAAAATCGCAATTTATCAAAAACCTACTTTTTCGAACTCCTCCAAGTCCAAGTCCGAGTCTGGAAGAAACGGCGGTAGCAATAGCTACGACGTTCGCACAGTAGGACTGTGGAACCCTATTGTTTTTGTACTGATTATTCATTCTTCTTATTATTATTCTTCCCCGCGTAAAAGTCCCGCTGCAGCCTAAACCGTACATGGTGCGGGGGTGCCCTTTGCAGGACTGGTCCAGAACTCGACAAGGACCTCAGGCGCAAGAATTTCCCCACTTCCACCACTAGGTGGCGCTATAGCAGAAAAAACGCGTTTGACCCTATAACTTCCAAACCGTACAACACACATTAAAGATACACATATCCACGCGTTCACTGGATGCTACTGAATCTCAAGATATAGGGCACGCCCATTTCCGCCTAGAGTTTTATGCGTGAAAAATCGCAATTTATCAAAAACCTACTTTTTCGAACTCCTCCTAGACCGTGCGACCGATTCGCACGAAACTTGGCACGTAGCACCTTCAGACTAACCAGACAAAAAATTATAAACAGAATTGTTATAGGATACAAATTGCATATATTACGCACAACCAAATTTGTGTAGCTAACTATGAAAACACGAACTTTGCCATATCTCGGTCAAAATAAATGTTATCAATGCGCAACTTCAGATTCTTGTTTCCCATGACCCTCTGTAGGGGCCCAATACATGTTACAAAAATTGACCAGTAGGGGGCGCTACAAGTACAAAATGTTTATATCTCATGAACGGCTCATTTGATTTTTACCAAATTTGGTGGGTTCTATCTAGGTTCACTCATGAGACCACCTCTATTGTGGGGTACGGTTTGGTCAAAGTGGGCGTGGCCTATGAGACTCACATCTAGATTCACCCCCTACCCTGATGTGAGCCACTTGAAATTAACAAGGTAGATGTAGAATGGGCCATGGACTGCAGTTACCAAAAATTACACATGTAGACCACTAGGTGGCGCTATAGTGTTTTTTTGCCTTTAACTCCCACACTACATATCGCACATTAGAAATCCATATGTCCCCGTGTTCCTTGAGTCCATCTGAATCTCATGATGTAGGCCACGCCCATTTCTGCTGAGAATTCTTTTCGCAATATTGCGCAATGTGCAAAACCAACTTTTTTGAACTCGTCCAAGGCCGTGCAACCGATATGCACGAAACCTGGTACCTAGCACCTCTAGACACACTTGAACAAAAATTATCCAAAGAATTTTGCTACGTTAAAGTATGCGCATTTTACGACCAAACAAATTATCCTAGCTAGCTACCAACCACAAACTTAATCATATGTCGGCCGATTTTAAAGCTATAAGCAAACCACTTGACAACCTTGTGCTATATAGCACTCCAATGCTCTGTACCAAATTTAGGGAAGATCGGCCATTAGGGGGCGCTATAATAAACGTTTAAGTTTTTCAGCAAATAACTCAATGCATTTAAATGGGAAGATTTCAATTACAATATCTCGGCCACCGTACATGCTATCAACGCGAAACTTGGGGTGCTTTGTCGGCACGCCGCCCTGACACTCTATACCACATTTGGTAAAGATCGGCCATTAGGGGGCGCTATAGTCAACATAGACTGTGTAAAACTCTAGCTACAGCCTAAACTGCAACGGATGGGGAGGTGCAATTTTCAGGATTGGTCCGGAACTCTGCAGGGACCTCAGGCACAACAATTGACCCACTTCCACTACTAGGTGGCGCTATAGCAGAAAAAATGTGTTGTGCGACAGTAAATGCTATCAACATGTAACGTGATGCTGGTTCGGCATGCTGTTCTGCGGCATGCTGTTCTGAGGCTCTGTATCAAATTTGGCGAAGATTGGCCATTAGCGGGCGCTATAGTCAACGTAGATGTGTTTTGAGCATTTTAGGCAATCAATGTTAAAGGTGCTCTAAGTGATGTTGGGTGATGTAGCTTATTGTTGATGTTCAAAATGTTGTCCCTTAATATGGAAGCTAGTTTGCCACTCCCTCCTCTCTAAAACAAATCGTGGCAAAGAATTGTGATATCAATTTTAAGTAAAACAAAATCGTGATTCATATTTTTCCCTGAATTGTGCAGCTCTAATGGCCACTATTTCCATTGAGTATTGCAGTGTATCTTTTTATTATGCATACTGAATTTCTGAAAGTGCATATACCGTAAAACTTCAAATAATAGCCGAGTCCCAAATAGACGCCTGTCTCTTTTAAACGCCTGGTGTGACAACAGATTTGGGTAAATAAAAGCCGGTCTCAAATAGAGGCCTGGTCTGTTTTTTGTTGTTTGTTTTTTTTTCTTCGTGTCGGGTTGTATTTGATCTTTTAAAACCCGTTGGATCGTTTGTTCTATGTTTTGATTTTATTTCTCGTGACAGACGCAACCGTTCATAAACGACTCATCACTATGGCAACATAACAACAGGTTAACAAACTTTCTTTTAGTCTTCAGTTTTTCTTAATTCTCTCAATACCACCATGGAGACAAAAAGAAAAAAGTATGATTTGACATTTAAGCTGACAGTTGTCAAATTTGCCGAACAAAATTCGTGAGAAGCAGCGGCAAGACATGCATAACACACCGTTGCCATGCAAAAGAAGAGCGTTGCTATGGATGCAGTTCTGTTCACTCTGGAGGCCAGCTATCAATCAATCCGCTGAAAGAAGTCGGATAATTTATCAGCTGTGGCAAAAAGTGGAGAAACGCCGTCGAGCAACTTCTGTCCTCCAATTCAAGCAATTACAGCAGATCTGGTGAGCGCCATCACTACATCTTTATATACGGTCTATGATCGCTACGCAGGGACAACAACGCTAATTAGTTAGCTTACATTGCACGTTTAGGTGTGTCAACATGCAACGGCTGTGTAAAAAGGAAACAAGATGAATGAGGACATGAAGCCATTTACCTCGTCTCACTTCACCGTCAACAGAAATGTTCAGTTTAATGTGAATACGAGCAGCCGATAGCCCGCTAGCTTACTACAACGCGTCAGCTAATGTCACGTCAATTCCTGCAGTGATTAAAACAGCAGCTGGGTCATTTGTCCACCACGGCAGCACCCCATAACATATACGGCTACTACCACAGCCCGTAAGGTGGTGGAGAGTAATAGATGAAGGGTTGCATTAGCTTAACAGATACAGAGTTTACGTTGCTATGGACGCATGGACTTCAGGCTGATTCAAGACACCTCCGCTTCACGTCGGGGTCCTGATCACCCTGTCGGGGTTGTATTCGCTATAACAACCGCCTCGCTCTACATTATCCCTTACATAATACGAATTAAAAAAAATAATATAATGTGGTAACCTCCTATTGTCAATTAAAGGCCTGTCTCTTATAGACGCCTGTCTCAAATACAAGCCGGTCCATTTCGGCGATTTGGGTAAATAGAAGCCCGGGCTATTATTTGAAGTTTTACGGTATACGAAACGTCAATTTGTATATTATTTGCGTGTTATCAAGATGTATACTTGCTTTTTATTGTTTTTCTATACTGTTTGGCATTCATTGACCTTTGTTTATGTTTGAAAATGAAAAATGAAAATGAAAAATGTTTTATGTTTGAAAAGTTCTTATTGGACTTTAATTATCATTACACTTACAATAACGAGCGTGTAGCTGTCCTGAATTTAGCTCATCCTGTACATCATACCTGCAGTTATTCCTGTGTGTGGAAAAGGAAAAGATTAATCTGATCCACCTTTACCCTGTTTCAGCATAGTCTACACATGAATACAGCTATGTCAAGATACGTCAAGCTATTATTGTCTTCTATAATAAGCAGACCTTGCGGCTCACGCCTCTCGATATTTACCAACGTTAGCCTCCGCGCCGTCCGGCTTTGGGTTCCGCTTTCGCACGCTCCTCGGGGCGTTGGGGACGAGTTGCATCGGAGACTTGGACCCCGTCATAACTGCTTGCAGTTCTAGTTTTTATTATTTTTCTTCTCCGCGTAAAAGTCCCGCTGCAGCCTAAACCGTACATGGTGGGCGGGTGCCCTTTTCAGGACTGGTCCAGAACCCGGCAACGACCTCAGGCGCAAGAATTTCCCCACTTCCACCACTAGGTGGCGCTATAGCAGAAAAAACGCGTTTGACCCTATAACTTCCAAACCGTATGTTGCACATTAAAAATACACATATGCACGCGTTCACTGGATCCTAGGAAATCTCACGATATAGGCCACGCCCATTTCCGCCTAGAGTTTTATGCGTGAAAAATCGCAATTTATCAAAAACCTACTTTTTCGAACTCCTCCTAGACCGTGCGACCGATTCGCACGAAACTTGGCACGTAGCACCTTCAGACTAACCAGACAAAAAATTATAAACAGAATTGTTATAGGACACAAATTGCATATATTACGCACAACCAAATTTGTGTAGCTAACTATGAAAACACGAACTTTGCCATATCTCGGTCAAAATAAATGTTATCAATGCACAACTTCAGATTCTTGTTTCCCATGTCCCTTTGGAGGGGCCCAATACATATTACAAAAATTGACAAGTAGGGGGCGCTATAAGTACAAAATGTTTATATCTCATGAACGGCTCATTCGATTTTTACCAAATTTGGAGGGTACTATCTAGAGTCACCCATGAGACCACCCCTACCGTGGGGTACGGATTGGTCAAAGTGGGCGTGGCCTATGAGACTCACGTCTAGATTCACCCTTTACCCTGATGTGAGCCAATTGAAATTTACATGGTAGATGTAGAATGGGCCATGGACTGCAGTTACAAAAAATTACACATGTAGACCACTAGGTGGCGCTGTAGTGTTTTTTTGCCTTTAACTCCCACACTACATACCGCACATTAGAAATCCATATGTCCCCGTGTTCGTTGAGTCCATCTGAATCTCATGATGTAGGCCACGCCCATTTCTGCTGAGAATTGTTTTCACAATTTTGCGCAATGTGCAAAACCAACGTTTTCGAACTCGTCCAAGGCCGTGCAACAAATATGCACGAAACCTGGTACCTAGCACCTCTAGACACACTTGAACAAAAATTATCCAAAGAATTTTGCTCCGTTAAAGTATGCGCATTTTACGACCAAACAAATTATCCTAGCTAGCTACCAACCACAAACTTAATCATATGTCGGCCGATTTTAAAGCTATAAGCAAACCACTTGACAACCTACTGCTACATAGCACTCCAATGCTCTGTACCAAATTTAGGGAAGATCGGCCATTAGGGGGCGCTATAATAAACGTTTAGGTTTTTCAGCAAATAACTCAATGCATTTAAATGGGAAGATTTCAATTACAATATCTCGGCCACAGTACATGCTATCAACGCGAAACTTGGGCTGCTTTTACGGAATGTCATTTTGAGGCCCTGTACCAAATTTCGTTAACATAGGCCTTTAGGGGGTGCTACATTCAACGTGGACCTGTTTTTGCCCTTGTGCGCCCACATGGTGGGCGGGTGCCATTTCCAGGACTGGTCCAGAACCCTGCAAGGACCTCAGGTGCAACAATTCACCTACTTCCACCACGCGGTGGCAGTAAAGCAGAAAAAAACGTGTTGCTGCGACAGTTAATGCTATCAACATGAAATGTGATGCTTGTTCGGCATGCTGTTCTGAGCCTTTGTACCAGATTTGGCGAAGATTGGCCATTAGCGGACGCTATTGTCAATGTAGACGTGTTTTGACCATTTTAGTCAATCAATGTTAAAGGTGCTCTAAGAGATGTTGGGTGATGTAGCTTATTTTTGATGTTCAAAGTGTTGTTCCTTAATATGGAAGCTAGTTTGCCACTCCCTCCTCTTCATTCCGTCCCCTTCCCCTCCTCCTAACTTCCATGCAGTAACCCTCTAACCCCATCCCAGCCCAACACAAGAAGTGTTCAGTACTTTGCATGACCACAAGATTAATCATTATAAAATCGCGATCTTGATTCACCCTGCTTTTTAGTCATGTGTTTCACTCGTCGAGTGAGCCCAGGCAGTAGTGACAAAAATCAGCCAACCACTCAGTCTCAAACTGAACTCATACAGAAAAAAGGTACATAACAGAGAAACACAAACAAAAACAAACCTTTTTTTCCATTTGCATTCATTGGCCAAGTGACCACAGGGACTGGTAAGGGAGTGATGCAAGTGCTGCAACGGTCTTAATTAGACGGCACGCCACAAGTTCAGGGTTGGCAGTGAGCATGACTATGCCCATGGTGGGAGAACCCCTTATGTTTACAGGCGTGTGGTGATGTGGAATGTGCTATACATGCCCAAAAAATCAGTTTGGTACTGACAATTTGTTTTGTTTTGCCATGGTTCATGTGTGCAATAAACATTACACTTTTTGAGAAAAAAAATCATGGCAAGGAATCGTGATATCAATTTTAAGCAAAACTAAATCGTGATTCATATTTTTCTCTGAATTGTCCAGCTCTAATGGTCACTATTTCCATTGAGTATTGCAGTGTATCTTTTTATTATGCATACTGAATTTCTGAAAGTGCATATATACGAAACGCCAATTTGTATATTATTTGCATGTTATCAAGATGTATACTTGCTTTTTGCTACGTTTTTGAATTTTGCTACGTTAAAGTATACGCATTTGATGACCAAACAAATTTTCCTAGCTAGCTACCAAGCACAAACTTTATCATATCTCGGCCAATTTTAAATATATAAGCAAACCACTCAACAATATTGTCCAACATAGCACTCTGATGCTCTCTACCAAATTTGGGGAAGATCGGCCATTAGGGGGCGCTATAATAAACGTTTAAGTTTTTTAGCAAACAACTCAATGCATTTAAATGGGAAAATTTCAATTGCAGTATCTCGGCCACATTACAGGCTATCAACGTGAAACTTGGGGGGGGGGGGCGTCGTCGGAATGCCGCCCTGAGGCTCCAAACCCAATTTGGTAAAGATCGGTCATTAGGGGGCGCTAAAGTCAACTTAAACCAGACCGGGCCCTTTGCTCCATTGACCTTGATGGGATATTTGCATCGCAACGTACCGCAGACCTTGCGGCTCACGCCTCTCGATATTTACCAATGTTTGCCTCCACGCCGTTGGGCTTTGGGTTCCGCTTTCGCAAGCTCCTCGGGGCGTCGGGGACGAGTTGCATCGGAGACTTGGACCCCGTCATAACTGCTTGCAGTTCTAGTTTTTATTATTTTTCTTCTCCGCGTAAAAGTCCCGCTGCAGCCTAAACCGTACATGGTGGGCCGGTGCCCTTTTCAGGACTGGTCCAGAACCCAGCAACGACCTCAGGTGCAAGAATTTCCCCACTTCCACCACTAGGTGGCGCTATAGCAGAAAAAACGCGTTTGACCCTATAACTTCCAAACCGTACATCACACATTAAAGATACACATATCCACGCGTTCACTGGATGCTACTGAATCTCGTGATATAGGCCACGCCCATTTCCGCCTAGACTTTTATGCGTGAAAAATCGTAATTTATCAAAAACCTACTTTTTCGAACTCCTTCTAGATTGTGCGACCGATTCGCACAAAACTTGGTGAGTAGCACCTTCAGACCAACGTGACAAAAAATTATAAACAGAATTGTTATAGGACACAAATTGCATATATTACGCACAACCAAATTTGTGTAGCTAACTATGAAAACACGAACTTTGCCATATCTCGGTCAAAATAAATGTTATCAATGCGCAACTTCAGATTCTTGTTTCCCATGTCCCTCTGGAGGGGCCCAATACATGTTACAAAAATTGACCAGTAGGGGGCGCTACAAGTACAAAATGTTTATATCTCATGAACGGCTCATTCGATTTTTACCAAATTTGGAGGGTACTATCTAGGGTCACTCATGAGACCACCCCTACCGTGGGGTACGGATTGGTCAAAGTGGGCGTGGCCTATGAGACTCACGTCTAGATTCACCCCTTACCCTGATGTGAGCCACTTGAAATTTACATGGTAGATGTAGAATGGGCCATGGACTGCAGTAACCAAACCCTATTGTTTTTCTCAAGATTTTTATTATTAGGGGTCCAAGTCCGAGTCTGGAAGAAACGGCGGTAGCAATAGCTACGCCGTTCGCACAGTAGGACTGTGGAACCCTATTGTTTTTGTACTAATTTTCCATTATTATTATTCATTATTCATTCATTATTATTCTTCTCCGTGTAAAAGTCCCGCTGCAGCCTAAACCGTACAAGGTGGGCGGGTGCCCTTTTCAGGACTGGTCCAGAACCTGGCAACGACCTCAGGCGCAAGAATTTTCCCACTTCCACCACTAGGTGGCGCTAAAGCAGAAAAAACGCGTTTGACCCTATAACTTCCAAACCGTATGTCGCACATTTAAAATACACATATCCACGCGTTCACTGGATCCTATGAAATCTCACGATATAGGCCACGCCCATTTCCGCCTAGACTTTTATGCGTGAAAAATCGCAATTTATCAAAAACCTACTTTTTCGAACTCCTTCTAGACCGTAAGACCGATTCGCATGAAACTTGGCACGTAGCACCTTCAGACCAACCTGACAAAAAATTATAAACAGAATTGTTATAGGACACAAATTGCATATATTACGCACAACCAAATTTGTGTAGCTAACTATGAAAACACGAACTTTGCCATATCTCGGTCAAAATAAATGTTATCAATGCGCAACTTCAGATTCTTGTTTCCCATGACCCTCTGTAGGGGCCCAATACATGTTACAAAAATTGACCAGTAGGGGGCGCTACAAGTACAAAATGTTTATATCTCATGAACGGCTCATTCGATTTTTACCAAATTTGGTGGGTACTATCTAGGTTCACTCATGAGACCACCTCTATTGTGGGGTATGGTTTGGTCAAAGTGGGCGTGGCCTATGAGACTCACATCTAGATTCACCCCCTACCCTGATGTGAGCCACTTGAAATTTACAAGGTAGATGTAGAATGGGCCATGGACTGCAGTTACCAAAAATTACACATGTAGACCACTAGGTGGCGCTATATTGTTTTTTTGCCTTTAACTCCCACACTACATACCTCACATTAGAAATCCATATGTCCCCGTGTTCCTTGAGTCCATCTGAATCTCATGATGTAGGCCACGCCCATTTCTGCTGAGAATTCTTTTCGCAATATTGCGCAATGTGCAAAACCAACTTTTTCCAACTTGTCCAAGGCCGTGCAACCGATATGCACGAAACCTGGTACCTAGCACCTCTAGACACACTTGAACAAAAATTATCCAAAGAATTTTGCTACGTTAAAGTATGCGCATTTTACGACCAAACAAATTATCCTAGCTAGCTACCAACCACAAACTTAATCATATGTCGGCCGATTTTAAAGCTATAAGCAAACCACTTGACAACCTTGTGCTACATAGCACTCCAATGCTCTGTACCAAATATAGGGAAGATCGGCCATTAGGGGGCGCTATAATAAACGTTTAAGTTTTTCAGCAAATAACTCAATGCATTTAAATGGGAAGATTTCAATTACAATATCTCGGCCACCGTACATGCTATCAACGCGAAACTTGGGGTGCTTTGTCGGCACGCCGCCCTGACACTTTATACCACATTTGGTAAAGATCGGCCATTAGGGGGCGCTATAGTCAACATAGACTGTGTAAAACTCTAGCTACAGCCTAAACTGCAACGGATGGGGAGGTGCAATTTTCAGGATTGGTCCGGAACTCTGCAGGGACCTCAGGCACAACAATTGACCCACTTCCACTACTAGGTGGCGCTATAGCAGAAAAAATGTGTTGTGCGACAGTAAGTGCTATCAACATGTAACGTGATGCTGGTTCGGCATGCTGTTCTGCGGCATGCTGTTCTGAGGCTCTGTATCAAATTTGGCGAAGATTGGCCATTAGCGGGCGCTATAGTCAACGTAGATGTGTTTTGAGCATTTTAGGCAATCAATGTTAAAGGTGCTCTAAGTGATGTTGGGTGATGTAGCTTATTGTTGATGTTCAAAATGTTGTCCCTTAATATGGAAGCTAGTTTGCCACTCCCTCCTCTCTAAAACAAATCGTGGCAAAGAATTGTGATATCAATTTTAAGTAAAACAAAATCGTGATTCATATTTTTCCCTGAATTGTGCAGCTCTAATGGCCACTATTTCCATTGAGTATTGCAGTGTATCTTTTTATTATGCATACTGAATTTCTGAAAGTGCATATACCGTAAAACTTCTAATAATAGCCGAGTCCCAAATAGACGCCTGTCTCTTTTAAACGCCTGGTGTGACAACAGATTTGGGTAAATAAAAGCCGGTCTCAAATAGAGGCCTGGTCTGTTTTTTGTTGTTTTTTTTTTTTTCTTCGTGTCGGGTTGTATTTGATCTTTTAAAACCCGTTGGATCGTTTGTTCTATGTTTTGATTTGATTTCACGTGACAGACGCAACCGTTCATAAACGACTCATCACTATGGCAACATAACAACAGGTTAACAAACTTTCTTTTAGTCTTCAGTTTTTCTTAATTCTCTCAATACCACCATGGAGACAAAAAGAAAAAAGTATGATTTGACATTTAAGCTGACAGTTGTCAAATTTGCCGAACAAAATTTGTGAGAAGCAGCGGCGAGACATGCATAACACACCGTTGCCATGCAAAAGAAGAGCGTTGCTATGGATGCAGTTCCGTTCACTCTGGAGGCCAGCTATCAATCAATCCGCTGAAAGAAGTCGGATAATTTATCAGCTGTGGCAAAAAGTGGAGAAACGCCGTCGAGCAACTTCTGTCCTCCAATTCAAGCAATTACAGCAGATCTGGTGAGCGCCATCACTACATCTTTATATACGGTCTATGATCGCTACGCAGGGACAACAACGCTAATTAGTTAGCTTACATTGCACGTTTAGGTGTGTCAACATGCAACGGCTGTGTAAAAAGGAAACAAGATGAATGAGGACATGAAGCCATTTACCTCGTCTCACTTCACCGTCAACAGAAATGTTCAGTTTAATGTTAATACGAGCACCCGATAGCCTGCTAGCTTGCTACAACGCGTCAGCTAATGTCACGTCAATTCCTGCAGTGATTAAAACAGCAGCTGGGTCATTTGTCCACCACGGCAGCACCCCATAACATATACGGCTACTACCACAGCCCGTAAGGTGGTGGAGAGTAATAGATGAAGGGTTGCATTAGCTTAACAGATACAGAGTTTACGTTGCTATGGACGCATGGACTTCAGGCTGATTCAAGACACCTCCGCTTCACGTCGGGGTCCTGATCACCCTGTCGGGGTTGTATTCGCTATAACAACCGCCTCACTCTAAATTATCCCTAACATAATACGAATTAAAAAAAATAATATAATGTGGTAACCTCCTATTGTCAATTAAAGGCCTGTCTCTTATAGACGCCTGTCTCAAATACAAGCCGGTCCATTTCGGCGATTTGGGTAAATAGAAGCCCGGGCTATTATTTGAAGTTTTACGGTATACGAAACGCCAATTTGTATATTATTTGCGTGTTATCAAGATGTATACTTGCTTTTTATTGTTTTTCTATACTGTTTGGCATTCATTGACCTTTGTTTATGTTTGAAAATGAAAAATGAAAATGAAAAATGTTTTATGTTTGAAAAGTTCTTATTGGACTTTAATTATCATTACACTTACAATAACGAGCGTGTAGCTGTCCTGAATTTAGCTCATCCTGTACATCATACCTGCAGTTATTCCTGTGTGTGGAAAAGGAAAAGATTAATCTGACCCACCTTTACCCTGTTTCAGCATAGTCTACACATGAATACAGCTATGTCAAGATACGTCAACCTATTATTGTCTTCTATAATAAGCAGACCTTGCGGCTCACGCCTCTCCATATTTACCAACGTTAGCCTCCGCGCCGTCCGGCTTTGGGTTCCGCCTTCGCACGCTCCTCGGGGCGTCGGGGACGAGTTGCATCGGAGACTTGGACCCCGTCATAACTGCTTGCAGTTCTAGTTAGGGGTCCAAGTCCGAGTCTGGAAGAAGCGGCGGTAGCAATAGCTACGCCGTTCGCACAGTAGGACTGTGGAACCCTATTGTTTTTCTCATGATTCTTTTCCTTATTATTATTCTTCTTCTTCTTCTTCTTCTTCTCCGCGTAAAAGTCCCGCTGCAGCCTAAACCGTACATGGTGGGCGGGTGCCCTTTTCAGGACTGGTCCAGAACCCGGCAACGACCTCAGGCGCAAGAATTTCCCCACTTCCACCACTAGGTGGCGCTATAGCAGAAAAAACGCGTTTGACCCTATAACTTCCAAACCGTATGTCGCACATTAAAAATACACATATCCACGCGTTCACTGGATTCTAGGAAATCTCACGATATAGGCCACGCCCATTTCCGCCTATAGTTTTATGCGTGAAAAATCGCAATTTATCAAAAACCTACTTTTTCGAACTCCTCCTAGACCGTGTGACCAATTCGCACGAAACTTGGCACGTAGCACCTTCAGACCAACCAGACACATAATTATAAACAGAATTGTTATAGGACACAAATTGCATATATTACGCACAACCAAATTTGTGTAGCTAACTATGAAAACACGAACTTTGCCATATCTCGGTCAAAATAAATGTTATCAATGCGCAACTTCAGATTCTTGTTTCCCATGACCCTCTGTAGGGGCCCAATACATGTTACAAAAATTGACCAGTAGGGGGCGCTACAAGTACAAAATGTTTATATCTCATGAACGGCTCATTCGATTTTTACCAAATTTGGTGGGTACTATCTAGGTTCACTCATGAGACCACCCCTATTGTGGGGTATGGTTTGGTCAAAGTGGGCGTGGCCTATGAGACTCACATCTAGATTCACCCCCTACCCTGATGTGAGCCACTTGAAATTTACAAGGTAGATGTAGAATGGGCCATGGACTGCAGTTACCAAAAATTACACATGTAGACTACTAGGTGGCGCTATAGTGTTTTTTTGCCTTTAACTCCCACACTACATATCGCACATTAGAAATCCATATGTCCCCGTGTTCCTTGAGTCCATCTGAATCTCATGATGTAGGCCACGCCCATTTCTGCTGAGAATTCTTTTCGCAATATTGCGCAATGTGCAAAACCAACTTTTTCCAACTTGTCCAAGGCCGTGCAACCGATATGCACGAAACCTGGTACCTAGCACCTCTAGACACACTTGAACAAAAGTTATCCAAAGAATTTTGCTACGTTAAAGTATGCGCATTTTACGACCAAACAAATTATCCTAGCTAGCTACCAACCACAAACTTAATCATATGTCGGCCGATTTTAAAGCTATAAGCAAACCACTTGACAACCTTGTGCTACATAGCACTCCAATGCTCTGTACCAAATATAGGGAAGATCGGCCATTAGGGGGCGCTATAATAAACGTTTAAGTTTTTCAGCAAATAACTCAATGCATTTAAATGGGAAGATTTCAATTACAATATCTCGGCCACCGTACATGCTATCAACGCGAAACTTGGGGTGCTTTGTCGGCACGCCGCCCTGACACTTTATACCACATTTGGTAAAGATCGGCCATTAGGGGGCGCTATAGTCAACATAGACTGTGTAAAACTCTAGCTACAGCCTAAACTGCAACGGATGGGGAGGTGCAATTTTCAGGATTGGTCCGGAACTCTGCAGGGACCTCAGGCACAACAATTGACCCACTTCCACTACTAGGTGGCGCTATAGCAGAAAAAATGTGTTGTGCGACAGTAAGTGCTATCAACATGTAACGTGATGCTGGTTCGGCATGCTGTTCTGCGGCATGCTGTTCTGAGGCTCTGTATCAAATTTGGCGAAGATTGGCCATTAGCGGGCGCTATAGTTAACGTAGATGTGTTTTGAGCATTTTAGGCAATCAATGTTAAAGGTGCTCTAAGTGATGTTGGGTGATGTAGCTTATTGTTGATGTTCAAAATGTTGTCCCTTAATATGGAAGCTAGTTTGCCACTCCCTCCTCTCTAAAACAAATCGTGGCAAAGAATTGTGATATCAATTTTAAGTAAAACAAAATCGTGATTCATATTTTTCCCTGAATTGTGCAGCTCTAATGGCCACTATTTCCATTGAGTATTGCAGTGTATCTTTTTATTATGCATACTGAATTTCTGAAAGTGCATATACCGTAAAACTTCAAATAATAGCCGAGTCCCAAATAGACGCCTGTCTCTTTTAAACGCCTGGTGTGACAACAGATTCGGGTAAATAAAAGCCGGTCTCAAATAGAGGCCTGGTCTGTTTTTTGTTGTTTTGTTTTTTTTCTTCGTGTCGGGTTGTATTTGATCTTTTAAAACCCGTTGGATCGTTTGTTCTATGTTTTGATTTGATTTCACGTGACAGACGCAACCGTTCATAAACGACTCATCACTATGGCAACATAACAACAGGTTAACAAACTTTCTTTTAGTCTTCAGTTTTTCTTAATTCTCTCAATACCACCATGGAGACAAAAAGAAAAAAGTATGATTTGACATTTAAGCTGACAGTTGTCAAATTTGCCGAACAAAATTCGTGAGAAGCAGCGGCGAGACATGCATAACACACCGTTGCCATGCAAAAGAAGAGCGTTGCTATGGATGCAGTTCTGTTCACTCTGGAGGCCAGCTATCAATCAATCCGCTGAAAGAAGTCGGATAATTTATCAGCTGTGGCAAAAAGTGGAGAAACGCCGTCGAGCAACTTCTGTCCTCCAATTCAAGCAATGACAGCAGATCTGGTGAGCGCCATCACTACATCTTTATATACGTTCTATGATCGCTACGCAGGGACAACAACGCTAATTAGTTAGCTTACATTGCACGTTTAGGTGTGTCAACATGCAACGGCTGTGTAAAAAGGAAACGAGATGAATGAGGACATGAAGCCATTTACCTCGTCTCACTTCACCGTCAACAGAAATGTTCAGTTTAATGTGAATACGAGCAGCCGATAGCCCGCTAGCTTACTACAACGCGTCAGCTAATGTCACGTCAATTCCTGCAGTGATTAAAACAGCAGCTGGGTCATTTGTCCACCATGGCAGCACCCCATAATGTATACGGCTACTACCACAGCCCGTAAGGTGGTGGTGAGTAATAGATGAAGGGTTGCATTAGCTTAACAGATACAGAGTTTACGTTGCTATGGACGCATGGACTTCAGGCTGATTCAAGACCCCTCCGCTTCATGTCGGGGTCCTGATCACCCTGTCGGGGTTGTATTCGCTATAACAACCGCCTCACTCTACATTATCCCTTACATAATACGAATTAAAAAAAATAATATGTGGTAACCTCCTATTGTCAATTAAAGGCCTGTCTCTTATAGACGCCTGTCTCAAATACAAGCCGGTCCATTTCGGCGATTTGGGTAAATAGAAGCCCGGGCTATTATTTGAAGTTTTACGGTATACGAAACGCCAATTTGTATATTATTTGCATGTTATCAAGATGTATACTTGCTTTTTATTGTTTTTCTATACTGTTTGGCGTTCATTGACCTTTGTTTATGTTTGAAAATGAAAAATGAAAATGAAAAATGTTTTGTTTGAAAAGTTCTTATTGGACTTTAATTATCATTACACTTACAATAACGAGCGTGTAGCTGTCCTGAATTTAGCTCATCCTGTACATCATACCTGCAGTTATTCCTGTGTGTGGAAAAGGAAAAGATTAATCTGACCCACCTTTACCCTGTTTCAGCATAGTCTACACATGAATACAGCTATGTCAAGATACGTCAACCTATTATTGTCTTCTATAATAAGCAGACCTTGCGGCTCACACCTCTCGATATTTACCAACGTTAGCCTCCGCGCCGTCCGGCTTTGGGTTCCGCCTTCGCACGCTCCTCGGGGCGTCGGGGACGAGTTGCATCGGAGACTTGGACCCCGTCATAACTGCTTGCAGTTCTAGTTATTAGGGGTCCAAGCCCGAGGTTGCGAGAACCGGCGGTAGCGAAGCTACGCCGTTCGCACAGCAGGGCTGTGGAACCCTATTGAAATTGTAAAAATTCTTATTATTATTATTCTTCCGCCTCTAAAACTGATACTGCAGCCTAAACCGTAAATGGTGGGAGGTTGCCGTTTTCAGTTCTGGTCCAAAACACTGCAGGGACCTCGGACGAAAAAAATCAGCCACTTTGACCACTAGGTGGCGCTATAGCAGAAAAAACGCGTTTTTTCTTATAACTCCCGAACCGTACATCGCACATTAAAAATACACATATCCACGCGTTCCTTGGATCCAGCTGAATCTTGTGATGTAGGCCACGCCTATTTCCGCCCCGACTTTTATGCGTGAAAAATCGCGATTTATTGTAAACCTACTTTTTCGTACTCCTCCTAGACCGTGCAACGGATCTGCATGAAACTTGGTCTGTAGCATCAGTAGACCGACCTGACAAAAAGTTATCAAAAGATTTTTTTTCGGATGAAAATTTCGTAAACTACGCACAAACAAATTTGTGTAGCTAGCTACGAAGACACAAACGTTGCCATATCTCGGCCAAAATAAAAGATATCATCACAAATCTTTAGATTCTTGTTTCACATGAGCCTCTTAGTGTAGGCAACTAATTTTACAAAATTTGGTCAATAGGGGGCGCCAAAAGTACCAAAAGTTAATATCTCATGAACAGCTCATCCGATGTTCACGAAATTTGGTGCGTACCATCTAGGCCCACTCTTGAGGCCAGGCCTACAGTGGGGTACTGATTCGTCAAAGTGGGCGTGGCCTATGGGTCCCATGTTTGGATCTACCACTTACACTAAAGTGAGCAACTTAAAATTTACAGTGTCGATGTGCAATGGTTCATGGACCTGACATACCAAATATTACATTATTGGACCACTAGGTGGCGCTACAATGACGTAAAACGTGTTTTTGCATATAACTCCGAAAGGCTACATTGCAGACCGAATATTTATAGATGGACTTATTCCTTGTATCGACCTGAATCTGACGATGTAGGACAGGTCCATTTATACTAAAAAGTGTTTTCGCAAAATCGTGTAGTGCGAAAAAAAATGTTTTCGTACTCGTCCTAGGCCATACACCCCCTGTGCACGAAACTTGGTAGATACCATCTGTGGTTGGAGCTGACCAAAAGTTATCAAAGGAATTTCGCTACATTACACCGTTCGCACTTTACAACCAAACTAATTCGTTGTAGCTAGCCACAAAACACGAACTTTAGCATATCTCGCCCAAATTAATAGTTATCAGAAAGAAACCAGGTAGGCTTCTTCAACATCCCATTCTGAGCCTCCACACCAAATTTGGTCAAAATCGGCCGTTAGGGGGCGCTATAATTAACGTAGAGGCTTTTTCGGCAAATAAGTCAATGCATTTGAATGGGAATACTTTGCAATGTAAATATCTCTGCAGCATTAAATGCTATCATCACAAACCCTGGGAGTATTTTGTTTGTCATGCCACTCTGCAGCTTCCCACCAAATTTGGTGAAAATCGGCCGTTAGGGGGCGCTATAATTAACGTAGAGGCCTTTCAGTAAATAAGTCAATGCATTTAAATGGGAGTAATTTGCAATGTGAATATCTCTGCAGCAGTAAATGCCATCATCACAAAACTTGATAGTGTTGTTCGTCATGCCACCCCGTGCCTCCCCACCAAATTTGGTGGAAATCCGCCGCCAGGGGGCGCTACAATTAACGTAGAGGCCTTTCGGCAAATGAGTCAATGCATTTAAATGGGAGTAATTTGCAATGTGAATATCTCGGCAGCAGTAAATGCCATCATCACGAAACTTGAGACTAATGTTCGACATGCCACTCCGCGGCTCCCCAACGGATTTGGCGACAATCGCCCTTTAGGGGGCGCTATAATCAAGGTAGAAGCGGTTTGGCCTTTTACGCAACGAAGAGGAAATTTGCAATTGCATTTCACTACGTTCTTTGGAGCTCGCACTCGTTCAGGCGGCGGCGCTTCGGGTTCTCCTTTCGCGGGCTCCATTTTCGCCGGGGGGGACCGGCGCACGAGGCTTGGACCCCGTTCATAACTGCTTGCAGTTCTAGTTATTAGGGGTCCAAGCCCGAGGTTGCGAGAACGGGCGGTAGCGAAGCTACGCCGTTCGCACAGCAGGGCTGTGGAACCCTATTGAAATTGTAAAAATTCTTATTAGGGGTCCAAGCCCGAGGTTGCGAGAACCGGCGGTAGCGAAGCTACGCCGTTCGCACAGCAGGGCTGTGGAACCCTATTGAAATTGCAAAGTTTCTTATTAGGGGTCCAAGCCCGAGGCTGTGAGAATCGGCGGTAGCGAAGCTACGCCGTTCGCACAGCAGGGCTGTGGAACCCTATTGGAATTGTAAGGTTTCTTATTATTATTCCGCTTTTTCTTCCGCCTCTAAAACTGATACTGCAGCCTAAACCGTAAATGGTGGGAGGTTGCCGTTTTCAGGTCTGGTCCAAAACCCTGCAGGGACCTCGGACGAAAAAATTCAGCCACTTTCACCACTAGGTGGCGCTATAGCAGAAAAAACGCGTTTGGCCTTATAACTCCCAAACCGTACATCGCACATTAAAAATACACATATCCACGCGTTCCTTGGATCCAGCTGAATCTCGTGGTATAGGCCACGCCTATTTCCGCCCCGACTTTTATGCGTGAAAAATCGCGATTTATCGTAAACCTGCTTTTTCGTACTCCTCCTAGACCGTGCAACGGATCTGCATGAAACTTGGTCTGTAGCATCAGTAGACCGACCTGACAAAAAGTTATCAAAAGATTTGTTTTCGGATGAAAATTGCGTAAACTACGCACAAACAAATTTGTGTAGCTAGCTACGAAGACACAAACGTTGCCATATCTCGGCCAAAATTAATGATATCATCACAAATCTTTAGATTCTTTTTTCACATGAGCCTCTTAGTGTAGGAAACTAATTTTACAAAATTTGGTCAATAGGGGGCGCCAAAAGTACCAAAAGTTAATATCTCATGAACAGCTCAACCGATTTTCACGAAATTTGGTGTGTACCATCTAGGCCAACTCTTGAGGAAAGGCCTACAGTGGCGTATTGATTCGTCAAAGTGGGCGTGGCCTATGGGACCCATGTTTGGATCTACGACTTACACTAAAGTGAGCAACTTAAAATTTACAATGTCGATGTGCAATGGTTCATGGACCAGACCTACCAAATATTACATACGTGGACCACTAGGTGGCGCTACAATGACGTAAAACGTGTTTTTGCATATAACTCCGAAAGGCTACATCGCAGACCGAATATTTATAGATCACCTTGTTCCTTGTATCGACGTGAATCTGACGATATAGGACAGGTCCATTTATACTAAAAAGTTTTTTCGCAAAATCGTGTAGTGCGAAAAAAAATGTTTTCGTACTCGTCCTAGGCCATACAACCGATGTGCACGAAACTTGATAGATACCATCTGTCTATGGAGCTGACCAAAAGTTATCAAAGGAATTTCGCTACACTACACCGTTCGCACTTTACAACCAAACTAATTCGTTGTAGCTAGCCACAAAACACGAACTTTAGCATATCTTGGCCAAATTAATAGTTATCAGAATGAAACCTGGTGGGCTTCTTCAACATCCCATCCCTAGTCCCCCTACCAAATTTGGTGAAAATAGGCCATCGGGGGGCGCTATAATTGACGTAGAAGCTTTTCGGCAAATAAGTCAATGCATTTGAATGGGAATATTTGCATTGTAAATATCTCTGCAGCATTAAATGCTATCATCACAAACCCTGGAAGTATTTTGTTTGTCATGCCACTCTGCAGCTTCCCACCAAATTTGGTGAAAATCGGCCGTTAGGGGTCGCTATAATTAACGTAGAGACCTTTTGGCAAATAAGTCAATGCATTTAAATATGTTTTTACGTATAACTCCCACAGTCTGCATTGCAGATGAAAAGTTCTTAGATATCCTTGTTCCTTGAATCCATATGAATCTGATGATACAGGGTAATCCCATTTCCACGAAGAAGTTATTTCGTAAAATCACACAATGCGCAAAACAAAGTTTTCGTACTCGTCCTAGGCCATGCGACCGATGTGCACAAAACCTGGTAGATACCATCTGTGTATGGAGCTGACTAAAAGTTATCAAAGGAATTTTGCTACATTACACCGTTCGCACTTTACAACTAAACAAATTTGTTGTAGCTAGCCACAAAACACGAACTTTGGCATATCTCGCCCAAATTAATAGTTATCAAAAAGCAACCAGGTAGGCTTCTTCAACATCCCCTTCTTAGCCTCCACACCAAATCTGGTCGAAATCGGCCGTTAGGGGGCGCTATGATTAACGTAGAGGCTTTTTCGGCAAATAAGTCAATACATTTGAATGGGAATACTTTGCAATGTAAATATCTCTGCAGCATTAAATGCTATCATCACAAACCCTGGGAGTATTTTGTTCGTCATGACACTCTGCAGCTTCCCACCAAATTTGGTGAAAATCGGCCGTTAGGGGGCGCTATAATTAACATAGAGACCTTTTGGCAAATAAGTCAATGCATTTAAATATGTTTTTGCGTATAACTCCTACAGTTTGCATTGCAGATGAGAAGTTCTTAGATCTCCTTGTTCCTTGAATCCATATGAATCTGATGATACAGGGTAATCCCATTTCCACGAAGAAGTTATTTCGTAAAATCACACAATGCGCAAAACAAAGTTTTCGTACTCGTCCTAGGCCATGCGACCGATGTGCACGAAACTTGGTAGATACCATCGGTGTATGGAGCTGACCAAAAGTTATAAAAGGAATTTCGCTACATTACACCGTTCGCACTTTACAACTAAACTAATTTGTTGTAGCTAGCCACAAAACACGAACTTTGGCATATCTCTCCCAAATTAATAGTAATCAGAAAGAAACCTGGTAGTCTTCTTCAACATCCCATTCTGAGCCTCCACACCAAATTTGGTGAAAATCGGCCGTTAGGGGGCGCTATAATTAACGTAGATGCCTTTTGGCAAATGAGTCAATGCATTTAAATGGGAATAATTTGCAATGTGAATATCTCTGCAGCAGTAAATGCTATCAAAACGAAACTTGAGAGTATTGTTCGCCATGCCACTCTGCGGCTCCCCACCGGATTTGGCGACGATCGCCCTTTAGGGGGTGCTACAATCGAAATAGAAGCGTTTGGGCCTTTTACGCAACGAAGAGGAAATTGGCAATTGCGTTTCGCTACGGACTTTGGAGCTTGCGCTCGGTCAAATTTCCCGACTTTCGCCTCGCCGCGGCGGCGCTTCGGGTTCTCCTTTCGCGGGCTCCGTTTTCGCGGGCTCTCGGCGTCGCCGGGGGCGGCTCGCGCCAGGGGGCACCGGCGCACGAGGCTTGGACCCCGTTCATAACTGCTTGCAGTTCTAGTTAGGGGTCCAAGCCCGAGGCTGTGAGAATCGGCGGTAGCGAAGCTACGCCGTTCGCACAGCAGGGCTGTGGAACCCTATTGGAATTGTAAGGTTTCTTATTATTATTCCGCTTTTTCTTCCGCCTCTAAAACTGATACTGCAGCCTAAACCGTAAATGGTGGGAGGTTGCCGTTTTCAGGTCTGGTCCAAAACCCTGCAGGGACCTCGGACGAAAAAATTCAGCCACTTTCACCACTAGGTGGCGCTATAGCAGAAAAAACGCGTTTGGCCTTATAACTCCCAAACCGTACATCGCACATTAAAAATACACATATCCACGCGTTCCTTGGATCCAGCTGAATCTCGTGGTATAGGCCACGCCTATTTCCGCCCCGACTTTTATGCGTGAAAAATCGCGATTTATCGTAAACTTGCTTTTTCGTACTCCTCCTAGACCGTGCAACGGATCTGCATGAAACTTGGTCTGTAGCATCAGTAGACCGACCTGACAAAAAGTTATCAAAAGATTTGTTTTCGGATGAAAATTGCGTAAACTACGCACAAACAAATTTGTGTAGCTAGCTACGAAGACACAAACGTTGCCATATCTCGGCCAAAATTAATGATATCATCACAAATCTTTAGATTCTTTTTTCACATGAGCCTCTTAGTGTAGGAAACTAATTTTACAAAATTTGGTCAATAGGGGGCGCCAAAAGTACCAAAAGTTAATATCTCATGAACAGCTCAACCGATTTTCACGAAATTTGGTGTGTACCATCTAGGCCAACTCTTGAGGAAAGGCCTACAGTGGCGTATTGATTCGTCAAAGTGGGCGTGGCCTATGGGACCCATGTTTGGATCTACGACTTACACTAAAGTGAGCAACTTAAAATTTACAATGTCGATGTGCAATGGTTCATGGACCAGACATACCAAATATTACATACGTGGACCACTAGGTGGCGCTACAATGACGTAAAACGTGTTTTTGCATATAACTCCGAAAGGCTACATCGCAGACCGAATATTTATAGATCACCTTGTTCCTTGTATCGACGTGAATCTGACGATATAGGACAGGTCCATTTATACTAAAAAGTTTTTTCGCAAAATCGTGTAGTGCGAAAAAAAATGTTTTCGTACTCGTCCTAGGCCATACAACCGATGTGCACGAAACTTGATAGATACCATCTGTGTATGGAGCTGACCAAAAGTTATCAAAGGAATTTCGCTACACTACACCGTTCGCACTTTACAACCAAACTAATTCGTTGTAGCTAGCCACAAAACACGAACTTTAGCATATCTTGGCCAAATTAATAGTTATCAGAATGAAACCTGGTGGGCTTCTTCAACATCCCATCCCTAGTCCCCCTACCAAATTTGGTGAAAATAGGCCATCGGGGGGCGCTATAATTGACGTAGAAGCTTTTCGGCAAATAAGTCAATGCATTTGAATGGGAATATTTGCATTGTAAATATCTCTGCAGCATTAAATGCTATCATCACAAACCCTGGAAGTATTTTGTTTGTCATGCCACTCTGCAGCTTCCCACCAAATTTGGTGAAAATCGGCCGTTAGGGGTCGCTATAATTAACGTAGAGACCTTTTGGCAAATAAGTCAATGCATTTAAATATGTTTTTACGTATAACTCCCACAGTCTGCATTGCAGATGAAAAGTTCTTAGATATCCTTGTTCCTTGAATCCATATGAATCTGATGATACAGGGTAATCCCATTTCCACGAAGAAGTTATTTCGTAAAATCACACAATGCGCAAAACAAAGTTTTCGTACTCGTCCTAGGCCATGCGACCGATGTGCACAAAACCTGGTAGATACCATCTGTGTATGGAGCTGACTAAAAGTTATCAAAGGAATTTTGCTACATTACACCGTTCGCACTTTACAACTAAACTAATTTGTTGTAGCTAGCCACAAAACACGAACTTTGGCATATCTCGCCCAAATTAATAGTTATCAAAAAGCAACCAGGTAGGCTTCTTCAACATCCCCTTCTGAGCCTCCACACCAAATCTGGTCGAAATCGGCCGTTAGGGGGCGCTATGATTAACGTAGAGGCTTTTTCGGCAAATAAGTCAATACATTTGAATGGGAATACTTTGCAATGTAAATATCTCGGAAGCATTAAATGCTATCATTAAAAACCCTGGGAGTATTTTGTTCGGCATGGCACTCTGCAGCTTCCCACCAAATTTGGTGAAAATCGGCCGTTAGGGGGCGCTATAATTAACGTAGAGGCCTTTTGGCAAATGAGTCAATGCATTTAAATGGGAGTAATTTGCAATGGATATGTCTCTGCAGCAGTGAATGCTTTCATCACAAAACTTGAGATTATTATTCGCCATGCCACTCTGCAGCTCTTGATAGATACCATCTGTGTATGGAGCTGACCAAAAGTTATCAAAGGAATTTCGCTACACTACACCGTTCGCACTTTACAACCAAACTAATTCGTTGTAGCTAGCCACAAAACACGAACTTTAGCATATCTTGGCCAAATTAATAGTTATCAGAATGAAACCTGGTGGGCTTCTTCAACATCCCATCCCTAGTCCCCCTACCAAATTTGGTGAAAATAGGCCATCGGGGGGCGCTATAATTGACGTAGAAGCTTTTCGGCAAATAAGTCAATGCATTTGAATGGGAATATTTGCATTGTAAATATCTCTGCAGCATTAAATGCTATCATCACAAACCCTGGAAGTATTTTGTTTGTCATGCCACTCTGCAGCTTCCCACCAAATTTGGTGAAAATCGGCCGTTAGGGGTCGCTATAATTAACGTAGAGACCTTTTGGCAAATAAGTCAATGCATTTAAATATGTTTTTACGTATAACTCCCACAGTCTGCATTGCAGATGAAAAGTTCTTAGATATCCTTGTTCCTTGAATCCATATGAATCTGATGATACAGGGTAATCCCATTTCCACGAAGAAGTTATTTCGTAAAATCACACAATGCGCAAAACAAAGTACCAAAAGTTAATATCTCATGAACAGCTCAACCGATTTTCACGAAATTTGGTGTGTACCATCTAGGCCAACTCTTGAGGAAAGGCCTACAGTGGCGTATTGATTCGTCAAAGTGGGCGTGGCCTATGGGACCCATGTTTGGATCTACGACTTACACTAAAGTGAGCAACTTAAAATTTACAATGTCGATGTGCAATGGTTCATGGACCAGACATACCAAATATTACATACGTGGACCACTAGGTGGCGCTACAATGACGTAAAACGTGTTTTTGCATATAACTCCGAAAGGCTACATCGCAGACCGAATATTTATAGATCACCTTGTTCCTTGTATCGACGTGAATCTGACGATATAGGACAGGTCCATTTATACTAAAAAGTTTTTTCGCAAAATCGTGTAGTGCGAAAAAAAATGTTTTCGTACTCGTCCTAGGCCATACAACCGATGTGCACGAAACTTGATAGATACCATCTGTGTATGGAGCTGACCAAAAGTTATCAAAGGAATTTCGCTACACTACACCGTTCGCACTTTACAACCAAACTAATTCGTTGTAGCTAGCCACAAAACACGAACTTTAGCATATCTTGGCCAAATTAATAGTTATCAGAATGAAACCTGGTGGGCTTCTTCAACATCCCATCCCTAGTCCCCCTACCAAATTTGGTGAAAATAGGCCATCGGGGGGCGCTATAATTGACGTAGAAGCTTTTCGGCAAATAAGTCAATGCATTTGAATGGGAATATTTGCATTGTAAATATCTCTGCAGCATTAAATGCTATCATCACAAACCCTGGAAGTATTTTGTTTGTCATGCCACTCTGCAGCTTCCCACCAAATTTGGTGAAAATCGGCCGTTAGGGGTCGCTATAATTAACGTAGAGACCTTTTGGCAAATAAGTCAATGCATTTAAATATGTTTTTACGTATAACTCCCACAGTCTGCATTGCAGATGAAAAGTTCTTAGATATCCTTGTTCCTTGAATCCATATGAATCTGATGATACAGGGTAATCCCATTTCCACGAAGAAGTTATTTCGTAAAATCACACAATGCGCAAAACAAAGTTTTCGTACTCGTCCTAGGCCATGCGACCGATGTGCACAAAACCTGGTAGATACCATCTGTGTATGGAGCTGACTAAAAGTTATCAAAGGAATTTTGCTACATTACACCGTTCGCACTTTACAACTAAACTAATTTGTTGTAGCTAGCCACAAAACACGAACTTTGGCATATCTCGCCCAAATTAATAGTTATCAAAAAGCAACCAGGTACGCTTCTTCAACATCCCCTTCTGAGCCTCCACACCAAATCTGGTCGAAATCGGCCGTTAGGGGGCGCTATGATTAACGTAGAGGCTTTTTCGGCAAATAAGTCAATACATTTGAATGGGAATACTTTGCAATGTAAATATCTCGGAAGCATTAAATGCTATCATTAAAAACCCTGGGAGTATTTTGTTCGGCATGGCACTCTGCAGCTTCCCACCAAATTTGGTGAAAATCGGCCGTTAGGGGGCGCTATAATTAACGTAGAGGCCTTTTGGCAAATGAGTCAATGCATTTAAATGGGAGTAATTTGCAATGGATATGTCTCTGCAGCAGTGAATGCTTTCATCACAAAACTTGAGATTATTATTCGCCATGCCACTCTGCAGCTCTTCACCAGATTTGGCGACGATCGCACTTTAGGGGGCGTTACAACCGAAGTAGAAGCGTTTGGGGCTTTTACACAACGAAGAGGAAATTTGCAATTGCATTTCACTACGAACTTTGGAGCTCGCACTCGGCCAAATTTACCGACTTTTGTCTCGCCGCGGCGGCGCTTCGGGTTTTCATTTCGCATGCTCCGTTTTTGCGGGCTCTCGGCATCGCCGGGGGCGGCTCGCGCCGGATAGGACTGACGCACGAGGCTTGGACCCCGTTCATAACTGCTTGCAGTTCTAGTTAGGGGTCCAAGCCCGAGGTTGCGAGAACCGGCGGTAGCGAAGCTACGCCGTTCGCACAGCAGGGCTGTGGAACCCTATTGAAATTGTAAGGTTTCTTATTAGGGGTCCAAGCCCGAGGTTGCGAGAACCGGCGGTAGCGAAGCTACGCCGTTCGCACAGCAGGGCTGTGGAACCCTATTGTAATTGTAAGGTTTCTTATTATTATTCTTCCGCCTCTAAAACTGATACTGCAGCCTAAACCGTAAATGGTGGGAGGTTGCCGTTTTCAGGTCTGGTCCAAAACACTGCAGGGACCTCGGACGAAAAAATTCAGCCACTTTGACCACTAGGTGGCGCTATAGCAGAAAAAACGCGTTTCTGCTTATAACTCCCGAACCGTACATCGCACATTAAAAATACACATATCCACGCGTTCCTTGGATCCAGCTGAATCTTGTGGTGTAGGCCACGCCTATTTCCGCCCCGACTTTTATGCGTGAAAAATCGCGATTTATTGTAAACCTGCTTTTTCGTACTTCTCCTACACCGTGCAACGGATCTACATGAAACTTGGTCTATAGCATCAGTAGACCGACCTGACAAAAAGTTATCAAAAGATTTTTTTTCGGATGAAAATTTCGTAAACTACGCACAAACAAATTTGTGTAGCTAGCTACGAAGACACAAACGTTGCCATATCTCGGCCAAAATAAAAGATATCATCACAAATCTTTAGATTCTTGTTTTACATGAGCCTCTTAGTGTAGGCAACTAATTTTACAAAATTTGGTCAATAGGGGGCGCCAAAAGTACCAAAAGTTAATATCTCATGAACAGCTCATCCGATTTTCACGAAATTTGGTGCGTACCATCTAGGCCCACTCTTGAGGCCAGGCCTACAGTGGCGTACTGATTCGTCAAAGTGGGCGTGGCCTATGGGTCCCATGTTTGGATCTACCACTTACACTAAAGTGAGCAACTTAAAATTTACAGTGTCGATGTGCAATGGCTCATGGACCTGACATACCAAATATTACATTATTGGACCACTAGGTGGCGCTACAATGACGTAAAACGTCTTTTTGCATATAACTCCGAAAGGCTACATTGCAGACCGAATATTTATATATGGACTTGTTCCTTGTATCGACCTGAATCTGACGATATAGGACAGGTCCATTTATACTAAAAAGTTTTTTCGCAAAATCGTGTAGTGCGAAAAAAAATGTTTTCGTACTCGTCCTAGGCCATACACCCGCTGTGCACGAAACTTGGTAGATACCATCTGTGTATGGAGCTGACCAAAAGTTATCAAAGGAATTTTGCTACATTACACCGTTCGCAATTTACAACTAAACTAATTCGTTGTAGCTAGCCACAAAACACGAACTTTGGCATATCTCGGCCAAATTAATAGTTATCACAATGAAACCTGGTGGGCTTCTTCATCATCTCATCCCTAGCCTCCATACCAAATTTGGTCAGAATCGGCCGTTAGGGGGCGCTATAATTAACGTAGAGGCTTTTTCGGCAAATAAGTCAATGCATTTGAATGGGAATACTTTGCAATGTAAATATCTCTGCAGCATTAAATGCTATCATCACAAACCCTGGGAGTATTTTGTTCGTCATGCCACTCTGCAGCTTCCCACCAAATTTGGTGAAAATCTGCCGTTAGGGGGCGCTATAATTAACGTAGAGACCTTTTGGCAAATAAGTCAATGCATTTAAATATGTTTTTACGTATAACTCCCACAGTCTGCATTGCAGATGAGAAGTTCTTAGATCTCCTTGTTCCTTGAATCCATATGAATCTGATTATACAGAGTAATCCCATTTCCACGAAGAAGTTATTTCGTAAAATCACACAATGCGCAAAACAAAGTTTTCGTACTCGTCCTAGGCCATGGGACCGATGTGCACGAAACTCGGTAGATACCATCTGTGTATGGAGTTGACCAAAAGTTATCAAAGGAATTTTGCTACATTACACCGTTCGCACTTTACAACTAAACTAATTTGTTGTAGCTAGCCACAAAACACAAACTTTGGCATATCTCGCCCAAATTAATAGTTATCAAAAAGAAACCAGGTAGTCTTCTTCAACATCCCATTCTGAGCCTCCATACCATATTTGGTCAAAATCGGCCCTTAGGGGGCGCTATAATTAACGTAGAGGCTTTTACGGCAAATACGTCAATGCATTTGAATGGGAATACTTTGCAATGTAAATATCTCTGCAGCATTAAATGCTATCATCACAAACCCTGGGAGTATTTTGTTCGTCATGCCACTCTGCAGCTTCCCACCAAATTTGGTGAAAATCGGCCGTTAGGGGGCGCTATAATTAACGTAGAGGCCTTTTTGAGTCAATGCATTTAAATGGGAGGAATTTGCAATGGATATGTCTCTGCAGCAGTGAAAGCTATCATCACAAAACTTGAGATTATTGTTCGCCATGCCACTCTGCAGCTCTTCACCAGATTTGGCGACGATCGCCCTTTAGGGGGCATTACAACCGAAGTAGAAGCGTTTGGGCCTTTTACGCAACGAAGAGGAAATTTGCAATTGCATTTCACTACGAACTTTGGAGCTCGCACTCGGTCAAATTTCCCGACTTTTGCCTCGCCGCAGCGGCGCTTTGGGTTGTCCTGTCGCGGGCTCCGTTTTCGCGGGCTCTCGGCGTCGCCGGGGGCGACCCGCGCCGGGAGGGACCGGCGCACGAGGCTTGGACCCCGTTCATAACTGCTTGCAGTTCTAGTTATTATTATTATTCTTCCGCCTCTAAAACTGATACTGCAGCCTAAACCGTAAATGGTGGGGGGTTGCCCTTTGCAGGACTGGTCCAGATCACTGCAGGGACCTCGGACGAAAGAATTCGGACAACTTTGACCACTAGGTGGCGCTATAGCAGAAAAAACGCGTTTGGCCTTATAACTCCCAAACCGTACATCGCACATTAAAAATAAACATATCGACGCGTTCCTTGGATCCAGCTGAATCTCGTGGTATAGGCCACGCCCATTTCCGCCTAGACTTTTATAGGTGAAAAATCGCGATTTATCGTAAACCTGCTTTTTCGTACTCCTCTTAGACCGTGTAACGGATCTGCATGAAACTTGGTCTCTAGCATCTATAGGCCGACCTGAGACAAAAGTATCAAAAGATTTTTTTTCGGATGAAAATTGCGTAAACTACCCACAAACAAATTTGTGTAGCTAGCTACGAAGACACAAACGTTGCCATATCTCGGCCAAAATAAATGATATCATCACAAATCTTTATATTCTTGTTTCACATGAGCCTCGTAGTGTAGGAAACAAATTTTACAAAATTTGGTCAATAGGGGGCGCCAAAAGTACCAAAAGTTAATATCTCATGAACAGCTCATCCGATTTTCACGAAATTTGGTGCGTACCATCTAGGCCCACTCTTGAAGCCAGGCCTACAGTGGGGTACTGATTTGTCAAAGTGGGCGTGGCCTATGGGTCCCATGTTTGGATCTACCACTTACACTAAAGTGAGCAACTTAAAATTTACAGTGTCGATGTGCAATGGTTCATGGACCTGACATACCAAATATTACATTATTGGACCACTAGGTGGCGCTACAATGACGTAAAACGTGTTTTTGCATATAACTCCGAAAGGCTACATTGCAGACCGAATATTTATAGATGGACTTGTTCCTTGTATCGACCTGAATCTGACGATATAGGACAGGTCCATTTATACTAAAAAGTTTTTTTGCAAAATCGTGTAGTGCGAAAAAAAATGTTTTCGTACTCGTCCTAGGCCATACAACCGATGTGCACGAAACTTGGTAGATACCATCTGTGTATGGAGCTGACGAAAAGTTATCAAAGGAATTTTGCTACATTACACCGTTCGGACTTTACAACCAAACTAATTTGTTGTAGCTAGCCACAAAACACGAACTTTAGCATATCTCGCCCAAATTAATAGTTATCAGAAAGAAACCAGGTAGGCTTCTTCAACATCCCATTCTGAGCCTCCACACCAAATTTGGTCAAAATCGGCCGTTAGGGGGCGCTATAATTAATGTAGAGGCTTTTTCGGCAAATAAGTCAATGCATTTGAATGGGAATACTTTGCAATGCAAATATCTCTGCAGCATTAAATGCTATCATCACAAACCCTGGGAGTATTTTGTTTGTCATGCCACTCTGCAGCTTCCCACCAAATGTGGTGAAAATCGGCCGTTAGGGGGCGCTATAATTAACGTAGAGACCTTTTGGCAAATAAGTCAATGCATTTAAATATGTTTTTGCGTATAACTCCCACAGTTTGCTTTGCAGATGAGAAGTTCTTAGATCTCCTTGTTCCTTGAATCCATATGAATCTGATAATACAGGGTAATCCCATTTCCACGAAGAAGTTATTTCGTAAAATCACACAATGCGCAAAACAAAGTTTTCGTACTCGTCCTCGGCCATGCGACCGATGTGCACAAAACTTGGTAGATACCATCTGTGTATAGAGGTGACCAAAAGTTATCAAAGGAATTTCGCTACATTACACCGTTCGCACTTTACAACTAAACTAATTTGTTGTAGCTAGCCACAAAACACGAACTTTAGCATATCTCGGCCAAATTAATAGTTATCACAATGAAACCTGGTGAGCTTCTTTACCATCCCATCCCGAGCCTCCATACCAAATTTGGTGAAAATAGGCCGTCAGGGGGCGCTATAATTGACGTAGAGGCTTTTCGGCAAATAAGTCAATGCATTTGAATGGGAATAATTTGCAATGTAAATATCTCTGCAGCATTAAATGCTATCATCACAAACCCTGGGAGTATTTTGTTCGGCATGCAACTCTGTGGCTTCCCACCAAATTTGGTGAAAATCGGCCGTTAGGGGGCGCTGTAATTAACGTAGAGACCTTCTGGCAAATAAGTCACTGCATTTAAACGTGTTTTTGCCTATAACCCCAAAAAGCTACATCACAGACCGAATATTTATAAATCCCCTTGTTCCTTGTATCGACCTGAATCAGATTATATAGGACTGGTCCATTTCAACCAAAAAGTTTTTTCGCAAAATCGCGCAATGCAAAAACAAATGTTATCGTACTCGTCCTAGGCCGTGTGACCGATGTGCACGAAACTTGGTAGATATCTTCTCTATAGAGAGCTGACCTAAACTTATCAAAAGAATTTTGCTACGTTACACCGTTCGCACTTTACAACCAAACAAATTTGTCGTAGCTAGCCACAAAACACGAACTTTTGCATATCTCGGCCAAATTATTAGATATCAGAGCAAATCTTGGTAGAGATCTTTGACATCCCATTCCTAGCCTCGATACCAAATTTGGTTAAAATCGGCTGTCAGGGGGCGCTATAATTAACGTAGAGGACTTTCGGTAAATAAGTCAATGCATTTAAATGGGAATAATTTGCAATGTAAATATCTCTGTAGAAGTAATTACTATCATCACAAAACTTGAGGGTATTGTTCAACATGCCACTCCGAGCCTCCACGCCGAATTTGGTGAAAATCCGCCGTCAGGGGGCGCTACAATTAACGTAGAGGCCTTTCAGCAAATGAGTCAATGCATTTGAATGGGAATACTTTGCAATGTAAATATCTCTGCAGCATTAAATGCTATCATCACAAACCCTGGGTGTATTTTGTTCAGCATGCCACTCTGCGGCTTCCCACAAAATTTGGTGAAAATCGGCCGTCAGGGGGCGCTACAATTAACATAGAGGCCTTTTGGCAAATGAGTCAATGCATTTAAATGGGATTAATTTGCAATGGATACGTCTCTGCAGCAGTAAATGCCATCATCACAAAACTTGAGATTATTGTTCGCCATGCCACTCTGTGGCTCTTCAACAGATTTGGCAACGATCGCCGGGGGCGACTCGCGCCGGGGGGGACTGGCGCACGAGGCTTGGACCCCGTTCATAACTGCTTGCAGTTCTAGTTATTAGGGGTCCAAGCCCGAGGTTGCGAGAACGGGCGGTAGCGAAGCTACGCCGTTCGCACAGCAGGGCTGTGGAACCCTATTGGAATTGTAAAAATTCTTATTATTATTATTATTATTATTCTTCCGCCTCTAAAACTGATACTGCAGCCTAAACCGTAAATGGTGGGAGGTTGCCGTTTTCAGGAATGGTCCAGATCACTGCAGGGACCTCGGACGAAAAAATTCAGCCACTTTGACCACTAGGTGGCGCTATAGCAGAAAAAACGCGTTTGTCCTTATAACTCCCAAACCGTACATCGCACATTAAAAATACACATATCGACGCGTTCCTCGGATCCAGCTGAATCTCGTGGTATAGGCCACGCCCATTTCCGCCTAGACTTTTATACGTGAAAAATCGCGATTTATCGTAAACCTGCTTTTTCGTACTCCTCCTAGACCGTGCGACGGATCTGCATGAAACTTGGTCTGTAGTATCTCTAGGCCGACCTGACGAAAAGTTATCAAAAGATTTTTTTTCGGATGAAAATTTCGTAAACTACGCACAAACAAATTTGTGTAGCTAGCTACAAAGACACAAACGTTGCCATATCTCGGCCAAAATAAAGGGTATCATCACACGTCTTTAGATTCTTGTTTGGCATGAGCCTCTCAGTGTCTGCAACAAATTTTACAAAATTTGGTCGATAGGGGGCGCCAAAAGTACAAAAAGTTAATATCTCATGAACGGCTCATCCGATTTTCACGAAATTTGGTGCGTACCATCTAGGCCCACTCCTGAGGCCAGGACTACAGTGGGGTACTGATTCGTCAAAGTGGGCGTGGCCTATGGGACCCATGTTTGGATCTACCACTTAGACTAAAGTGAGCAACTTAAAATTTACAGTGTCGATGTGCAATGGCTTATGGACCTGACCTACCAAATATTACATAAGTGGACCACTAGGTGGCGCTACAATGACGTAAAACGTGTTTTTGCCTATAACTCCGAAAGGCTACATCGCAGACCGAAAATGTATAGATCCCCTTGTTCCTTGTATCGCCCTGAATCTGACGATATAGGACAAGTCCATTTCAACAACAAAGTTCTTTCGCAAAATCGCGCAATGCAAAAACAAATGTTATCATACTCGTCCTAGGCCTTGTTACCGATGTGCACGAAACTTGGTAGATATCTTCTGTATATAGAGCTGACCAAAAGTTATCAAAAGAATTTTGCTACGTTACACCGTTCGCACTCTACACGCAAACAAATTTGTCGTAGCTAGCCACAAAACACGAACTTTAGCATATCTCGGCCAAATTAATAGTTATCAGAACAAATCTTGGTAGAGATCTTTGACATCCCATTCCTAGCCTCGATACCAAATTTGGTTAGAATCGGCCGTCAGGGGGCGCTATAATTAACGTAGAGGCCTTTCGGTAAATAAGTCAATGCATTTAAATGGGAATAATTTGCAATGTAAATATCTCCGCAGAAGTAAATACTATCATCACAAAACTTGAGGGTATTGTTCGACATGCCACTCCGAGCCTCCACGCCGAATTTGGTGAAAATCCGCCGTCAGGGGGCGCTACAATTAACGTAGAGGCCTTTTGGCAAATGAGTCAATGCATTTAAATGGGAATAATTTGCAATGTAAATATCTCTGCAGCATTAAATGCTATCATCACAAACCCTGGGTGTATTTTGTTCAGCATGCCACTCTGCGGCTTCCCACAAAATTTGGTGAAAATCGGCAGTCAGGGGGCGCTACAATTAACGTAGAGGCCATTTGGCAAATGAGTCAATGCATTTAAATGGGAGTAATTTGCAATAGATACGTCTCTGCAGCAGTAAATGCCATCATCACAAAACTTGAGATTATTGTTCGCCATGCCACTCTGTGGCTCTTCACCGGATTTGGCAACGATCGCCGGGGGCGACTCGCGCCGGGGGGGACAGGCGCACGAGGCTTGGACCCCGTTCATAACTGCTTGCAGTTCTAGTTATTATTATTCTTTTTCTTCCGCCTCTAAAACTGATACTGCAGCCTAAACCGTAAATGGTGGGAGGTTGCCGTTTTCAGGTCTGGTCCAGATCACTGCAGGGACCTCGGACGAAAAAATTCAGCCACTTTCACCACTAGGTGGCGCTATAGCAGAAAAAACGCGTTTGGCTTTATAACTTCCGAACCGTACATCGCACATTAAAAATACACATATCCACGCGTTCCTTGGATCCAGCTGAATCTCGTGGTATAGGCCACGCCCATTTCCGCCCCGACTTTTATGCGTGAAAAATCGCGATTTATCGTAAACCTGCTTTTTCGTACTCCTCCTAGACCGTGCAACGGTTCTGCATGAAACTTGGTCTGTAGCATCAATAGACCGACCTGACAAAAAGTTATCAAAAGATTTTTTTTCGGATGAAAATTGCGTAAACTACGCACAAACAAATTTGTGTAGATAGCTACGAAGACACAAATGTTGCCATATCTCGGCCAAAATAAATGATATCATCACAAATCTTTAGATTCTTGTTTGCCATGAGCCTCTGAGTGTCTGAAACAAATTTTACAAAATTTGGTCAATAGGGGGCGCCAAAAGTACAAAAACTTAATATCTCATGAACGGCTCATCAGATTTTTACGAAATTTGGAGCGTACCATCTAGACCCACTCTTGAGGCCAGGACTACAGTGGGGTACTGATTCGTCAAAGTGGGCGTGGCCTATGGGACCCAAATGGGACCCAAGTTTATATCTACCACTTACACTAATGTGAGCAACTTTAAATTTACAGTGTCGATGTACAATGGCTCCGTGACCAGACTTACCAAATATTACAAAAGTGGACCACTAGGTGGCGCTACAATCACGTAAAACGTGTTTTTGCCTTTAACTCCCACATATTACATCACAGATGGAATATTTATAGATCCACGTGTTCCTTGTATGCGTATGAATCTGATGATATAGGAAAAGTCTATTTCTACGAAAAGAAATCTTCGCAAAATTGCGCAATGCAAAGAGAAATGTTTTCGTACTCGTCCTAGGCCGTGTGACCAATGTGCACGAAACTTGGTAGATATCATCTCTATATAGCGCTGACCAAAAGTTATCAAAAGAATTTTGCTACGTTAAACCGTTCGCACTTTACAGGCAAACAAATTTGTCGTAGCTAGCCACAAAACACGAACTTTGGCCTATCTCGGCCACAATATTAGATATCAGAACAATTCTTGGTAGACATCTTCGACATGCCATTCCAAGCCTCCATACCAAATTTGGTCAAAATCGGCCTTCAGGGGGCGCTATAATTAACGTGGAGGTCTTTCGGTAAATAAGTCAATGCATTTAAATGGGAATTATTTGCAATGTGAATATCTCTGCAGCAGTAAAGGCCATCATCACAAAACTTGAGGGTGTTGTTCGTCATACCACTCCGAGCCTCCAAACCAAATTTGGTGATAATCCGCCGTAAGGGGGCGCTACAATTAACGTAGAGGCCTTTCAGCAAATGAGTCAATGCATTTAAATGGGAGCAATTTGCAAGGGATATGTCTCTGCAGCAGTAAAGGCCATCATCACAAAACTTGAGATTATTGTTCGCCATGCCACTCTGTGGCTCTTCACCAGATTTGGCAACGATCGCCGGGGGCGGCTCGCGCCGGGGGCGGCTCGCGCCGGGGGCGGCTCGCGCCGGGGGGCACCGGCGCACGAGGCTTGGACCCCGTTCATAACTGCTTGCAGTTCTAGTTAGGGGTCCAAGCCCGAGGTTGCGAGAACGGGCGGTAGCGAAGCTACGCCGTTCGCACAGCAGGGCTGTGGAACCCTATTGAAATTGCAAAGTTTCTTATTATTATTATTAGGGGTCCAAGCCCGAGGTTGCGAGAACGGGCGGTAGCGAAGCTACGCCGTTCGCACAGCAGGGCTGTGGAACCCTATTGGAATTGTAAAAATTCTTATTATTATTATTATTATTATTCTTCCGCCTCTAAAACTGATACTGCAGCCTAAACCGTAAATGGTGGGAGGTTGCCGTTTTCAGGAATGGTCCAGATCACTGCAGGGACCTCGGACGAAAAAATTCAGCCACTTTGACCACTAGGTGGCGCTATAGCAGAAAAAACGCGTTTGTCCTTATAACTCCCAAACCGTACATCGCACATTAAAAATACACATATCGACGCGTTCCTCGGATCCAGCTGAATCTCGTGGTATAGGCCACGCCCATTTTCGCCTAGACTTTTATACGTGAAAAATCGCGATTTATTGTAATCCTGCTTTTTCGTACTCCTCTTAGACCGTGTAACGGATCTGCATGAAACTTGGTCTCTAGCATCTATTGGCCGACCTGAGACAAACGTATCAAAAGATTTTTTTTCGGATAAAAATTGCGTAAACTACGCACAAACAAATTTGTGTAGCTAGCTACGAAGACACAAACGTTGCCATATCTCGGCCAAAATAAATGATATCATCACAAATCTTTAGATTCTTGTTTGGAATGAGCCTCTCAGTGTCTGAAACAAATTTTAAAAAATTTGGTCAATAGGGGGCGCCAAAAGTACAAAAAGTTAATATCTCATGAACGGCTCATCCGATTTTTACGAAATTTGGAGCGTACCATCTAGGCCCACTTCTGAGGCCAGGACTACAGTGGGGTACTGATTCGTCAAAGTGGGCGTGGCCTATGGGACCCAGGTTTATATCTACCACTTACACTAATGTGAGCAACTTCAAATTTACAGTGTAGATGTACAATGGTGTCTGAACCACAGGTACCAAATATTACAAAAGTGGACCACTAGGTGGCGCTACAATCACGTAAAACGTGTTTTTGCCTATAACTCCCACAGAATACATCGCAGATGGAATATTTATAGATCCACGTGTTCTTTTTATGCATCTGAATCTGATGATATAGGAAAAGTCAATTTCTACGAAAAGAAATTTTCGCAAAATTGCGCAATGCAAAAAAAAATGTTTTCGTACTCGTCCTAGGCCGTGTGACCAATGTGCACGAAACTTGGTAGATATCATCTTTATATAAAGTTGACCAAAAGTTATCAAAATAATTTTGCTACGTTACACGGTTTGCACTTTACAATCAAACCAATTTGTCGTAGCTAGCCACAAAACACGAACTTTGGCATATCTCGGCCAAATTATTAGATATCAGTACAACTTGTGGTATACATGTTTATCCTGCCATTTCCAGCCTCGATACCAAATTTGGTCAAAATCTGTCGTCAGGGGGCGCTATAATTAACGTAGAGGCCTTTCGGTAAATAAGTCAATGCATTTAAATGGGAATATTTGCAATGTAAATATCTCTGCAGCAGTAAATGCTATCATCACAAACCCGGAGACTATTTTGTTCGGCATGGCACTCTGTGGCTTCCCACCAAATTTGGTCAAAATCGGCCGTCAGGGGGCGCTATAATTAACGTAGAGGCCTTTAGGCAAATGAGTCAATGCATTTAAATGGGAATAATTTGAAATGTGAATATCTCTGCAGCAGTAAAGGCCATCATCACGAAACTTGAGAGTATTGTTCGACATGCCACTCTGCGGCTCTCCAGCGGATTTGGCGACGATCGCCCTTTAGGGGGCGCTACAATTGAAGTAGAAGCGTTTGGGCCTTTTACACAACGAATAGGAAATTTGCAATTACATTTCACTACGGACTTTGGAGCTCGCGCTCGGTCAAATTAGTTGACTTTCGCCTCGCCGCGGCGGCGCTTCGGGTTCTCCTTTCGCGGGCTCCGTTTTCGCGGGCTCTCGGCATCGCCGGGGGCGACTCTCGCCGGGGGGGACCGGCGCACGAGGCTTGGACCCCGTTCATAACTGCTTGCAGTTCTAGTTATTATTATTATTCTTCTTTTTCTTCCGCCTCTAAAACTGATACTGCAGCCTAAACCGTAAATGGTGGGAGGTTGCCGTTTTGAGGTCTGGTCCAAAACCCTGCAGGGACCTCGGACGAAAAAATTCAGCCACTTTCACCACTAGGTGGCGCTATAGCAGAAAAAACGCGTTTGGCCTTATAACTCCCAAACCGTACATCGCACATTAAAAATACACATATCGACGCGTTCCTTGGATCCAGCTGAATCTCGTGGTACAGGCCACGCCCATTTCCGCCTAGACTTTTATACGTGAAAAATCGCGATTTATCGTAAACCTGCTTTTTCGTACTCCTCTTAGACCGTGTAACGGATCTGCATGAAACTTGGTCTCTAGCATCTATAGGCCAACCTGAGAAAAAAAGTATCAAAAGATTTTTTTTTGGATAAAAATTGCGTAAACTACGCACAAACAAATTTGTGTAGCTAGCTACGAAGACAAAAACGTTACCATATCTCGGCCAAAATAAATGATATCATCACAAATCTTTAGATTCTTGTTTGGAATGAGCCTCTCAGTGTCTGAAACAAATATTAAAAAATTTGGTCAATAGGGGGCGCCAAAAGTACAAAAAGTTAATATCTCATGAACAGCTCATCCGATTTTTACGAAATTTGGAGCGTACCATCTAGGCCCACTCCTGAGGCCAGGACTACAGTGGGGTACTGATTCGTCAAAGTGGGCGTGGCCTATGGGACCCAAATGGGACCCAGGTTTATATCTACCACTTACACTAATGTGAGCAACTTCAAATTTACAGTGTAGATGTACAATGGTTTCTGGACCACAGGTACCAAATATTACAAAAGTGGACCACTAGGTGGCGCTACAATCACGTAAAACGTGTTTTTGCCTATAACTCCCACAGAATACATCGCAGATGGAATATTTATAGATCCACTTGTTCCTTGTATGCATCTGAATCTGATGATATAGGAAAAGTCCATTTCTACGAAAAGAAATTTTCGCAAAATTGCGCAATGCAAAAAAAAATGTTTTCGTTCTCGTCCTAGGCCGTGTGACCAATGTGCACGAAACTTGGTAGATATCATCGTTATAGAAAGCTGACCAAACCTTGTCAAAATAATTTTTCTACGTTACACCGTTCGCACTTTACAAGCAAACTAATTTGTCATAGCTAGCCACAAAACACGAACTTTGGCATATCTCGGCCAAATTATTAGATATCAGAACAAGTCTTGGTAGAGATCTTTGACATGCCATTCCAAGCCTACTCACCAAATTTGGTCAAAATCGGCCTTCAGGGGGCGCTATAATTAACGTGGAGGTCTTTCGGTAAATAAGTCAATGCATTTAAATGGGAATAATTTGCAATGTAAATATCTCTGCAGCAGTAAATGCCATCATCACAAAACTTGAGGGTATTGTTCGTCACGCCACTCCGAGCCTCCAACCCAAATTTTGTGAAAATCCGCCGCCAGGGGGCGCTACAATTAACGTAGAGGCCTTTCGGCAAATGAGTCAATGCATTTAAATGGGAATAATTTGCAATGTGAATATCTCTGCAGCAGTAAATGCTATCAACACGAAACTTGAGAGTATTGTTCGCCATGCCACTCTGCGGCTCCCCACCGGATTTGGCGACGATCGCCCTTTAGGGGGCGCTACAATCGAAGTAGAAGCGTTTGGGCCTTTTACGCAACGAAGAGGAAATTGGCAATTGCGTTTCGCTACGGACTTTGGAGCTCGCGCTCGGTCAAATTTCTCGACTTTCGCCTCGCCGCGGCGGCGCTTCGGGTTCTCCTTTCGCGGGCTCCGTTCTTGCGGGCTCTCGGCGTCGCCGGGGGCGGCTCGCGCCAGGGGGCACCGGCGCACGAGGCTTGGACCCCGTTCATAACTGCTTGCAGTTCTAGTTATTATTCTTTTTCTTCCGCCTCTAAAACTGATGCTGCAGCCTAAACCGTAAATGGTGGGAGGTTGCTGTTTTCAGGTCTGGTCCAAAACCCTGCAGGGACCTCGGACGAAAGAATTCAGCCACTTTCACCACTAGGTGGCGCTATAGCAGAAAAAACGCGTTTGGCCTTATAACTCCCAAACCGTACATCGCACAAAGAAAATGCACATATCCACGCGTTCCCTGGATCCCGATGAATCTAGTGATGTAGGTCACGCCCATTTCCGCCCCGACTTTTGTGCGTTAAAAATCGCGATTTATCGTAAACCTACTTTTTCATTCTCCTCCTAGACCGTGCAACCGATTTGCATAAAACTTGGTAAGTAGCATCTATAGACCGACGTGACAAAAAGTTATCAAAAGAATTTTTTTCGGATGAAAATTGCGTGAATTACGCACTAACAAATTTGTGTAGCTAGCTATGAAGACACAAACGTTGCCATATCTCAGCCAAATCAAATGATATCATCGCAAATCTTTAGAGTCTTGTTAAGGTTGAGGTTCTAAATCAAGAAAACCAATTTTATAAAATTTGGTCAAAAGGGGGCGCCAAAAGTACAAAAAGTTTATATCTCATGAACGGCTCATCCGATTTTTACGAAATTTGGAGCCTATCATCTAGGCCCACTCCTGAGGCCAGGACTACAGTGGGGTACTGATTTGTCAAAGTGGGCGTGGCCTATGGGACCCAAATGGGAACCAGGTTTATATATACCACTTACACTAATGTGAGCAACTTCAAATTTACAGTGTCGATGTACAATGTTTCATGGACCTGACATACCAAATATTACCTAAGTGAACCACTAGGTGGCGCTACAATGACGTAAAACGTGTTTTTGCCTATAACTCCCACAGGCTACATCTCAGACAAGAAATATATACATTTACTTGTTCCTTGTATCCATGTGAAGCTGGTGATATAGGTCAAGCCCATTTGCACTGCGATTCGTTTTTGCAAAATCGTGTAAAGCGAAAAAAAAAGTTTTCGTACTCGTCCTAGGCCATGCGACCGATGTGCACGAAACTTGGTAGATACCATCTGTGTATGGAGCTGACCAAAAGTTATCAAAGGAATTTCGCTACATTACACCGTTCGCACTTTACAACTAAACTAATTTGTTGTAGCTATCCACAAAACACGAACTTTGGCATATCTCGCCCAAATAAATAGTTATCAGAAAGAAACCAGGTAGGCTTCTTCAACATCCCATTCTGAGCCTCCACACCAAATTTGGTCAAGATCAGCCGTTAGGGGGCGCTATAATTAACATAGAGGCTTTTTCGGCAAATAAGTCAATGCATTTGAATGGGAATACTTTGCAATGTAAATATCTCTGCAGCATTAAATGCTATCATCACAAACCCTGGGAGTATTTTGTTCAGCATGCCACTCTGCAGCTTCCCACCAAATTTGGTGAAAATCGGCCGTTAGGGGGCGATATAATTAACGTAGAGACCTTTTGGCAAATAAGTCAATGCATTTAAATATGTTTTTGCGTATAACTCCCACAGTTTGCATTGCAGATGAGAAGTTCTTAGATCTCCTTCTTCCTTGAATCCATATGAATCTGATGATACAGGGTAATCCCATTTCCACGAAGAATTTATTTCGTAAAATCACACAATGCGCAAAACAAAGTTTTCATACTCGTCCTAGGTCATGTAACCGATGTGCACGAAACTTGGTAGATACCATCTGTTTATGGAGATGACCAAAAGTTATCAAAGGAATTTCGCTACATTACACCATTCGCACTTTACAACTAAACAAATTTGTTGTAGCTGGCCACAAAACACGAACTTTGGCATATCTCGGCCAAATGAATAGTTATCAGAAATAAACCTGGTAGACTTCTTCAACATCCCATTCTGAGCCTCCATACCAAATTTGGTAAAAATCGGCCGTCAGGGGGCGCTATAATTAACGTGGAGGCCTTTCGGTAAATAAGTCAATGCATTTAAATGGGAATATATTTCAATGTAAATATCTATGCAGCAGTAAATACTATCATCACAAAACTTGAGGGTATTGTTCGTCATGCCACTCCGAGCCTCCACACCAAATTCGGTGAAAATCCGCCGTCAGGGGGCGCTACAATTAACGAAGAGACCTTGCGGCATATAAGTCAATGCATTTAAATGGGAATAATTTGCAATGGAAATATCCCTGCAGCAGTAAATGCTATCATCACAAAACTTGTGATTATTGTTCGCCATGCCACTCTGTGGCTCTTCACCAGATTTGGCAACGATCGCCGGGGGCGACTCGCGCCGGGGCGACTCGCGCCGGGGGGGACCGGCGCACGAGGCTTGGACCCCGTTCATAACTGCTTGCAGTTCTAGTTATTAGGGGTCCAAGCCCGAGGTTGTGAGAACCGGCGGTAGCGAAGCTACGCCGTTCGCACAGCAGGGCTGTGGAACCCTATTGAAATTGTAAAAATTCTTATTATTATTATTATTATTCTTCCGCCTCTAAAACTGATACTGCAGCCTAAACCGTAAATGGTGGGGGGTTGCCCTTTGCAGGACTGGTCCAGATCACTGCAGGGACCTCGGACGAAAGAATTCGGACAACTTTGACCACTAGGTGGCGCTATAGCAGAAAAAACGCGTTTGGCCTTATAACTCCCAAACCGTACATCGCACATTAAAAATACACATATCGACGCGTTCCTTGGATCCAGCTGAATCTCGTGGTATAGGCCACGCCCATTTCCGCCTAGACTTTTATAGGTGAAAAATCGCGATTTATCGTAAACCTGCTTTTTCGTACTCCTCTTAGACCGTGTAACGGATCTGCATGAAACTTGGTCTCTAGCATCTATAGGCCGACCTGAGACAAAAGTATCAAAAGATTTTTTTTCGGATAAAAATTGCGTAAACTACGCACAAACAAATTTGTGTAGCTAGCTACGAAGACACAAACGTTGCCATATCTCGGCCAAAATAAATGATATCATCACAAATCTTTAGATTCTTGTTTGCCATGAGCCTCTCAGTGTCTGAAACAAATTTTACAAAATTTGGTCAATAGGGGGCGCCAAAAGTACAAAAAGTTAATATCTCATGAACGGCTCATCCGAGTTTTACGAAATTTGGAGCGTACCATCTAGGCCCACTCCTGAGGCCAGGACTACAGTGGGGTACTGATTCGTCAAAGTGGGCGTGGCCTATGGGACCCAAATGGGACCCAGGTTTATATCTACCACTTACACTAATGTGAGCAACTTCAAATTTACAGTGTCGATGTACAATGGCTTCTGGACCAGACGTACCAAATATTACAAAAGTGGACCACTAGGTGGCGCTACAATGACGCACAACGTGTTTTTGCTTATAACTCCAACAGGCTACATCGCAGACGGAATATTTATAGATCCACGTATTCCTTGTATGCATTTGAATCTGATGATATAGGAAACGTCCATTTCTACCAAAAATTGTTTTCGCAAAATCGCGCAATGCAAAAAAAAATGTTTTCGTACTCGTCCTAGGCCGTGTAACCAATGTCCACGAAACTTGGAAGATATCATCTGTATATAGAGCTGACCAAAAGTTGTCAAAAGAATTTTGCTACGGTACACCGTTCGCACTTTACAAGCAAACTAATTTGACGTGGCTAGCCACAAAACACGAACTTTAGCATATCTCGGCCAAATTATTTGATATCCGAACAAATCTTGGTACAGATCTTCGACATGCCATTCCAAGCCTCCATACAAAATGTGGTCAAAATCGGCCTTCAGGGGGCGCTATAATTAACGTGGAGGTCTTTCGGTAAATAAGTCAATGCATTTAAATGGGAATCATTTGCAATGTGAATATCTCTGCAGCAGTAAAGGCCATCATCACAAAACTTGAGGGTATTGTTCGTCATGCCACTACGAGCCTCCAAACCAAATGTGGTGAAAATCCGCCGTCAGGGGGCGCTACAATTAACGTAGAGACCTTTCAGCAAATGAGTCAATGCATTTAAATGGGAGCAATTTGCAAGGGATATGTCTCTGCAGCAGTAAATGCTATCATCACAAAACTTGAGATTATTGTTCGCCATGCCACTCTGTGGCTCTTCGCCAGATTTGGCAACGATCGCCGGGGGCGACTCGCGCCGGGGGGGACCGGCGCACGAGGCTTGGACCCCGTTCATAACTGCTTGCAGTTCTAGTTATTATTCTTTTTCTTCCGCCTCTAAAACTGATACTGCAGCCTAAACCGTAAATGGTGGGAGGTTGCCGTTTTCAGGTCTGGTCCAAAACCCTGCAGGGACCTCGGACGAAAAAATTCAGCCACTTTTACCACTAGGTGGCGCTATAGCAGAAAAAACGCGTTTGGCCTTATAACTCCCAAACCGTACATCGCACATTAAAAATACACATATCGACGCGTTCCTTGGATCCAGCTGAATCTCGTGGTATAGGCCACGCCCATTTCCGCCTAGACTTTTATACGTGAAAAATCGCAATTTATCGTAAACCTGCTTTTTCGTACTCCTCTTAGACCGTGTAACGGATCTGCATGAAACTTGGTCTCTAGCATCTATAGGCCTACCTGAGACAAAAGTATCAAAAGATTTTTTTTCGGATAAAAATTGCGTACACTATGCACAAACAAATTTGTGTAGCTAGCTACGAAGACACAAACGTTGCCATATCTCGGCCAAAATAAATGATATCATCACAAATCTTTAGATTCTTGTTTGGAATGACCCTCTCAGTGTCCGAAACAAATCTTAAAAAATTTGGTCAATAGGGGGCGCCAAAAGTACAAAAAGTTAATATCTCATGAACGGCTCATCCGATTTTTTAGAAATTTGGAGCGTACCATCTAGGCCCACTTCTGAGGCCAGGACTACAGTGGGGTACTGATTCGTCAAAGTGGGCGTGGCCTATGGGACCCAAATGGGACCCAGGTTTATATCTACCACTTACACTAATGTGAGCAACTTCAAATTTACAGTGTAGATGTACAATGGTTTCCGGACCACAGGTACCAAATATTACAAAAGTGGACCACTAGGTGGCGATACAATCACGTAAAACGTGTTTTTGCCTATAACTCCCACAGAATACATCGCAGATGGAATATTCATAGATCCACGTGTTCCTTGTATGCATCTGAATCTGATGATATAGGAAAAGTCCATTTTTACGAAAAGAAATTTTCGCAAAATTGCGCAATGCAAAAAAAAGTGTTTTCGTACTCGTCCTAGGCCGTGTGACCAATGTCCACGAAACTTGGAAGATATCATCTGTATATAGAGCTGACCAAAAGTTGTCAAAAGAATTTTGCTACGGTACACCGTTCGCACTTTACAAGCAAACTAATTTGACGTGGCTAGCCACAAAACACGAACTTTGGCATATCTCGGCCAAATTATTAGATATCAGAACAAATCTTGGTACAGATCTTCGGATTGCCATTCCAAGCCTCCATACCAAATTTGGTCAAAATCGGCCTTCAGGGGGCGCTATAATTAACGTGGAGGTCTTTCAGTAAATAAGTCAATGCATTTAAATGGGAGTAATTTGCAATGTGAATATCTCTGCAGCAGTAAATGCCATCATCACAAAACTTGATAGTGTTGTTCGTCATGCCACCCCGTGCCTCCCCACCAATTTGGTGGAAATCCGCCGCCAGGGGGCGCTACAATTAACGTAGAGGCCTTTCGGCAAATGAGTCAATGCATTTAAATGGGAGTAATTTGCAATGTGAATATCTCGGCAGCAGTAAATGCCATCATCACGAAACTTGAGACTAATGTTCGACATGCCACTCCGCGGCTCCCCAACGGATTTGGCGACAATCGCCCTTTAGGGGGCGCTATAATCAAGGTAGAAGCGGTTTGGCCTTTTACGCAACGAAGAGGAAATTTGCAATTGCATTTCACTACGTTCTTTGGAGCTCGCGCTCGTTCAGGCGGCGGCGCTTCGGGTTCTCCTTTCACGGGCTCCGTTTTCGCCGGGGGGGACCGGCGCACAAGGCTTGGACCCCGTTCATAACTGCTTGCAGTTCTAGTTAGGGGTCCAAGTCCGAGTCTGGAAGAAGCGGCGGTAGCAATAGCTACGCCGTTCGCACAGTAGGACTGTGGAACCCTATTGTTTTTGTACTGATTATTATTATTCATTATTCATTATTAGGGGTCCAAGTCCGAGTCTGGAAGAAACGGCGGTAGCAATAGCTACGCCGTTCGCACAGTAGGACTGTGGAACCCTATTGTTTTTGTACTGATTATTATTATTCATTCATTATTAGGGGTCCAAGTCCGAGTCTGGAAGAAACGGCGGTAGCAATAGCTACGCCGTTCGCACAGTAGGACTGTGGAACCCTATTGTTTTTGTACTGATTATTATTATTATTATTATTATTATTATTATTCATTATTATTATTATTCTTCCCCGCATAAAAGTCCCGCTGCAGCCTAAACCGTACATGGTGGGCGGGTGCCCTTTGCAGGACTGGTGCAGAACTCGGCAAGGACCTCAGGCGCAATAACTGACCCACTTCCACCACTAGGTGGCGCTATAGCAGAAAAAACGCGTTTGACCCTATAACTTCCAAACCGTACAACACACATTAAAGATACACATATGCACGCGTTCACTGGATGCTACTGAATCTCGTGATATAGGCCACGCCCATTTCCGCCTAGACTTTTATGCGTGAAAAATCGTAATTTATCCAAAACCTACTTTTTCAAACTCCTCCTAGACCGTGCGACCGATTCGCACAAAACTTGGCGAGTAGCACCTTCAGACCAACTTGACAAAAGATTATAAACAGAATTGTTATATGACACAAATTGCATATATTACGCACAACCAAATTTGTGTAGCTAACTATGAAAACACAAACTTTGCCATATCTCGGTCAAAATAAATGTTATCAATGCGCAACTTCAGATTCTTGTTTCCCATGACCCTCTGGAGGGGCCCAATACATGTTTCAAAAATTGACCAGTAGGGGGCGCTACAAGTACAAAATGTTTATATCTCATGAACGGCTCATTCGATTTTTACCAAATTTGGTGGGTACTATCTAGGGTCACTCATGAGACCACCCCTACCGTGGGGTACGGATTGGTCAAAGTGGGCGTGGCCTATGAGACTCACGTCTAGATTCAACCCTTACGATGATGTGAGCCACTTGAAATTTACATGGTAGATGTAGAATGGGCCATGGACTGCAGTAACCAAAAATTACACATGTAGACCACTAGGTGGCGCTATAGTGGTTTTTTATCTTTAACTCCCACACTACATATCGCACATTAGAAATCCATATGTCCCCGTGTTCCTTGAGTCCATCTGAATCTCATGATGTAGGCCACGCCCATTTCTGCTGAGAATTGTTTTCGCAATATCGCGCAATGTGCAAAACCAACTTTTTCCAACTCGTCCAAGGCCATCCAACCGATATGCACGAAACCTGGTACCTAGCACCTCTAGACACACGTGAACAAAAATTATCCAAAGAATTTTGCTACGTTAAATTATGCGCATTTTACGACCAAACAAATTTTCCTAGCTAGCTACGAAGCACAAACTTAACCATATGTCGGTCAATTTAAAAGGTATAAGCAAACCACTTAACAACCTTGTGCAACATTGCACTCTGATGCTGTGTACCAAATTTGGGGAAGATCGGCTATTGATGAGTAAAACACTGGACTTTCACTTGGGGCCAGCCGTGTATAGGTGTAGAAAACCATTGCTGACCGGAAGCCTCTCCAAAAGAACAGGGTTCAGATTACCAACCAAAATGTCATGTATTTAGTTCATAATATTATGCTACAGCATGTCTGTATTATAGAAAGTAATAAAGGTTTAATCTTTTTAACTCTTTTCTACTGGTAAAAGTTGAATTGAACTTAACAATATAATATAATAATAATAATAATAATAATAATAATAATATAATTATACAAAATTCCACAGCACAATATATATATATATATATATATATATATATATATATATATATATATATTGTGCTGTGACAGTCTTTGATTGAGGAAGTGAAAGTGTTGAAAAATGAAATAAAAATAAACATGTATATGTAAATAAAAATAAACATGTATATATATATATATATATAGGAAGTGAAAGTGTTGAAAAATGAAATAAAAATAAACATGTATATATATATATATTGTGCTGTGACAGTCTTTGATTGAGGAAGTGAAAGTGTTGAAAAATGAAATAAAAATAAACATGTATATGTAAATAAAAATAAACATGTATATATATATATATATATAGGAAGTGAAATATATATATATATATATATATATATATATATATATATAATATATATATATATTGTGCTGTGACAGTCTTTGATTGAGGAAGTGAAAGTGTTTAAAAATGAAATAAAAATATACATGTATATGTAAATAAAAATAAACATGTATATATATATATATATATATATAGGAAGTGAAATATATATATATATATATATATATATATATATACATATATATATATATATTGTGCTGTGACAGTCTTTGATTGAGGAAGTGAAAGTGTTGAAAAATGAAATAAAAATAAACATGTATATGTAAATAAAAATAAACATGTATATATATATATATATATATATATATATATATACATGTTTATTTTAATTTTATTTTTCAACACTTTCACTTCCTCAATCAAAGACTGTCACAGTGATGCTTTCAAGATATTTTATTAAAAAACAACTTCATTCTGAAACTCACAACATAAAAAGTGACTGACACATTGATTCCCATACTTTATATAACAAATTGTTACAACTGAATATAGATCTACATTTATTGAATTAGTTATTATTAAAATATTACACATTTACACACTTATTCACACTGTTACAGGGGACACTAGAGTGCATGTGAAGGTTCTAACTGAGAAACTATGTGATGATGATGATGATGAAATGATTCAGACCAGAAATCCAGTGAAGGTGACTACAGTTACATTAAATATCACAATTGCTTGGTTATGAAAACAAAGTACCAGTCCTGACAATGTACAGTGGTGTGTGTGTGTGTGTGTGTGTGTGTGTGTGTGTGTGTGTGTGTGTGTGTGTGTGTGTGTGTGTGTGTGTGTGTGTGTGTGTGTGTGTGTGTGTGTGTGTGTGTGTGTGTGTGTGTGTGAGAGACAGAGGGTAAATTTTGGGTTTGGTGGGTTAGCAGTCAATTTGTCTCTCTTGACCTTTTTGTGTTTTTCAGCATCATACAAGTCTGACAGTTTGAACTTCTCCAGGTCATCGCCTTCCCCATGCCCGGAGCCTTGTAGAGGGAGAACACTGGAAGAACATTTTGGTCACAACAACATTTAGTGCATTCATGATGGTTTAAAGTAAAACTCAAACTAATATGATAACCTTTTACAGCAGCAACAATCACAGAGGAGTCATCAGGCTTGGTAGGTCTTACAACAGTAGCTGTTGGCTCCATCCTGTGTGCTGTAAAATAATTCTGTGTCATTTTCCTCACACAGTCAAGCTGGTTTATGCTTCACAATGTGTCTTTACCTGTTGTCTCTCTCACACAATGCAAGTATGGACTGAAAACACCTTTAAATTATGAATCGCTATTTTTTGCCAGGAAAATTGACAATGTTTTTAAGAAAACAGGTAAAGCACGGAGACAGTATCCATATACATTATAGTAAGCACAAAATCCAAACCCTTTAGTGACAGCCTGAGAAAAAAACATGCTAGAATAGAAAACATCGCTGACATGTTAATTCCATATCTGTTGTCCTAATTGCACAATGTCTAAGGCATGTTCATGCAGAGTAACAGGAACCCTGGGTGTGTTTCTTTTGGTGTATTTCAGTGTCAGTAGGATGGTGCCTTTACTTTTCTAATTATTATAACTCTAAATTGTCTATTGCCCTTAAGCTGTTAGTGTTTTTGAGTGTGCAGGTTGTTTGTACAATAAAGCTTTCCAAAGTTATGATTTTTTTCAAAAATAATTGTGAATTTCGTGTCCTGAAAAAGGCTTACCTAAATAGTGTAATATATCTTTTTAATTGTTTACATGTTAAATGTTTGTAAATAGTTTATATGTTGACAGGTCTTCGAAGATTGTGTTTCTGGCAATTGTTACAGAATAGTGAAAATAGGCGCCTTCATGTAAATGTCAAAACCACAAGCAGGACACTGCAGGGAATCGAACCCCATCCCAGTAAACCAGGAGTACCATTACCAGTGTCTTTTGCTTTTTTTGACGCAACATGAAAGGGAAGCAAAACCTGCATTAACAACAGCATATAAGTAGCAGCATTTAATATTATAGAATAAAATGTACTATATTTGGTTCTGAAAAACTTAAATATATAATATGCAGTTTTGAATGCTAAATATGAGGTAAATGTTTATTAATGTCTTAGTTAAACATGCTGTTGTAATGCAGTAAAACAAACCTTATTACCTTACATTTTGATCATGAAATTAAATTAAGCCGTTTTGTTTTATGATAAATCAATTTGTAGTTTAAGATTAAGAGCAGGCAGGATGATATTAAGATTTCTTTCTAATTAATATATTCATAAAAATCTTCAGAATATTTACAAGATGATTTGAATTTTAAAAAGACATTAAGCAGGATGGACATTTTAGGTTAACTTTAGGACTTTGATGGATGGATTAGCTGTGTAAATGACATTTACTTTCCATGTAATTTAAGTGGATATGAAACCCAAACAAATACATTCGTGATAACTGTAGTATGTTGATATTATCTCCACATTTACTACTGCAGGTTCTATGTCTCTAATGTAAACATGATCAATTGCTGTCCCATTCTCTGTTGTTGGTGAGGTAACAATCTGATTGTAACCTTGATGAGTCATTAAGGTGGTTATAGATTTTGAAATTAGAACATTATCATTAAAATCTCCCATTATTATTTTAGCACCTGATAGATCATTAAAACAGCCGACTACAGCCTCAAGTTTTCTTTTAAAATGACCGATTTTGTACGATGGTGGTCTGTACAGTACCATGTAATTATGGTTCATAGGCTGAACCTTGAACATTATTGCTTCCAAGTCACTACATTGCACATTTACCATGTTACAGATGATGTGGTTTTTGTGATAGAAGCCCACACCACCATGTTTTTCCTTCTGCAACTTTGAAAAAAGTGTCATGTCACTGTAAGATTGAGATCTAGCGTTGTGATAAAATGTCCATCCTGGCATCTCAATATTAGTTTGTGATGCACCGTGTTGCAACCATGTTTCCGTAAGGCAAATTACATCAGCGTCCAAAATTCTGTGATCTTGTTTTAGGTCATTAATGTGAACATCTAAACCTTGAATGTTGTGTAAACAGATTTTCAGAGAAAAAGCTGGTTTTGCTAGAGGAGTCTCAATGTAGGGTTTAAGGGAATTTAAGTGTTCATCGATATCAGGTTTTGCATAGATAGCTGTCGCTTTAAAATCTTGAATGATCAGGTTTTCTATCGATGTTACACGACTCAGAGCTACATAGGCTTGGCCAGCAGAGAAAATCTTTTTAAAAGAAACCACTGCTTTGTCCAAAGTTAAGCCCTGAACTTTGTGGATCGTGCACGCCCACGCCAGGCGTAGTGGGAACTGTCGCCTAATTCCACCACTGTTTGTCACTTTGTCTTCATCAAGTCCAATTGGTGTTGCATTTTCAAGTCCAGGTGATGAACATGGGAATTTTGATCTCAAATTACTGCCAATTCTTTTGTCATCAAAATTAACATAAATTGTTTTGGGTTCTGTAGCATTTTCATCAAATTGTATAAGACAAACCGTACCAACAACTCCATTAACAAGACCATCTGAAATGTCTATATTTCTAATGAGCATGACTCTAGCATTTGTACCAACACTTAATAATTTTTTCAAATAGGTGTTTTGATCAAAGGTATGCGAGGTACGTTTTGTTGCAAAACGACCCGTTTGTGGATTTTTATCAAAGTCTTGGGCTTTGATTTGGACTATATCAGTGCACACTTTATGCAGCATATTGAAGTTATGCATGTCTACTTGACTGTTTGTTGCAAAAATGTGAAGGTCCTCTGTGTTTTCTCCCATGCCTGTCTCTCGTCGTTTTAACAACATTTCATCTTGTTCATTTAGTTTTTCTCCTTTCTTATGTTTTCTGATGCGATTGAGTGTTCTAGCAAAATCTTGATTTTGCTGCCGAACTATTTCTTTTAACTCCACATGATGGAAAGTATCCTGCCATAGGTTTATCCCTGTCTGTTCTGAGTAAAGAGGCTTCCCTTTAACGGGTGGGAGTTGAAAGAAATCTCCAACAGCTATTACTGACACATTACCAAAGGGAGAAAAATCCCCACATTGTTTGATTTGCCGTAGTCTGCCATGAATATATGTTAACAGTTTGTTATCCACCATAGATATTTCATCAATCACTAGTATTTGTAGATCTTTCAAACTGGCTCTTAATGTATTGACTTTTTCCTCCTTTAGAGGCTGGTAGGGTAAGGACACGTTATTACTTATAGCAAAGCTGTGGTGTATTGTAGTGGCGTTAATGTTATAAGCAGCTACTCCTGTGGGTGCGGTTAGTAAAACGTGAACATCATTTGGATTATCAGAAATTCTTGCCAACAATCTGCATGCCTCATAATACACAGCTTTTATCAAATGTGATTTTCCTGTGCCTGCTCCACCAGAAATAAACACATGAAATGGTTCAGGATTATTCCCATTTACTTTCTTTATGCACCACTGTCGTATTTCATAAAACACCTGCGCTTGTAAGTTATTTAATGAACGCAATATAGATTGAGCTTCAGTATGACTTATTTTTTGCTTTTGGAATTCAATTGACACAAGTGGGTTTTCTACTGGTTGTAGATCTGGAATAACCTCTCTTTCTGTTGGAAACCCAGGGTTAAGTCTCTTTTCCTCTAAACTTTCCAAACGCTCTGATTCAGTTTCAGGACAAAGAGACGCCCAGGCATCTTCTGGAAAACCACTACTTTCTACAATCTCTTCACAGTCTTCTAATTTTTCTGCTTCAACTTCAAATTTAGACCTGTTCATATCTACTACCTCTTTTACTGCTAGAACATCACCATTACAGTTAGTTATCGAGCCTGCATCATAAAACTCTTGAAAACCAATAAATGGTGTAGGTTTCAACTCTTGATCAGTATAGTGCGGCAAGAACAGCTGAAGTAAACTCTGGTAGTGCATCTCTGGCTGCTTTGTTGGCGAAAACCGAGCATATCTCACGACAGCCATACCTGTCCGTGTCCTCTTCCTAACAAAGCCACTGTTATTATCCAATTTTATTACACCTGCTCTAGAGCTTTCCTTTTTGTAAACTGGCCTGTATTCTGATGCAAAAGTAGCCAAACACATGTCTTTAAAGTGATCAGTTTTAGGTCTACATTTATAACGATCAGTGGTGCTTGTCATCCATATTTGGTCTGTGTGTGTGTCTTCCTGTTCTGCTCTCTTTTGAATAACACTTAGAGGAAGACTCATTCTAACAATGTTGTCTCCAGTAGGAACAAATACAACTTTTCTGGAATTTTCCCTTAATCTCATATTTGTGAGTCGATACACACTTTCCTGAGCAGAAACCTCTCGATTATGTAGAAACACAGTACCCAACTTGTTAAGAGCTTCTTTTGCTTCTAAATTTCCATCAGCTTTAATTTCATTTTGTGCATGTGAAAGCATCTTTCCCATTTCCTGTTCTGCTTTAGAGATGTATGATATTATATAAACAACACAGGCATATGGATCGGTAATAAACTGAATGTCCATATTGCCATTCCAGCAACGCAGAAGCTGCATATTGTATTGATTTACCCAAACACTTTTAGCATTCCTTTTATATACAACACTGGTTTTTTTGCTAAGTAACCGATATGCCTTTTCAAAGATTTCCTGATTTATTCCAATTGAATCAAACAAAGATTTAACACTGTCAAATGGCTTTTCAAGGGCTACTTTTACTTTTGTCATAATATCTTCGGCAAGTTTCAGTTTTTCCTTGTGTTGCTTTTGCTGCTCTTCGCTTTGTTCATTTTGCTGCTGCATTTCTTCCATTTTACAAATAAAGGTATTATTGCTTGGAGGTCGTGGGAAATGATACCTACATGTTGTGCCCTTCTTTTTGCAACTTTTTGTGTGTTTCTTACTGTGCATCTGAACACTGGAAACCGTCTCATGCATAGCATCACCTTCAGGAGGCAGTTCACATGTAACATACTTGTTGATAAAATCTACGACCTCTTCATCTGTATTTGTTCCTATCTTTGGGGCATTCTCGACCCAGAACAGACAGTGCACGTGAGGGGATCCGCGGGCCTGAAATTCTACTCTGTAAAAATAATCAATTATTTTGCCAATTGGCTGAGCAGGTGACATTATAACATCTTTTAGAAAACAATGAAATCTGTAGTCAAACATCCTTGCTGCTGTCACAGGATTCTCTTTTAACAGCTTACATTTTTGCGACCAGTCCAGGTCATTTACGTCGCCCTTTATATTTTGCTGTTGCATAAATGTTTCCATCATCTCAGTCCATCGTAAATCAGCAGACGAGAACGAACAAAACCAAGTTGGAATGCCAAGCTGCCTGACCATAGCAAACAATTCTTTCTGAACACCTTGCCAAAACACCGGTGTTCCTCTGATTGGCTTCAAAAACTTGTACCCCATGTCATAATTTAACAGATTTTTAACAAAATCTGTATCGGCAAACATAGATGACGTTATTTGTTTCTTTTCCCCACTATGATAGCCTTTCCTCAATGCTATTGATACACTTGAAACAATTTGAGAAATTTCACAATAACTTTGTCCATAAAAGATAAAATCTAAATTTTTGCCAAATCTACCATCAGCATTAAGGATTCTATTATTGAAATATTTGGATGGTGTTAACTTATGCTCTCTGGCTTCATGAAATGTTCCTGTTCCTGTGGGAAATAGAACTGGAAAACACTGCGCTTCATTACTGATGTCTGAAAGTAATCTTACAGGATTGTTTCCCTCTGCCGGTGCTACCGATAAAATACTGTCAAAGTTTTGATCTAATATTTCCTGTGCTATATCGACTGGTTGCAAACATGTATCCAAATACATCCCATACTGCTGTTTGTCAGTTATATGTTCTTCAATGTCATCTACAACTGCATTACATACATCTTTTTCATCATTAATTTCTTTTTCTAGGGGATTTTGCCAATTGTCATTAAACTGCACATCTTTATAAAATTTGTTGTGTTTTTTCAAGTATTTTAAAGCGCGACGAATTTTATTTGTGTGGACATACTGATAGTCATAATGGCCTTTGTAGTGAAGTTTTCGCTTTAGTTTAACTCTAATCATAAGATCATCATTGTCTGATCTAGGGAGAACGTTGGTAATAACATTATTGTTAGATGGAACACAAGTTACTGGCCCATGGACTCCATTTTGTCCTCCCTTTGGTAAAGCTAATATTTTCATGAATGGTATATTCTGTGCAATCAAATGGCCTTCTAATGAATTCAGGTTCTGAAATACTTCTGGTATAGGATCTAATTGTAAATTATTTATTACACATTGTTCAGGTACTCTACCATTATTTATTTTACTACGACATGTATAACATATCCACAATTTAGCAAAATGTGACTGCTTTAAAGAGCAATTCATTTCACATAACTTGGTACATTTATGAAGATATGTGGAAGTTATGCATTTGCGTGCTACTGATGCCACTAACGAACCCTTCTTAAGGTATTGATCTTTTTTACATTGAATTACCTGATGCTGAAATAATAATCTATGACAACTGCAACAAACAAATGTTGGGCCATGTTTTATCTTTTCTTTAAACTGCTCAATTACAAAATCAATGTCATGTTTTTGAAGTAATTGCTTAACTTTTTTAGCTGTATTGCTCTGAATGACCTTTTGTTTAACACCAGGTTTAGTTGCATAATTAATTTTGTTCCTCAGTAGAAGACTTTCTTTAACCCCAGGTTTAGTTGCATAATTAATTTTGTTCCTCAGTAGAAGACTTTCTTTAACCCCAGGTTTAGTTGCATAATTAATTTTGTTCCTCAGTAGAAGACGTTCTTTAACCCCAGGTTTAGTTGCATAATTAATTTTGTTCCTCAGTAGAAGACTTTCTTTAACCCCAGGTTTAGTTGCATAATTAATTTTGTTCCTCAGTAGAAGACTTTCTTTAACCCCAGGTTTAGTTGCATAATTAATTTTGTTCCTCAGTAGAAGACTTTCTTTAACCCCAGGTTTAGTTGCATAATTAATTTTGTTCCTCAGTAGAAGACTTTCTTTAACCCCAGGTTTAGTTGTATAATTAATTTTGTTCCTCAGTAGAACCCTCGCTTTAACCCCAGGTTTAGTTGCATAATTAATTTTGTTCCTCAGTAGAAGACTTTCTTTAACCCCAGGTTTAGTTGCATAATTAATTTTGTTCCTCAGTAGAAGACTTTCTTTAACCCCAGGTTTAGTTGCATAATTACTTTTGCTCCTCAGTAGAAGACTCTCTTTAACCCCAGGTTTAGTTGCATAATTCATTTTGTTCCTCAGTAGAACCCTCGCTTTAAACCCAGGTTTAGTTGCGTACGTATTAATACTTGCTTTTTTTTTAATGTCTTTGTAGTCAATGTCACTAGCATATCTGTGTTGTGCTTTAATTTTTTTGTTTTTCCTATATTCAGTGTCTTCAGCATATCTCTGTTTCCTTTTCTTATTTTGGCTTTCATTACTAATCGTACATGCTGAAAGTAAATCACTCTTTGCCTCTGAGTGATCATTTTCACATAGGGTACTTACACTATAGCAGATATTAGAGATATTATCCTTCACGCATGTAACTGGCTCATAATGACATTCATTGCAGTGTTTAAGATAAATCCCTTTGTTTTCAGTTCTCTCACTGTTGGACCTAAATCTCAACCACTTATATTGACTATATGTATATATGTCTACCTCAAATACATCAGCGGCTGCTTGAATTTCGACTTCGGTAGCCCAAGTTCCAACAGAACTCATTTTTGATGTTTTAAGGTACTGCTCTACAGATGAAAAGTTTTGCCTGAGAATGTCACGGTATACATCAGGATTTTGTTTAAGATTATTCACTACAGCCCTACGAATAGCCCTATGATATCTCTGTACTCCACTAAAAACATGGGACAGTGCACCAAAGAAACAATTACCATCTGACTTAATGTTAGTGGTTCTGCAAGGTACAGGCTGCTCTAATTCCATGCCATCTACAACAACATCCTCATGAGATAAACTAGGCACAATATCAAGTTTGTAACAGATCCTCCTTTTATCAGTTAATGTCAAAGATTTAAATGTGACATGTGTGGCGCTTGTTTCAGACACTAAACAAACACTTGGCTCATTATTATTGGTCGTTTCTGCTATTGTCTTCAACTCAAGATTAATGGGACTTTCATCTACAAACACCTCATCACCAACCATAGACTCAGAGATACTAGCGACATGTTCAACATCTATTACAATTGATGTTTCTGACTCAACATCAATGACACTTTCATCTACCGACTCATCACAAACTACAGACTCAGAATCACTATCTACATGCTGGACACTGGCTGGAATGACCTCAACTACAGACTCAGAATCACTATCTACATGCTGGACACTGACTTGAATGACGTCATCACCTACAACAACTTTAACACCAGTGACTTCAAAAGTTTTGATAGACACATCATCGTCACCATACAGTGAATTAACAAGGTTAGTGATATGGTCAAATGCCTTTTCCAAATTGTCATAACATGCTACAATGCTGGTACCTTGGAGCTCCAAACCACCATCATTACCTCTTGCATGCGGATCAAACACAGCAAACCCGGATCCCAGCTTAAACGCAGCACATGTGTTACTTCTAATAGTCAGAAAACATGCATCTGCATTAATCAATGCTGTCTGGATAGCTGCGTCCAGAGGCATGGCCATATGTTGAACATCTGGATGATAATCCTCCACATCAATATCTCCAGTGATTGGGTTTAAATACTCTAAATGGACCTTTTTACTGTTATATAAGAACTCCTTGGGTAATTCATCCACAAGAATGAAACCACTACGACAAGCACGACTGATCATATCATTTTGTTTCATGTAGGTGTAGAGCTCATTACCACGAACCAGAATATCATCTATGTCCTCTGTTGTCCATGTCACGACACTCTTTGAAACATGTGTGACAATTGCTGTGACACTGTTCGTTACACACTGCTTATGCATATTTTCACCAAAACGTGTGTGACCCTGATGAAAAGACCCCCTAGTAAAAGAATCAACACTCACATGGTCCGGATGGTCAGTAGGAGTAGCAGCAGGAACAGCAGATATAGCAGGGAAGTTGAGATTCACAGGTTCCACTGTCGCCTCATGGACTTCACAGGACTGTCAAACAGACAATGAATTAAATTAAAGTAAACTCAGCAACTCTAACATGCAATAATCACTAAAATTCATATAGGAAACATGCATACGTGTACATTTTTCCCTGTAACACAAATCAAATATTTTGTGAAATATCAACCAATTTAAAATACAGACTGTGAATGATCCAGTATAAAAAAAATTACCATAAACCTTTCATCAAAGTTACACACACACACACACACACAACACAATTTAACTAAAAAGAAAAGCAGCCAAACCTGTTGCACGCCGTCTCCTTTCTGGGACATCAGATGCCTTTTATTCGGTTTCACAGTATGATCCTAAAACACCACAACAAGTCTGTTAAATACATATTCATATTAAAATTGTATGAATCAAACATTTTCACGCATCATTATAGTCAATATTAATACAAACCGTCTTGGTGGCCTGTACTGGAGGGCATTCATTAGCATCAGCAACGGAAGGGCTGGACGATGTCATTGTTGTCTTCTCCTAAAGAAGGAGAACCGAGTGTTACCACTATAAATACATTAATTAACTTAATACAAAAAGCTAACAACTGTTTTATGGACCAACACTATTACTGTCCAAATAATGTGTGGTACCTACCTTCTTGTGGTAAGGACGCTTCGCAGCAACACTTGCATAACATGGCCTGGGGGATACCACCAATTCCTCATCCTCAAATAGAAAAAAAAAAAAACTTAAACTTACAATCAGATAATTAGTAAGAAAGTAAAATTATCTAGTCAATAACATGCAGATAATCACTAGAATACATAAAGGAAAGTTATGGACATACAACTATGTACATTTGTCCCCTATAATTACAAATCCAAACATTATATTAGACTTATTTAAAATATAGTAACCAGTAACTCAAAAACATACCTGTTGTACATTGTTTTCCTTCTTGGACGTCCACTGCAGCTTTGCAACTTGATCCTAAAACACCAAACAAGTTAGATACTTGATGTCAATTTGTTTTATAAATTGACCATTTTAACACACCATTGCAGTCAAAAATGTTCACCAACCTTCATGGTGTCCTGTAATGTCGGCCATTCATTAACATCAGCACCGGAAGGCCTGGACCATGTCACTGAATCTTCCTCCTCAAAATAAGAACAAACACTATTACACCCCATAAACCTACTTATTCACTTAATACAATTAAAGCTCCTAACTGTTTTATGTATCTTGTATAAACACATTACAATGTGTTACCTTCCCAGGGTGCTCCAATTGCTGATCTGATGAAGGCATCCTGACCTCCTTCAGAGTCACTGTGGCAGGGCTTGCAGTTGATGGACCAGGAAGTTCCATTGATGTAGTAGCCTTGTCCTGTAAACAATAATAAAGATCATTAACCACAAGACACATAACGATATACAAAATCAAAAAAGATTGCATTTGTCTGACTAGAATAACTGTACAAAAACATAATAAAAAAAAGGAGTTAAACACACCTGCTGCAAAAGCGCTGTCTTCTTGGTAGCAACCCGTTTGTGGTAAAAATAATTTACAGTATATTACAAAAATATATACATGATAAAAAGACAAAAAAAAAACAGCTAACCTTCTGCACCTGATCCATTGTGGGCTTAGCACCAGGCTTGGCAGCTGGTTGGCACCTCTGCAAATACAAATAATATTAATAACCTGCAAGATAAACCTTGTAGGAATTCATGAAAATAGCGTCAAACACGTTTGACAAGCTGAACACTAGGAAATGTATGACAAGACATTAGTAAACACTTCATTACCTTCCTGCCTACTCCAACATATGTCCAGCCATCTTCTGAGTGTGGGGATGCAGCCTCTTCACACACACCGACCCTGTGGGGCGACCTTCGGACCAAAGGAGGGACCCTTTGACGGACCTTGGGCAAAAGAACCTGGAGATAGAACGCCAAACAGAAATGCAGCACGATGGGTTATTAAACTTACCAAGATCATATTTATGTAAAATCTAGAAACTTACATTACAAAAATATATACACTACATAACTAAAATATGCTAACCTCTTGTTGAACACGCCTCCTCTTGGCAGAAACACCAGACTTGTCAGCTGGTCGGAATGTCTGCAAATAGAAATATATTTAGCACCCTAAGCACTGAAGGATAATTAAAATACTGAAAAATATATTTGCCAATGTAAACACTGGAAAATTCATAAAAATACAAAAAAAAAAACAGTCAATTATTCATTACCTTTCTGCGTGATCCAACTTTCCAGCCAACTGGTGCTGGATTCGGCTTGGCCTCAAGGTGCACATAGGAGGCCATGTAGAGTCGATTCACCAGGATTGGCATTCCAAAATCATCACTGAGATGAACCTGAATAAAAGAAAAGCTCAATTTAGACAACAGATTCCACAATAAAGTTGCATCCGTCTGATTTTACTTGATAAATCCACTACATGGAACTGGAGATCACACTTGTACGCATTTCAATAAGTAGTTGATCAAACTTACACCATCTCTGCTCCACAGCTCACGCTTCTTTAACGGGAACCCATCAAGGGGGTAGTAGGTAATACCTTGAAAATGAATACAACAGTAATTAGATATTAACATAATTTAAAATGTCTGCTTGAGTATGTATTATTCTTCAAATCATCAATACACCACCACAGTCTTGTTACATACCCTTTTGAACTGCAACACGATGGTAAGCTTCACGATAACGATCTTGTACGTCATGGTCAACGGTCAGACGTGGCACGAAGTCAACCACAAAAACCTTAACACACAATACACAATAGAGTTAAGTCTTACAACAAATACACAAACAGTATTACCAAAATGAATAAAATGATACAACACAAAATGCACTTACCTCAGTACAAATATTCATGGCGCTGTTTAGTAGTTTGCAGAAATCTGCCGTCGCCCCATCAATTGTTTGGTTAGCAGTGAGGTTGTTGCCGGGTGCTAACAGGCAGATGGCATCTGGGATCCGAGAGAGAGGAGCGTGCTCCAACTCTGCCCTCAGGTCTGCAGCACATGCCCCAGGTGTCGACAAGAAGCCAAACGACAGGGGGATGTCCTTTCCGGCTGGCATAGGAACAAATCCGTCGACGATGGCACGTAAATGAGAAGCGCCGACAATCAGAATGAACTGTAACAAGAGAAAAGTCTGGTTAACAACAATCTAAACTTCTCATCATGTATAAAACATCGCAATGAACTTTAAAAATACCTTCTTGCTTGAGTCCACTGGAGGGATGAACAACTTATGTTGATGATTGGTAACCTCTGACCAGTCCCACTGGTTAACCTTGTGACGGAAACCTGTACCACGACCTATTAATAAAAAATAATACCCAAATTAACATTTAATTTACCTTAACAAAGCAGCCATGGCTGTGAAAAATATGTTAAACCCTGTAGCAGAACACATGTATGAATATAAAAATACTTACATGGTCCAGAAGTACCACCACGTGGAACCAAGATGAGTTCAGGTGTGGGAACCTGAGGAGTGTTACGCCGTGCGTACCGCAACCTGGCCGCCTCAGAACTACGATAGTTCTTTCCTCTAGGCATCTAAAGAAATGAAAATGCATCTAAAGATTAGATCTATATCACTAACCATACACAAACAAAAATAAAACACACCAGCCAGTACACATTTAATTTATACTCTTTACTGTGTCCAATGGGCATGCAGACACAGACAGACGGAGGTGGAGAGAGAAGGAATAGACAACACACAGCCAGTCAGCCCCACACAAACACACACAGCCCCCCCCCCCCCACACACACAGCCCCACACACAAACCAGCCATAATGATCTGTGGTCTCACATTGACTACTTCCTGGTTCTCTTAATACATCCATGAGTACACAGCCAGCCAGCCACAGCAGGCCTCACACAGCTCTTTGAGCATAATGATCTGTGGTCTCACACTGACTACTTCCTGGTTCTAATCACAACAAACAAGGGGGGGTGAAGTTGTGAACTTATAACCCTATGCAGTTCTCTTAATACATCCATGAGTACAACACAGAGAGACTAAGACGCTGCCCAATGCAGCTACAAAATGGTGCTCACCAGCACACATCCCAGCCCCCAACTCACAACCACACACTGCTCATTCAATAATATACACAAACAATCGCGGAGACAGTAGTGAACACAGAAATACAGAGAAACACACAACAGCAAACACATAAATACAAACACACAGGGACACACACGATATATGTAAGCTGAATATTTTTTCAAAGCCCAGCGATGTTTTTAAGGTGAAGCTTGATGACGTCAGCAGCGTAGTCTACTTCCGCTTAAAGACGAACGAATGAATGAAAAATATCAAGTTACTCAATTTATAAACGTTCTTAGGTAGATTGGTTTGGTCGAACGTTCTCTGAACGTTCCATGAACGTTCCCCTAACGTTGTAACCTTTAGATAACGTTCCCCTAACGTTGTTTAGATAACGTTCCCCTAACGTTGTTTAGATAACGTTCCCCTAACGTTCGCCTAACGTTGTAACCTTTAGATAACGTTCCTCTAACGTTCCCCTAACGTTGTAACCTTTAGATAACGAGACTAAGACGCTGCCAAATGGCCCAATGCAGCTACAAAATGGTGCTCACCAGCACACATCCCAGCCCCCAACTCACAACCACACAGGTGCTCATTCAATAATATACACAAACAATCGCGGAGACAGTAGCGAACACAGAAATACAGAGAAACACACAAAAACAGCAAACAAACACACAGAAATACAAACACACAGGGGCACACACGATATATATAAGCTGATTATTTTTTCAAAGCCCAGCGATGTTTTTAACTCAGTACCCCCCCCCCCCCCCTATACAGTGACTTCAACGTTACAAATATAAACTTACCTTGCGTCGAGACGATAACTTAAATCCGTACAAATGTTCTGTATTTCTCTAAAAAAAAAAATAATCTTTCACAAAACCACTAGCACAATGAGTGAAAAGCGATTTCAGGAACTTTCGGCTGTACACTAGCAAGCTAGTCATAAACAGAAAGAAAGGTGACTCGCAGCGACAGACCATTTTAAGGTGAAGCTTGATGACGTCAGCAGCGTAGTCTACTTCCGCTTAAAGACGAACGAATGAATGAATTCGCTTCTGTATAACCATGTTAAATATCAAGTTACTCAATTTATAAACTATCTTAGGTAGATATTCCAATAGACACTTCGTTTTAAATTAAATGTTCTGCTTGTGTAGAATTAGAATTAGTAAAATTAATTATTATTATTTTTTTCGCCACGCCTCCATCTCCATCTCCAGAGCGACAAGCGGGCGTCTGGTCTGTCAGCATGTGCGTACGTATGTGGACTACAAACTGACTACAAATCATTCACCTCCTCCGGAATTAACAGTGGAAATGTGTTGAAAATGGGCTACAAGATTCCCCGCGCTGTTTTGCTGAAAAGCAACTGGATCGACGGATAATGCACGACGTGGAAGGTAATACACAGACGATGAAAACAACATTAGCTGACATTTTAAAGATAGCTTGTTAGCTAGCTAATGCAACAAGGCGCGATAACATTACAAGCTGATGCTAAGCATCCTGAAGATATATTATATACATTTACCACTAGCTACGTTCACTGCCCAGCTAACAATTTTTGGTTCCCAAAACGTTTTGGTAACGTTTGTTTTTGGTTTGGTCGAACGTTCTCTGAACGTTCCATGAACGTTCCCCTAACGTTGTAACCTTTAGATAACGTTCCCCTAACGTTCGCCTAACGTTGTAACCTTTAGATAACGTTCCCCTAACGTTGCAACCTTTAGATAACGTTCCCCTAACGTTCGCCTAACGTTGTAACCTTTAGATAACGTTCCCCTAACGTTGTAACCTTTAGATAACGCTCCTCTAACGTTCCCCTAACGTTGTTTAGATAACGTTGCCGTAACGTTCGCCTAACGTTGTAACCTTTAGATAACGTTCCCCTAACGTTGTAACCTTTAGATAACGTTCCCCTAACGTTCCCCTAACGTTGTAACCTTTAGATAACGTTACCTTAACGTTCCCCTAACGTTGTAACCTTTAGATAACGTTCCCCTAACGTTCGCCTAACGTTGTAACCTTTAGATAACGTTCCCCTAACGTTGTAACCTTTAGATAACGTTCCCCTAACGTTGTAACCTTTAGATAACGTTACCTTAACGTTCCCCTAACGTTGTAACCTTTAGATAACGTTACCCTAACGTTGTAACCTTTAGATAACGTTCCCCTAACGTTGTAACCTTTAGATAACGTTACCCTAACGTTACCCTAACGTTGTAACCTTTAAATAACGTTCCTCTAACGTCCCCCTAAGGTTGCAACCTTACATAACTGTGTGCATGAGCAGGAATGAATTATTATATATTGGCAGGAATGAATGAACAGGCAAACTTGATCGGATTTAAAACTTTAATATAAAATTAAAAATACAACACAATATAAACAGGCCTGGAAAAAGTTAAATAAGCAAAAAATACAAATAAAAAATGGAGTGGGATGCAGTGTGCAAATGTTGTGTGCAAATGTAAAAAAAAAATATATATATCTATACAAAAAATACAATGATGCAACAAAAATAGAGCTCCATGGCTAGTCCCTCTCAGCTGGCCTAAAAAGAAAGAAACAAAAGTTTGATGTCATACTAAGAATCAACACATTGACAAAAGCAAGACTAATTGCCTTCTGTTTTTCACATCATATAGAAGAATTTCAATGTACCGTCTGTGTGGGGCAAACTTTAGCACCAGCCCGATCAACTCCTCCACTCCTGCTGCAGTCAGCGTGGGGAAGCTCTTCTGTGAGGCCACTAGAGTAGAAGTCATACAAGCAAAGTTACAAGTCAAATTAAAACCTCTTATCAGCCAAGCTAAGCATAATACTGATGTGAACAATAAAATAGCACATGCCTGTTATAACCCTGCATATAGTCAGGTCATGGAAGGCCTTCTTTGCCTTTCTTCCCCGCAGGCTATACTGCTTCAGCACATCGTTGGTTGCCACTCGCCGTAGCATACGCCAGACTGTAGAGCCTGAGGTCGGACCTCCAAGCGTTGCCAGGAAAAGTTGCTTTCGAAAAACATATAGAAATACAAATTTTACATGTGGAACAAAGTGGGGAGCTTGTACAATCTCATTTTGTAAGATAAGTCAGTTCAGTTATGATATTTGAAGTTATGCAATTATATAGTGTTGATCTTAGGGCACTTAAATACCATTTTGTTCCTCCTCTCCTGTTGACTGAGACTCCTGCAGCTCGGTGACTGTTGAGCAGGGCGACAGCAACATGTCATCGACTGGAGCAGAGGGAGGGGACTGGGAGCTCCTTAAGGGCATCAGCAGCTCATCCATCTTTTCCTCATGTGTCCATCCGTTGTGCCATGCGGGTAATGATGTCCTCATGGCTATGGAAAAATGTATGGTTTTAGTTGTTATACATGATATACTTATACTGATATAAATAACTTAAGTGAGTCTTCTTACCTCTCATTTCCGTCTCCATGGCTGAGCCACCTCCCTCTGTGTCATGAGTTCTCCTGTTTACAACAACAAAACAGTTGAGTTACTCTCAAGGTCCTTGTCATGCAATTGTATTAATTAAAAATGGAAAATTCAAAGCAACTTCACCTTCAACTGGGTCCCAAGATGAAGTGGCAGGCCGAGCTTGTGTTACAATAGACCCCCCCCCAACTCTGGGCTACCAGCAGGTTCTCTGTGTGGTGTTGCCTCATCTAAAAATAAAGTAGATGTAAATATTGGTCAGGTCATTTATGGTAGGTTTCTTGTACATGCAATTGCAAAAGATTAACCTATGCTGATACATTAGACAATCGCTAAGACTAAACAAATCATCAGAACAGTAACGTGATATGCACCAGATGGAAAGTCAGTAGTTTCATGGTAAAAAATATGCCTGTTTCTTAAATGCATGCATAAATGTAAACTTACAGACAGGGCTTCCAGACACACGCTCCGTCCTGGAATGCTTTCTTCCTTGAGGAACGGATTCATCTGAAATAAAAGACCCCACAGTTTGTACAGATTGCAAAATAATATTTTAATTGTGTAAATAATGTTCACGTAGGTGTAATCATTATGTCGTGCTAGTTAACCTGCAGTTTCGTGAACAGAGCTTCTCTTAAAACATCCATGGCTTTATCTCTTATCCACGTTACAGGCTTTACAGCCTACAGCCCTCGGGTGTATCGTAAGATAAGTGTTAAACTCTAAACCCACATCAGCTCTTAGGGACACATAAGATATTAGCTATGTTAGCTAGCTACCTAGCTCCATTATTTAGCTTGAGCCCCTGGCAGTATGGGGAAGCACTAATGACGTTGCGTCCATGTAAAAGGCTTGTTGTCCATGTTCCTTATGTCGTCTAAAACATCACCGAGGGAAAGTTCAGTCTCTGTCGCCAACTTTGATGTATCCATAGGCTAGCTAGCTAGCTAGCTGTTTCCCGCGTTAGCATTCGGGCTAGTACTGCTAGCCTAGCAGTCACCTATAGCAAGGTACTTCACAGTAACTTAGTGTTCTAAAATAGCCCATAGACTGCTCATATTGAATGGAAATGACAGCTAATCACTGTTGCATTCCATGAAAGTGAACACTAATGGACTGCTCATTCTCGTTTGGTCCTCTATTCACATGTAACATTTCTAACAAAACCCACATTAACATCACTTAAACTTGGTGCACACATTCCATGATCTCCTTCACCATTACCAACTTATTCAGCACTAATCACTTCCTACTCTCAAAGTAATCTGACCCACCTTTACCCTATTTCAGCATAGTCTACACATGAATACAGTGATGTGAAGATACTTCAAGCTATTATTGTCTTCTATAATAACCCATGAACTGGTCCTATTGCATGGACTGAAAGCCAGTCAGAGTCATGTTCCACTTATGTACTGATACTGATAAATGCAGATATATAAGAACATCATAATTAAACTGCACATTTCATTATCCAGGTCCAAACCTCTAGACAAGAAGCAAGATCACAACAACTCTGGGCCCAGAGCTGAAAACAGAAACAGAGACCAGTCCAGGCGATAACGCTGGAGAGACAGTGCTGCTGCCAAGACAATGATGAGTTCCAGTAAGAGGTTCATTTATGTGTTACTACAACAACAAGGTACTAAGACATAATCTAGAAAACAAACACAAAAACATTTCAAATACAAAAACAAGCTTAAATTGTCACTTAGCGTCCACTAAAAGTTCCGTTTTTGCTGCTGACATACTCAGATTATTATTCTAAGAGTCTGACAACATTATGGGATGGATTTCTACAGAGATAGAGCTTTTAGTTAAAGAGTACGATCATTTTAGTTTAACATCAAACAGCCCCAAAATAATTTTCTAAAATAACTATAACTATATTATATACATAAAGTCTGGCTCTATACATGCTAAAAATCCTGATTACTTACATGGAGTCTGGCTCTATACACACTAAAAGTCCTGATTATTTACATGGAGTCTGGTGTAGTGTATCTGAAGTCTCTTTTATATAGACCTTAGTGGTCCCCTAATACTGTATCTGAAATCTCTTTTATATAGACCTTAGTGGTCCCCTAATACTGTATCTGAAGTATCTTTTATATAGACCTTAGTGGTCCCCTAATACTGTATCTGAAGTCTCTTTTATATAGACCTTAGTGGTCCCCTAATACTGTATCTGCAGTCTCTCTTATATAGACCTTAGTGGTCCCCAAATACTGTATCTGAAATCTCTTTTATATAGACCTTAGTGGTCCCCTAATACTGTATCTGCAGTCTCTCTTATATAGATCTTAGTGGTCCCTATTACTGTATCTGAAGTCTCTTTTATATAGACCTTAGTGGTCCCCTAATACAGTGTTTGCAGTCTCTCTTATATAGACCTTAGTGGTCCCCAAATACTGTATCTGAAGTCTTTTTTATATAGGCTAGACCTTAGTGGTCCCCTAATACTGTATCCAAAGTCTCTTTTATATAGACCTTAGTGGTCCCCTAATACTGTATCTGAAGTCTCTTTTATATAGACCTTAGTGGTCCCCTAATACTGTATCTGCAGTCTCTCTTATATAGACCTTAGTGGTCCCCTAATACTGTATCTGAAGTCTCTTTTATATAGACCTTAGTGTTCCCCTAATACTGTATCTGAAGTATCTTTTATATACACCTTAGTGGTCCCCTAATACTGTATCTGAAGTCTCTTTTATATAGACCTTAGTGGTCCCCTAATACTGTATCTGCAGTCTCTCTTATATAGACCTTAGTGGTCCCCTAATACTGTATCTGAAGTCTCTTTTATATAGACCTTAGTGGTCCCCTAATACTGTATCTGCAGTCTCTCTTATATAGACCTTAGTGGTCCCCTAATACTGTATCTGAAGTCTCTTTTATATAGACCTTAGTGTTCCCCTAATACTGTATCTGAAGTATCTTTTATATACACCTTAGTGGTCCCCTAATACTGTAGCTGAAGTCTCTTTTATATAGGCCTTAGTGGTCCCCTAATACTGTATCTGAAGTCTCTTTTATATAGACCTTAGTGGTCCCCTAATACTGTAGCTGAAGTCTCTTTTATATAGACCTTAGTGGTCACCTAATACTGTATCTGAAGTCTCTTTCCAAAAATGTATCCTTGGTGCAGAATTACAGCCAATAGAGCCAGTCCCACGATGAGCTTTCCTCAGAACGCCATTTCTGTGTCTGTAGCTATTGAGGAGGAGAGAAGGGGGGCAAGGTGAAGGGAGAGAGAGGGGGGGGGGGTAAGGTGGTGGGTGGGGGTGTGGCCATGACCTAACTGCTACTTTTCTTGTTCGAAAACCATGATGTCTCTCTCTCATGGGTGAGCCAAATTCTCTGGGTGAGCAAAGCAGAGAAAGGCGAAGTAACCTTCCTCCTCATGACCTCATAAGGAGGAAGATTCCAGAACGACTCATCTGAACTTACTTTTTCTCAAAGACACAGAGGGATACTCAGGGCTCAGTTTACACCTATCACCATTTCAAGCCAATTGGGGACCATAGGCCAGCTGGGGGAACTCACATTAATGTTAAAAAACCTCATAAAGAGAAATTTTCATGCCATGGGACTTTAAACTAAAAGGTCTATCTCTGTAGGGATCCTTTCAAAATGTCAGACATTTAGAATAATAATCTGTCAGCAGCAACAACAGTCGGGGTGGTGGCGGGGTGATGGCGCAGGGATATGACACATGCCTTTGGTGTGGAAAAGCAGGGTTCGATTCCCACTGCGATACATCATCCAATGTGTCCCTGAGCAAGGCACTTAACCCTAGTTGCTCCAGAGGCGTGTGACCTCTGAAATATGTAGCAATTGTAAGTCGCTTTGGATAAAAGCGTCAGCTAAATGACATGTAATGTTATGTAATGTAACGTAACAACACAACTTTTAGTGAACACTAACCAGGGCTTGAACTTAACACTATAGACCACCAACCACTGTGACAAGTGTATTTAAAAATTCACCTGCCACGTAAGATCCTAACCTGTCCTATTCATGGTAGCCTACTGGCGAACATTGAGCTGTAATCACGGGCTGTAGTAGGAGGGCACGCCTTAATAATAATGCATAAAAACCCTATGTCGGCTCTACAAGCCACTGCATATAAGAAATTACATGACAAAATCAGAAGTGGCCTACGTGCACCATAACAACAAAAACACTGGTGCATGCGCTCAGTTTGAAAAGTACTTATTGGACTTTAATTATCATTACACTAACAATAACGAGCGTGTAGCTGTCCTGAATTTAGCTCATCCTGTACATCATACCTGCAGTTATTACTGTGTGAAAAAGGAAAAGATTTATCTGACCCACCTTTACCCTGTTTCAGCATAGTCTACACATAAATACAGCTATGTCAAGATACGTCAAGCTATAAATGTCTTCTATAATAAGCAGACCTTGCAGCTCACGCCTCTCGATATTTACCAACGTTTGCCTCCGCGCCGTCGGGCTTTGGGTTCCGCTTTCGCACGCTCCTCGGGGCGTCGGGGACGAGTTGCATCGGAGACTTGGACCCCGTCATAACTGCTTGCAGTTCTAGTTAGGGGTCCAAGTCCGAGTCTGGAAGAAACGGCGGTAGCAATAGCTACGCCGTTCGCACAGTAGGACTGTGGAACCCTATTGTTTTTGTACTGATTATTTTCCATTATTTTCCATTATTCTTCTCCGAGTAAAAGTCCTGCTACAGCCTAAACCGTACATGGTGGGCGGGTGCCCATTTCAGGACTGGTCCAGAACCCGGCAACGACCTCAGGCGCAAGAATTTCCCCACTTCCACCACTAGGTGGCGCTATAGCAGAAAAAACGCGTTTGACACTATAACTTCCAAACCGTACATCACACATTAAAGATACACATATCCACGCGTTCACTGGATGCTACTGAATCTCTCGATATAGGCCACGCCCATTTCCGCCTATACTTTTATGCGTGAAAAATCGCAATTTATCAAAAACCTACTTTTTCAAACTCCTCCTAGACCGTGCGACCGATTCGCACGTAACTTGGCAAGTAGCACCTTCAGACCAACCTGACAAAAAATTATAAACAGAATTTTTATAGGACACAAATTGCATATATTACGCACAACCAAATTTGTGTAGCTAACTATGAAAACACGAACTTTGCCATATCTCGGTCAAAATAAATGTTATCAATGCGCAACTTCAGATTCTTGTTTCCCATGACCCTCTGTAGGTGCCCAATACATGTTACAAAAATTGACCAGTAGGGGGCGCTACAAGTACAAAATGTTTATATCTCATGAACGGCTCATTCGATTTTTACCAAATTTGGTGGGTACTATCTAGGTTCACTCATGAGACCACCCCTATTGTGGGGTACGGTTTGGTCAAAGTGGGCGTGGCCTATGAGACTCGCATCTAGATTCACCCCCTACCCTGATGTGAGCCACTTGAAATTTACAAGGTAGATGTAGAATGGGCCATGGACTGCAGTTACCAAAAATTACACATGTAGACCACTAGGTGGCGCTATAGTGTTTTTTTGCCTTTAACTCCCACACTACGTATCGCACATTAGAAATCCATATGTCCCCGTGTTCCTTGAGTCCATCTGAATCTCATGATGTAGGCCACGCCCATTTCTGCTGAGAATTCTTTTCGCAATATTGCGCAATGTGCAAAACCAACTTTTTCGAACTCGTCCAAGGCCGTGCAACCGATATGCACGAAACCTGGTACCTAGCACCTCTAGACACACTTGAACAAAAATTATCCAAAGAATTTTGCTACGTTAAAGTATGCGCATTTTACGACCAAACAAATTATCCTAGCTAGCTACCAACCACAAACTTAATCATATGTCGGCCGATTTTAAAGCTATAAGCAAACCACTTGACAACCTTGTGCTACATAGCACTCCAATGCTCTGTACCAAATTTAGGGAAGATCGGCCATTAGGGGGCGCTATAATAAACGTTTAAGTTTTTCAGCAAATAACTCAATGCATTTAAATGGTAAGATTTCAATTACAATATCTCGGCCACCGTACATGCTATCAACGCGAAACTTGGGGTGCTTTGTCGCCACGCCGCCCTGACACTCTATACCACATTTGGTAAAGATCGGCCATTAGGGGGCGCTATAGTCAACATAGACGGTTTAAAACTCTAGCTACAGCCTAAACTGCAATGAAAGGGGAGGTGCAATTTTCAGGATTGGTCCGGAACTCTGCAGGGACCTCAGGCACAACAATTGACCCACTTCCACTACTAGGTGGCGCTATAGCAGAAAAAATGTGTTGTGCGACAGTAAATGCTATCAACATGTTACGTGATGCTGGTTCGGCATGCTGTTCTGCGGCATGCTGTTCTGAGGCTCTGTATCAAATTTGGCGAAGATTGGCCATTAGCGGGCGCTATAGTCAACGTAGATGTGTTTTGAGCATTTTAGGCAATCAATGTTAAAGGTGCTCTAAGTGATGTTGGGTGATGTAGCTTATTGTTGATGTTCAAAATGTTGTCCCTTAATATGGAAGCTAGTTTGCCACTCCCTCCTCTCTAAAACAAATCGTGGCAAAGAATTGTGATATCAATTTTAAGTAAAACAAAATCGTGATTCATATTTTTCCCTGAATTGTGCAGCTCTAATGGCCACTATTTCCATTGAGTATTGCAGTGTATCTTTTTATTATGCATACTGAATTTCTGAAAGTGCATATACCGTAAAACTTCAAATAATAGCCGAGTCCCAAATAGACGCCTGTCTCTTTTAAACGCCTGGTGTGACAACAGATTTGGGTAAATAAAGGCCGGTCTCAAATAGAGGCCTGGTCTGTTTTTTGTTGTTTGTTTTTTTTCTTCGTGTCGGGTTGTATTTGATCTTTTAAAAACCCGTTGGATCGTTTGTTCTATGTTTTGATTTGATTTCACGTGACAGACGCAACCGTTCATAAACGACTCATCACTATGGCAACATAACAACAGGTTAACAAACTTTCTTTTAGTCTTCAGTTTTTCTTAATTCTCTCAATACCACCATGGAGACAAAAAGAAAAAAGTATGATTTGACATTTAAGCTGACAGTTGTCAAATTTGCCGAACAAAATTCGTGAGAAGCAGCGGCGAGACATGCATAACACACCGTTGCCATGCAAAAGAAGAGCGTTGCTATGGATGCAGTTCTGTTCACTCTGGAGGCCAGCTATCAATCAATCTGCTGAAAGAAGTCGGATAATTTATCAGCTGTGGCAAAAAGTGGAGAAACGCCATCGAGCAACTTCTGTCCTCCAATTCAAGCAATGACAGCAGATCTGGTGAGCGCCATCACTACATCTTTATATACGGTCTATGATCGCTACGCAGGGACAACAACGCTAATTAGTTAGCTTACATTGCACGTTTAGGTGTGTCAACATGCAACGGCTGTGTAAAAAGGAAACGAGATGAATGAGGACATGAAGCCATTTACCTCGTCTCACTTCACCGTCAACAGAAATGTTCAGTTTAATATAAATACGAGCAGCGATAGCCCGCTAGCTCACTACAACGCGTCAGCTAATGTCACGTCAATTCCTGCAGTGATTAAAACAGCAGCTGCGTCATTTGTCCACCACGGCAGCACCCCATAACATATACGGCTACTACCACAGCCCGTAAGGTGGTGGAGAGTAATAGATGAAGGGTTGCATTAGCTTAACAGATACAGAGTTTACGTTGCTATGGACGCATGGACTTCAGGCTGATTCAAGACACCTCCGCTTCCCGCCGGGGTCCTGATCACCCTGTCGGGGTTGTATTCGCTATAACAACCGCCTCGCTCTACATTATCCCTTACATAATACGAATTAAAAAAAATAATATAATGTGGTAACCTCCTATTGTCAATTAAAGGCCTGTCTCTTATAGACGCCTGTCTCAAATACAAGCCGGTCCATTTCGGCGATTTGGGTAAATAGAAGCCCGGGCTATTATTTGAAGTTTTACGGTATACGAAATGCCAATTTGTATATTATTTGCGTGTTATCAAGATGTATACTTGCTTTTTATTGTTTTTCTATACTGTTTGGCGTTCATTGACCTTTGTTTATGTTTGAAAATGAAAAATTAAAATGAAAAATGTTTTATGTTTGAAAAGTTCTTATTGGACTTTAATTATCATTACACTTACAATAACGAGCGTGTAGCTGTCCTGAATTTAGCTCATCCTGTACATCATACCTGCAGTTATTCCTGTGTGTGGAAAAGGAAAAGATTAATCTGACCCACCTTTACCCTGTTTCAGCATAGTCTACACATGAATACAGCTATGTCAAGATACGTCAAGCTATTATTGTCTTCTATAATAAGCAAGGTCAAGGTCAAGGTCAAGGTAAACTTTATTATCCACAGGTAGGAAATTCATGTGGTCACCATTACACGCTCCTGCCACATACCAATAAAAACAAATACAGTAAATACAAAACATTAAAACATTTAAGCATTAAAACTAAGAAAAATAAAAACAAGACAGACAAAACCGTAAACTTCATAGAAGCATGACAAGCATGTATAAATAAACTACCTGAGTGCCAGCTGATTATTGTACAGTCTAATTGCTGTAGGCACAAAAGAATTGCTGTACCTCGTGGTCCTAATTTTCCTCTGCAGTAGTCGGCCGCTTGACCTGATGCTTCTTAAGAAACTCTGATGAAGAGGGGGGGTTAAATCTTTTAGAATTTGTTCTGTCTTTTTAAGAATAAGGTCATTGTACAACTGGGCTACAGACACCTGATCAACTCCGATGATCCTACTAGCTGCTCTGACTATTCGTTGCAGTTTCTTCTGATCCTTAATATACATATTACCAAATGCACAAATAAGACCAAAAGATAAGACACTCTGCAAGAGAGCTTTGTAAAACATCTGAAGAATACTACTGTCTATTCTAAAATGGTTAAGTTTCCTCAGAAAAAACATCCTCTTCTGCAGCTTTTTGGACTTATTTTGTGCACATTCGTTAAAAGTCAGTTTATTGTCTATTTCAACACCCAAGTATGTATATGTTGTGACCCGCTCTACCACTACACCATTTATGCTTGAGGGTGGAACTGTAATTCCCTTTTTATTAAAATCTATGATCATCTCTTTTGTTTTCTTCACATTAACCACAAGGAAATTGTCTGTACACCAATTAATAAACCCTGCACTTCCGTCTCAAAGCCCTCTAGGGATTCAGTATTGGACTGTACAAAACCAACTAATGCTGTATCATCAGCATATTTTAAAAAGGTATGGTTTGCGGTGGTTGCCTGGCAGTTGTTGGTATATAAAGTGTATAGAATTGGAGACAGGACACATCCTTGTGGTGCCCCTGTATTTATGGCTTTTAAAGATGAGACACTTGAGTTAAATTTCACTTGTTGACTACGATTTATCAAAAAGTTAAAAATCCACAAAAGTAGTTTTGGGTTAACCCCGAGGTGTACCAATGTTTTTACCATCAGGTGGGGTTGGATTGTGTTGAAGGCACTGCTGAAGTCTATGAACACGATCTTGACAAGACTCTTTGCCTGTTCAAGGTGCTCATATATGTTTTTTGTCAGAGTCAGCAGTGCATCTTCAACCCCTCTCTCCACACGATATGCAAACTGGTTTGGGTCTAAGGATGGTGTGACCTCACATAAAAGCTGTTTCAAAATTATCTTTTCAAAACATTTCATTGCCGTAGATGTCAAGGCAACAGGGCGCAGATCATTAAGTTCCCTAGGTTTATTATTTTTGGGTACGGGCACGATCAAAGATTTTTTCCATAGACAGGGAACTACACCAGTGTCTACTGACAGCTGGAACAGCCTTTGAAAGGGCTGTGCCAGCTGATCTGCACACACCCTTAATGTCCTATTACTAAAACCATCGGGCCCGCTAGCTTTACAGGGATTCACATGTCTAAAATAAGACTTAACATCATCTATAGAGATATCTATATCCACACACTTCATACTACTGATTTCTTTCAAAACCAGTTCCTGTTCGGCTGTAAAATCATGAATATCAAATCTACAATAAAAATCATTCAAATCATTTGCCATTTCAAGTTCATTTTCCGCTGCCATAAGATGCCTCTTAGGCTTGTATCCTGTGATTTCCTGGACCCCCTGCCAGGCTCTCCTAGCATCAGTTCTAAAAAAGTTCTCTAATTTACGTTTATATGCAGCTTTGCAGTCCCTAATCATACCTTTAATGCTTTTCTGCACAGTCCTTTTCTCTTCTCTGTTTCCTCCCAATTTAAACAGTCGCTTTTTTTGGTTGAGAAGTTGTTTTAATTCTGGAGTTACCCAGGGCTTATTGTTAGGAAACATCTTAACAGTCTTTTTGGGAATGATTGCGTCCTCGCAGAATGTTATATACCCCGAAATAGCAAGCGCCGCGTCATTGACGTTTTCGGTCCCGTCTGTCACTATGTCCCAATCCGTGCACTCTAGACAGTCTCGCAACGCCTCGGATGCGTCAGCAGTCCAGCTCTTTACCTCCACCTTTCTGACTTTCTTACGCCGCAGCCTAGACACATAGGCGGGCATCAGTTTGACCATGTTGTGATCCGAGTTCCCCAGACCGGGCAGTGCTTTAGAATAAAAGGCGTCCTGGATATTTCCATAGCACTGGTCGAGGCAGGCTGTGTTGCGGGTGGGACAAGTGACGTATTGCTGATATGTGGGCAAGTGCTCTTTTAAGCTACATGAATTAAAATCTCCCATCACAAAGTTAGCAGAATCTGGAGCCTCTGCCTCCGACTGAGCTACAAGTTCGTGGATAGTAGAAGCAGCAACTTGTATGTCTGCAGAGGGTGCGATATACACAACAAAAAGTCTGATTTGGTGTATCTCTCTGGGCAGGTGATAGGGCCTTAAGCTGAGCGCTAATAGTTCAATGTCCTTCGTACAAACTTGGTGTTTCAGTGTAATATGAGCAGGGTAACAGTACTTACTATTAATATATACACAAACACCTCCACCCTTGCTTTTCCCAGAATTTTGGTTACGATCCATCCTCACCAGCGTGAAACCCTCCAGGTCGGCTGCAGAATCAGGATCCGCCCCCGTAAGCCAACTCTCTGTCAGGCAGATAAGGCAAGACTGCCGGTAGTCCGAAAGGTACTTAGTGCAGGCCCGCAACTCATCCACTTTATTCCGTAGGCTTTGGACATTACCCAGCATGACAGTTGGAAGAGATTGTCTATAGGGTTGCCTTTTAATCCGCTCCCGGATTCCCCCTTTCCTCCCGCCTTTCCTTATGTTTGTGTTGTTGCCTCTAACACATTCGGGTGGTAACAGCAACGTGTCTTTGAAGCAAAGACGGGTTGAAGGGAGTCCGATGTTTAACAGAAAGTCCCGGGTGTAGGTGATCCGAGCCGTCTGGCCGCTGTGTATCTTAATGTTGTGGCCGACAACATGTTGGATGAATTCGGCCAACAACGTGAGGATCAGCAGAACAAATACTTGATTCGGCCTCATAATGAGGGCCAACACGTTGTATTGTTTTTATGGCTTAATTAATCTTTGACGTTACGGCGTTTAAAAAACACACATTAAAGCAAAAACAAACAAATACAGGTAGGAGACGTGCATGGACCGTGTCGCCGCTCGCGCATGCGCCAGTGATGTCTGATCACCTTGCGGCTCACGCATCTCGATATTTACCAACGTTTGCCTCCGCGCCGTCGGGCTTTGGTTTCCGCTTTCGCACGCTCCCCGGGGCGTCAGGGACGAGTTGCATCGGAGACTTGGACCCCGTCATAACTGCTTGCAGTTCTAGTTTTTATTATTTTTCTTCTCCGCGTAAAAGTCCCGCTGCAGCCTAAACCGTACATGGTGGGCCGGTGCCCTTTTCAGGACTGGTCCAGAACCCAGCAACGACCTCAGGTGCAAGAATTTCCCCACTTCCACCACTAGGTGGCGCTATAGCAGAAAAAACGCGTTTGACCCTATAACTTCCAAACCGTACATCACACTTTAAAGATACACATATCCACGCGTTCACTGGATGCTACTGAATCTCGTGATATAGGCCACGCCCATTTCCGCCTAGACTTTTATGCGTGAAAAATCGTAATTTATCAAAAACCTACTTTTTCGAACTCCTTCTAGATTGTGCGACCGATTCGCACAAAACTTGGTGAGTAGCACCTTCAGACCAACGTGACAAAAAATTATAAACAGAATTGTTATAGGACACAAATTGCATATATTACGCACAACCAAATTTGTGTAGCTAACTATGAAAACACGAACTTTGCCATATCTCGGTCAAAATAAATGTTATCAATGCGCAACTTCAGATTCTTGTTTCCCATGTCCCTCTGGAGGGGCCCAATACATGTTACAAAAATTGACCAGTAGGGGGCGCTACAAGTACAAAATGTTTATATCTCATGAACGGCTCATTCGATTTTTACCAAATTTGGAGGGTACTATCTAGGGTCACTCATGAGACCACCCCTACCGTGGGGTACGGATTGGTCAAAGTGGGCGTGGCCTATGAGACTCACGTCTAGATTCACCCCTTACCCTGATGTGAGCCACTTGAAATTTACATGGTAGATGTAGAATGGGCCATGGACTGCAGTAACCAAACCCTATTGTTTTTCTCAAGATTTTTATTATTAGGGGTCCAAGTCCGAGTCTGGAAGAAACGGCGGTAGCAATAGCTACGCCGTTCGCACAGTAGGACTGTGGAACCCTATTGTTTTTGTACTGATTTTCCATTATTATTATTCATTATTCATTCATTATTATTCTTCTCCGTGTAAAAGTCCCGCTGCAGCCTAAACCGTACAAGGTGGGCGGGTGCCCTTTTCAGGACTGGTCCAGAACCTGGCAACGACCTCAGGCGCAAGAATTTTCCCACTTCCACCACTAGGTGGCGCTAAAGCAGAAAAAACGCGTTTGACCCTATAACTTCCAAACCGTATGTCGCACATTTAAAATACACATATCCACGCGTTCACTGGATCCTATGAAATCTCACGATATAGGCCACGCCCATTTCCGCCTAGACTTTTATGCGTGAAAAATCGCAATTTATCAAAAACCTACTTTTTCGAACTCCTTCTAGACCGCAAGACCGATTCGCATGAAACTTGGCACGTAGCACCTTCAGACCAACCTGACAAAAAATTATAAACAGAATTGTTATAGGACACAAATTGCATATATTACGCACAACCAAATTTGTGTAGCTAACTATGAAAACACGAACTTTGCCATATCTCAGTCAAAATAAATGTTATCAATGCGCAACTTCAGATTCTTGTTTCCCATGACCCTCTGTAGGGGCCCAATACATGTTACAAAAATTGACCAGTAGGGGGCGCTACAAGTACAAAATGTTTATATCTCATGAACGGCTCATTCAATTTTTACCAAATTTGGAGGGTACTATCTAGAGTCACTCATGAGACCACCCCTACCGTGGGGTACGGATTGGTCAAAGTGGGCGTGGCCTATGAGACTCAAGTCTAGATTCACCCCTTACCCTGATGTGAGCCACTTGAAATTTACAAGGTAGATGTAGAATGGGCCATGGACTGCAGTTACCAAAAATTACACATGTAGACCACTAGGTGGCGCTATAGTGTTTTTTTGCCTTTAACTCCCACACTACATACCGCACATTAGAAATCCATATGTCCCCGTGTTCCTTGAGTCCATCTGAATCTCATGATGTAGGCCACGCCCATTTCTGCTGAGAATTCTTTTCGCAATATTGCGCAATGTGCAAAACCAACTTTTTCCAACTTGTCCAAGGCCGTGCAACCGATATGCACGAAACCTGGTACCTAGCACCTCTAGACACACTTGAACAAAAATTATCCAAAGAATTTTGCTACGTTAAAGTATGCGCATTTTACGACCAAACAAATTATCCTAGCTAGCTACCAACCACAAACTTAATCATATGTCGGCCGATTTTAAAGCTATAAGCAAACCACTTGACAACCTTGTGCTACATAGCACTCTAATGCTCTGTACCAAATATAGGGAAGATCGGCCATTAGGGGGCGCTATAATAAACGTTTAAGTTTTTCAGCAAATAACTCAATGCATTTAAATGGGAAGATTTCAATTACAATATCTCGGCCACCGTACATGCTATCAACGCGAAACTTGGGGTGCTTTGTCGGCACGCCGCCCTGACACTTTATACCACATTTGGTAAAGATCGGCCATTAGGGGGCGCTATAGTCAACATAGACTGTGTAAAACTCTAGCTACAGCCTAAACTGCAACGGATGGGGAGGTGCAATTTTCAGGATTGGTCCGGAACTCTGCAGGGACCTCAGGCACAACAATTGACCCACTTCCACTACTAGGTGGCGCTATAGCAGAAAAAATGTGTTGTGCGACAGTAAGTGCTATCAACATGTAACGTGATGCTGGTTCGGCATGCTGTTCTGCGGCATGCTGTTCTGAGGCTCTGTATCAAATTTGGCGAAGATTGGCCATTAGCGGGCGCTATAGTCAACGTAGATGTGTTTTGAGCATTTTAGGCAATCAATGTTAAAGGTGCTCTAAGTGATGTTGGGTGATGTAGCTTATTGTTGATGTTCAAAATGTTGTCCCTTAATATGGAAGCTAGTTTGCCACTCCCTCCTCTCTAAAACAAATCGTGGCAAAGAATTGTGATATCAATTTTAAGTAAAACAAAATCGTGATTCATATTTTTCCCTGAATTGTGCAGCTCTAATGGCCACTATTTCCATTGAGTATTGCAGTGTATCTTTTTATTATGCATACTGAATTTCTGAAAGTGCATATACCGTAAAACTTCAAATAATAGCCGAGTCCCAAATAGACGCCTGTCTCTTTTAAACGCCTGGTGTGACAACAGATTTGGGTAAATAAAAGCCGGTCTCAAATAGAGGCCTGGTCTGTTTTTTGTTGTTTTGTTTTTTTTCTTCGTGTCGGGTTGTATTTGATCTTTTAAAACCCGTTGGATCGTTTGTTCTATGTTTTGATTTGATTTCACGTGACAGACGCAACCGTTCATAAACGACTCATCACTATGGCAACATAACAACAGGTTAACAAACTTTCTTTTAGTCTTCAGTTTTTCTTAATTCTCTCAATACCACCATGGAGACAAAAAGAAAAAAGTATGATTTGACATTTAAGCTGACAGTTGTCAAATTTGCCGAACAAAATTCGTGAGAAGCAGCGGCGAGACATGCATAACACACCGTTGCCATGCAAAAGAAGAGCGTTGCTATGGATGCAGTTCTGTTCGCTCTGGAGGCCAGCTATCAATCAATCCGCTGAAAGAAGTCGGATAATTTATCAGCTGTGGCAAAAAGTGGAGAAACGCCGTCGAGCAACTTCTGTCCTCCAATTCAAGCAATGACAGCAGATCTGGTGAGCGCCATCACTACATCTTTATATACGGTCTATGATTGCTACGCAGGGACAACAACGCTAATTAGTTAGCTTACATTGCACGTTTAGGTGTGTCAACATGCAACGGCTGTGTAAAAAGGAAACGAGATGAATGAGGACATGAAGCCATTTACCTCGTCTCACTTCACCGTCAACAGAAATGTTCAGTTTAATGTGAATACGAGCAGCCGATAGCCCGCTAGCTTACTACAACGCGTCAGCTAATGTCACGTCAAGTCCTGCAGTGATTAAAACAGCAGCTGGGTCATTTGTCCACCACGGCAGCACCCCATAATGTATACGGCTACTACCACAGCCCGTAAGGTGGTGGAGAGTAATAGATGAAGGGTTGCATTAGCTTAACAGATACAGAGTTTACGTTGCTATGGACGCATGGACTTCAGGCTGATTCAAGACACCTCCGCTTCATGTCGGGGTCCTGATCACCCTGTCGGGGTTGTATTCGCTATAACAACCGCCTCGCTCTACATTATCCCTTACATAATACGAATTAAAAAAAATAATATAATGTGGTAACCTCCTATTGTCAATTAAAGGCCTGTCTCTTATAGACGCCTGTCTCAAATACAAGCCGGTCCATTTCGGCGATTTGGGTAAATAGAAGCCCGGGCTATTATTTGAAGTTTTACGGTATACGAAACGCCAATTTGTATATTATTTGCGTGTTATCAAGATGTATACTTGCTTTTTATTGTTTTTCTATACTGTTTGGCGTTCATTGACCTTTGTTTATGTTTGAAAATGAAAAATGAAAATGAAAAATGTTTTATGTTTGAAAAGTTCTTATTGGACTTTAATTATCATTACACTTACAATAACGAGCGTGTAGCTGTCCTGAATTTAGCTCATCCTGTACATCATACCTGCAGTTATTCCTGTGTGTGGAAAAGGAAAAGATTAATCTGACCCACCTTTACCCTGTTTCAGCATAGTCTACACATGAATACAGCTATGTCAAGATACGTCAAACTATTATTGTCTTCTATAATAAGCAGACCTTGCGGCTCACGCCTATCGATATTTACCAACGTTAGCCTCCGCGCCGTCCGGCTTTGGGTTCCGCTTTCGCACGCTCCTCGGGGCGTTGGGGACGAGTTGCATCGGAGACTTGGACCCCGTCATAACTGCTTGCAGTTCTAGTTCATTATTATTCTTCCCCGCGTAAAAGTCCCGCTGCAGCCTAAACCGTACATGGTGGGCGGGTGCCCTTTTCAGGACTGGTCCAGAACCCGGCAACGACCTCAGGCGCAAGAATTTCCCCACTTCCACCACTAGGTGGCGCTATAGCAGAAAAAACGTGTTTGACCCTATAACTTCCAAACCGTACAACACACATTAAAGATACACATATCCACGCGTTCACTGGATGCTACTGAATCTCGTGATATAGGCCACGCCCATTTCCGCCTAGACTTTTATGCGTGAAAAATCGTAATTTATCCAAAACCTACTTTTTCGAACTCCTCCTAGACCGTCCAACCGATTCGCATGAAACTTGGCAGGTAGCACCTACAGACCGACTTGACAAAAAATTATAAAAGGAATTTTTATAGGATATAAATTGCGCATATTACGCACAACCAAATTTGTGTAGCTAACTATGAAAACACGAACTTTGCCATATCTTGGTCAAAATAAATGTTATCAATGCGCAACTTCAGATTCTTGTTTCCCATGACCTTCTGGAGGGGCCCAATACATGCTACAAAAATTGACCAGTAGGGGGCGCTACAAGTACAAAATGTTTATATCTCATGAATGGCTCATTTGATTTTTACCAAATATGGTGGGTACTATCTAGGGTCACTCATGAGACCACCCCTACCGTGGGGTACGGATTGGTCAAAGTGGGCGTGGCCTATGAGACTCACGTCTAGATTCCCCCCTTACCCTGATGTGAGCCACTTGAAATTTACATGGTAGATGTAGACTGGGCCATGGACTGCAGTAACCAAAAATTACACATGTAGACCACTAGGTGGCGCTATAGTGTTTTTTTGCCTTTAACTCCCACACTACATATCGCACATTAGAAATCCATATGGCCCTGTGTTCTTTGAGTCCATCTGAATCTCACGATGTAGGCCACGCCCATTTCTGCTGAGAATTCTTTTCGCAATATTGCGCAATGTGCAAAACCAACTTTTTCGAACTCGTCCAAGGCCGTGCAACCGATATGCACGAAACCTGGTAGCTAGCACCTATAGACACACTTGAACAAAAATTATCCAAAAAATTTTGCTACGTTAAAGTATGCGCATTTTACGACCAAACAAATTATCCTAGCTAGCTACCAACCACAAACTTAATCATATGTCGGCCGATTTTAAAGCTATAAGCAAACCACTTGACATCCTTCTGCTACATAGCACTCCAATGCTCTGTACCAAATTTAGGGAAGATCGGCCATTAGGGGGCGCTATAAAAAACGTTTACGTTTTTCAGCAAATAACTCAATGCATTTAAATGGGAAGATTTCAATTACAATATCTCGGCCACAGTACATGCTATCAACGCGAAACTTGGGCTGCTTTTACGGAATGTCATTTTGAGGCCCTGTACCAAATTTCGTAAACATAGGCCTTTAGGGGGTGCTACATTCAACGTGGACCTGTTTTTGCCCTTGTGCGCCCACATGGTGGGCGGGTGCCATTTCCAGGACTGGTCCAGAACCCTGCAAGGACCTCAGGCGCAACAATTCACCTACTTCCACCACGAGGTGGCAGTAAAGCAGAAAAAAACGTGTTGCTGCGACAGTTAATGCTATCAACATGAAACGTGATGCTTGTTCGGCATGCTGTTCTGAGCCTTTGTATCAGATTTGGCGAAGATTGGCCATTAGCGGACGCTATTGTCAATGTAGATGTGTTTTGACCATTTTAGTCAATCAATGTTAAAGGTGCTCTAAGAGATGTTGGGTGATGTAGCTTATTTTTGATGTTCAAAGTGTTGTTCCTTAATATGGAAGCTAGTTTGCCACTCCCTCCTCTTCATTCCGTCCCATTCCCCTCCTCCTAACTTCCATGCAGTAACCCTCTAACCCCATCCCAGCCCAACACAAGAAGTGTTCAGTATTTTGCATGACCACAAGATTAATCATTATAAAATCGCGATCTTGATTCACCCTGCTTTTTAGTCATGTGTTTCACTCGTCGAGTGAGCCCAGGCATTAGTGACAAAAATCAGCCAACCACTCAGTCTCAAACTGAACTCATACAGAAAAAAGGTACATAACAGAGAAACACAAACAAAAACAAACCTTTTTTTCCATTTGCATTCATTGGCCAAGTGACCACAGGGACTGGTAAGGGAGTGATGGCAAGTGCTGCAACGGTCTTAATTAGACGGCACGCCACAAGTTCCGGGTTGGCAGTGGGCATGACTATGCCCATGGTGGGAGAACCCCTTATGTTTACAGGCGTGTGGTGATGTGCAATGTGCTATACATGCCCAAAAAATCAGTTTGGTACTGACAATTTGTTTTGTTTTGCCATGGTTCATGTGTGCAATAAACATTACACTTGTTGAGAAAAAAAATCATGGCAAGGAATCGTGATATCAATTTTAAGCAAAACTAAATCGTGATTCATATTTTTCACTGAATTGTCCAGCTCTAATGGTCACTATTTCCATTGAGTATTTCAGTGTATCTTTTTATTATGCATACTGAATTTCTGAAAGTGCATATATACGAAACGCCAATTTGTATATTATTTGCATGTTATCAAGATGTATACTTGCTTTTTGCTACGTTTTTGAATTTTGCTACATTAAAGTATGCGCATTTGATGACCAAACAAATTTTCCTAGCTAGCTACCAAGCACAAACTTTATCATATCTCGGCCAATTTTAAATATATAAGCAAACCACTCAGAAATATTGTCCAACATAGCACTCTGATGCTCTCTACCAAATTTGGGGAAGATCAATTGCAGTATCTCGGCAAGATTACAGGCTATCAACGTGAAACTTGGGGGGTCGTCGTCGGCATGCCGCCCTGAGGCTCCAAACCCAATTTGGTAAAGATCGGTCATTAGGGGGCGCTAAAGTCAACTTAAATCAGACCGGGCCCTTTTGCTCCATTGACCTTGATGGGATATTTGCATCGCAACGTACCGCAGGCCTTGCGGCTCACGCCTCTCGATATTTACCAACGTTTGCCTGCACTCAGTCGGGCTTGGGGTTCCACTTTCGCACACTCCTCGGGGCGTCGGGGACGAGTTGCATCGGAGACTTGGACCCCGTCATAACTGCTTGCAGTTCTAGTTATTATTCTTCTTCTTCTCCGCGTAAAAGTCCCGCTGCAGCCTAAACCGTACATGGTGGGCGGGTGCCCTTTTCAGGACTGGTCCAGAACCCGGCAACGACCTCAGGCGCAAGAATTTCCCCACTTCCACCACTAGGTGGCGCTATAGCAGAAAAAACGCGTTTGACCCTATAACTTCCAAACCGTATGTCGCACATTAAAAATACACATATCCACGCGTTCACTGGATTCTAGGAAATCTCACGATATAGGCCACGCCCATTTCCGCCTATAGTTTTATGCGTGAAAAATCGCAATTTATCAAAAACCTACTTTTTCGAACTCCTCCTAGACCGTGTGACCAATTCGCACGAAACTTGGCACGTAGCACCTTCAGACCAACCAGACACATAATTATAAACAGAATTGTTATAGGACACAAATTGCATATATTACGCACAACCAAATTTGTGTAGCTAACAATGAAAACACAAACTTTGCCATATCTCGGTCAAAATAAATGTTATCAATGCACAACTTCAGGTTCTTGTTTCCCATGTCCCTCTGGAGGGGCCCAATACATATTACAAAAATTGACCAGTAGGGGGCGCTACAAGTACAAAATGTTTATATCTCATGAACGGCTCATTCAATTTTTACCAAATTTGGAGGGTACTATCTAGAGTCACTCATGAGACCACCCCTACCGTGGGGTACGGATTGGTCAAAGTGGGCGTGGCCTATGAGACTCAAGTCTAGATTCACCCTTTACCCTGATGTGAGCCAATTGAAATTTACATGGTAGATGTAGAATGGGGCATGGACTGCAGTTACAAAGAATTACACATGTAGACCACTAGGTGGCGCTATAGTGTTTTTTTGCTTTTAACTCCCACACTACGTATCGCACATTAGAAATCCATATGTCCCCGTGTTCCTTGAGTCCATCTGAATCTCATGATGTAGGCCACGCCCATTTCTGCTGAGAACTGTTTTCGCAATATCGCGCAATGTGCAAAACCAACTTTTTCGAACTCGTCCAAGGCCGTCCAACCGATATGCACGAAACCTGGTTCCTAGCACCTCTAGACACACTTGAACAACAATTATCCAAAGAATCTTTCTACGTTAAAGTATGCGGATTTTACGACCAAACAAATTATCCTAGCTAGCTACCAAGCACAAACTTAATCATATGTCGGCCGATTTTAAAGCTATAAGCAAACCATTTGACAACCTTGTGCTACATAGCACTCCAATGCTGTGTACCAAATTTTGGGAAGATCGGCCATTACGGGGCGCTATAATAAACGTTTAAGTTTTTCAGCAAATAACTCAATGCATTTAAATGGGAAGATTTCAATTACAATATCTCGGCCACAGTACATGCTATCAACGCGAATCTTGGGTTGCTTTGTCGGCATGCCGCCCTGAGGCTCTATACCAAATTTGATAAAGATCGGCCATTAAGGGGCGCTAAAGTCAACGTAAACCAGATCGGGCCCTTTTGCTCCATCAACATCAATGGGATATTTGCATCGCAACGTACCGCAGACCTTGCGGCTCATGCCTCTCGATATTTACCAACGTTTGCCTCCACGCCGTCGGGCTTTGGGTTCAGGGACCTCAGGCTCAACAATTAACCCACTTCCACTACTATGTGGCGCTATAGCAGAAAAAATGTGTTGTGCGACAGTAAATGCTATCAACATGTAACGGGATGCTGGTTCGGCATGATGTTCTGAGGCTTTGTATCAAATTTGGCGAAGTTTGGCCATTAGTGGGCGCTATAGTCAACGTAGATGTGTTTTGACCATTTTAGGCAATCAATGTTAAAGGTGCTCTAAGTGATGTTGGGTGATGTCACTTATTGTTGATGTTCAAAGTATTGTCCATCAATATGGAAGCTAGTTTTCCCCTCCCTCCTCCTCATTGTGTCTCCTTCCCCACCTCCTAATTTCCACGCAGTAACCCTCTAAACCCCACCCCGCCCAAACACAAGAAGTGTTCAGTATTTGGTATGGCCACTAGTTCCATTGAGTATTGCAGTGCATCTTTTTCTTATGCAGACTGAATTCCTGAAAGTGCATATGTAGGAAATGTCAATTCGTATTTCATTATTTGCGTGTTATCAAGATGTAGGCTATACTTGCTTTTTAGTGTGCTTTTCCATGCTATTTGGCATTCATTGACCTTTGTTTATGTTCCTATTGCGTAGTCATAGAGAAGTAATAAAGGACAATACTCCAATTGATGTTGGTTGGGGTGGTGGATGAGTAAAACATTGGACTTTCACTTGGGGCCGTATAGGTGTAAAAGACTATTTTTTGAAGAAAAAAAAGGAAAAGCTATTCCTGACCGGACGCCTCTCCAAAAGAACAGGGTTCAAATTACCAACCAAAATGTCCTGTATTTAGTTCATAATATTATGCTACAGCATGTCTGTATTACAGAAAGTAATTAGGTTTAATCTTTTTAACCGTTTTATGTTAACTTTAATTCAATATTTATGTATTTCAGGATGATAGCAATATGATTGGACCTTATGATTTGAAGGTTATGACAATAGTATTTTAACGTGCTTCTACTGGTAAAAGTTGAATTGAACTTAACAATAGTATATTATATAATTATACAAAATTCCACAGCACAATATATATATATATATATATATATATATATATATATACAACCCAAATCAGAAAAAGTTGGGACAGTATGGAAAACACAAATAAAAAAAGAAAGTAGTGATTTCTAAATCACAAATTGTTACAAGTAAATATAGATCTATATTTACTGAATTAGTTATTAAAATATTACACATTTAAAGACATATTCACACTGTTACAGGGGACACTAGTGTGCATGTGAAGGTTCTGAGAAACTATGTGATGATGATCAGTTTAAAAGGTATACGCAAACCACTAGAGAAACTTGTGCAACATAGCACTCTGATGCTCGGTACCAAATTTGGGGAAGATCAGTAATTAGGGGGCGCTATAATAAATGGGAAAATTTAAATTGCAGTATCTCGGCCACAGTACACGCTATCAACGCGAAACGTTGGGTGCTTTGTCGGCATGCTGCCCTGAGGCTCTATACGAAATCTGGTAAAGATCGGCTATTAGGGGGCGCTAAAGTCAACGTAGACCAGATCGGGGCCTTTTGCTCCATCGAAGTCGATGGGATATTTGCATCACAACGTACCGCAGACCTTGCGGCTCACGCCTCTCGATATTTACCGACGTTTGCCTCCGCGCCGTCGGGCTTTGGGTTCCGCTTTTGCGCGCTCCTCGGGGCGTCGGGGACGAGTTGCATCGGAGACTTGGACCCCGTCATAACTGCTTGCAGTTCTAGTTAGGGGTCCAAGTCCGAGTCTGGAAGAAACGGCGGTAGCAATAGCTACGCCGTTCGCACAGTAGGACTGTGGAACCCTATTGTTTTTGTACTTTTATTATTATTATTATTATTATTATTATTCTTCTCCGCGTAAAAGTCCCGCTGCAGCCTAAACCGTACATGGTGCGGGGATGCCCTTTGCAGGATTGGTCCAGAACTCGACAAGGACCTCAGGCGCAAGAATTTCCCCACTTCCATCACTAGGTGGCGCTATAGCAGAAAAAACGCGTTTGACCCTATAACTTCCAAACCGTTTGTCGCACATTAAAAATACACATATCCACGCGTTCACTGGATCCTAGGAAATCTCATGATATAGGCCACGCCCATTTCCGCCTAGACTTTTATGCGTGAAAAATCGTAATTTATCCAAAACCTACTTTTTCAAACTCCTCCTAGACCGTCCAACCGATTTGCACGAAACTTTGCAGGTATCACCTACAGACCGACTTGACAAAATGTTATAAAAGGAATTTTAATAGGATACAAATTGCGCATATTACGCAAAACCAAATTTGTGTAGCTAACTATAAAAACACGAACTTTGCCATATCTCGGTCAAAATAAATGTTATCAATGCGCAACTTCAGATTCTTGTTTCCCATGACCCTTTGGAGGGGCCCAATACATGTTACAAAAATTGACCAGTAGGGGGCGCTACAAGTACAAAATGTTTATATCTCATGAACGGCTCATTCGATTTTTACCAAATATGGTGGGTACTATCTAGGGTCACTCATGAGACCACCCCTACCGTGAAGTACGGATTGGTCAAAGTGGGCGTGGCCTATGAGACTCACGTCTAGATTCACCCCTTACCCTTATGTGAGCCACTTGAAATTTACATGGTAGATGTAGAATGGGCCATGGACTGCAGTTAACAAAAATTACATATGTAGACCACTAGGTGGCGCTATAGTGGTTTTTTGCCTTTAACTCCCACACTACATATCGCACATTAGAAATCCATATGTCGCCGTGTTCCTTGAGTCCATCTGAATGTCATGATGTAGGCCACTTCCATTTCTTCCGAGAATTGTTTTCGCAATATCGCGCAATGTGCTAAACAAACTTTTTCGAACGCGTCCAAGGCCGTGCAACCGATATGCACGAAACCTGGTACCTGGCACCTCTAGACACACTTGAACAAAAATTATCCAAAGAATTTTGCTACGTTAAAGCATGCGCATTTTACGACCAAACTAATTTTCCTAGCTAGCTACCAAGCACAAACTTAATCCTATGTCGGCCGATTTTAAAGCTATAAGCAAACCACTTAATAACCTTGTGCAACATTGCACTCTGATGCTGTGTACCAAATTTGGTGAAGATCGGCCATTAGGGGGCGCTATAATAAACGTTTAAGTTTTTCAGCAAATAACTCAATGCATTTAAATGGGAAGATTTCAATTACAATATCTCGGCCACAGTACATGCTATCAACGCGAATCTTGGGTTGCTTTGTCGGCATGCCGCCCTGAGGCTCTATACCAAATTTGGTAAAGATCGGCCATTAAGGGGCGCTAAAGTCAACGTAAACCCGATCGGGCCCTTTTGCTTCATCGACGTCAATGGGATATTTGCATCGCAACGTACCGCAGACCTTGCGGCTCATGCCTCTCGATATTTACTAACGTTTGCCTCCACGCCGTCGGGCTTTGGGTTCAGGGACCTCAGGCTCAACAATTGACCCACTTCCACTACTATGTGGTGCTATAGCAGAAAAAATGTGTTGTGCGACAGTAAATGCTATCAACATGTAACGTGATGCTGGTTCGGCATGCTGTTCTGAGGCTTTGTATCAAATTTGGCGAAGTTTGGCCATTAGTGGGCGCTATAGTCAACGTAGATGTGTTTTGACCATTTTAGGCAATCAATGTTAAAGGTGCTCTAAGTTATGTTGGGTGATGTCACTTATTGTTGATGTTCAAAGTATTGTCCATCAATATGGAAGCTAGTTTTCCCCTCCCTCCTCCTCATTGTGTCTCCTTCCCCACCTCCTAATTTCCACGCAGTAACCCTCTAACCCCCACCCCGCCCAAACACAAGAAGTGTTCAGTATTTGGTATGGCCACTAGTTCCATTGAGTATTGCAGTGCATCTTTTTCTTATGCAGACTGAATTCCTGAATGTGCATATGTAGGAAATGTCAATTCGTATTTCATTATTTGCGTGTTATCAATACTCCAATTGATGTTGGTTGGGGTGGTGGATGAGTAAAACATTGGACTTTCACTTGGGGCCAGCCATGTATAGGTGTAAAAGACTATTTTTGGAAGAAAAAAAAGGAAAAACTATTCCTGACCGGAAGCCTCTCCAAAAGAACAGGGTTCAAATTACCAACCAAAATGTCCTGTATTTAGTTCATAATATTATGCTACAGCATGTCTGTATTACAGAAAGTAATTAGGTTTAGTCTTTTTAAACGTTTTATGTTAACTTTAATTCAATATTTATGTATTTCAGGATGATAGCAATATGATTGGACCTTATGATTTGAAGGTTATGACAATAGTATTTTAACGTGCTTCAACTGGTAAAAGTTGAATTGAACTTAACAATAGTATATTATATAATTATACAAAATTCCACAGCACAATATATATATATATATATACATATATATATATATATATATATATATATATATACAACCCAAATCAGAAAAAGTTGGGACAGTATGGAAAACACAAATAAAAAAAGAAAGTAGTGATTTCTAAATCACAAATTGTTACAAGTAAATATAGATCTATATTTACTGAATTAGTTATTATTAAAATATTACACATTTAAAGACATATTCACACTGTTACAGGGGACACTAGTGTGCATGTGAAGGTTCTGAGAAACTATGTGATGATGATCAGTTTAAAAGGTATACGCAAACCACTAGAGAAACTTGTGCAACATAGCATTCTGATGCTCGGTACCAAATTTGGGGAAGATCAGTAATTAGGGGGCGCTATAATAAATGGGAAAATGTAAATTGCAGTATCTCGGCCACAGTACACGCTATCAACGCGAAACGTTGGGTGCTTTGTCGGCATGCTGCCCTGAGTCTCTATACCAAATCTGGTAAAGATCGGCCATTAGGGGGCGCTAAAGTCAACGTAGACCAGATCGGGGCCTTTTGCTCCATCGAAGTCGATGGGATATTTGCATCGCAACGTACCGCAGACCTTGCGGCTCACGCCTCTCGATATTTACCAACGTTTGCCTCCGCGCCGTCGGGCTTTGGGTTCCGCTTTCGCACGCTCCTCGGTGCGTCGGGGACGAGTTGCATCGGAGACTTGGACCCCGTCATAACTGCTTGCAGTTCTAGTTATTATTATTCTTCCCCGCGTAAAAGTCCCGCTGCAGCCTTAACCGTACATGGTGGGCGGGTGCCCTTTTCAGGACTGGTCCAGAACCCGGCAACGACCTCAGGCGCAAGAATTTCCCCACTTCCACCACTAGGTGGCGCTATATCAGAAAAAACGCGTTTGACCCTATAACTTCCAAACTGTATGTCGCACATTAAAAATACACATATCCACGCGTTCACTGGATCCTAGGAAATCTCACGATATAGGCCACGCCCATTTCCGCCTAGAGTTTTATGCGTGAAAAATCGCAATTTATCAAAAACCTACTTTTTCGAACTCCTCCTAGACCGTGTGACCGATTCGCACGAAACTTGGCACGTAGCACCTTCAGACCAACCAGACAAATAATTATAAACAGAATTGTTATAGGACACAAATTGCATATATTACGCACAACCAAATTTGTGTAGCTAACAATGAAAACACGAACTTTGCCATATCTCGGTCAAAATAAATGTTATCAATGCACAACTTCAGATTCTTGTTTCCCATGTCCCTCTGGAAGGGTCCAATACATATTACAAAAATTGACCAGTAGGGGGCGCTACAAGTACAAAATGTTTATATCTCATGAACGGCTCATTCGATTTTTACCAAATTTGGAGGGTACTATCTAGAGTCACTCATGAGACCACCCCTACCGTGGGGTACGGATTGGTCAAAGTGGGCGTGGCCTATGAGACTCACGTCTAGATTCACCCTTTACCCTGATGTGAGCCAATTGAAATTTACATGGTAGATGTAGAATGGGGCATGGACTGCAGTTACAAAGAATTACACATGTAGACCACTAGGTGGCGCTATAGTGGTTTTTTGCTTTTAACTCCCACACTACGTATCGCACATTAGAAATCCATATGTCCCCGTGTTCCTTGAGTCCATCTGAATCTCATGATGTAGGCCAAGCCCATTTCTGCTGAGAATTGTTTTCGCAATATCGCGCAATGTGCAAAACCAACTTTTTCGAACTCGTCCAAGGCCGTGCAACCGATATGCACGAAACCTGGTACCTAGCACCTCTAGACAAACTTGAACAAAAATTATCCAAAGAATTTTGCTACGTTAAAGTATGCGCATTTTACGACCAAACTAATTTTCCTAGTTAGCTACGAAGCACAAACTTAACCATATGTCGGCCAATTTAAAAGGTATAAGCAAACAACTCTGCAACATTGCACTCTGATGCTGTGTACCGAATTTGGGGAAGATCGGCCATTAGGGGGCGCTTTAATAAACGTTTCAGTTTTTCAGCAAATAACTCAATGCATTTAAATGGGAAGATTTCAATTAAAATATCTCGGCCACCGTACATGCTATCAACGCGAAACTTGGGGTGCTTTGTCGGCATGCCAACCTGAGGCTCTACACCAAATTTGGTAAAGATCAGCCATTAGGGGGTGCTATAATCAACGTTTATTTGCGTTGGCCAATAAGTCAATGCATTTAAATGGGGACTTTGTGATTTTCAATATCTTTGCGACAGAGATCCATACATACATACATACATACATACATACATGCCCTGTACATACATACATCCATGCCATCCATGCCCTGTAACCCCGGTACAGTAAGTACAGTAACGTTCAAAACATCGTTTTAGACATCTTTAGTCTATTGGCTATTTAGGTTTTGTCCTGGAACACGTCACTTACACATTTGGCGTCTTGTGTAGACTCTTTACATATTCATAAACATATGTACATTTTATCTACTAGTGTTATTGTTGAATAGATTGTGAATACATATTTCTAACATTGTATGATGTTTTTGTTGAGTTATTTTTACACAATACTTTTTCTGAGCTTTTTGAACCTTGTCCCATGACAAATGTACAACTACAATAACCTTGACTCGGACAAAACATGCATACAAAATTGTTTGTGTGAAGAGTTGTTTGAAATAAATTCAGTTAAAAAAACTGTCATTTTTTAATAACTCAATGCATTTAAATGGGAAGATTTCAATTACAATATCTCGGCCACAGTACATGCTATCAACGCGAAACTTGGGCTGCTTTTACGGAATGTCATTTTGAGGCCCTGTACCGAATTTCGTAAACATAGGCCTTTAGGGGGTGCTACATTCAACGTGGACCTGTTTTTGCCCTTGTGCGCCCACATGGTGGGCGGGTGCCATTTCCAGCACTGGTCCAGAACCCTGCAAGGACCTCAGGCGCAACAATTCACCTATTTCCACCACGAGGTGGCAATAAAGCAGAAAAAAACGTGTTGCTGCGACAGTTAATGCTATCAACATGAAACGTGATGCTTGTTCGGCATGCTGTTCTGAGCCTTTGTATCACATTTGGCGAAGATTGGCCATTAGCGGACGCTATTGTCAATGTAGATGTGTTTTGACCATTTTAGTCAATCAATGTTAAAGGTGCTCTAAGAGATGTTGGGTGATGTAGCTTATTTTTGATGTTCAAAGTGTTGTCCCTTAATATGGAAGCTAGTTTGCCACTCCCTCCTCTTCATCCCGTCCCCTTCCCCTCCTCCTAACTTCCATGCAGTAACCCTCTAACCCCCATCCCAGCCCAACACAAGAAGTGTTCAGTATTTTGCATGACCACAAGATTAATCATTATAAAATCGCGATCTTGATTCACCCTGCTTTTTAGTCATGTGTTTCACTCGTCGAGTGAGCCCAGGCACTAGTGACAAAAATCAGCCAACCACTCAGTCTCAAACTGAACTCATACAGAAAAAAGGTACATAACAGAGAAACACAAACAAAAACAAACCTGTTTTCCATTTGCATTCATTGGCCAAGTGACCACAGGGACTGGTAAGGGAGTGATGGCAAGTGCTGCAACGGTCTTAATTAGACGGCACGCCACAAGTTCCGGGTTGGCAGTGAGCATGACTATGCCCATGGTGGGAGAACCCCTTATGTTTGCAGGCGTGTGGTGATGTGCAATGTGCTATACATGCCCAAAAAATCAGTTTGGTACTGACAATTTGTTTTGTTTTGCCATGGTTCATGTGTGCAATAAACATTACACTTGTTGAGAAAAAAAATCGTGTCAAGGAATGGTGATATCAATTTTAAGCAAAACAAAATCATGATTCATATTTTTCACTGAATTGTCCAGCTCTAATGGCCACTATTTCCATTGAGTAGTGCAGTGTATCTTTTTATTATGCATACTGAATTTCTGAAAGTGCATATATACGAAACGCCAATTTGTATATTATTTGCATGTTATCAAGATGTATACTTGCTTTTTGCTACGTTTTTGAATTTTGCTACGTTAAAGTATGCGCATTGATGACCAAACAAATTTTCCTAGCAAGCTACCAAGCACAAACTTAATCATATCTCGGCCAATTTTAAATATATAAGCAAACCACTCAAGAATACTGTCCAACATAGCACTCTGATGCTCTCTACCAAATTTGGGGAAGATCAATTGCAGCATCTCGGCAAGATTACAGGCTATCAACGTGAAACTTGGGGGGTCGTCGTCGGCATGCCGCCCTGAGGCTCCAAACACAATTTGGTAAAGATTGGTCATTAGGGGGCGCTAAAGTCAACTTAAATCAGACCGGGCCCTTTTGCTCCATTGACCTTGATGGGATATTTGCATCGCAACGTACCGCAGACCTTGCGGCTCACGCCTCTCGATATTTACCAACGTTTGCCTCCACTCAGTCGGGCTTTGGGTTCCACTTTCGCACGCTCCTCGGGGCGTCGGGGACGAGTTGCATCGGAGACTTGGACCCCGTCATAACTGCTTGCAGTTCTAGTTATTAGGGGTCCAAGCCCGAGGTTGTGAGAACCGGCGGTAGCGAAGCTACGCCGTTCGCACAGCAGGGCTGTGGAACCCTATTGGAATTGTAAGGTTTCTTCTTATTATTAGGGGTCCAAGCCCGAGGCTGTGAGAATCGGCGGTAGCGAAGCTACGCCGTTCGCACAGCAGGGCTGTGGAACCCTATTGGAATTGTAAGGTTTCTTATTATTATTCCGCTTTTTCTTCCGCCTCTAAAACTGATACTGCAGCCTAAACCGTAAATGGTGGGAGGTTGCCGTTTTCAGGTCTGGTCCAAAACCCTGCAGGGACCTCGGACGAAAAGATTCAGCCACTTTCACCACTAGGTGGCGCTATAGCAGAAAAAACGCGTTTGGCCTTATAACTCCCAAACCGTACATCGCACATTAAAAATACACATATCCACGCGTTCCTTGGATCCAGCTGAATCTCGTGGTATAGGCCACGCCTATTTCCGCCCCGACTTTTATGCGTGAAAAATCGCGATTTATCGTAAACCTGCTTTTTCGTACTCCTCCTAGACCGTGCAACGGATCTGCATGAAACTTGGTCTGTAGCATCAGTAGACCGACCTGACAAAAAGTTATCAAAAGATTTGTTTTCGGATGAAAATTGCGTAAACTACGCACAAACAAATTTGTGTAGCTAGCTACGAAGACACAAACGTTGCCATATCTCGGCCAAAATTAATGATATCATCACAAATCTTTAGATTCTTTTTTCACATGAGCATCTTAGTGTAGGAAACTAATTTTACAAAATTTGGTCAATAGGGGGCGCCAAAAGTACCAAAAGTTAATATCTCATGAACAGCTCAACCGATTTTCACGAAATTTGGTGTGTACCATCTAGGCCAACTCTTGAGGAAAGGCCTACAGTGGCGTATTGATTCGTCAAAGTGGGCGTGGCCTATGGGACCCATGTTTGGATCTACGACTTACACTAAAGTGAGCAACTTAAAATTTACAATGTCGATGTGAAATGGTTCATGGACCAGACCTACCAAATATTACATACGTGGACCACTAGGTGGCGCTACAATGACGTAAAACGTGTTTTTGCATATAACTCCGAAAGGCTACATCGCAGACCGAATATTTATAGATCACCTTGTTCCTTGTATCGACGTGAATCTGACGATATAGGACAGGTCCATTTATACTAAAAAGTTTTTTCGCAAAATCGTGTAGTGCGAAAGAAAATGTTTTCGTACTCGTCCTAGGCCATACAACCGATGTGCACGAAACTTGATAGATACCATCTGTGTATGGAGCTGACCAAAAGTTATCAAAGGAATTTCGCTACACTACACCGTTCGCACTTTACAACCAAACTAATTCGTTGTAGCTAGCCACAAAACACGAACTTCAGCATATCTTGGCCAAATTAATAGTTATCAGAATGAAACCTGGTGGGCTTCTTCAACATCCCATCCCTAGTCCCCCTACCAAATTTGGTGAAAATAGGCCATCGGGGGGCGCTATAATTGACGTAGAAGCTTTTCGGCAAATAAGTCAATGCATTTGAATGGGAATATTTGCATTGTAAATATCTCTGCAGCATTAAATGCTATCATCACAAACCCTGGAAGTATTTTGTTTGTCATGCCACTCTGCAGCTTCCCACCAAATTTGGTGAAAATCGGCCGTTAGGGGTCGCTATAATTAACGTAGAGACCTTTTGGCAAATAAGTCAATGCATTTAAATATGTTTTTACGTATAACTCCCACAGTCTGCATTGCAGATGAAAAGTTCTTAGATATCCTTGTTCCTTGAATCCATATGAATCTGATGATACAGGGTAATCCCATTTCCACGAAGAAGTTATTTCGTAAAATCACACAATGCGCAAAACAAAGTTTTCGTACTCGTCCTAGGCCATGCGACCGATGTGCACAAAACCTGGTAGATACCATCTGTGTATGGAGCTGACTAAAAGTTATCAAAGGAATTTTGCTACATTACACCGTTCGCACTTTACAACTAAACTAATTTGTTGTAGCTAGCCACAAAACACGAACTTTGGCATATCTCGCCCAAATTAATAGTTATCAACAAGAAACCAGGTAGGCTTCTTCAACATCCCCTTCTGAGCCTCCACACCAAATCTGGTCAAAATCGGCCGTTAGGGGGCGCTATGATTAACGTAGAGGCTTTTTCGGCAAATAAGTCAATGCATTTGAATGGGAATACTTTGCAATGTAAATATCTCGGAAGCATTAAATGCTATCATTAAAAACCCTGGGAGTTTTTTGTTCGGCATGGCACTCTGCAGCTTCCCACCAAATTTGGTGAAAATCGGCCGTTAGGGGGCGCTATAATTAACGTAGAGGCCTTTTGGCAAATGAGTCAATGCATTTAAATGGGAGTAATTTGCAATGGATATGTCTCTGCAGCAGTGAATGCTTTCATCACAAAACTTGAGATTATTATTCGCCATGCCACTCTGCAGCTCTTCACCAGATTTGGCGACGATCGCACTTTAGGGGGCGTTACAACCGAAGTAGAAGCGTTTGGGGCTTTTACACAACGAAGAGGAAATTTGCAATTGCATTTCACTACGAACTTTGGAGCTCGCACTCGGCCAAATTTACCGACTTTTGTCTCGCCGCGGCGGCGCTTCGGGTTTTCCTTTCGCATGCTCCGTTTTTGCGGGCTCTCGGCATCGCCGGGGGCGGCTCGCGCCGGATAGGACTGACGCACGAGGCTTGGACCCCGTTCATAACTGCTTGCAGTTCTAGTTATTTTTCCGCCTCTAAAACTGATACTGCAGCCTAAACCGTAAATGGTGGGAGGTTGCCGTTTTCAGGTCTGGTCCAAAACCCTGCAGGGACCTCGGACGAAAAAATTCAGCCACTTTCACCACTAGGTGGTGCTATAGCAGAAAAAACGCGTTTTGCCTTATAACTCCCGAACCGTACATCGCACAAAGAAAATGCACATATCCACGCGTTCCCTGGATCCCGATGAATCTAGTGATGTAGGTCACGCCCATTTCCGCCCCGACTTTTGTGCGTTAAAAATCGCGATTTATTGAAAACTTACTTTTTCATACTCCTCCTAGACCGTGCAACCGATTTGCATAAAACTTGGTAGGTAGCATCGATAGACCAACTTGACAAAAAGTTATCAAAAGAATTTTTTTCGGATAAAAATTGCGTAAATTACGCACAAACAAATTTGTGTAGCTAGCTACAAAGACACAAACGTTGCCATATCTCGGCCAAATCAATTGATATCATCGCAAATCTTTAGAGTCTTGTTTAGGTGGAGGTTCTTAGTCAAGAAAACCAATTTTATAAAATTTGGTCACTAGGGGGCGCCAAAAGTACAAAAAGTTTATATCTCATGAACGGCTAATCCGATTTTTACGAAATTTGGAGCCTACCATCTAGGCCCACTCCTGAGGCCAGGACTACAGTGGGGTACTGATTCGTCAAAGTGGGCGTGGCCTATGGGACCCAAATGGGAACCAGGTTTATATATACCACTTACACTAATGTGAGCAACTTCAAATTTACAGTGTCGATGTACAATGTTTCATGGACCTGACATACCAAATATTACCTAAGTGAACCACTAGGTGGCGCGACAATGACGTAAAACGTGTTTTTGCCTATAACTCCCACAGGCTACATCTCAGACAAGAAATATATACATGGACTTGTTCCTTGTATCCATGTGGAGCTGACTATATAGGTCAAGCCCATTTCCACTGCGATTTTTCTTTGCAAAATCGTGTAAAGCGAAAAAAAATGTTTTCGTACTCGTCCTAGGCCATGCGACCGATGTGCACGAAACTTGGTAGATACCATCTGTGTATGGAGCTGACCAAAAGTTATCAAAGCAATTTTGCTACATTACACCATTCGCACTTTACAACCAAACTAATTCGTTGTAGCTAGCCACAAAACACGAACTTTAGCATATCTCGCCCAAATTAATAGTTATCAGACAGAAACCAAGTACGCTTCTTCACCATCCCATTCTGAGCCTTCACACCAAATTTGGTCAAAATCGGCCGTTAGGGGGCGCTATAATTAACGTAGAGGCTTTTACGGCAAATACGTCAATGCATTTGAATGGGAATACTTTGCAATGGAAATATCTCTGCAGCATTAAATGCTATCATCACAAACACTGGGAGTATTTTGTTCGTCATGCCACTCTGCAGCTTCCCACCAAATTTGGTGAAAATCGGCCGTTAGGGGGCGCTATAATTAACGTAGAGACCTTTTGGCAAATAAGTCAATGCATTTAAATATGTTTTTGCGTATAACTCCCACAGTTTGCATTGCAAATGAGAAATTCTTAGATCTCCTTGTTCCTTGAATCCATATGAATCTGATGATACAGGGTAATCCCATTTCCACGAAGAAGTTATTTCGTAAAATTACACAATGCGCAAAACAAAGTTTTCGTACTCGTCCTAGGCCATGCGACCGATGTGCACGAAACTTGGTATATACCATCTGGGTATGGAGCTGACCTAAAGTTATCAAAGGAATTTCGCTACATTACACCGTTCGCACTTTACAACTAAACTAATTTGTTGTAGCTAGCCACAAAACACGAACTTTGGCATATCTTGCCCAAATTAATAGTTATCAAAAAGAAACCAGGTAGTCTTCTTCAACATCCGATTTTGAGCCTCCATACCATATTTGGTCAAAATCGGCCCTTAGGGGGCGCTATAATTAACGTAGAGGCTTTTACGGCAAATACGTCAATGCATTTGAATGGGAATACTTTGCAATGTAAATATCTCGGCAGCATTAAATGCTATCATCACAAACCCTGGGAGTATTTTGTTTGTCATGCCACTCTGCAGCTTCCCACCAAATTTGGTGAAAATCGGCCGTTAGGGGGCGCTATAATTAACGTAGAGGCCTTTTGGCAAATGAGTCAATGCATTTAAATGGGAGTAATTTGCAATGGATATGTCTCTGCAGCAGTGAATGCTATCATCACAAAACTTGAGATTATTGTTCGCCATGCCACTCTGCAGCTCTTCACCAGATTTGGCGACGATCGCCCTTTAGGGGGCATTACAACCGAAGTAGAAGCGTTTGGGCCTTTTACGCAACGAAGAGGAAATTTGCAATTGCATTTCACTACGAACTTAGGAGCTCGCACTCGGTCAAATTTCCCGACTTTTGCCTTGCCGCAGCGGCGCTTCGAGTTGTCCTGTCACGGGCTCCGTTTTCGCGGGCTCTCGGCGTCGCCGGGGGCGACCCGCGCCGGGGGGGACTGGCACACGAGGCTTGGAACCCGTTCATAACTGCTTGCAGTTCTAGTTATTATTAGGGGTCCAAGTCCGAGTCTGGAAGAAGCGGCGGTAGCAATAGCTACGCCGTTCGCACAGTAGGACTGTGGAACCCTATTGTTTTTGTACTGATTATTATTATTATTCATTCATTAGGGGTCCAAGTCCGAGTCTGGAAGAAGCGGCGGTAGCAATAGCTACGCCGTTCGCACAGTAGGACTGTGGAACCCTATTGTTTTTCTCATGATTTTTTTCTTCCATATTCTTATTATTATTCTTCTTCTCCGCGTAAAAGTCCCGCTGCAGCCTAAACCGTACATGGTGGGCGGGTGCCCTTTTCAGGACTGGTCCAGAACCCGGCAACGACCTCAGGCACAAGAATGTCCCCACTTCCACCACTAGGTGGCGCTATAGCAGAAAAAACGCGTTTGACCCTATAACTTCCAAACCGTATGTCGCACATTAAAAATACACATATCCACGCGTTCACTGGATTCTAGGAAATCTCACGATATAGGCCACGCCCATTTCCGCCTATAGTTTTATGCGTGAAAAATCGCAATTTATCAAAAACCTACTTTTTCGAACTCCTCCTAGACCGTGTGACCGATTCGCACGAAACTTGACACGTAGCACCTTCAGACCAACCAGACAAATAATTATAAACAGAATTGTTATAGGACACAAATTGGATATATTACGCACAACCAAATTTGTGTAGCTAACAATGAAAACACGAACTTTGCCATATCTCGGTCAAAATAAATGTTATCAATGCACAACTTCAGATTCTTGTTTCCCATGTCCCTCTGGAGGGGCCCAATACATATTACAAAAATTGACCAGTAGGGGGCGCTACAAGTACAAAATGTTTATATCTCATGAACGGCTCATTTGATTTTTACCAAATTTGGAGGGTACTATCTAGAGTCACTCTTGAGACCACCCCTACCGTGGGGTACGGATTGGTCAAAGTGGGCGTGGCCTATGAGACTCACGTCTAGATTCACCCTTTACCCTGATGTGAGCCAATTGAAATTTACATGGTAGATGTAGAATGGGGCATGGACTGCAGTTACAAAGAATTACACATGTAGACCACTAGGTGGCGCTATAGTGGTTTTTTGCTTTTAACTCCCACACTACGTATCGCACATTAGAAATCCATATGTCCCCGTGTTCCTTGAGTCCATCTGAATCTCATGATGTAGGCCACGCCCATTTCTGCTGAGAATTGTTTTCGCAATATCGCGCAATGTGCAAAACCAACTTTTTCGAACTCGTCCAAGGCCGTCCAACCGATATGCACGAAACCTGGTACCTAGCACCTCTATCATATCTCGGCCAATTTAAAATATATAAGCAAACCACTCAAGAATACTGTCCAACATAGCACTCTGATGCTCTCTACCAAATTTGGGGAAGATCAATTGCAGTATCTCGGCAAGATTACAGGCTATCAACGTGAAACTTGGGGGGTCGTCGTCGGCATGCCGCCCTGAGGCTCCAAACCCAATTTGGTAAAGATCGGTCATTAGGGGGCGCTAAAGTCAACTTAAATCAGACCGGGCCCTTTTGCTCCATTGACCTTGATGGGATATTTGCATCGCAACGTACCGCAGACCTTGCGGCTCACGCCTCTCGATATTTACCAACGTTTGCCTCCACTCAGTCGGGCTTTGGGTTCCACTTTCGCACGCTCCTCGGGGCGTTGGGGACGAGTTGCATCGGAGACTTGGACCCCGTCATAACTGCTTGCAGTTCTAGTTCTTATTATTCTTCCCCGCGTAAAAGTCCCGCTGCAGCCTAAACCGTACATGGTGCGGGGGTGCCCTTTGCAGGACTGGTCCAGAACTCGACAAGGACCTCAGGCGCAATAATTTCCCCACTTCCACCACTAGGTGGCGCTATAGCAGAAAAAACGCGTTTGACCCTATAACTTCCAAACCGTACAACACACATTAAAGATACACATATCCACGGGTTCACTGGATGCTACTGAATCTCGTGATATAGGCCATGCCCATTTCCGCCTAGACTTCTATGCGTGAAAAATCGTAATTTATCCAAAACCTACTTTTCCAAACTCCTCCTAGACCGTCCAACCGATTCGCACTAAACTTGGCAGGTAGCACCTACAGACCGACTTGACAAAAAATTATAAAAGGAATTTTTATAGGATACAAATTGCGCATATTACGCACAACCAAATTTGTGTAGCTAACTATGAAAACACGAACTTTGCCATATCTCGGTCAAAATAAATGTTATCAATGCGCAACTTCAGATTCTTGTTTCCCATGACCCTCTGGAGGGGCCCAATACATGTTACAAAAATTGACCAGTAGGGGGCGCTACAAGTACAAAACGTTTATATCTCATGAACGGCTCATTCAATTTTTACCAAATTTGGTGGGTACTATCTAGGTTCACTCATGAGACCACCACTATTGTGGGGTACGGTTTGGTCAAAGTGGGCGTGGCCTATGAGACTCACATCTAGATTCACCCCCTACCCTGATGTGAGCCACTTGAAATTTACAAGGTAGATGTAGAATGGGCCATGGACTGCAGTTACCAAAAATTACACATGTAGACCACTAGGTGGCGCTATAGGGTTTTTTTGCCTTTAACTCCCACACTACATACCGCACATTAGAAATCCATATGTCCCCGTGTTCCTTGAGTCCATCTGAATCTCATGATGTAGGCCACGCCCATTTCTGCTTAGAATTCTTTTCGCAATATTGCGCAATGTGAAAAACTAACTTTTTCGAACTCGTCCAAGGCCGTGCAACCGATATGCACGAAACCTGGTACCTAGCACCTCTAGACACACTTGAACAAAAATTATCCAAAGAATTTTGCTACGTTAAAGTATGCGCATTTTACGACCAAACAAATTATCCTAGCTAGCTACCAACCACAAACTTAATCATATGTCGGCCGATTTTAAAGCTATAAGCAAACCACTTGACAACCTTGTGCTATATAGCACTCCAATGCTCTGTACCAAATTTAGGGAAGATCGGCCATTAGGGGGCGCTATAATAAACGTTTAAGTTTTTCAGCAAATAACTCAATGCATTTAAATGGGAAGATTTCAATTACAATATCTCGGCCACCGTACATGCTATCAACGCGAAACTTGGGGTGCTTTGTCGGCACGCCGCCCTGACACTTTATACCACATTTGGTAAAGATCGGCCATTAGGGGGCGCTATAGTCAACATAGACTGTGTAAAACTCTAGCTACAGCCTAAACTGCAACGGATGGGGAGGTGCAATTTTCAGGATTGGTCCGGAACTCTGCAGGGACCTTAGGCACAACAATTGACCCACTTCCACTACTAGGTGGCGCTATAGCAGAAAAAATGTGTTGTGCGACAGTAAATGCTATCAACATGTAACGTGATGCTGGTTCGGCATGCTGTTCTGCGGCATGCTGTTCTGAGGCTCTGTATCAAATTTGGCGAAGATTGGCCATTAGCGGGCGCTATAGTCAACGTAGATGTGTTTTGAGCATTTTAGGCAATCAATGTTAAAGGTGCTCTAAGTGATGTTGGGTGATGTAGCTTATTGTTGATGTTCAAAATGTTGTCCCTTAATATGGAAGCTAGTTTGCCACTCCCTCCTCTCTAAAACAAATCGTGGCAAAGAATTGTGATATCAATTTTAAGTAAAACAAAATCGTGATTCATATTTTTCCCTGAATTGTGCAGCTCTAATGGCCACTATTTCCATTGAGTATTGCAGTGTATCTTTTTATTATGCATACTGAATTTCTGAAAGTGCATATACCGTAAAACTTCAAATAATAGCCGAGTCCCAAATAGACGCCTGTCTCTTTTAAACGCCTGGTGTGACAACAGATTTGGGTAAATAAAAGCCGGTCTCAAATAGAGGCCTGGTCTGTTTTTTGTTGTTTTGTTTTTTTTCTTCGTGTCGGGTTGTATTTAATCTTTTAAAACCCGTTGGATCGTTTGTTCTATGTTTTGATTTGATTTCACGTGACAGACGCAACCGTTCATAAACGACTCATCACTATGGCAACATAACAACAGGTTAACAAACTTTCTTTTAGTCTTCAGTTTTTCTTAATTCTCTCAATACCACCATGGAGACAAAAAAAAAAAAGTATGATTTGACATTTAAGCTGACAGTTGTCAAATTTGCCGAACAAAATTCGTGAGAAGCAGCGGCGAGACATGCATAACACACCGTTGCCATGCAAAAGAAGAGCGTTGCTATGGATGCAGTTCTGTTCACTCTGGAGGCCAGCTATCAATCAATCCGCTGAAAGAAGTCGGATAATTTATCAGCTGTGGCAAAAAGTGGAGAAACGCCGTCGAGCAACTTCTGTCCTCCAATTCAAGCAATGACAGCAGATCTGGTGAGCGCCATCACTACATCTTTATATATGTTCTATGATCGCTACGCAGGGACAACAACGCTAATTAGTTAGCTTACATTGCACGTTTAGGTGTGTCAACATGCAACGGCTGTGTAAAAAGGAAACGAGATGAATGAGGACATGAAGCCATTTACCTCGTCTCACTTCACCGTCAACAGAAATGTTCAGTTTAATGTGAATACGAGCAGCCGATAGCCCGCTAGCTTACTACAACGCGTCAGCTAATGTCACGTCAATTCCTGCAGTGATTAAAACAGCAGCTGGGTCATTTGTCCACCACGGCAGCACCCCATAATGTATACGGCTACTACCACAGCCCGTAAGGTGGTGGTGAGTAATAGATGAAGGGTTGCATTAGCTTAACAGATACAGAGTTTACGTTGCTATGGACGCATGGACTTCAGGCTGATTCAAGACCCGTCGGGGTTGTATTCGCTATAACAACCGACTCGCTCTACATTATCCCTTACATAATACGAATTAAAAAAAATAATATAATGTGGTAACCTCCTGTTGTCAATTAAAGGCCTGTCTCTTATATACGCCTGTCTCAAATACAAGCCGGTCCATTTCGGCGATTTGGGTAAATAGAAGCCCGGGCTATTATTTGAAGTTTTACGGTATACGAAACGCCAATTTGTATATTATTTGCGTGTTATCACGATGTATACTTGCTTTTTATTGTTTTTCTATACTGTTTGGCGTTCATTGACCTTTGTTTATGTTTGAAAATGAAAAATGAAAATGAAAAATGTTTTGTTTGAAAAGTTCTTATTGGACTTTAATTATCATTACACTTACAATAACGAGCGTGTAGCTGTCCTGAATTTAGCTCATCCTGTACATCATACCTGCAGTTATTCCTGTGTGTGGAAAAGGAAAAGATTAATCTGACCCACCTTTACCCTGTTTCAGCATAGTCTACACATGAATACAGCTATGTAGAGATACGTCAACCTATTGTTGTCTTCTATAATAAGCAGACCTTGCGGCTCACACCTCTCGATATTTACCAACGTTAGCATCCGCGCCGTCCGGCTTTGTGTTCCGCCTTCGCACGCTCCTCAGGGCGTCGGGGACGAGTTGCATCGGAGACTTGGACCCCGTCATAACTGCTTGCAGTTCTAGTTCTTTTTCTTCCGCCTCTAAAACTGATACTGCAGCCTAAACCGTAAATGGTGGGAGGTTGCCGTTTTGAGGTCTGGTCCAAAACCCTGCAGGGACCTAGCACGAAAAAATTTAGCCACTTTCACCGCTAGGTGGCGCTATAGCAGAAAAAACGCGTTTAGCCTTATAACTCCCGAACCGTACATCGGACACTAAAAATACACATATCCAAGCATTCCTTGGATCCAGCTGAATCTCCTTGTATAGGCCACGCCCATTTCCGCCCCGACTTTTATGCGTGAAAAATCGCGATTTATCGTAAACCTGCTTTTTCGTACTCCTCCTAGACCGTACCACGGATCTGCATGAAACTTGGTCTGTAGCATCAGTAGACCGACCTGACAAAAAGTTATGAAAAGATTTTTTTTCGGATGAAAATTGCGTAAACTACGCACAAACAAATTTGTGTAGCTAGCTACAAAGACACAAACGTTGCCCTATCTCGGCCAAAATAAATGATATCATCACAAATCTTTAGATTCTTGTTTCTCATGAGCCTCTTAGTGTAGGAAACAAATTTTACAAAATTTGGTCAATAGGGGGCGCCAAAAGTACCAAAAGTTAATATCTCATGAACAGCTCATCCGATTTTCACGAAATTTGGTGCGTACCATCTAGGCCCACTCTTGAGGCCAGGCCTACAGTGGGGTACTGATTCGTCAAAGTGGGCGTGGCCTATGGGACCCATGTTTGGATCTACCACTTACACTAAAGTGAGCAACTTAAAATTTACAGAGTCGATGTGCAATGGTTCATGGACCTGACATACCAAATATTACATTATTGGACCACTAGGTGGCGCTACAATGACGTAAAACGTGTTTTTGCATATAACTCCGAAAGGCTACATTGCAGACCGAATATTTATAGATCCACTTGTTCCTTGTATCGACCTGAATATGATGATATAGGACAGGTCCATTTATACTAAAAAGTTTTTTCGCAAAATCGTGTAGTGCGAAAAAAAATGTTTTCGTACTCGTCCTAGGCCATACAACCGATGTGCACGAAACTTGGTAGATACCATCTGTCTATGGAGCTGACCAAAAGTTATCAAACGAATTTCGCTACATTACACCGTTCGCACTTTACAACCAAACTAATTCGTTGTAGCTAGCCACAAAACACGAACTTTAGCATATCTCGCCCAAATTAAAAGTTATCAGAAAGACACCAGGTAGGCTTCTTCAACATCCCATTCCGAACGTCCACACCACAGTTGGTCAAAATCGGCCGTTAGGGGGCGCTATAATTAACGTAGAGGCTTTTTCGGCAAATAAGTCAATGCATTTGAATGGGAATACTTTGCAATGTAAATATCTCTGCAGCATTAAATGCTATCATCACAAACCTTGGAAGTATTTTGTTCGTCATGCCACTCTGCAGCTTCCCACCAAATTTGGTGAAAATCGGCCATTAGGGGGCGCTATAATTAACGTAGAGACCTTTTGGCAAATAAGTCAATGCATTTAAATATGTTTTTGCGTATAACTCCCACAGTCTGCATTGCAGATGAGAAGTTCTTAGATCTCCTTGTTCCTTGAATCCATATGAATCTGATGATACAGGGTAATCCCATTTCCACGAAGAAGTTATTTCGTAAAATCACACAATGCGCAAAACAAAGTTTTCGTACTCGTCCTAGGCCATGCGACCGATGTGCACGAAACTTGGTAGATACCATCTGTGTATGGAGCTGACCAAAAGTTATCAAAGGAATTTCGCTACATTACACCGTTCGCACTTTACAACCAAACAAATTCATTGTAGCTAGCCACAAAACACAAACTTTGGCATATCTCTCCCAAATTAATAGTTATCAGAAAGAAACCTGGTAGTCTTCTTCAACATCCCATTTTGAGCCTCCACACCAAATTTGGTCAAAATCGTCCGTTAGGGGGCGCTATAATTAACGTAGAGGCTTTTTCGGCAAATAAGTCAATGCATTTGAATGGGAATACTTTGCAATGTAAATATCTCTGCAGCATTAAATGCTATCATCACAAACCCTGGGAGTATTTTGTTCGTCATGCCACTCTGCAGCTTCCCACCAAATTTGGTGAAAATCGGCCGTTAGGGGGCGCTACAATTAACGTAGAGGCTTTTTCGGCAAATAAGTCAATGCATTTGAATGGGAATACTTTGCAATGTAAATATCTCTGCAGCATTAAATGCTATCATCACAAACCCTGGAAGTATTTTGTTCGTCATGCCACTCTGCAGCTTCCCACCAAATTTGGTGAAAATCGGCCGTTAGGGGGCGCTACAATTAACGTAGATGCCTTTTGGCAAATGAGTCAATGCATTTAAATGGGAATAACTTGCAATGTGAATCTCTCTGCAGCAGTAAATGCCATCATCACGAATCTTGAGAGTATTGTTCGTCATGCCACTCTGCGGCTCCCCACCGGATTTGGCGACGATCGCCCTTTAGGGGGCGCTAAAATCGAAGTAGAAGCGTTTGGGCCTTTTACGCAACGAAGAGGAAATTTGCGATTGCGTTTCACTACGGACTTTGGAGCTCGCGCTCGGTCAAATTTCCCGACTTTCGCCTCGCCGCGGCGGCGCTTCGGGTTCTCCTTTCGGGGGCTCCGTTTTCGCGGGCTCTCGGCGTCGCCGGGGGCGGCTCACGCCGGGGGGCACCGGCGCACGAGGCTTGGACCCCGTTCATAACTGCTTGCAGTTCTAGTTATTAGGGGTCCAAGTCCGAGTCTGGAAGAAGCGGCGGTAGCAATAGCTACGCCGTTCGCACAGTAGGACTGTGGAACCCTATTGTTTTTGTACTGATTATTATTATTCATTATTAGGGGTCCAAGTCCGAGTCTGGAAGAAACGGCGGTAGCAATAGCTACGCCGTTCGCACAGTAGGACTGTGGAACCCTATTGTTTTTGTACTGATTATTATTATTCATTATTATTATTAGGGGTCCAAGTCCGAGTCTGGAAGAAACGGCGGTAGCAATAGCTACGCCGTTCGCACAGTAGGACTGTGGAACCCTATTGTTTTTGTACTTTTATTATTATTATTATTATTATTATTATTCTTCTCCGCGTAAAAGTCCCGCTGCAGCCTAAACCGTACATGGTGCGGGGATGCCCTTTGCAGGATTGGTCCAGAACTCGACAAGGACCTCAGGCGCAAGAATTTCCCCACTTCCATCACTAGGTGGCGCTATAGCAGAAAAAACGCGTTTGACCCTATAACTTCCAAACCGTTTGTCGCACATTAAAAATACACATATCCACGCGTTCACTGGATCCTAGGAAATCTCATGATATAGGCCACGCCCATTTCCGCCTAGACTTTTATGCGTGAAAAATCGTAATTTATCCAAAACCTACTTTTTCAAACTCCTCCTAGACCGTCCAACCGATTTGCACGAAACTTTGCAGGTATCACCTACAGACCGACTTGACAAAATGTTATAAAAGGAATTTTAATAGGATACAAATTGCGCATATTACGCAAAACCAAATTTGTGTAGCTAACTATAAAAACACGAACTTTGCCATATCTCGGTCAAAATAAATGTTATCAATGCGCAACTTCAGATTCTTGTTTCCCATGACCCTTTGGAGGGGCCCAATACATGTTACAAAAATTGACCAGTAGGGGGCGCTACAAGTACAAAATGTTTATATCTCATGAACGGCTCATTCGATTTTTACCAAATATGGTGGGTACTATCTAGGGTCACTCATGAGACCACCCCTACCGTGAAGTACGGATTGGTCAAAGTGGGCGTGGCCTATGAGACTCACGTCTAGATTCACCCCTTACCCTTATGTGAGCCACTTGAAATTTACATGGTAGATGTAGAATGGGCCATGGACTGCAGTTAACAAAAATTACATATGTAGACCACTAGGTGGCGCTATAGTGGTTTTTTGCCTTTAACTCCCACACTACATATCGCACATTAGAAATCCATATGTCGCCGTGTTCCTTGAGTCCATCTGAATGTCATGATGTAGGCCACTTCCATTTCTTCCGAGAATTGTTTTCGCAATATCGCGCAATGTGCTAAACAAACTTTTTCGAACGCGTCCAAGGCCGTGCAACCGATATGCACGAAACCTGGTACCTGGCACCTCTAGACACACTTGAACAAAAATTATCCAAAGAATTTTGCTACGTTAAAGCATGCGCATTTTACGACCAAACTAATTTTCCTAGCTAGCTACCAAGCACAAACTTAATCCTATGTCGGCCGATTTTAAAGCTATAAGCAAACCACTTAATAACCTTGTGCAACATTGCACTCTGATGCTGTGTACCAAATTTGGTGAAGATCGGCCATTAGGGGGCGCTATAATAAACGTTTAAGTTTTTCAGCAAATAACTCAATGCATTTAAATGGGAAGATTTCAATTACAATATCTCGGCCACAGTACATGCTATCAACGCGAATCTTGGGTTGCTTTGTCGGCATGCCGCCCTGAGGCTCTATACCAAATTTGGTAAAGATCGGCCATTAAGGGGCGCTAAAGTCAACGTAAACCCGATCGGGCCCTTTTGCTTCATCGACGTCAATGGGATATTTGCATCGCAACGTACCGCAGACCTTGCGGCTCATGCCTCTCGATATTTACTAACGTTTGCCTCCACGCCGTCGGGCTTTGGGTTCAGGGACCTCAGGCTCAACAATTGACCCACTTCCACTACTATGTGGTGCTATAGCAGAAAAAATGTGTTGTGCGACAGTAAATGCTATCAACATGTAACGTGATGCTGGTTCGGCATGCTGTTCTGAGGCTTTGTATCAAATTTGGCGAAGTTTGGCCATTAGTGGGCGCTATAGTCAACGTAGATGTGTTTTGACCATTTTAGGCAATCAATGTTAAAGGTGCTCTAAGTTATGTTGGGTGATGTCACTTATTGTTGATGTTCAAAGTATTGTCCATCAATATGGAAGCTAGTTTTCCCCTCCCTCCTCCTCATTGTGTCTCCTTCCCCACCTCCTAATTTCCACGCAGTAACCCTCTAACCCCCACCCCGCCCAAACACAAGAAGTGTTCAGTATTTGGTATGGCCACTAGTTCCATTGAGTATTGCAGTGCATCTTTTTCTTATGCAGACTGAATTCCTGAAAGTGCATATGTAGGAAATGTCAATTCGTATTTCATTATTTGCGTGTTATCAATACTCCAATTGATGTTGGTTGGGGTGGTGGATGAGTAAAACATTGGACTTTCACTTGGGGCCAGCCATGTATAGGTGTAAAAGACTATTTTTGGAAGAAAAAAAAGGAAAAACTATTCCTGACCGGAAGCCTCTCCAAAAGAACAGGGTTCAAATTACCAACCAAAATGTCCTGTATTTAGTTCATAATATTATGCTACAGCATGTCTGTATTACAGAAAGTAATTAGGTTTAGTCTTTTTAAACGTTTTATGTTAACTTTAATTCAATATTTATGTATTTCAGGATGATAGCAATATGATTGGACCTTATGATTTGAAGGTTATGACAATAGTATTTTAACGTGCTTCAACTGGTAAAAGTTGAATTGAACTTAACAATAGTATATTATATAATTATACAAAATTCCACAGCACAATATATATATATATATATACATATATATATATATATATATATATATATATATACAACCCAAATCAGAAAAAGTTGGGACAGTATGGAAAACACAAATAAAAAAAGAAAGTAGTGATTTCTAAATCACAAATTGTTACAAGTAAATATAGATCTATATTTACTGAATTAGTTATTATTAAAATATTACACATTTAAAGACATATTCACACTGTTACAGGGGACACTAGTGTGCATGTGAAGGTTCTGAGAAACTATGTGATGATGATCAGTTTAAAAGGTATACGCAAACCACTAGAGAAACTTGTGCAACATAGCATTCTGATGCTCGGTACCAAATTTGGGGAAGATCAGTAATTAGGGGGCGCTATAATAAATGGGAAAATGTAAATTGCAGTATCTCGGCCACAGTACACGCTATCAACGCGAAACGTTGGGTGCTTTGTCGGCATGCTGCCCTGAGTCTCTATACCAAATCTGGTAAAGATCGGCCATTAGGGGGCGCTAAAGTCAACGTAGACCAGATCGGGGCCTTTTGCTCCATCGAAGTCGATGGGATATTTGCATCGCAACGTACCGCAGACCTTGCGGCTCACGCCTCTCGATATTTACCAACGTTTGCCTCCGCGCCGTCGGGCTTTGGGTTCCGCTTTCGCACGCTCCTCGGTGCGTCGGGGACGAGTTGCATCGGAGACTTGGACCCCGTCATAACTGCTTGCAGTTCTAGTTATTATTATTATTATTCTTCCCCGCGTAAAAGTCCCGCTGCAGCCTTAACCGTACATGGTGGGCGGGTGCCCTTTTCAGGACTGGTCCAGAACCCGGCAACGACCTCAGGCGCAAGAATTTCCCCACTTCCACCACTAGGTGGCGCTATATCAGAAAAAACGCGTTTGACCCTATAACTTCCAAACTGTATGTCGCACATTAAAAATACACATATCCACGCGTTCACTGGATCCTAGGAAATCTCACGATATAGGCCACGCCCATTTCCGCCTAGAGTTTTATGCGTGAAAAATCGCAATTTATCAAAAACCTACTTTTTCGAACTCCTCCTAGACCGTGTGGCCGATTTGCACGAAACTTGGCACGTAGCACCTTCAGGCCAACCTGACAAAAAGTTATAAACAGAATTGTTATACGACACAAATTGCATATATTACGCACAACCAAATTTGTGTAGCTAACTATGAAAACACGAACTTTGCCATATCTCGGTAAAAATAAATGTGATCAATGCACAACTTCAGATTCTTGTTTCCCATGACCCTCTTGAGGGGCCCAATACATGTTACAAAAATTGGCCAGTAGGGGGCGCTACAAGTACAAAATGTTCATATCTCATGAACGGCTTGTCCAATTTTTACCAAATTTGGAGGGTACTATCTATGGTCACTCATGAGACCACCACTACCATGGGGTACAGATTGGTCAAAGTAGGCGTGGCCTATGAGACTCATGTCTAGATTCACCCCTTACCTTGATCTGAGCCAATTGAAATTTACATGGTAGATGTAGAATGGGCCATGGACTGCAGTAACCAAAAATTACTCATGTAGACCACTAGGTGGCGCTATAGTGTTTTTTTGCCTTTAACTCCCACACTACATATCGCACATTAGAAATCCATATGTCCCCGTGTTCCTTGAGTCCATCTGAATCTCATGACGTAGGCCACTTCCATTTCTTCCGAGAATTGTTTTCGCAATATCGCGCAATGTGCTAAACCAACTTTTTCAAACGCTTCCAAGGCCGTGCAACCGATATCCACGAAACCTGGTACCTAGCACCTCTAGACACACTTGAACAAAAATTTTCCAAAGAAATTTGCTACGTTAAAGCATGCGCATTTTACGACCAAACTAATTTTCCTAGCTAGCTACCAAACACAAACTTAATCATATGTCGGCCGATTTTAAAGCTATAAGCAAACCACTTAATAACCTTGTGCAACATTGCACTCCGATGCTGTGTACCAAATTTGGGTAAGATCGGCCATTAGGGGGCGCTATAATAAACGTTTAAGTTTTTCAGCAAATAACTCAATGCATTTAAATGGGAAGATTTCAATTACAATATCTCGGCCACAGTACATGCTATCAACGCGAATCTTGGGTTGCTTTGTCGGCATGCCGCCCTGAGGCTCTATACCAAATTTGGTAAAGATCGACCATTAAGGGGCGCTAAAGTCAACGTAAACCAGATCGGGCCCTTTTGCTCCATCGACGTCAATGGGATATTTGCATCGCAACGTACCGCAGACCTTGCGGCTCATGCCTCTTGATATTTACCAACGTTTGCCTCCACGCCGTCGGGCTTTGGGTTCAGGGACCTCAGGCTCAACAATTAACCCACTTCCACTACTATGTGGCGCTATAGCAGAAAAAATGTGTTGTGCGACAGTAAATGCTATCAACATGTAACGTGATGCTGGTTCGGCATGCTGTTCTGAGGCTTTGTATCAAATTTGGCGAAGTTTGGCCATTAGTGGGCGCTAGTAAATGCTATCAACATGTAACGTGATGCTGGTTCGGCATGCTGTTCTGAGGCTTTGTATCAAATTTGGCGAAGTTTGGCCATTAGTGGGCGCTATAGTCAACGTAGATGTGTTTTGACCATTTTAGGCAATCAATGTTAAAGGTGCTCTAAGTGATGTTGGGTGATGTCACTTATTGTTGATGTTCAAAGTATTGTCCATCAATATGGAAGCTAGTTTTCCCCTCCCTCCTCCTCATTGTGTCTCCTTCCCCACCTCCTAATTTCCACGCAGTAACCCTCTAACCCCCACCCCGCCCAAACACAAGAAGTGTTCAGTATTTGGTATGGCCACTAGTTCTATTGAGTATTGCAGTGCATCTTTTTCTTATGCAGACTGAATTCCTGAAAGTGCATATGTAGGAAATGTCAATTCGTATTTCATTATTTGCGTGTTATCAATACTCCAATTGATGTTGGTTGGGGTGGTGCATGAGTAAAACATTGGACTTTCACTTGGGGCCAGCCATGTATAGGTGTAAAAGACTATTTTTGGAAGAAAAAAAAGGAAAAACTATTCCTGACCGGAAGCCTCTCCAAAAGAACAGGGTTCAAATTACCAACCAAAATGTCCTGTATTTAGTTCATAATATTATGCTACAGCATGTCTGTATTACAGAAAGTAATTAGGTTTAGTCTTTTTAAACGTTTTATGTTAACTTTAATTCAATATTTATGTATTTCAGGATGATAGCAATATGATTGGACCTTATGATTTGAAGGTTATGACAATAGTATTTTAACGTGCTTCTACTGGTAAAAGTTGAATTGAACTTAACAATAGTATATTATATAATTATACAAAATTCCACAGCACAATATATATATATATATATATATATATATATATATATATATATATATATACACAACCCAAATCAGAAAAAGTTGGGACAGTATCGAAAACACAAATAAAAAAAGAAAGTAGTGATTTCGAAATCACAAATTGTTACAAGTAAATATAGATCTATATTTACTGAATTAGTTATTATTAAAATATTACACATTTAAAGACATATTCACACTGTTACAGGGGACACTAGTGTGCATGTGAAGGTTCTGAGAAACTATGTGATAATGATCAGTTTAAAAGGTATACGCAAACCACTAGAGAAACTTGTGCAACATAGCACTCTGATGCTCGGTACCAAATTTGGGGAAGATCAGTAATTAGGGGGCGCTATAATAAATGGGAAAATTTAAATTGCAGTATCTTGGCCACAGTACACGCTATCAACGCGAAACGTTGGGTGCTTTGTCGGCATGCTGCCTTGAGGCTCTATACCAAATCTGGTAAAGATCGGCCATTAGGGGGCGCTAAAGTCAACGTAGACCAGATCGGGGCCTTTTGCTCCATCGAAGTCGATGGGATATTTGCATCGCAACGTACCGCAGACCTTGCGGCTCACGCCTCTCGATATTTACCAACGTTTGCCTCCGCGCCGTCAGGCTTTGGGTTCCGCTTTCGCACACTCCTCGGGGCGTCGGGGACGAGTTGCATCGGAGACTTGGACCCCGTCATAACTGCTTGCAGTTCTAGTTATTATTAGGGGTCCAAGCCCGAGGTTGTGAGAACCGGCGGTAGCGAAGCTACGCCGTTCGCACAGCAGGGCTGTGGAACCCTATTGAAATTGTAAAAATTCTTATTATTATTATTATTATTATTCTTCCGCCTCTAAAACTGATACTGCAGCCTAAACCGTAAATGGTGGGGGGTTGCCCTTTGCAGGACTGGTCCAGATCACTGCAGGGACCTCGGACGAAAGAATTCGGACAACTTTGACCACTAGGTGGCGCTATAGCAGAAAAAACGCGTTTGGCCTTATAACTCCCAAACCGTACATCGCACATTAAAAATAAACATATCGACGCGTTCCTTGGATCCAGCTGAATCTCGTGGTATAGGCCACGCCCATTTCCGCCTAGACTTTTATAGGTGAAAAATCGCGATTTATCGTAAACCTGCTTTTTCGTACTCCTCTTAGACCGTGTAACGGATCTGCATGAAACTTGGTCTCTAGCATCTATAGGCCGACCTGAGACAAAAGTATCAAAAGATTTTTTTTCGGATAAAAATTGCGTAAACTACGCACAAACAAATTTGTGTAGCTAGCTACGAAGACACAAACGTTGCCATATCTCGGCCAAAATAAATGATATCATCACAAATCTTTAGATTCTTGTTTGTCATGAGCCTCTCAGTGTCTGAAACAAATTTTACAAAATTTGGTCAATAGGGGGCGCCAAAAGTACAAAAAGTTAATATCTCATGAACGGCTCATCCGAGTTTTACGAAATTTGGAGCGTACCATCTAGGCCCACTTCTGAGGCCAGGACTACAGTGGGGTACTGATTCGTCAAAGTGGGCGTGGCCTATGGGTCCCATGTTTGGATCTACCACTTACACTAAAGTGAGCAACTTAAAATTTACAGTGTCGATGTGCAATGGTTCATGGACCTGACATACCAAATATTACATTATTGGACCACTAGGTGGCGCTACAATGACGTAAAACGTGTTTTTGCATATAACTCCGAAAGGCTACATTGCAGACCGAATCTTTATAGATGTATTTGTTCCTTGTATCGACCTGAATCTGACGATATAGGACAGGTCCATTTATACTAAAAAGTTTTTTCGCAAATTCGTGTAGTGCGAAAAAAAATGTTTTCGTACTCGTCCTAGGACATACAACCAATGTGCACGAAACTTGGTAGATACCATCTGTGTATGGAGCTGACCAAAAGTTATCAAAGGAATTTCGCTACATTACACCGTTCGCACTTTACAACCAAACTAATTCGTTGTAGCTAGCCACAAAACACGAACTTTAGCATATCTCGCCCAAATTAATAGTTATCAAAAAGAAACCAGGTAGGCTTCTTCAACATCCCATTCTGAGCCCCCACACCAAATTTGGTCAAAATCGGCCGTTAGGGGGCGCTATAATTAACGTAGAGGCTTTTTCGGCAAATAAGTCAATGCATTTGAATGGGAATACTTTGCAATGTAAATATCTCTGCAGCATTAAATGCTATCATCACAAACCCTGGGAGTATTTTGTTCGTCATGCCACTCTGCAGCTTCCCACCAAATTTGGTGAAAATCGGCCGTTAGGGGGCGCTATAATTAACGTAGAGACCTTTTGGCAAATAAGTCAATGCATTTAAATATGTTTTTGCGTATAACTCCCACAGTTTGCATTGCAGATGAGAAGTTCTTAGATCTCCTTGTTCCCTGAATCCATATGAATATGATAATACAGGGTAATCCCATTTCCACAAAGAAGTTATTTCGTAAAATCACACAATGCGCAAAACAAAGTTTTCGTACTCGTCCTAGGCCATGCGACCGATGTGCACGAAACTTGGTAGATACCATCTGTGTATGGAGCTGACCAAAAGTTATCAAAGGAATTTCGCTACATTACACCGTTCGCACTTTACAAGCAAACTAATTTGACGTGGCTAGTCACAAAACACGAACTTTGGCATATCTCGGCCAAATTATT